>CM028365.1:47592123-48792123 GCA_016624345.1 Platycodon grandiflorus
GTTCAAACCGACTTTACATCAATATAAATACAAGGTGATAGCCTTCTTTTATGGTCTAAGTTCAAATTAACATACACAACTACAAACTCCCTAAAGAATTCGGCGAACTACTCTCAAAGCGACTGAATCCTCACCGAGACCTTTATCCTCACCATAAACGATTCTCTCACCGAGAGGGCTTTAGGCTGGACCAACGTCAGGCTCTATAATCTTGTTTATTCATCTCGGTATCTGGGAGGACAAGTCCCACCTAAGCTTGTGCCTATTGAGAGCGGGCATCGACCCGGATCTAGGCTACGCTACGATGGGCCATGACAGATCACAGAACCGACATTTAGCGTGATCAACAATTTTATTTGGTTTTGTCTCGGTCAGTCAAATTTACCACAATCACTGGATCCATGATAACAAAGGGTTTTCTACGGCCGTACCCTTCTCCCAAGTAAGTCTTAATCTTCTTCGACATACATTTACTACGTTTTAGGTAAATAAAATTTGAGTTAGTGAATACTACATTAACAATACAATTGATTTCATTTCTTGAATTTCCTTTGGACAATTGAATTTATATAAATCTTAAGTCAAAATTGAATATAGTTGGCCAAAAAAATCCAAAGTGGAATATTGTTTTAGAACGTAGGGAGTATAAATTTTGGCCATATATGTGTGTGTGTATTACTTTTGTATTTGGGCCATGCTGGCTGCGGAAAAAAGATGGCTTTTGATGTATAAATATGTTGTGTGGATACTTTTTTCAAAGGTAAAAGCTAACAAGTTTTCTAAGAACATATGATAGTGATGCCGCATACGAGAAAGTCACACACGAGGGTCGGCTGTCGAGAGTTGTTTGGATATACGGACTATCTTTGAATCTGCCAAGAAAAGAGTAGAGCCCTCGGATGAATCACGGTGCTAAAACACTCCGGTGTGAGAGTAAGTAACGACTCGATCAGTTTGGCGAGTGTAATTACGAATGTATGTTTGCGTACCTTTACTTGGAGTTGATCCAAGGCTTTTATAGGTCCATCCTCCGATGAAGTAAGCGCCCGCCGTAACTCCCAAGTAGTGGGTATGAATACCGGCGTAGTGGGTGTAAATGCTAGGAGTAGTGGGTGTAACCGTCGGGCACATTCGACCCTTGGCGTTCCGCCCACGTATCCTCGTCTTCACACCACCCGATTAGTGAAGAGAGCTATCGTCGGCGCATCCGACCCTTATAGGTGAGATACGCAGCAAATATCGGGAAGACCCACATAGTTGTCTGGCCACCATGCGTTTGCTTTCGCCTTTGTGGTGGGTCTGACCGTATGTCTTGGGCTTGGATCCGGGCCCATACTTTGGGCTTGGCTCTTCAGATAGTAAAATACTTGACATAAAAATAATTAGTTTGATCAATTTCATAAGCCGATGCCAGTAGGGTGATTGTCAACGCCAAAATTACTATAATTATGTGCTTAACTAATTATTTAATGTTCAATGTTTGGTGTGTCTTTCTTATAATAAGTACAACTCTGCTCGTTGATGAAACTCTGCTCACACACATTTTGAATTACGTTTTGAGTAATGTTATGTGTGCACAAGTGTCAAATCAATTACATACTGACATCTTACGATTGGTTAAATAATTTGTAGGTCCTACCACTTAAAGTTTCTTACCAACTAAAAAATGCCAAATATAATTTTTTTAGGTGCACATAGCATTTTTCTTAAGTCTTTTCTTTGTTTTGAATGTGATTCTGCATTCTATTAATGATCTTAGGGAGGGAGGAAAAGTGGATGCCGGCACGGAGATGAATGCTAATCTTAATCATGAGCTGTATTACCATTTCTTGGGTACGAATCAGTCCGACGATATTTTATGTTGGAAAATTCGTAACAATCCAACATATATGCTCGATGCATTACTATCCGAGGATGGGAAGGTGATATGAACAATTACATGTTTTATGATTTTAAAAATAATAAAAATATATATCAACCTTTCATTTGAAAAACAGTTAATTTGATTTTAGAAAGTCAAAACAGAATCTTATTTAGGAACCAGGGATCGGTAGTAGTAATGCCGGTTTGATTCCTTCTTACGCTTCCTTAAAATCACAATATATATATATATATATATATATATATTATTTCTATAGTTAATTTAGGAGTAAGTTTGCCTAATAAGACTTTCTTATTAGAAATATGACTATTTAGAGTTATTATAAATAGATGGATTGAGAATGCTTGTTATAAGAGAATAAATAATTGAGAGAGAGATTTATTGTTAGAGAGGATTCGCCCGTGAGCCGTGAGTTGAAAGGCCAAACAAAGTGGCCGTGTGGGTGATAAGCACAAATTGTGCATGTGATTTGGTTGGTTACTAATATTCTTCTCCTTTATATTATAATATTATTTGGTAATTGATTTGTTTTATTGTTTATTGTTATTCCCTGCATAATTGTTAGGCGTTAGAAATAATTTATTCCTACATATTGATATTAATATCTGAGTTATTAATTAATTAAATAATTTTATATTGCTAACATTTGATATCAAAGCAGTTAAATTTTTCGGTACTTACACTTTCCCCGCAATCAAAATGGATATATTAAATGCGAAAAAGTGGTATAATCTTTTCTTTTCCCTTATTTTCCTGACATTCAACAACTCTCCTGTAAGTGGGGTATCTTCAAAAATGATAAGGCGGCTCTCTCTTGACTGCCCTAAAAAGAGGAACCCATTTCAATCTAAAATAGGATCACCCCGAAAAGTAAAATTCACGGTCGAATTAAAATTATGGACCCATTTGGAACAAAATTAATTCAATAAAAAGACAAAAAGGAAAAAAAGAGAATTCAAATAATTCATTCTAGCAAACAGAAAATTGATAATTTATTTCAACCTTTTCATTTTGTGGTAAAATGAGGATCGCATATGCATTCATATATGAATAATATTAAGGCTTAATTATCGATTTGGTGTATTTGTCTTTTTTCGATAAGTTCCTCTACTTATTTTTATACAATTAATCGTTGCTTGGCGTTTCGGTCGAGTTCATCACTCAATCTAATTTAGTAGATGGAACTCTCAAATTTTTAAAATTTGAAAATGCCTTATTCAAGTCATGCGTTGCAGCGTGACTATCCATGACATTATTAAATAGTTGTACAAATTTTTTAAAAAAATTGTAGTATAATATTCTATCAAATTAATGAAGATAACTATTCATCATAATTATTTTAAAAAATCGTAGTTATGTTTTTTTAATATTTGTATGCATAGTTTAAGTTAATTGTATTATTTTAGGATTAAGTTTGTATGCTATTAAGTTTACATGTTAGGCATAATTCATAAGTTTTGATTAACATGAGCGAGAATTATCTTAGGGGTAATGTCTTTCATGCGATTCGTCCATGGAATTAACGACGGTTAGCTGAGTGACCCTTTTGACTCGAAATGCCAAGTACGGTGATTAATTAAGAGAAAAATAAGTAGAGTGAGCAATGAAAAAGTTACAAGTACGGTAACCAAATTGATAATTAAGCCTAATATTAAAAATCCAACCAGTGTAATCCAGAAAAACTTATTACCGTCCAGTATTATTGTCATAAGTATTTTTGTGATTCCAAAATATGAAACAACTCCACTTTCAACTCCCAAAATTAATGCATCCTTCTATAAAGAGAATATAAACTCCAGTTCAGATCACTTTGTGTGGACATTCACATGCCACTAAGTTAAATCTCTATATATATATATATATATATATATATATATATATATATATATATTTAAAGTTGGTGAGGAGGCCTATGAGTTTGCCACCTCATCCATAGTTGTTAAAGCTTCATTCTCATGGCTTGACCTTTTGAATTAGGGAGGATGCCATTAGCTATTAGTCTTAGCTAAAGTAATCTATAGGTATAATATTGTGGTATATAATATTCTTTAAATATATTTGTAGAAGAACTTTAGCTATTGACATGAGAAGCTAGGAAAACAAAACAAAATGATTTTCGATAATGAGACTTGAACTTACAACCTTTCAAATATAAACACTCGGCTTAAACCAACTCAACTATTTATATTTTATGCATTTATTTAGAATACTACATATATTATAGTTAAGTGAGTTACGTGACTCATGTATTACATTATCCATTTATTTTGATTAATATTTTTGTAAAATATCAAAATATGCGATATCAAATGTGTTACAATTCTTTGATTATACGTGTGATTTTTGGGTCATTTAAAAATGGGACAAGATGGTTCATGACTACAAATATGTATTTTTATTTATTTTTTTAAATAATGCCGCTCGACAGTGTAGTGTTAATTATCATATGAATATCATGTTTATGGCTAATTAGTGTTTGAAGTTTCTCACTCAGAGTTATTCTTATATGTCTATCGATAGGTAAGATCTAATCATTTTATTGAGTTCTTATCCACCCTTCTTCAATAGTTTTTATTTTCTATTGTACTTTTAATTCAACCAACATATTATCTTCTCGATATTTATTTTTGGTAATTATTTTTAGATTCTATCACTCATGACTAGAACAACAAAGTTTTTAATCTTTACTTTCATGATGCCGAAGAAAAGGTAAGTGACTCCTTCAAGTTCATAAAAATATATATATGGACTTTTAGAATTCTAGGGAATATGTCAGTATATAACTTTATTCAAATATATAAGTAGAAGAATTTTAACAATTAACAAGGAAATGAAAGGCTAGAAAAACAAAACAAAGCAATGTTACCAATGAGTTTGTCACCTCAACCATAGTTGTTAAATCTTTATTTTCATAGTTTGACCTTTTAAATTTCGAGAGAGGATGTCATTAGCTAATAGTCTTGCTAAATACGTAGGTATAATATTGCGGTATATAACATTCTTTAAATACTTTGGTAAAAAAAAACACTCATTAAATCCATTAGTAAAAGAATTTTAGTAATATTATTGTGTATCGCAACCATAGGTCAATTTTATAAAATGATACATCAATTTTTATAAATCAATCAAGAAAATTTTAAAAACATGCAATATTATTCTAAATCACCCTAAACTAAATGATAGCCCGTGCGGAGCACGGGTTAAATTACTAGTAAATATAAAGTCCAAGGCTTTTAGCCTAGTGACATATAAATGACACACTCAAAATAGCACATGTGATTTAAACTCATAAACTCCTTCCACTGCAAATATTTGGTTTTGAATGTCCCAGCATTTTAGGCAGGGTGTTCTGTTCTTTTTGAATAAACAAGTTAGAATAAAGTGAGGAAGAATTAGTGGTAGTAGCACTTTTCAACCACTTAGCCATTTTAGTTCCCAACCCAACCTAACCAAATTAATGTAGGCCCAGTAAGGGTCCACAAAAAGGCCCAATTTGCGCTTAGTGTATAACCTATGGCCCATATATGACTTTTTGCATATAACTTTTAAAATGAATGAGAAATTTTTAGAAGCGAAGTCGATATACATTTATTTAGTCTTAAAATGAATGATCAAATTTTAGTTGAAGCGCTTCAACGAATGATGAACTCTTTTTGGTGGGGTAAGAACTTAAACTCATAAAGGGACTTGTTGGTCGAATTGGGATAAATTATGTGTTCAAAAGGATGTTGGTAGATTGGGCTTTCGTAATCTCCATGGGTTTAACCTTGCATTATTAGGTAAGCAAGGATGGAATATTCTTACTAACCCAAATACTATCGTTTCACAAGTTCTCAAAGCAAAATATTATCCGGATGGGGATTTTTGAAGGCAAACTTGGGTTCTAACCGAGTTTTGTCTCGAGGGTATTTGGAGCTCAAGAGCTCTCGATTATCGAGGTTACCGTTGGAAAATCGGCGATGGCGAACTATCTCGGTTGGAATAATCCTTGGTGAGAAACCAAGATAATCCTTTCATTACTTCCAAAATCGTTGAAGGTTTGGAGAATCTAAAGATGGTGATCTCTTGATACCTTTCTCGAGATTGGGATATTGAATTAATTGAGGATATTTTTCTAACCACGATGTGTTGGAGATATCTAGTATACTCTGTCTTTTACGTTGAATAAGATGTGTGGGTATGGAAATTTTCCAAGAATGGGCTTTATTCGTTGATCGGGTATAGGATTGCTATGGACGTAATTTATCCTTATGTGGATACTTTGATTCCTTCTCCAGTCATTGGTTTAAAATTTAGGCACTTAATATCCCTCCACGATGCAAGAGTTTTGCTTGGCAACTCTTGAGCAATAAGTGCCTACCTATCAAAGTGTACAAAGCAAAAATATTCAAGTTTCGAGTTCGTGTATTAATTGTACCGAAGATCGAACACTCGTGGCATCTTTTTATTTCTTGTCCCTTGCCCTTACATATTTCACGCTATAATAAGGCAATTCGATCGACTCCACAAAATACGGATACTTTTGCTAACGGGTTTTCCTTTTGATGGAGAGGCTCGAAGACGAGCTGAGGTGAATTGATTGTTATTTTGTGGGGCATTTGGAGGGCTAGGAATGAGAGACTTTGGAGGAATAAATCTTGGTTTGCTACTAGGGTGTCTCGTTGGCAAATGAGAGTTTACAAGAATGGCTTTATATTCGACATCATGACACTACTAGTACTTCGGGGATGATTTCGCATGCGCGATTCTATGGAAGAAGCACATTACCCATTTGTTAAATGTAATACGGACGCTAGTTTCACGGTGGATCTTAAGTTGTTTAGCTTTGGGATGGTTTTGAGGAATTGGGATGGAGCGTTCTTGGCTAATAACCATACGGCGAGAAAGCATGGGGTGCTTTGGTGAAGGAGCGAAGCTTTGGCCATTCGAGAGGAACTTAGTTGGGTGAAGGATCTGGGTCATAGCCACGCTATCATTGAATCAGATTCAAAGGTTTCGGTTGACGCCAACCAGTCTACAAGGATTGATCTGAGTGATCTTGGTGCTATTATTTGTTAGAAAATTTGTTAATAGTAAAGAAAATTGTGCATCTTGTTGCAAATTTTTTAATGGTGTTTTTGTCGAATGACAAAGTTAATTGTGAAAATATGTTCTACTGTGTGAGAACATTGAAATCAAATAATTATTTGTCCAAAATGATATTTGGATAATTGAGATATTAAGGCCTAAAGTAGGTGGGTTGAAGTTAGAAAAGTGGGTGTGTCCCACATTAGAAAAGTAACTCTTCCCAGCATTTATGTAACTTAATAACAGATTTGATTTCTCGAGATTTGTAATTGAAACTCATTAACTTTCAGCCTTGATTATGTGAGTAATTGACTGAAACCGTTTGGGTGGAGAGAGTATAAATCAAAGGTTAATTTTCACAGAGAAGACACTGGAAAAATTCCAGCAATCTCACTCCTTTTTGCATTGCATATTGCGACCTTCTTCTTTTGGCCTCCTTGCATTTCTGTCGTGGTGATACAGTTCAGGTACAACTTCAATTCGCCAGAACCTCAAGTGCTAAGGATTCTCCTGTTATTCCATTGTATCCTGGGAGACATTCGCTCATAAGAAAACCACTAGGCGATAACGGAGTGGAGGGCGAATCTGTTTTAAGGAAACTGTGTTTAGCACAGGCTTCGATTTTTCATCAGCAGCCTTCATACTTTAGCATCAGCAGCCTTCTTGCTTAAGCATCGTGACCAACTTGCTTAAGTATCGGCTGACCTCCGTCGGAGAGTTCCAAGCGCCAACTTGGTTAAGCATCAGCAGCCTCCGTCGGCAGAGTTCCAAGCTGCCAACTTGCTTAAGGACCAGCAGCCTCCATCAGCAGAGTTCCAAGCTGCCAACTTGCTTAAGGACCAGCAGGCTTCCAACAGCAGAGTTCCAGGCTATTATCAGCCAAGTTTTCAGTAAACAATTAAATTGTGTATTTAAATTGTATCTCATATTCTGTAATTGTAATATCTTCCATACCACATTCCTAACATTATTTCATCATGTTATATTTTCCTTGTCAAAATCCGAGTTTTCAAGTGGTGTTCGTAAAAGGCAAGCAAACAAGGTCGCACACTCATTGGCACATGCAGCCCTTCGAGTTTTGTCCTACTTTTTCGATTACGCATGATTTTATCGGATCCTTTTGCTTGAAAATTGTAATCATTCTAGATAATTTATATATCTTTGATGTAAAAAAAAAACTAAAAACTATAACCATGTTTTGTTTCCTTTCCCAATGTACCAATAAATAAATAATAATAAAAGAAACTATAACCATGTTAGTATTACTATTAGCAACAAAATAATTTTTATAATTTTGAATAAGCAAATATAGTACATTCTTATGAAATCTTCATCTAGAAAAATGTCATTGATCATTAATTTGACAATCCTTACATTCTTTTTTCTTTTGATATCCTTCACCGATCCGATCAGACTCAAAAAAAAAATTCACATCCAAAAGGTCTCGAAAATAAAATTTTTTATCCAAAAAGTTCTAAAGCTAAAATTTTCATACTAAAAATCCAAAAGTTATTGTTTTACTAACCTTGTTAAATAAGAGCTCTCATTTAAATGATTTTTTTATTTTTCATTAACGATTATAATAATTACTTCGTACTAAATTAGACCAACAACAACAACAACAACAACAACAACAACAACAACAACAATAATAATAATAATAATAATAATAATAATAAATAATGATCTAATTATAGTGATGTTATTATTTATTCTTTGATAGTATTATTATTATTATTATTGAAAAGAAAAATATACAATGTCCAAGTTCTAATGGTGTTGTTATAACGTTAAATTTTAGACTTTTCGGTATTAAAGTTTTATCTTTGGAACCATTTGGATAGAAGAATTATGGATTAATATATAATTTGGTCCCTGATCTTTCTTTTAATTGGTGATTTGGTACTTAATTAATAAAATTTCCTACCGTGGTCCTTGATCTCAACATTTGAAGCCTAATTAGTCCTTCGTACCGTTATCTTAAATGGAATCATTATAAAAATCTTAAAATGACAATATTACCCTCAATTGTGGTTGCACGGGATGCCTATGTGGATTTTTTCATGGCGAGAATGGAAAAATTTTTCCCTCCTATACTATTTATCTATCCCCCTCTCTCCTAAAAAAAAAAATTCATTATTCCTCTCTCTCTTCAATTCAATCAATAAATCTGGACTGTTCAACATCAACCCACAACACAGTACTGTTCATCAACACACGACACTGGTGTCAATTACGGCACAAAAAAACTCCACCACTCAACCATCATCAACCCACAACATAGTCTTGTTCATCAATTCAATCAATAAATCACACACAGGTGAGAAATTAAAGAGTAATTAATGGGCGGGGAAAGAAAGGTATTGTTTGATTACGCGGTGGTGCTACGCACTGCGGGTGTCAATTACAGCAGTGGATGGCTTTTCTCTTAGACCGGATCAGGAGCAATAGGAAGGAGAAGGGGAGTGGCTGCCGGCACTAGATGGGGCGAGAGGGAGTAATTTGTTCATCTCCAGCCCGTGTCTTCAACTTTCTCTCTCTCTCTCTCTCTCTCTCTCTGACTGTATATTTCTCTATCTTTCTTCTCTCTTTCTTTTTCTCTATCTCCCTCTCAAGCAAAATCAGAAATGGAACCAGTGGTGGTGAATAGTGAGGACCAGCTTGAGGCCAACGTCGTTGCTCAATTGAGTCAAAATCCCTAAATTTGAGGTCAATATTTTCCAAAATGAAATTGAGTCAACGTCGTGGTCAAATTATTATTCTTTCTACTATCTTTCTTTTCTTCTTCCTCTCCATTGCAACGTCACTTGTCTTGATTTTGGATATGTATGTGAATAGTTGTTGTGGGAGATCGGTTGTGGTAGTGGTTCATGGCTATGGTGGGTCTTTGAAGGTTTCAAAAGTAGAGAGGAAAGTGGGTGAGGAAGCAGTAGGTTTCATAGGACTACTTGTCAAACAAAGAACATGTTAATCCATCAATTCAACTATACTAAACTCTTTTGTGTATGTGTGTGTATGTGTGTGTGTGTGTGAGAGAGAGAGAGAGAGAGAGAGAGAGAGAGATAAAATAAGCATAATCTAAAAATGATTAACCCAGGAATCAAACCAACTAAGATAAAAGAAAATGACACCAAATAAATAAATCCACAAAATTCTTATAATTGGAGGGAGAAATGATAAGAACCCAAAAATTATAGTGGACTGCCAAAATTGAACAAGAAAGGGAAAAGAAAGAATGAATGAGGATCATATACCTTTAGGTCATTGGGGAAGGGGTGAAGCAAAGAAAAGGGTTGTGGCTCTTCTAAAAGGTACAAGTCAGAACCATAAATAAAGTCCCAGCAAAAGCACTCACACCCAAACATCTTCTTCAATACAATTGCCAAAGAACTGACTTTTAGTCTAAACCCACCAGATTACTCCTCCAATCTTAGTGTTTCTGCTCCCTCTCTCTCTCTCCTCCTTCTAAAGGGTACACGTCAAAAGCAGAAACAGAGTCCCAGCGAAATCGTGTTTTGTGTGTGCGTGCGTGCGTGTGTGTGTGTGTGTGTGTGAGAGAGAGAGAGATAGAGAAAATAAGTAATTTTGAAATAAGTGTGTGTGAGAGAGAGAGAGAGAATGAGTGATGGGTTTTTTATTTTATTTTCTCTCTCTACCAAAAAATTTACCACGTGTATTTTCATCAGACTTAGCGGAGGACAATAGTGTCATTTTAAGATTTTTTTTTAACGATTTCATTAGAGATAACAGTATGAGGGACTAATTAGACTTCAAATGTTGAGATTAAAGACCACTGTAGGAAATTTTATCAATTGAGTACCAAATCACCTGTTAAAGGAAAGATCAGGGACCAAATTATATATTAATCCAAGAATTATTTGTAAGACTTTTAGAAATTTATATTCTTTTTTAGTTTTTTTTCTTCTAGAGTAGTACTCTCTTGTTTCAAAAAAAGAATCCACTTTTTATTACAAAATTAACTTAGAATAATATAAATCGTTGTTTAACATATATATATATATATATATATCATATTACAGGTAGTAAAATTTTAATCATCGATATTAAAAATACAATCAATAGCAATTTCAGAAGTTTCCACTAAAAAGTAAATTATTATAAATTTTTAGTCAAAATTTAATCGGTATAAAGTCAAAGTATGACTACACTTTTGGATCAGAAGGAGCAATTTAACTACTTCAGAAAAAGGTAAAATATTTCACCCCACATTCCTAATAAGGGATTCATTATTTCTTTTTAAGCCATTTTGGGGAAATTTTTGTTGATCAAAATTACATTCAAACTTGTATATGGAGTCAAACAAAACTTGTTTCTAAGAACCGGAGGATATTTTTCATCAGAATTACATTCAAACATTGTAACGAAATATGACAATTGCTTTTGTCACATAGAGAAATGACTTCAATTTTCAGTCAATAATCTGAACTCGCATTTTCAACGAATGTGTCACCTAATCAAAACCATTCCTTAATAAATACTCTCACTGTTGTACCTAAAAAGTTCACGTTTGAAATGTGTAATTATTAAGGGATATATTAATGTCATTAGAGTTGGTCGTAGTTATAAAAATACTTAAGCACAACCAAGATAATTACAACACAAGTGGAGAGTAAAGATAAAAGATTATAAAAATTGAAAACATAATTTTTAAAAGTACACTTTAAGTGAAATATCTAAAAATGATATATTGCAGTCTTTGCTTGAGAAGGATGAAGTAAATAAAAAATGAAAGTACTATAAATAGACATTGCATTATGGTGATGCTCTACTTCCTCAATAATGTCAATTGGTTTTATAACAAATACTGCCAGCAGCCTCCCTGTATTTTGGATTCTCCTATCCTACTTTACTCTTTAATTAACTAAGCTCCAATCCAACAACTTTATTCATATGACCCCACGCTCTATTGTATTCGGGAGGTGCTACTGCTGGTACATAGTCATAGAATCCAATTTTAGGCCAAAATATAAAAAAAAAAATTTCAAAGTGTTCATTCAATATCATAATGGTACCTAAAATAAAATATTTTTCACCTGACTTCATGATATTCTAATTATCCCATTTTTCCCCTAAGCCGACGTCCGTTACAAAACTTACGTTAAAGTGCACGTGGTCTTTCATGTCTTGGACATTTTTGTTATTTTCATTGTAAGAGTTAAGTCGAGGATCATGTCATTAAATAATTTCCAAATGAGGGGGTTTGAGTAACATCATCAAAACAAGGAGGGTCTTGTGAAAAATTTTATACCCAACCTTCTCTTCTTCTCCAGCAACACAGTTCTTCCCCTTTCTCTCTTACTGAACGATCCATTGTCGGCGACAGCCAAATACGAACGCACGTTTACTCTCCGGCCAAATATTCCTACCTCATCTTTCTTTTATTCTCTCTCTTCCCCCCTCCCCTTCTCAGAGCCATGGCGTAGCTTCCATTACCGCCCTGTGCAATTTAATTCCACAACAATGAAGTAGTGCATGTTCTCTTCCGAAGAGGAATGCGATTCAAGGTTTTGACATAATCACAAATGATGGTGCACAAACATTACATCAACCGTTCGTTTTTTTATAAAACCAACAACAATTGAACTATTAGGGCTTAAATTCATGAGAAACGAAACAGAACATGTCCAATATACATAAAAACACACACATAATGTAAACAAATTCACAAACCTGGTTCACTCGAAGCCATTGCGTTTCACGCATATAAACAAAATCACACAATAAATTGAAACGAAAATGTACAAAATTAATCATAATTGCATCATGCGTAACACAAAAGCTAGTAATTTTAAACGAAATGGAGACGTATCGAAAAAGTACCTTAATAATCCTTCGAGGTAAGTGGCTATTCGCCATTTCTACTTAAGATTTTAGAGAGAGAGAGAGAGAGAGAGAGAGAGAATGAAACGTAGAAAGATCGAAAGGAACAGGGGTTGGGTGAATCGTGAGGGAGCTTAATGTAAAAGCTACGACTTTCGGCAATTATGCGAACTAAGCCGTAATAGATTCGGTTTTGATCGAATCGATCCTAGTCCGAGAAAGGAGGAAGAAGCTGTGTTGTCGGAGAAGAAGAAAAGGTTGGGTATGAAATTTTTCACAAGACCCCTTGTTTTGATGATGTTACCCAAACCCCTCATTTGAAAATTATTTAATAGACCGATCCTCGACTTAACTCTCACGTGGAAATAACGAAAATGTCACGCACATGGAAGACCACGTGCAATTTTACGTGAGTTTTGTAACGAACGTCCGGCTTTGGAGGCGAAGTGGGATAATTAGTAACATTGTGAGTTCGGTGAAAAATATTTTATTTTAGGTACCATTATGGGATTGAATGGATACTTTGAGTTTTTTTAATTTTATTTTTTATTTTGGCCCCAATTTTTATTATCACCAACTTTATTATGATTCCTTTTCAATTTTTCTTCCCAAAACGATACCATGTGATTTTCTTCTTAAACATGTGCTCAATTATTATTTTTTCAAAACGTGTATTTATTTTTGTTTATTATCATAAATAAAATTGGACACCGGTTTTGAAGTGAAGAAAATATATTGGATATTAAACCAAACTCGATTTACTTTAAACTAGGGTAAATTATAAAAACACCTTAACTATGGGTTAGATTTGAATTGCCCTTTCAACTATCAATTGAAGCAATATGTCCCCTCAACTATAGCATTTTCTTTAATCGTAGCTTCGTTTAGGCACGCTATTTGAGTTGATGTAAAATGGTCACGTAAGACTCATTTGACCATCTTTAGGCATGCTTTTTAACCATAGTGTCCTTTTGATGTTTTAATTGATGTATTATCTTTGTTGTTCTAAGACCCTTTTTGTACATAAAGATGTTCATTAAAATAATTTTTATCTTTATTTTGAATATTATGGTAAATAGCATTCGTGGATGGTGACGTGAGTCTTTTGTGGATAAATTTAGTGAATTCAAACCGCGGTGTCTAAATAAAAGGTGCAATTTAAGAAAATATTATAGTTGAGGGGCACTGCTTTAATTGGTAGTTGAGAGAGGTAAATTAAACTCGACCCATAGTTGAGGGGTTATGTGTAATTTACCCTTTAAAATAATAATCACTCATTTCCAAAAAAATTAGTTTCATTTGACAAGTTAAAAATTTTAAATTGTGGTTTTATTTTCTTGTACTATCTTTAAATTACAATAAAATTATTACTGTGTTTAAAAATATGACTATTTTTTTTTGGACGATTCAAAAAGAAAAAGAAACATTTTTTAGAGACGGAGGGAGTGATTGTTTAGAAGTTTTTATTTATTATTTATAGGTTAATTATATGTATTTCTAATTACTATAGGAGTAAATTTTATAAGTTAAGGTTAAATACTATTTTCCTAATAGGATCGAAATTTTCAGTACAATACTCTGGTAGGCCTATCAATGGATCGGATATGCATTGGATATAGGTACAAACGAATTTGAATCGATTCGAATATAATATTATCGATCGAACCGATAAATTAACCAGACGGATCAAATGTATGTCAATCCATATCCGAATTCGTTACTAGTTGATATATCCGACAAAATATCCAATCTAATCCTAAATTTTTGTTAATGAAATTTTATGAATAAAGTAAAATAAAGATTTTACCACCACCAACATTTATTCATGATTAGCGTATATCTACGTATCTGTATAATAAAAAATATATTACTTTTAGATCGGATCAAGTTTTTAACAGATCGAATATAGGTAAATTAATATCCAATCACTAAGTAAATAGATTATCAAATTCGGATCGAATTTAGATTATTGGACCATTATACAAATTCATATCTGAAATTTTGCATCAGATTCGGGTTAAAATCCGATCTATCGAGATGCCTACTCCTTGAACGAATGGAGTATTTCACTGTACAACTCCTGGGCCTACATAAAATAATGGGTAAATTACATATAACCCCCCTCAACTCTGGGTCAGGTTTGAATTGCCTTCCTCAACTACCAATTGAAGCAATGTGCCCTCTTTAATTATAACATTTTCTTAAATTGCATATTTTGTTTAGGAATTATCGTTTGAGTTTGAATTGACGTAATTTGTCCACCTAAGACTCACGTGATCATTTGTATATATATTTTTCTCATAATATTCAAAATAAAGATAATCGATATTTTTTTTACCATCTTTATTTATAAAGAGGGTATTGGAATAACAAGGGTAAAATAGTTCATTCAAGCACTAAAAGGGCATTATGGTTAGAAAAAAATACCTAAAGATGGTCATATGGTTCACAGGTGGGCATTTTACTTTCACTCAAATAGTAGTACCTAAAAAGAAGCTCTGATTAAAGAAAATGTTATAGTTGAGGGGGCACATTGCTTCAATTGATAGTTGAAAGTGGTAGTTCAAAATGAGCCCATAATTGAGGGGCGTTATATGTAATTTACCCAAAAATAATTTAAGTAATGCTTTGTGCACTTAAAGTGTGTACCAAATATCTACCAAAATTTCAGTTGATATTTTCTGATTGATTAAATAATTTATCGGTTCTACCATTAAATAATTTTCCAAATTTAAAAGATGTCATTAGAACTTTTGGTGCACATTTTAGATGTATATTTGATGCACTTTAAATATACATAGCATTACTCTTTATTTTATTACAAGAAAATCATTTGATAATTTGTCGTGGCACCAATTTTCCAGGTAGATACAACAATTTCTACCTGGCAGAGGAGACCGTTACTGCTGTATCAACTGCTGGCGCCGCTATCTTACGCAACCTTCAATTCATAAGTCAAAGCACCTTTTCAACTTTTACAATGACGTGGCACACACATATTTCCCACTAATTCGTTGTTGACAACTGGCATATTAGCCGGTAATCCTCACTTATTATTCCCTCTCGCCGAACTTCCCGTTACACACCCCTTTTATATCTCTCCCCGGACTCAACCGCTGGCCAAAAGGCAAATTCTGAGAGAGAAGAGAGAGGCCGGGGAAATTAGGGTTAGGGTTTGCAATCAAACCCTCAATTCTTCTTTTCTCCTTCATTCTCTCTCTTTTAAACCACAGGCAGGCTCTAATTTCGTCGAACGGGAATGGCCGCCGAAACCACCGCCGAAGTACTCATTCCAATTGATTCAGAATCCGACGAGGAATTGCATGAGGTTATGTTCGCTAAACGAGGGTGCTGCTCTTGGATGCCGTGCCTTAGGTCTGATCGATCTAGCACCCTTCGATCGAATTGGTGGGAACGAATTACGGCGACTGAGAAGGATGATTTGCAGAGCCGTCATTGGTGGTCCAAAGGCTTGGACGCGTTTAAGAAGGTGAGGGAGTGGTCGGAGCTTGTTGCTGGTCCCAAATGGAAGACCTTCATTCGCCGGTGCAGCAAGAACCGGCCGAAGCCGGGGAAATTCCAGTACGATCCGTTGAGTTACGCTCTCAATTTCGACGAGGGGCATGGACAGAATGGTCATTTGGAGGATGGGGATCGTGTGTTCCGTGATTTTTCGTCGAGGTACGCGTCAATTCCGATGTCGGCGAAGTCGTCGATGGATTTGGGGAAGGACGGCCCGACGTTCACGTGATTGGCACGTGGGAATGATGATGAGAGAGCGGTTGGTTACCGTTGAGGTCTAACGTGCGCAGCGAGCAAATTGCGGGAAAGAACTCCGCGAGAAAAGATCAGTTGTAGCCGTCCGCGAGAAATCATGTGGTTGACTCTACTGGCGTCAAATGGTCGGTTGACTGGGTCGTCTGATTTCTTAATTTTTTTTCTTTTTCATATATAGTTTATAGTAATAATTACTAAAGTGCCTAGAAAATTTAGTGAACTAAAGAAAAAAAAAGAAAAAAGAGAGAGAAAAGGAATAGAATTGTTATGTCAAGGCTCTTAGTATTTTGAGAATCATTAATTGTGGATAATTTCTATAATTATTTCGTTAATTTATTTCATAACTATAAATTCTTATTTTTGTAGTTTTGAATAAAATAGTTCATTACTCAACACATTTTTAAATTCAGAATCATTTTGGGCTTCAAATGTGATTAATAGGGTTCGGAATCCAAAGAGTTTGTGCATAGCATAGCTGCCAACACTCAATAATTAGCAAGCGAGTATATATATATGGCCAATTCTCGTATTAATATGAATTATTCTTCCAACTTTTAAACAAATGTATTGTTTTGACTTTTAGCAAAATACTTATTTAGGAATTGAAAAAGTTTGCTTTTCTCTACTCTACTCTTAGACAGATCGACATCCACCATATATATGACAAAACATAATCAGGCATATCCAGTATTTGTCCATCTCTTTAGTAGACTTAAAATGAAGAATGTAAATTGGATGAGAGTGAGTTTCTTCTTCCTTAATTTTATTGGTTTGAGATAGTCTATTCGATCTACTATAGGAGATTTCTAGCACTAAATGGGAGAATGATTTTCTTCTTAATTCTTTCTACTTTCTCATCATTTCCTTCCTCGTCCCAATGACTCTCTCTCAGCACAATGGCGCCATGGATGTTTCTATATATATCCCATCATTATGTATAATAAGATAAGGGAACACAAAAAGACCCAACCAATTTTTAGTTGCGGAAATGGAACACACTGGTTTGCACCAGTGGTTTAATAATATAACACTGTATGAAGTTGGTCCTTGGCGCTTCCATAAGGTCCATAGATGTTGCGGTGTCTGTCGATTGAAGTGGTCTGCATGCCGCAAGTAAGTGCGTGCGTGCGTGCCACCAATTTTACTTAGTGCCTTTTGACTTCCGTTTTTGCATGGGTCAGGTTATTTGAATGACACTTGAGAGTTTATTTTTTTATCTGGCTATTTATTTTGTCTCCATTCTATTCATGTAGTAGTTAACAGGAATGGGTGAATAAGTTTTGGTTAAATTAATATCCAACGCTTGATAAACAAATTAAAAAGAGGACAATGATACGTGGGGGTAGCAAATTGCGTACCCATGTGCGCTTAATCATAAGGAGGGTCGGTCGGTGTTTTCGTTATATTCTTTGTTCTTATTAGAGAAAAAGGCAGAGTATATAAATAGAGTAATTTTATGGGTATTAAAAGAGTACTAAATTTTTTATACTAAATGATGTGTCAGTTGATTTAGTACAAAAAATAAAATAAAAAATTATAATTAATGTATCATATCAACTGACACATCAACTAACACATTATTTAGTACAAAAAATTTAATACTCTTTAAATACCCACAACGTTACTCATCTAAATAATCTTAATCACAGCCATTGCACTTCTGGATCAGTCTCAAAATGTATATTTTTATGAGCAGGTTAATCTAATCGGCCAGCTACGTTGACTATTTGATATCATACTCTTTCCTTTCCAAATAAAGTGTTTACTATTTGAAAAGTTTATTATACTCCCTCCGTCCTTAAATTATTATTTGGGTTGATCCGATATACGGATTAAGAAAATTCAATTGACTTGATTATTAATATTGAAATAGTATTGAAAAAGTGTGTTGTTTCCTTTAATGCCCATGTGTATGTAGCCCATAATTAAAGTAGGAAGAAAAAGTAAGAATAAAATAGTAAAAGTGATGTTCTAAAAAGAAAAGTTTCAAACAAGACAATTATTTTGGGACGGACGAAAATAGAAAGGAAGACAATAATTTAGAGACGGAGGGAGTAGTTTATATTCTACAATGATTTCAGCTCGTATTTATGGGTGTTCTAAAAATTACAAGACGAGTATTAGACGTCAAATCAGTGCCTAGGGATCCTAGGCGGGGACTAAAATTATGACATAATTACTTTGACTTTTGATTTTTTTTAATATAACCTAACTATTAATTAACAAGAACTAAACTTTCCAAAGTTTAAATATCACCAATAGGCAAATAATCTAAATATTATTCCAAAATTTAAAACAACTTAACAATAAAGGGGTTCAAAGTGCTGGTTTCCGATCTGGGTTCTTGACATCCATCTCGAAAGAGAGAGAGAGAGAGAGTGTGTTTTTTTTTTACACTTTAACCCCCTTTATTTAGTGTTATTCTGTATATATAAAGAAATGACCTAATTACCCCCATCACGAGCAAGGCACATGTGAAAAATATTAACTTTCTAATGACTATCACAGCCAAGGGGCTAACTGGAAAAATTGGCAATATTAGATGAGGTTATAGAGCAAACCTTAAATTAGGGAGACTTTGAAATTTGATGTATATTTTGGGAGATTTATTATTATTATTTTTTCGTATTTTGGCCTATCGCAAAATAAAACTAATAAATTCTTTGAAAAGAGAGGAAGGAGTTAATTCTAACCACAATGACAAATGATTAGCTAAGTTGACTTAATGGATATATAATGCCTTGCCCGATGATAATATGTGCTCTCTCCTCTCTACCATTCACAGTGACCACTGGCCGTAAGTGTTGATTGAGATTTTGAAGTGAATAATTTACAGAAGTCAATGGCTAAAGCACTTTATCCCAAATCTCTGGTAAGAAAGTCAATTTCATTTGCCAATAGTTACAACTTCCAGCCCAAGTTGATGCGATGACAATATCACCACCACCAGTGGTTTGAACGGACTTGACTTGTCGCTATTACTCCCTCCGGTTCTAAATTATTATCTTGTTTGATTTGGTACATGGATTAAAAAAAATAATTGACTTAATTATTAATATTGGTATTATGTGTAGTTTACTCTATGTGCATGTGACCTATAATTAAAGTATGTTAAAAAAGTAAGGGTAAAATAGTAAAAGTATTATCCTAAAAAAGAAACTTTCAAAACAAGATAATTATTTTGGGACGAACAAATAATTAAGGGTTAATGACATCACTAGTTCCTCGACTATGGTCGATTCCACCAGTAGTCCCTTAACAATTTTTTTTCAAAATTTAGTCCCTTGACTATGAAAATTAGACACGGTTGGTCCTTTTGTTGGATGCCGTTAAATTTTTTTCGTTAAGTTTGTCTTGTGCCTAACATGTGACTTTGGCTAAGGGCATTTAAGAAATTTCACGTGCAAATATATTTTTTAATACTTAAAATAAAATTTTTTTTCTCTCTCTCTCCCCCCCCCCCACCTCCTAGACTTCCACCTCATTCAAACCCCCAAATTCACGCTTCCAACCACCATCCCCTTTCCATCCATAAAGGGGACTAACCAAAATTGAATACCCACAAATACAAACCCCAACGCCCACATTCCTTTCACCAATTCACACAGCGGAAGAAGAAAAACCCTTGACAATCTCCAATCCTCTCCTCTCTCTCTCCTCTCTCTCTTTCAAGTTTCAATCTCTCCTTTTTCCTCAAATTACTGTAGTAAATGCAAATTCCCGCCTCCATGTCTACCTCCATCCATTTCTCTCCCTCCTCCTCATCATTTTCATCACCATCTCAGCCCAAACCCTTACTCCTTCATCCGACATTGCAGCCCTCCAAGCCTTTAAGGCCTCAATCAAACCTTCTACCATCCCTTCCTACTCATGCCTTGGCTCCTGGAATTTCACCTCCGACCCTTGCTCTGTTCCTCACTTAACCCACTTCGTTTGTGGCCTTTTCTGTTACTCAAACCGAGTCACCCAACTCACCCTTGACCGGTGGTTATACGGCACTCTCTCCCACTCATCTCCAAACTCACCCAACTCACTACCCTTGACCTCTCCGACAACAAACTCTACCGCCCAATTCCAATTTCTCTCCTCCTCCCAAATCTCCAAACCTTAATCCTCCGATCCAACTTATACGTATGTCGGATGAAAGAGTGAGGGATTGGACTAAGATGGATGGAGGTAGACATGGAGGGTTTTTCTTCTTCTGCTGGTGTGAATTGGTGAAAGGAATGTGGGCGTTGGGGTTTGAGCCGTCACTTGTCGGTTTAGATGAGGAGGAAGCCGTGAGCTAAATCCGGCGGTTTATAAGGCAGTGGGATGTTGTGCGAAATGTTTAATTTCCCATCTGCGGCCACGGCCACCACCGCAATGAATTGTTGGAGAACCAAATATCATCCTGATTATCACCGAAACTAGCTGCCTGCCGGAGATTTGTACGGAAACAGACAAGGAGGTAGTGGGATGGTGGTTGGAAGCGTGAATTTGGGGGTTTGAATGAGGTGGAAGACTAGGAGGGGGGGAGGAGAGAGAGAGAAAAAAAAAGAATAAATTATTTTAATTGTTAAAAAATATCTTTGCACGTAAAATTCCTTAAATACCCTTAACCAAAGTCACGTGTTAGGTACAAGACAAACTTAACGGAAAAATTCTAATGTCACCCAACAAAAGGACCAACTGTATCTAATTTTCATAGTCAAGGGACTAAATTTTGAAAAAATTTGTTAAGGGACTACTGGTGGAATTGGCCATAGTCGAGGACTAGTGGTGTCATTAACCCAATAATTAAAGTATGTTAAAAAAGTAAGAGTAAAATAGTAAAAATATTATCCTAAAAAAGAAACTTTTAAAACAAGAAAAATAAAGCAAGACAATAATTTAAGAACATAGAGAGTATTAAATTCTCATATTTCTTTTTAAATAATTTTTTGACAACATAACAGGCATTTGACAGAATTAATAGATCATTGAGAGGATTAAGATAATAATAATAATAATTCCAATTCAGTTCAGATAACACTAAACATACGACCTCCAAGTAGGAATTGAATGTCATGGATCCGCTCCGCTTGATTATGTTCTCCTTTAATCAACTTGAACATAAAGTCGATCTTGTTTATTTATTTATGTGGTTCGTTGTTTTAGTTACGATTTGACACTCACCTTCGCCGCTCTCATTATTTTTCCATCTCTATGTATGTATGTCTCTTTAACATTTTGATTTAATCATCTCTTACAAAAACTATTTAAAAAAACATGAAAAAAACAAACAAACAAACAAACTTTTTTTTTTTCTTTTTTGCTACTCCCTACCCTACGTACTAATTAGAAGATACTCCCTATTTCTAAACCTTAAATTTTCATTAACAGTTAACACTTCTCTTTATTTTTAAGAACATTATGATTTTGCTTGCCTTGTGATTTAAGACCCGATTTTTATGGTTTTAAACTTTCCGTCTTTTGGTCCCACATTTTCTTCTTTTTCTCTCTCTTATTTTTTATCAATTATGATAAAAACAAATGTTAAAATCTAAAATCAAGTCTCAATCACGTAGACAAACACACCCGATATTTTTCTGGCGTATCATACAAAATAAGACATAATTTCAGTGCAATTTAGAAAAAAAAAACATATTGCAAAATAAAGATAAAAGTAATATTACAAATTTTAATTTATTAAAATCTGATTGAGTGTGGAGGGAGGGAGTGCTATGTACTTATTTAAAAGTTACTCTTTATGTTTCAAAATAAATTTTTTTTTTTTTTTACTTTTCATGAAATTTAAAAAAAGAATTAACTTTACGTAATTTTTTTTTAATACTTTCATAGTATTGTTTAATGGTGTCAAATCAATAGTTCATTTAACCATGAGCTCTAGTGGTAAGATTGGCAAATATGGAATGTATTAATGGCAAGAGTAATGCTATGAGTATCTAAAGAATATTAAATTTTTTGTATCAAATGATGTGTTATTTGATGTGACAGCTGATATGATATATTAATTTTAATTTTTAATTTTATTTTTTTGTACCATATTAAGTGATACATCATTTAATATAAAAAATTTAATCTTCTTTAGGTACCCTTTAGGTACACGTAGCATTACTCTATTGACAAACAATAAACGGGTGTCTAAGTCCCCACAATGCTTCCAAAAATGTCTAAGTCCCCACAACTGAACATGGATGCCGCCATGGCCGACCTCCGTCCCCAATATTGGGTCCAGAATGAGAAACTCGTGCGTGCTTTCGAGCGTGTGTTTTGTTAACTCATACCAGCCCAAAACAAAATACTGCCAAACACTTTTGACTTATTTGAGTCAATTTAATTAAAGTTTAACTAAAATTTACATAAATTTATTAGTTTTTATAAAATTATAAAAATTATAATACATAATATTTTTAATGTAGTTTTTAATTAATAAAATTTTATTTTTAAAAACATAAATAAAGTACATAAAATTTTAATTTAATTTAATCTAATCACCTATTAATTTTTAAAAATAAAAAATAGAACTCTTTACCGAACTGGAACTGAGGAATACTAACTAACCCCTTATCATTTAGTAGTTGGTTGGTCCATTCTCATATGTTTCTTTCCAAAGGAAATACTCTATTTGGCATTTTTGGTAATCCCATAGCTAGATTACCAGCTCCAGATTGGCCCCTCTGCGTTGCTCATTCCTTTATTATACTAGTTATAGATTCTCTGCTTCACACGAATTTAATTTAATTTTGATATTAATTGATATATTTTAGAAATAAATTTTAAAAAAATTATCGTTATTGAATATAGGCGTTTGTTGACTTATATTTTTAGTATTGTCAATATATGTAAATTTAATCATTTATTATAATATTTTTATTTCGAATAAGTATTTTTATTAGTGGTTAATATGTGTATTTTCGTTTCTATTTTTTAGTATCCTTTAATGATTTGGTGATATATATATATATATATTATATATATATATGATATAAATTGTTGGTCATCTTTTATTTATTTTAGACATATTTGAAGATATTAAGTATTTTTAAACGGTTAATAATTTTTGAAGTGATTATTTTTAGTTAGATCTATATTTACATATTTGTTTAGTGATTTGGATTTAGATATTGATATGTATAATATATATTAAATATATATAATATATATTTATATAAATTATATCTATAAAATAATTTATAGAATAATTTAATATATTTTTAAAATCCTTACATATAATATAATTGGTTGAGTTGGTTTAAGATTGTTCAAATCTCATTGACAACATTATTTTGTTCAAAGTTATTCTCATATTATAATTAGAAGAAGAGTAATACATATTGTAAAATATATTATTAGTAGGTATAGTTATAAGCTAATGACTTAGAAATGAAAAGTCATCTCAATTCATTACTTGGAGGCTTGAGAATTAAGGTCTCGATTGGTACACGAAAATGGAATCGATTCCGCAAAATTGACTTCATGGAATTGATTAATAACGTTTGGTGGTGCAAGAATTATATTTGGAATAGGAATGCATTACTAAAATCTTGAAATTAATTACTAAAATTTAAGGAATCACAATCATGATGGAAAGGTGAGATTTGGATTATTAATAGTTGGAATCTATGTAAAAGGACAATTATATCCTTTTATGAGGTAAAGTATTTGCTTTATATTTATTATTTCATTTAGTTTCAACTACTTTACGATGTTCCTTTTTACTTATAAGAATTTTCTAACTCTTCTCATTTGATTTAATTTGTTAATAATAATTTATAATTTTATGATTGTAATGTTAATTTTTACGTTTGAAGCATGCTTTAGAATTGATTAATCTTATAAGATTTAGACTAAATACGCCATAAAATATTTTTTAAAGAATTGACACGCTTTGCATGACAATTACGCAAAATAGAATGATAACAGTGATTACTTGGAACTATATAGGAGAATAAAATATTAATTATTTTAAATAAGTAATTACACATACTTTTCTCGAATTGTTTCAATTATACAAATTATTTTTATTTGAACTTGTTTCATTATAGCAATAGTTTTTTTTTTTAATTTTTAATGCTTTATTGATGTTGGATAATTTAATATTTTCACCAAAATTGAAAAAGATCGAAGAACTTGTTATTTTTTGGAGCAGTAATAATGTTAATGTCTAATTTTTATCATAAAGTTATTAACAAGTACTTGTATACATTGGGGTAATGTTGTCAATTACTTTAATTTTATCTTTGCATTTCAAGTTATTTTGTTTTTTTACCAAATAATATAATAGAAAACCGTACTATATTAGTAATCACATTTCTTATGCTACCAAACACTTTTTAGGAATCATCTTCTCATCTATTTCAGTGAAATCTCATTACTAGTAATCGATTCCGTAGAATTGATTCTATTTCCTTGTACCAATCGAGGCCTAAGAGAAATAGAAAAGAAGGTGAGATGGCATAATTATAGACCTTCTCACCAACTTTATATATATATATATATATATATGTATGTATGTATATATATACACACACATTTTCCTTGATAACAACCTTATATGAGTAGTTATTTACAGGTTTGATTATTTTGTGTGACAATTAAAGGATGCATCGATGAAACGAACCATCTCAAACAAGTAAAAAGTCATGTTTCAAAAATTATAGGTATCTTTAAAATTTGCCCTTATATACTTTAGGATAATGATACACATAGCGAAAACTTAATCATAACTTTTAAAGCCCACATATGTGGTACAAGAAAATCACTCTCATCTTCCTCTCTCTAACAAAAATACTTAAATCTCCTTGCGCCACATGTATCATTATCTTATACGTTATTATGAGCTCGCTATTTTCTTCTCCAGAAAGAGTTGGGAGTCAAGGAGAAAAGTTTTAAGAAGATTCAATTCAACAACCTTGTACTTGTTTCATCTCCATCCAAATTCTACAAAAATTTCTTACCATGGTCTTTCTTTTAAATTTTTTTTTTTTTGAATAGTCTCTCTAGTGCACCTGTTTCTTTAATCTATTTTTGAGAAATGGAATCAAATTTCCTTTCAAACATCCGGTCGCAGATAATAGAGCATCTTAAAATCAAACGAATGAAATGAAAGTGAGATAGATACAAGTGGCACACAGTTTGCGGTACAAAAAATTTGATTCCATTTTTGAGACGAGGATACTCCTATCAAAGCCCCTTGGTCTTTTAATTTAAAATGTCCATAAAGACCTCCGATTCCCACTCTTCTTTTCGACTAAAACAATCCATATGATGCTATAATTCACATGGACATGATACATTGTGCTCTGTACATCGAGTTCCTAAGAGCGGAGTGGAAATAGTTTTTTTAATCAAACCCATAATTGGACCCATCTACCAGCAGCATCCTCTTCTATCCCCACCAATTTTGGCCACAGCCATACTTTGCTTTGTCCTATTTCTTGTCCAACCCTTACTCAGTCAGTCTCAAACACAAATATGAAATATGTTAATATCCACTTTGGTATTCTTTTCCAATGCAAATCACAAACTGTCATATGCATAATTTAAAGATTCCCAAAAACATTAGCTTAAATAACCAAACAGCAAATATTCGAGTTAGTATCAAGCTCGACCCGTTTGGGTAAATGGACGAGATTGAAACTTACCCCACTTAACACCATAATTGGAAACAAATGGGCACAACTATTTCAATAGTGTTGCTCTCCTAAAAAGGATAGCTTTAAAATTGGACCATCTAGTTTTCCAACAAAGCTAAAGTCAACAAGAACCATATCAAATTCACACACCATCTACAGCTTGTTTGCTGAATTTGTAATTATCAACACAGTTTACGGGAAATTTTGGGGGTTTATTTTAAGCAAAGGCCACATGGAAAGAATGCGTTCTGACCCACACCACCACAACTCATGGCCAATTTTTGAATGGAGAAAGCAAAAAAGAAAAGAAAATTCCAGCACCCTTCCCTCATTGATTCCACCACTACTGTCCCAACTCAAAAGCTAACACCACACAAAAGATTGTGCTGACACTATTCCAATAAAGACTAGCAAAAGGATGGAGAAAAAGAAAAGATGGGGGTAGAAGAAAAACGGAAACCCAAAGCCATGATCTAAGAAAACAAATGAAAAGCAAAAGCAGTTCGCCCCTCAATCTCAAATTCAAGTACATAAAGAATTAAAAGCACAAATAAGATCTCAATTATTTGAAGGCACAAGACTCGAAGATAGTGCTAAGAAAATTTGGAATCATTTGACTAATCTTGCTCTAAACCTCTGCCGCTCAGAGAAAGGAGATACATCAGCATTTGCCAAAGCATTACTATAATCTTATCAATACCTTTTAATGGGAAATTAAACATCAAATGTAAAACCTAGAGAAAAGATTGACTTGAAGTAAAGGAAATAAATACAAAAGAGACATATGTGCATCAAACTTGCCCAGATAATTTAATACAAAAACTACCATTCCACAATGTATCAATATAATTCTTGCATTGCATTTCAAACTTTTTCGAGATTGGTAGACACCGATTCTAGCAAGATCGATTGATTGACTGCTAACCAATAAAGAGAAAAGATTTTAAAAAATATAATTCTTTCATGTACCTTGTGTTCTATCCATCCAAGGCAAATCCGAGTTAATAGAAGAAGGATTATGCATTTGAATGTCTGCAGAACTTGCAAATTTACCCTTCTTAGACCAGAGCCAGATCTTGGAGACAGAATAGCTGTCAGTTTTTGTCCCAATACCAATCTTCTTCCCCTCCATATCCCCATCAACTGAAGGATTACCATTTCCTTTCTCAAGCTTCAAATCCCGCTCATGGCTCAAGGCCACCTTGAGACTAGAATCAACAACCACATACTCATATGACCCCATTGAATAGCACCGTCGAGCGTCCAAATTACTGCTACTAGTCTCTCCTCCAGCCTCTACCTCCCCAACATTCAGTTTTCTGAACTTTCCAAGCCTCACAGGGAAAACCCCCTTCTTCTCAGCTGGGACCTGCTCAATTTCAATTGACTTTTGAGTTTGACCAGTAGCTAATCCATTTTCATCATCATCTCTAGAATCATCAAAATCGAAAATTGGGTTTTCAATCGAGAACTCAGGATTGAAAAGGGTATCTCTACAAAGAGGGCACGTAGAGTTCGACAAAAGCCATGTATCAATACAATTGATATGAAACGCATGACTACAAGTAGGAAGTAATCTCAATTTGTCCTTATCAGAAAATTCACACAAGCAAACAGCACAGTCAAATGGCTCCTTAAGACCCACAATCTCCTTGTACATAAAAACAGGCAAGGCATCGATAAATGCTTGATCTAAACCAGAGTCATGTAAATGAAAGAGTTGTTGAAGTTGTCTTTGAAGAGCATCAGAGCTAGAAGTTTCAGGATACCTAGTATTTGATTCCGAGTTCGAGGAAGACGCATGATGCTTTGTTAGAAATCTAACAAGCAAGTGGAGCAAACCAGATATGAAAAAAAGAACAGCTAAAATTACAATTATGAAAAGAACAGCTGGACTAATTCTAGTACCGGATGATGAAGGGGATGATTGTTTATGCATCGTAGTCACACTAAATGGAGACAAAGGCGAAGGAGAAAGAGGGGAGTGTGAGTAAATACACCATCTTTACGGTGGATTTGATGCTGAATCCAAGACATTTTCAAATGGGTATGCTCCAAACGCCATCCTTCTTCTCTAAGACCAAACATCGAACAGATCATCTGCGTACACTCAAAACCCATATCTTTCTTGCTCAAACATCAAAACCAGACTCATTGTTTCAAGAAAATTCCAATCCGTTCATAGAAATCGCAATCTAATGATTTAGGGATAGCAATAAACCTTAAAACTCACAAATTTTGCCCTCAGATTTGCGGGGAAATTACAGACACATTTGAGGGATTTTTTTTCTGGGTGCTTCTTTGGGGGTACAGTGAAGTATAAAGGAGTGTGCACCTACCTTAATCTTGGAGAGGCCGCCATTATGGGCAATAATATTTAAGCTTCTTGTACGGACGGTCGTCTCCTTCAACAGAAAAACCCTAACACAGGGCCTTTCTCAATGGGGGAATCAGAATCCCTTTTAATATTGAGGCAGAATAGGAAATGCGAATTGGGGGGAAAACCTCAATCCCTAATAAATAGCAATCATACAACACACACACACACAGTGGAAATAGATATTGTGTATAAATTTATCGAATCTGCGTGTGTAAGAGGGAAAGGGACTTGAAAGAGATGTCACTGTCTCTCCTCACTTTCTCTCTCTAGATTTGTTTGTTTCTTATTACAGTAGTAAACTGGAAGAACCCATGGAAGAGGCCCAAAGGCTGACATCAGTTTTACAATGGAGAGGGGCTTGGGAAGTGATGCAACGCGCGGCAAGTGTGCATGGGGGAATCTTTTGGTCAAACCCCGTAAGATTACAAAAAGTGGCTTATGATGTGTACTTGTTAGTGGGCCTGGGCTTCTCTGTATTCTTACCCTACACAATTAATATGGGCCTGCTAGATAAGGTTAGAATCGAGCCGTGACAAATATATTTAGAGAGTAACATTAGAGCTATCAAATAAATGAATAATAAATTTTATGCATAAAATAAAATGTTACTTTTTGACATTTTGTTTGGCGTCATTACAGCTTTACTAAGTGAAGCCAACAAAATGATACTCTCTCTCCGTTCTTAAATTATTGTCTTATTTTTATTTTTTGTTCGTCTTAAACTAATTATCTAGTTTAAATGTTTTTTTTAGGACAACATTTTTATTATTTTTTTTTTCTACTTTAATAACTAAGTCAATTATTTTTTTTTAATTCGTATGCCGAGTCAAATAAGACAATAATTAAGGGACAAAGAGAGTATATAAAATGTTTCATATTTATGTATCATAAAATTTGGGATTTATCTAATAGCTCTAGTATTACTCATATCGAATAAAAGAAAATGATTAAGCTTTGTTCGTAAATACAGAAAACTGTTCAAACTTAGTTTGATTATTTTCGAGTTGATCTCAAAATAGCTTGTAGCTGATCCAAATAGTTTGGTGTTTTCATTAGATAATAAGGTTAATTATACTACTAGTAGTCGTAATTAGTCCTCTGAAAATTACATAGCGGGCTACTAGTACAAAATCACTCAAATTTACACGCAATTAGTTCTTTTAGTAGATGTTATGCGGTTAGACTCCATCCCGTTAAATCATCACATGACCACTCACATGCTATTTGTTCTGGGTATAATTGAAAATTCAAATTTAAATCTCTCTCAATACACATTGGCGCGAAGTTCACTTAATATTTCCCTTCCAAATCCTCCTCACCTCTCTCTTACTACAGATCCCCATATTTAGCCTATATATATATATATATATATATATGTAGTGTGAGAGAGAGAGAGTATTAACCACCATGGGAGATGTATTTTGTTGCTTTGGAATATATGATTGTGACGAAGATATTATGGACTGATGCAAACCTAAGAAGGTTTTTTACTTGCTCTAAAAATGAGGTGAGATAGTCAACAATGAAAGATATTTCTTTATTTTATTATCCGTAATTATTCTCTTTAGCTTCAAATTTTCAATAATACTCTTGAGAAAGACTCGTCGTTCCAAAATGAGTGTTTCTTATTTCATTTTGTGATGTTCCAAAATATGTGTCCCCTTTATATTTTTGTAAAGATCCTTTAACCCTTGTCTATAGTACCCTTAGTGTGAGATTAAAAAAAAAATTAAAAATGTAAGAAGGTTGCATTGATTTGACAATACTAAAATAACTTTGAGGGTGTTAAGGAAAAATTATATGAAGTCAACTACTTTTTAAACCCGTGTATAGTCAACAAGGAACGTCTCTTTTAGAATGGAGGGATTAGCATGTGAGTGGTCAAGTGACGATTTAACGAGGTTGTGCCTAACGACATCTATTATAAGGACTAACTGCGTGCGAATTTGAATGACTTTGTACTAGTATCACATATTATCATTTTCAAAGGAGTGCTAATCACAAAAATTACTAAAGTCAAGGGACTAATGTGTAATTAACCCTAAAAAATATCACATTTATCAATTTCTCGAGCCAAACCACATTATCTACTAGCTCCGAGATTGATTTAATTATGTTAAAAACCCGATCTCAAACAAGCTCTTTATCAAATTGAATACAAGTAACTCGAATTGAATGATTCAGTATGAATGGTGCCCCATAAATTATATGTTTCTTTTTTCTTTTTCTTTTTCTTTTTTTAGTTTACATTTGTTGTTATGATTAAATAAATGTTTAAATACAATTATGACAGAGGATTACATCAGATTCTTGTAATGCTTAGGGATAAGATAATATGATATTACTTGTGTTAGTGGGTTAATATAATTGTGTCTTTGAAGAAAGGGTTTGCTTTAAGTGTAAAGGCAGTTTTAGGTGAGGATAATTTGGGTGACAGTTAAGGGAGATATTCATAACTACTTATAATAATCAACAAGAGACAATTAATGTAGACAATAATATTAGGGTAAATTACACATAACCCCCTTCAACTATGGGTTGAATTTAAATTGCCCCTCTCATCTACCAATTAAAGATGTATGCCCACTCAACTACAACATTTTCTTAGAATGCACCTTCTGTTTAGGCACTGTCATTTGAATTGACGAAATTTACCCACCTAAAATTCACGTGACCATTGTACGTATTATTTTTACCATAATATTTAAAATAAAGATAACTAGTTAATTTTTTTTTACCATCTTTATGTACAAAGAGGGTTTTAGAACAACAATGATAAAATAATTAATTCAAACAATAAAAGGGCATTATGATAAAAAAAAAAAATTACCTAAAGATGGTCACATGGTTCACAAGTGGACATTTTACGCAAACTCAAATGGAAGTGCTTAAACAGAAGCTCTGATTAAAAAAAAATACTATAGTTAAGAGGGGAAGTTGCTTTAATTGATAGTTGAGGTGGGTAATTTGAACTCAACCCATAGTTGAGGGGGGTTATACATAATTTACCCATAATATTAAGCACCATCTGGTAAGGTAACAAGTGAGGAATGAGTCCACCCAAACTCCACCCTCCATTTTGGTGTGTGTTTGTGTGTCTTCTTTAATCATTTCTATTTAGGGCAAACTCCGTAATTCGTCCCTATGCTTTTTGCCTTTTTTTGTATTCATCCATGTACCAAATTTTTTAAGACCACCCTTGTACCACGAACATTGAGCATGATTAGTCCTTTCGTCAAATCTCGTTAACTTTTTTCCGTTAAGTGTTAATCATGTGCATTGCACGTGATTTTGCCCGGGGTAAAATTGACAGTTCTTAGTCTCTCTCTCTCTCTCTCTTTTCAATCCCAAATCTAATCTGGAGATTTATCATTTTCTCTCTCTTCCCTCAAATCCCAAAACCTAAAATCAAATCTTCCTTCTCTCTCCTAAAAATCTTTGTCTGGGCCATTCTTTAGACCCAACCCGAGCTGGGATGATGTGAAAGAGCAAAAGCTTCTGAAGAGATTTAAGATTGCCGGGTTCAAGAAGGAATCGCTTGAACTCAGGGTCAAGACCTCGCTCGAGGGCTTCATTTTTAGGAGCGAAGATGGTGATATTGTGATTGGTAATAGCCTCTTCAAGGGTTTGAAGGGGTAGAGTTTTCTCAACAAGTTCAGCAAGCTCGGTGTAGTGTGAATCAAGGAGGGCTACCAAGACTGAGTTGGAATTGATCTGGGTTGAGTTCCTGGGCTTCAAATTCTGAGGCAATGCAGCATTGCTAGCCGTAACCAGAATGAAGAAGAAGAGTGCGACATAGATCTGAGAATCCATGGCGCTCATTGCAACACTTTTTTTCAGATTGGAGGGAGATGACAAGCAAGCAAACTTTGTCGATGACGAGGCGAGAAAGCAGTCATGATGGCGTCGGCCCGAGGGAAAATAGAGGCAGAATGTCGGCTTCTTGTACCCTGCGTGAGGACTCCCTGCGGGATTTGCCACTGTTCAAGCCACCAGGATGCAAAAAATAAAAGAAAAAAAGAAGGAAGCAACTGCTACAGTGATGGGTGATGGTGGGTTGGAGAAGAAGATGGTGGTGGGCTGGGGAAAAAAAATTTTATTTGGTTTTAGATGTGGAGCCAAATTATATGATTGTTGCATGCCTTCAGAATTGGAGATTGTTGTGTGACTGTGAAATTGTTGCTTTTAGATGTGGATGTTTGTGTGTATGTATGTGAAATCGTTGCTTTTAGATGTGGATGTTTGTGTGTGTGTGTGTGAAATCGTTGCCTTTGGAATTGAATTGCTACTCATTTGAATTCACTTTGTTAATCAATTGACTCTAAAATTAGTTGAATTACCTACAATGAGAAGCACCGAGTTAGCTCAAGTATTAGAGCTGATGATTTTTGTGAAGCCAAATTATTTTTTATGTTGTTTTCGGGGGATGATGATGATGACCATGATGATTTTGGTGGTGGTGGTGAGAAGAGAGAGAAAATGATGAATTTAGGTAAACAATTAAATTCACAAATGGTCCCTTGTACAGAGACTTTTTACACAATTGGTCAATTCAATGTACTTTTTATATTGAACTGACAATTTTACCCTCATTAAAAATCGCGTGAATCTCACGTGTCAATACTTAACAGCTAAAAATGGATGGAAGGACCAATGATGTTTTTCAAACCAGTACAAGGACCAGATGTGCTCATGAGGGACGAATACCAAAAAATACAAAAAGTACAGGGACGAATTGTGGAGTTTGCCCTTCTATTTAAAGCCATAATTGCCCATTTGATGTTGATTTGTCATAAGAAACCAAGTGAGAAAAAGAGAAGTTCCTTAGATGCCCTTAAGGGATCATTATTGGGTAATAGGGAGGTTGAATACAAACAAAATTTTAGTTTTATCAATTCGTAATAATACACACGGGCAATATCATTAATAACCTCAAAAAGTAGGATCGATAATTTAAACTTAAGTCGAATCGAGCTGGGAAAAGAATATAGTGATGTTTAAATTCTTGGTTATCTGAGCATTTCCGAGAAGGCCAAAGCTTAGAAAAAGTACCGTTTTGTAAGACGGATCTCCTTGATACAACGCACCGTGTGTTGGTGATGTGAGCTGTGAGAGAGTGAGACTCCCTTTTACAAATTAAGATCCGTAAGACGGTCTCACAGGAGACCTACTCTTTCGAGAAACTGTGAAAATTATTTGGCTTCGATTTTTAGATGAAAATCAAAAAAAATAAATAAAGAAAAAAATGTTAGAAATATATTATGAAAATAATACAAATTACAGAATTGAAATACAAAATGAATTCGTTACTGCTTGAAAACTTGGTAAGACTTTGTTGAAGAAGGCTTTTGATGCTAAAGGAGAAAGCTGATGTTGAATGAGAAGGCTACTGATGTTGAAGGATGAAGGCTGCTAATGTTAAGAGAAGCTGCTGATGTAGGACCAAAACACTATCCGAGGCCTGTGCTGGGCACAGTTTCCTTGAAACAGATTCGCCATCTACTCCGTCAGTGCTTGGAGCTTTTCTTGTAAGCGAGTGTCTCCCAGGATACAACGGAACAACCAGAATAATCTAGCACTTGAGGATTTTGGCGAATTGAACATGTGCTTGTACTTTATCACCAATGCAGTAACAATAGGAGGCCAAAAGAAGGATTCGCAATATGCTGCGCAAGGGAGGAAGAAGAATTGCTGGAAATTTTTTTCCGTGTATCCTCTATGGAAATTAACATTGGATTTATACCCTCTCAACTCAAACGGTTTCAGCCAATTACTCACATAATCAAGGCTGAAAGTTAATGAGTTTCAGTTACAAATTTGGAGAAATCAAATCTGTTATTAAGTCTGGAAGGAGTTACTTTTCTTAACAAAATCAGAAAATTAAATAGCAATTTCAGTTACAAATATGGAGAAATCAAATCTGTTATTAAGTCTGGGATCGGAGGAGTTACTTTTCTGAACAAAATCAAAAAATTAAATAGCAAAATGTGGCTTAGTCTAAGGAGCTCAATTTGGTCCGACATTTGTGTCCGCAGGTCGTGCTTGCACACGAGTCCTCCGACATTCGTGTCCGCAGGTCGCGCTTGCACACGAGTCCTCCGTTCGGACCTTGAATTGAACTGGAATTTGCACAACCCCTGCAGACATGCGCGAGAGAGAGCCTTTATGATATACAAGCTTATTCTCTAGGAGAAGTGAGCTTGTATATAAACTAGCCTTGTTTTTACTTTATTTCCAATGTGGGACAAACCCACTTTTCCAACTTCAACCCACCTATTTTAGGCCTTAATATCTCAATCATCCAAACATCATTTTGGACAAATAAATATATGATTTCGATGTTCTCACGGAGTAGAACTCATTTCCACAATTGTCTTTGTCATTCGACAAACGACCCACTAAGAAATTTGCAAACCAAGATGCACAATTTCTTTCACTATTTTAACACTTTTTCTAACAAAAAAACACATCGCATCGATATTTGAGCTCAAGACTAAACATGGACAAAACATTATATGATCAAAAAGTAGATGAACCTATTGTTTTACAAAAGGGTACTGATCACGCAAAAATGGATATGGGTGACCACGTCGATCCACGTGTGCAGCTAGTCTTCAGGTTGGATGTGCCGGCTCTCAAAAGGCTTGTGTCGCGGGACTCGACCGTCGAATGATGCCTGTGATATCAAAGAAAATACCGTTACGGGAGTCGGACCGTGGTCCGACTCAAACCCTCCAGTGTAATAATCAGTATCTCATTTGTATAATAGAAAAAAAGTATAATATGTGTGTGTGGAGGGAGAGAGAGTATGGAGAGAGAAGGAGAAAACTTTCTCTCTTGGTTTAGCCAAGAAGCCATCCCCTTTAATGTGAGGGGTAGCCCCCTATTTATAGGGGGGTGTTACTTTTTGGACACACTTTGTGTGTGTGGGCTTATTCCTTACATCTTTTGAGATATTTAGGAGTATACTTTTGGGGGTATATATTTTTGGGTATTTCAGTAGCCCCCTACTCCTTATTCCTCGAGATTCATCTCGAGGGTGAAGGAGTATTATTTGCCTGCGTTTCTCTTCTGTTGTATCGAGAGTTCGCGGCTTTCGTCCTGAACTTGAGACGTGTCTTTGGTATTCGATTTTGGCAGGAATACTCACATAAATGCTCGGGTTGTTCGAGGCTACAGATGACCTCGTTTTGCGAGGTTTGTTTACTCACACGGGGATACCGAGGCTTTGATTTCTCGAACATATCGAGGCTTTAATGCTCGCTGAAGCGAGTCTGATTGCTCAAACATATCGAGGCTTTTATGCTCGCTGAAGCGAGTCTGATTGCTCGAACTTATCGAGGCTTTTATGCTCGCTGAAGCGAGTCTGATTGCTCAAACATATCGAGGCCTTAATGCTCGCTGAAGCGAGTCTGATTGCTCGAACCTATAGAGGCCTTAATGCTCGCTGAAGCGAATCTGATTGCTCGAACGTATCGAGGCTTTAATGCTCGCTGAAGCGAGTCTAATTGCTCGAACGTATCGAGGCTTTTATGCTCGCTGAAGCGAGTCTGATTGCACGAACGTATCGAGGCTTTTATGCTCGCTAAGGTGAGTCTGATTGCTCGAACATATCGAGGCTTTTATGCTCGCTGAAGCGAGTCTGATTGCTCGAACATATCGAGGCTTTTATGCTCGCTGAAGCGAGTCTGATTGCTCGAACATATCGAGGCTTTTATGCTCGTTGCGAGTCGATTGCTCGAACATATCGAGGCTTTTATGCTCGTGAAGAGTCGATTGCTCGAACATATCGAGGCTTTTATGCTCGCTGAAGCGAGTCTGATTGCTCAAACATATCGAGGCTTTTATGCTCGCTGAAGCGAGTCTGATTGCTCGAACATATCGAGGCCTTAATGCTCATTGAAGCGAGTCTGATTGCTCAAGCATATCGAGGATTTTATGCTCGCTGAAGCGAGTCTGATTGCTCGAACACATCGAGACTTTATGCTCGCTGAAGCGAGTCTGATTGCTCGAACGTATCGAGGCTTTTATGCTCGCTGAAGCGAGTCTAATTTCTCGAACATATCGAGACTTTATGCTTGCTGAAGCGAGTCTGATTGCTCGAACATATCGAGGCTTTTATGCTTGCTGAAGCGAGTCTGATTGCTCGAACGTATCGAGGCTTTTATGCTCGCTGAAGCGAGTCTGATTGCTCGAATACATCGAGACTTTATGCTCGCTGAAGTGAGTCTGATTGCTCGAACGTATCGAGGCTTTTATGCTCGCTGAAGTGAGTCTTATTGCTCGAACACATCGAGACTTTATGCTCGCTGAAGCGAGTCTGATTGTTCAAACATATCGAGTCTTTTTGCTTTGGCGAGTTTAACGCTCGAGTGGCGTACCTCGAATGTCGATTAATTAAACACCTCGAGTGGCGGATGCCGATTGACGATTTTATCGCGGCGATAGCCGACCTCGAATGGTGATTTGATTAAACTCGAATCGACCTCGACGATTTTTATCGCTCGATAGCCGACCGAATGGTGATTTGATTAAACGCTGGCATACCTCGATGACGATTTGATTATCGATGGCGATCGAATGGTGATTTGAAACGCCTCGAGTGGCCGACCTCGAATGGCGATTTGATTATCGACCTCGAGTGGCGATAGCGACCTCGAATGGTGATTTGATTAAACGCCTCGAGTGGCGAATGCCGACCTAAAATGACGATTTGATTATCGACCCGAGTGGCGATAGCCGACCTCGAATGGTGATTTGATTAAACACCTCGAGTGGCGGATGCCGACCTCAACCTGACGATTTAATTACCTCGAGTGACGGAGTGGCGATAGCCGACCTAGAATGGTGATTTGATTAAACGCCTCGAGTGGCGGATGCCGACCTCAAATGACGATTTGATTATCGACCCCGAGTGGCGATAACCGACCTCGAATGGTGATTTGATTAAGCGTCTCGAGTGGCGGGTTCCGACCTCGAATGGCGATTTGATTATCGACCTCGAGTGGCGATAGCCGACCTCGAATGGTGATTTGATTAAACGCCTCGAGTGGCGAATGTCGACCTCAAATGGCGATTTGATTATCGACCCCGAGTGGCGATAGCCGACCTCGAATGGTGATTTGATTAAACGCATCGAGTGACGGATCCGACCTCAAATGGCGATTTGATTATCGACCTCGAGTGGCCATAGCCGACCTCGAGTAGTGATTTAATTAAACACCTCGAGTGACGGATGCCGACCTCAAATGGCGATTTGATTATCGACCTCGAGTGGCCATAGTCGACCTCGAGTAGTGATTTAATTAAACGCCTCGAGTGGTGAATGACCACCTTAAATGGCGATTTGATTATCGACCCCGAGTGGCGATAGCCGACCTCGAATGGTGATTTGATTAAACGCTTCGAGTGGCGGGTGCCGACCTCGAATGACGATTTGATTATCGACCTCGATTGACGATAGCCAACCTCGAATGGTGATTTGATTAAACGCCTCGAGTGGCGAATGTCGACCTCAAATGGCGATTTGATTATCGACCCCGAGTGGCGATAGCCGACCTCGAATGGTGATTTGATTAAACGCCTCGAGTGGCGGATGCCGGCCTCACATGGCGATTTGATTATCGACCTCGAGTAGTGATTTAATTAAACACCTCGAGTGACGGATGCCGACCTCAAATGGCGATTTGATTATCGACCTCGAGTGGCCATAGTCGACCTCGAGTAGTGATTTAGTTAAACGCCTCAAGTGACGGGTGCCAACCTCGAATGACGATTTAATTATCGATCTCGAGTGGCGATAGCCGACCTCGAATGGTGATTTGATTAAACTCCTCGAGTCGCGAATGCCGACCTCAAATGGTGATTTGATTATCGACCCCGAGTGGCGATAGCCGACCTCGAATGGTGATTTGATTAAACGCCTCGAGTGGCGATGTGCGAATTCGATTATCGGACGATTTGATTATCGACCTCGTGGCGGTAGCCGACATGATATGATTTACATTATACGATCGAGTGGCGGGTGTCGACCTCGAATGGCGATTTGATTTAACTCGGGGATAGCCGACCTCGAATGGTGATTTGATTAAACGCTCGAGTGGCGAATGCCGATTCAAATGGCGATTTGATTATCGACAGAGTGGCGATAGCCAACCTCGAATGGTGATTTGATTAAACGCCTCGAGTGGTGGGTGCCGACCTCGAATGGCGATTTGATTATCGACCTCGAGTGGCGATAGCCGACCTCGAATGGTGATTTGATTAAACGACTCGATTGGCGGATGTCGACCTCAAATGGCAATTTGATTATCGACCTCGAGTAGTGATTTAATTAATGACCTCGAATGGCCATAGCCAACCTCGTAATTCATGCTCGTAATTCATGTGAATGACAATGAATAATTGCAGCTATTGCATAGGTAGGAGATCTTTTTATTTTATACAAGCTGAGATCACATATGTATGTATGTACGCATTGTGCGAAGATAAATTATTGTGGCGACACATCGTGCTATTTAGAAGCATGCCATAACGCGTGCATGTCATGCTAATATATTTCTACAAGACTAGTCATGTTATATTGAGCTCGAGCTCTCGACAGTCGAGATAAAAATAATATATTGAGTTCGCGTGTTTGATACGAGCATGCAGACAATATAAATTTACCACATTATACTTGCATTTACAATGATTTTCATAAAATGATGCTGGCCTACACTCATCAGTTTATTCTATTTTGTATTATATACTCGGAGATTGCTTCGCATGCAGTCGCACAAAATATTATTGTTATATACTCCGCGCGTTGGAACTTGTTTTGGCAGATATTTCTATGAATAAAGATCATGTTATCCTGTATATTTTTAGGGCAAAGTGTGTAGGTGGCACATTGTGATATCACAAAATATATGTCAATTTCATGAATTGCCAAATTTAAAGCATGGAACAATATGTGCATCTTGTGCTAATATATTTTTCACGGGACTATTATTCACAAAGTCGGTGTATAATATTGCAACTATTCGATGTATTTGAATAAATAAATAAAAGTCATATAGCACTTTTAATTCAATTAACACGTCATATTCATAGTAACCGGATAAGCCCGAGTCACGTGGCATTAAATGCATCAAATAATATATTTTATAATGAGCATATTAAAGTAACGAATACTATTATTTAAGCTCGAAATTTTAATTTTAATCATGGCGTTGCTTTTACGAGCATAGCATGAGATTGCTTTTAATTTTATAAACATTTAATAGCATATGAATTGTATATTTATCATCAATTTATGATTTGATTGCTCATTTTGCATTTCATATGTTGGTCATATAAAAAACATGGACATAGGAGCAAAATATGCAGAATTTGAGGGCAAAAATGGAAAGAAATCACCTTAAAACATGGGGGAGGACCCATTTCCAGAAATATAGTGGCCTGTTGTCAATTTCCAGAAGTTGAAGGGCTATTATGAAATTTCCAGAAGCTTAAGAACCTTTCTGAACTTTTCAAAAGCTTAAGGGCCTTTTTGCAATTCACAAAACTTGAGGGACCTCTTTCTAATTTCCAAAAGTTGAGGGACCACTTTGCAATTCTCAAAGCTTCAGGGACCTTTCTACAATTTATAGAAGATGAGGGACCCTTTTGTAATTTCTAGAAATATAGGGGCCTTTTATAATTTCTCGAATAAAAGGGCTAAATTGCAAATTTTAGAAGATAAAGGACCATTTTACAATATCCAGGAGACAAGGGGCCTTCTAAGAAATTCCAGGAGTTGAAGGGGCCTGTCAGTAATTTCCAGAACGAAGAAGACACGTGTCGCGCGTGGGGGCGCGTCAGATCTGGCTGGTCGGCGCGTGGCGGCGCGTGAACGGGCGGAGACGGGGCCAGATGCTTCTGGTGGCGCATGGAGGCGCGTGCTACCTCGGATGGCCGTGATTTTTTCACCATTGTCTTCGTTTGGCCAAGACGCAGGTCGCAGTACCATTTAATTTCTGGTTTGATGCCGGAATAGTGTTGATCTGCTTGGCCGAACTTCTGCCGGCGTTTTGTTCTAGAGTACCGCCTCCGGCGTCCTTTGGGTGGCGCGTGTGGGCTCGTGCGGCGTCCGTTGGTCATGATTTTTTCGTGGTTGTGCTCGTCTGGCCAGTGCGCAGCTGATGGTGGTCTCACTTTTTTGTTCCGGTCTCATTTGCCTCGATCCGTTCGTGTGGACATCCTTGTTGCTTTGAATTGTGTTTTCTCCTTTTTTCCTCCGAAAATGGAAGCCGCTCCAGTGATACCACGTCCTTGCATAGCGAATCCATCATGGTTAAGCGTTGTAGCATCGAGTCCCGGCAACGGAACCATACTGATCACGCCAAAATGGATATGGGTGACCACGTCGATCCACGTGTGCTGCTAGTCTTCAGGTTGGATGCCCGGCTCTCAAAAGGCTTGTGTCGCGGGACTCGACCGTCGGATGATGCCTGTGATATCAAAGAAAATACCGTTAGAGGAGTCGGACCGTGGTCCGACTCAAACCCTCCAGTATAATAATCAGTATCTCATTTGTATAATAGAGAGAAAAAGTGTAATATGTTTGTGTGGAGGGAGAAAGAGTATGGAGAGAGAAGGAGAAGACTTTCTCCCTTGGTTTAGCCAAGAAGTCATCCCCTTTAATGTGAGGGGTAGCCCCCTATTTAAATAGGGGGTGTTGCTTTTTGAACACACTTTGTGTATGTGGGCTTTTCCGTACATTTTTGAGATATTTTGGAGTATACTTTTGGGGTATATATTTTTGGGTATTTCAGGTAGGTACGTAGCTAGACAAAACTATATGGAGTATAAAACAATAATGAAACATGGAATAGGATATGTGGACATTTAGAAAGTACTAATTAAGTTCCATACAAGAATTAAATGCTACTTTGTTGTAACCTAATCTCAGAATTTTGTAATTAACACTCTAATTATATATAAATTAAAATCCACAAGCTTCCTGTTTATGCATGCCTACTGCTAACTGATATGATCTCTAGATGATCTCTTGGTTGGTGAAGAAACTGGCTTATCGATCAAGATTCCGAGACATCCATCGATCTCTCATCCAACTCTCTAATGGCATTGATCATCATCGCAACTTGGTTTATGCTAGGCCTGGCTTCGGGTGAACGACTAACGCACTTTATGGCGATTTGCAGCAAGTTCACCATCCTCTCTTCACTAGCACCTTCTCGGATCAAACTTCTGTCAAACACTTCCACGGTCCATTCCTCTCTAACAACTGACTCAACCCATGTAGCCAAATCCATCCCATTGTTTTGAACCATCGGCATCTTTCCCGTAAGTAGCTCAAGAAGAACTACTCCCAACGCGTATATGTCTGCTTTGAACATGGCCTCGTGACTTTGGTCTGCATTGGCTTGGAAGCTGTTGTTAGTACTGCCTACTATTGAGAGATCTTGGCTGTCAGCCATTAGGCCGTATTCACTAAGGCAAGGCTCCATGTTCTTGTTGAGAAAGATGTTCGAGGATTTTAGGTTACCGTGACCGATCCCGTCTTCCTGAAGCGCTTCATGCATGAATGCTAAGGCCTCGGCTACAGTAAATGCAACACCAAGTCTGCTGCTCCAGTCGAGAGTTTGGCTCAATTGGGCTCCTGTTATTGTGCTATACATCAATCTAACATGACAATTAAGGAAATGGAATGAACCTTAAGGGGTCGCCCAGTGGTTCACACAGAACGTGAAGTTCCATCCCTTCACAAAAGAGAAAAAGGGGAAAGAAAAAGGAAATGGAAGGGTTGAAAGGCTTACCATGAAGAAGCCTGAAGAGACTTCCATTCGATTGATATTCATACACCAAAAGCTTTTCTTGACGGGAACAATAGAACGCGATGGCTGGCAGCACATTCGGATGTCTGACTTGGTCTAACCTCCTCATTCTCAGCTTGAAGTCACTGCACGACATTGTCCAATCTTTAATCCTTTTCACAGCCAATGTCATCCCTTGTTCCTCACAGTTGACCTTATACACACTTCCATGCTTTCCTCTCCCAAGCAACTCTGCTGGTGCCTTTAGCAATTCCTCGAACTTTAACCCGTTCACTTCTGGACTGGTCAGAACGATCAATGATTGGGATACTGCTGTACTTTCTACTGAAACTGCAGAGACTTCAGATTTATCAACACCGATTTTATGCTCACTCGAGATAAAACTAGGCTTGGTGTAAGCACTGTCATCCATGGCTGCCATCTTGTAGTTAACTGCTTCATCTGTTTCCTCTTTCTTCTTGCCCTTTTTACAAACCTTGAGCACGATGAGAACGAACACAGCCAAGGCTATGAGAATATAGCCCCCGTACATGAGAATCTCGTCTCTTGAAAGGCCACCACTTTTTGATTTCTTTTTGTCTGCTTGATCTGAGGCAGATGAACATTTGTTTGGCATTGGATCACCACATAATTGAGGATTGTTAAGATAACTGCTGGCATCGAAACGTTCACCCCCATTTGGAATAGGCCCACTGAGATTGTTATTGGAAACATTGAAGAGCTGAAGATTGGAAAAGTCGAAATTGGGTATAAGCCCAGAGAACTGATTGTTTTGAACCAGGAATTCTATTAGACCTGATATTCGAGCCAAATCAGGCAAAATACCAGAGAAGTTGTTGTTTGAAATGTCGAGTCTCTTGAGATTGTTCAGTCTGGGAAGAGAGTCAGGAAGGCTACCGGAGAATTGGTTTTGATTGGCATGGAAATGAGTTAGTTGTCTGCAGTTCGCAAGCTCACGTAGATCATCTCCGTGAAGACTGTTGTTGTTGAGACTGATAAAAGTAAGAGAGTCTGAAAGAGGGGGAACGTTGCAAAGAGTACTTGGATCAAAAGTCCCATCAAATTCGAGATTATCGAGGAAGATTCGTTTTATAGAAACATTCCGGTTATCACAGGAGATGCCGTCCCATTGGCAAGGATCAGAAGTAGAATTCCAACCAAAACTGGAGTCAAATACACTATTGTTGTTAGAAAGCTGCGAGAAGAACTCGAGTAAAGCACGTCTGACCTCATCGTCAGCAGAGATCGTTGTGTTCAAGAGGAGAGAGAATGATACGATGAATACCCAGATGAGAATTCGATTCATTTTGGATGACAAACTAAGAAAATGCCTTGTCTGAGGAAAGCTTAGCGTTCAGATATGGTATGATCTCTGTTTATGTCACTGGGAGGAAACCACAATGTTGAAACAATAGCTGAGAAGTTAACTTTAATGCCGGAGGACGATCATTACGAAGGAGTGCAGATTATTTTTTAATCGGTATTTGATTGCTTCAACGAGAGGGACATTTAGTTGAAGTTGTACTGGGTACGAGCGGCCGGCACAGACAGGGCTGCCTTTGTCTTTTCTAGTAGTCGTACTATTCGAGAATCCATAACGTAGATTACTTATGATGCAGAATATGCTTATTCCGGCTATGGCAGATCATATATGATGTGGACGGGTTAAAAGTCTATACTCGTATCTACCTCAATTACACACACACACATACATACCGGCTGCTATTGTTTACGGATGCTACTGTTTACGGAAGAATGGCAACAATTACACACACACACACTCATACCGGCTGCTATTGTTTACGGAAGAATGGCAACAATACTGGTGTCGAAACTCGAAAGATTACGACAATAACAAGCTGCATAAAAGGATAAAAGAGGACAACTGTCTAATTCAATCAGTGAGACAAAGACTACCTGAAATAGACAGCATTTCTTTCTGCATTGCAACAGAAACAGACCAATATATGAGATAAAGATGGATTAAATAGAATCATCATAACATCAGGGTTATACAATTTTGTAAGAACTAGTCAACCAATCGTACAAATGCATGAAATAACGTAATTCCACAGTATAACATAACATTTGAAGACCGATAAAAAAGTGATCTAAAACTCAAAACCATCTCCAATGTCCACAATGTATGATGCTCTAGAAGCCTACCAGAATTCTAGCTAGGAAAACGCTATATGTGCAGAAAGTGCAGAAAACAACATTCAAATGTTGTACGCGATCCCACCAGTAAATGTAACTCTACAACACTTTAGCCTGCATCAAATGTAACTCTACAACACTTTACCGTGCAACAGTTAGAGCAATCAACAACTCAGGATAGCAAGAAAGTGAATAATAAACCATATTTTCATTTCTATTATTGGTTTAACCCACTGTGACAGGGGAAAGTATATATATTCATTACAGATGTATGGCATCACTAACAGCACCTTTTCTCTAATTTTACAGGCAACTAAATAATATAGCCATACATAAGTGAACATCTAACATGAAATAAATCTGATGTCGATGTTATTATATCCCTTATGGGTCTGCGTGTCCAGCAACATCATCCCCACTAGATTCACTTCTCCCATCACTGATATCATCGTCACTAACGTCTTCATCACTTTCTGTAAGGATGCTGGTAATATTCTCCTTCTTTGCATAAAGCTCGCAGTACTCTGCATACAGGGCTACCAAATCTAATGAGAAAATGTCATTCCTAAATACCTTACATAGCATAACCAAAATTAACGGAAAAAGTTAAGATTAGGTCCCAATGTAGAAATACAAGCCAGTTGTTTAATAAGTCAAAAAGATGAAACGATGAAGAAGAATATCTTCTCCTGATTTAATACAAATGGAGCATTCAAATTTATTTGCCTGGGGAAAGATAAATTTTGGCTAAAAACGTTGCAAAAGAAAAGGTTTACCTTTCACTTTCTTTTCATATTTTTCCTTGTCCTTCATCATTAGTGATGCTGCATCACCATTTAATGGGTCCGAAGGGTTTGGGTAAAGTAAAAGCTGAGGAAGGAAAACCTCAAACACATTCAAAAGATCTGCAACCAAGAATTCCCCGCTATGAGATATGTTCGAAGTCCTGATATATATTATGCAAGGACACACACATTCCACCATTCACCCATATATAACATGGTATACATTTTTTGTAGCACGACTTGCTAGTGAAACATAAAAATGAAAATAATAATAATAATAATAATAATAATAATAATAATAATAATAATAATAATAATAATAATAATAATAATAATAATAATAATAATAATAATAATAATAATAATAATAATAATAATAATAATAATAATAATAACGATAATAATAATAATAATAATAATAATAATAATAATAATAATAATAATAATAATAATAATAATAATAATAAAGACAATATTATTATAACAAGGGACTAGTTGATGTAGCAATTGAAAATTACCAAACATTGGACTCCATGATTGGTTAATGACATCCAAGCAAACAGAACCTGACCTGCAGTCCACCCAGTGAAATCCAATAAGCTTACAACAACAATAGTGGCAACAATAATACTGGCAACAATATGCCAACAAACTCAATAGATAGAGCTCAACTTAAAGTAAAGAAAACGAATGAAAGACAGGAACTATCCATCATCCTACTCTTTCCATAGAAGGGACTGCTGAATAGACTATTATGACAATATTAGAGTTCGAAAGAACAAGTCAGCTAGCTTAGGCAATTGACATTGCTACAGAAATGGCTACGAAAAGAATTATCAGTGGACTCACAGCTCATCAACATTTGGGTGGAATATCTTGTTAAGAAATCCTATGGACGGAGATTTGTAAGGATAAGCATCTGGCAGCTCCACACGGATTTTCCAGACACCACCTTCATATAGACCTGCAACAAGATGGACTGAAACAAGTAAGCAGCAATATAGAGGCAACGATCAAGATAATACCAATAAGAAGATAACATCTATCAAATAAAATTTAACATGTTTTCAGGTTGGCTTTTCTTTTCTTTTATTTATTTATTTATTATTATTATTATTTTATTTTATTTTGGGGGGAGGGGGGAGGGGTCATTTACTTCTAATACCAGCTTTCGAATCATGTTCTAGTTTATATAGGACGATATCATAACCAACATCCTTGGAAGCAACCTTCCAGGTTTTATTATTGTCTCAGACACTGAATGCAATATCTTTCACAAGTGAAAAGATAATTTAGTAAGGACAAAATAAAAATTGGCCAAGAGGCTAAGATTCATTTCCACCACTAGATCAATGGAAGCTGTGGTGGATGCCAAAAATTTACGGCTGCCTTTGTTGGCTTTTGATAAGTTATTCTGAAGGCTCACCAATAGTAATTCTGAAATTACAGAAGCAAGTGGAAACCTGTTCACTGCAGAAGCAGCAGAAATAAATATGAATCTACGAAAGCTTCGTTCTAGGTCTCACAACTTCTGAATGCATCGCCGACTTTGGCAACCAAAGAAGTGGAAAAAGGAATACATAAAAGATCTCTCCAACATTAGCATCAACAACAAAAGGAAGCATTAAAGCAGAAATTCTACAGCTTTTCGCACTCCACAGTTACTATATCAATAAATCACGGCTCATTCTTTAGAAAGGCTGAGGTGCTTCTGTTTTGACATCACATTTTATTTAAGGTCCACCAACTGATAACACTTGAGGCTTCCACCACCCAGTCCCACCCATGCTGTGCAACCACAAAGCAACCATCTCAGCATCATCCAACTAAAGCCCCCTATTCCATATACAGCCCACTCACGCTGAACAATGCACAATAGCTGTTGCTTCTGCACCTTAGACAACAATTATGCAATACCATGTTCACAACCCCTTCTCTAGCTGCAAGCCATAAATAAACAATAAGACGATGATCACAGTCATGTCAACACTCAGCACCCAACACTCTCCCCCCCCCCAACCCACCACCCCAAAAAAAAAAAAAATTGTGCACACTGCGTCCTACCAAGTCACAGCAAGGGTTTATGCACTCCACATTTAAATATTGGCTAAAAAATGCCATACTTCCCTTGCAATCCTTGCCATATCCTGCTAATCACGCTCCACAACACTGATCACCTTCAAGCTTATAAGCACACTGTCCCCAATATACTTATTACTGTACGGCACAATGCAAGGTGACATTAGAATATCAATTTGCTTGAAGATTTGCAATCCACATTGGCCAGCTCAATGCACATTGCATACTTAGACACGCAATCGATTGCTCAACATGTTTTAAGAACGTTCCAAACCTTTGACCATATTTTGACCCATTCTTGGACACCAAGTGCTTTTGTCTAACTAACTGTGCCTGCCAACTGCCAACTCTGATAAAATGCTAGAATCCCATCCCAGCCACCTTAATCCACCATTTACCAGACTCCACCGCTGACATGTCACACCACTAAAAAGCTAAGGAAATTGGGCAAAGAGTTTTCGCCAGAGAAACAAAGTCATGCTAATATGCGCTAAAAGTTTAAGGAATCCAAAGTCATTATTTCCATGTCTAATCACAGAAGGAAGCAAAATCTTTTAACATTTGAATGAACAGGGAGAGATAGAGGGGAATTGTGGACTTGCAAAATACTTCAAAGCAACAAATCCATAGCTAAAAAGTATTGTATGGATGCATAAACAATCAAGACTATTCTTGTAGTTATACATTTGCAAAGTGTAATATGGCATATAATAAGCAGCAGTAGATTGGCAATATGATAAATCGGCAAGCCAATCTTTACAGTCAAACAGCAGACACATTCTAGCAACAAAATGTAACAATCTACCGAAAATGAATTCTTAAACAATTGATACTCTGGAATTGGAGGTGAGGGTGGAGGGGAGGTGCGAAGCAGTTGGAGAAATTGATAAGTTACTAATCTAATAAGAGTATAGCAAGGTAGGAAGGGGGATTTTACTTTCTTTAGGACCATGGAATTCCACATTAAATTCATTGATACTATCATTTATTGGCTCCACAGCATAGTCACTCATCATCCTACAACATGGAAACAAAAGTTTAGAATAAGATAAAGAAGAGTAGAATCAGAAGGCAAACCTGCGCCTGGAAGTGGAAACATGTAAGATAAAGTTCATTTCAGTAAATGGAAAACAATAGAGGCAGTGAGTTAAAAGACACTGCAGAAAAAAAAAACAAAAAAAAAACACATGGAAGATCCTTACAGCTTCATAACATCCATATCTCTCCTTTTGCTCGGAGAAGACATTTTCTCAACAGGTCTACCTAGTCTCTTCCTAGCCAGAGAGTAGAACAAGAAAAAACGCATTAACCTTTATTATGTGAAAAATTCACTAAGATCAATAAAATATCCAAATACTAACACGGCAAGCACATAGTTTTTGCTAAGATCAAAGAGACAACGTACTAAGAAAGAAGAAAAAGAGGGGGAGGGGGTTCAAAAATCTCAAAAAGTTCATCAACCATATAAAACTAAGCAAAGGCGAACACCAGCCTGCATACAATGCCAAAAATCAACAGACCTGCAAGAATATGTCCTCTCTCGTTACAGCATTGCTCCACACATTACCTTGAGAAGCCCTAAAGTTTCGGGGGCCATTTATAACCCTATAACTATGAACACATGAAACATTATACTTCCAAACTGCATTAAAAATGTTGTCCTTTCAATGTACTATGATACATACGAAGCCTAAATAGGTGTAACGATCTATTTGATATCTCAAAGAGCTATCTTCTGATTACTACAAAAAAATTTCCAAGAGGAGATTTCATGGGCTGCCCTGTAAGCAAACACGAACTAAACAAGTCCGGCAAAGAAACTAAAATAGTATTTTTCACGAAATAAAAAACTTTAATTTTAATTATTTATGTTGCATTCGAAAACAGTTGCCATTTTACAGTCACCCTCCGGAACCTAAACGTTTGAAGAAGAAACGAGTAGCAACAGTTTGCACAAAAGGCATATTTCTTCTAGTTGTTCACTTCAAAACCGCAATCATTTAAGTAAACAGCTCAGGCTCAACAAATAATCAACAATGTAATCAACCCACAACCAATCCGGCGCAATTTCCCATAATTAAATGAGGGGAAAGCAGTAGTCCAAAGAAAATCATGGGAACATGGCTCAAATTATGTGAAAATGCTTGAATTTTAAGCATTATTCAGATTCCCCTAGTCCAATGTACACAAAATTCACAGAAATTGAGTGTTTTTTTTTTTTGCATCAGTCTAAATTACTACTAGAATTTAAGATGATAATTACAAACAGGGTTTTCATGTAATTAAGAGATTTTGAACTGCACATAAAATTGGGTAATAGTGACATGTTTTCAGCAAAAAACGAGAAATTAAACTGACCGGAAAAGAGAAGTGTGTAGAATCAGTAGATCGAGGGGAGGGGGCGGACGTTTCAATTCAAATGGAGGGTAGGAGGGCTGGGCTGGAGAAATCAATGTGAAAAATTATTAATGTGGGTGGTATTTGGATCCAAATTGAGGGATAAAAGGTGATAAAAGTTGAATAGTGAGATGACAAAGAATGGGTAATGTGTGTATCTGGGATTGGGAGGTGACGACATGCGGTTCCAGAGGGCACGTGCCTAGTCTCTGCGTGTGTGTGTGTGTGAGAGAGAGACGTGGCCTTGCGTTACCAGAAGAGCTGTGCCCAAGTGTCTGTGTGACTGTGTGTAACTTCAGAGTAAAGAAAGGCAAACAAGTTAATGGCGGATTTGGCTCTACTCCACAAGATGTACGTATATGATGTATTGTAGACCAGTATTTGGACATAAATACATGTAACCTAACATCAACACCAATGCAAATGCAAGAAAAATTAGATACACTTTCTTTAAATCAACGGTGGGAAAGGGTTATGAATATAATTATTTTTTACATACTTAATAAGATTTGAGTTTTTTTGACATTCTAGTTGAGGGAGTGGATCCTAACTTCGTCCCAAAATAATTATTTTTTTAGCAATTTATACACAGTTATTTTTTTTAGTAATTTACACACAGTTATCTTTTTAGTAATTTACACACAGATTAAGAAAATTTATATAAAGACTGATGTACCCTTATTTAAGTTCATCTATTGTAGATAAGTTGTTAAAAGAAAACAGGCTGCGACTACTCTTTATAAATCTTAATTTTCGACACACTTTGATGCTAAAATGAAATGCCTATTTATAGGCTTACAAGAAATGAGAAACAATTAACATAAACAAGAAAATGAAAAGACTCATCTTTGTATCTAGACTCTAGATACTATGAACTATGCACCAAGATCAAATACTAAGAATTAATAACTTCTAGAATAATCAGGATTATTCTCAACATCCTCCCTTAATCCTGATTTTGCAATGTAGTCATTCCCATCATACGCTTCAGCTTGACAAATGCTTCGAACTTCAATGGCTTATTGAGAATGTCTGTAACTTGGTCTTCGGACTTACAGTACACCAATGAAATTTCATTCTTCGCAACTTGATCACGAAGGTAATGAAAACAAGTGTCAATATGCTTGCTCCTCCCATGCGTAACTGGATTCTTTGCCAAATTAATCGCAGAAATATTGTCAACAAAAATCTTTGTTGGACCTTCAACTTGAACAAGAATCTGCTTCAACAAACTCCTTAACCATTTCGCTTAACACGCACTTGAAGCCGCTGCTACGTACTCTGCTTCACATGTTGACAATGCCACAATTGACTGCTTCTTTGATGACCAAGAGAAAGAAGTTGAACCAAAATTAAAAACATAACCCGAAGTGCTTTTGCGATCATCGGGATCTCCACACCAATCATTATCCGAGTAGCCTACCAAACCACAATTATTAGATGAAGAGTAGAACAAACCATGATCAAACATACCTTTGAGATAACGCAAGATTCTCTTTGCTACTTGAAGATGAGACTGACGAGGGGACTCCATATATTTGCTAATCAAACCAACTCCATAACATATATCTGGCCTCGTGCAAGTAAGATATCTTAAACTCCCAACAATTTGCTTGAAGTATGTTGGATCAACTCGTGCATCATCACCATCTCTAAATAACTTTGTGCCAACTTCCACGGGTGTCTTTACAGGATTGCAATCAAACATTTTAAACTTTTTTAACATCTTCGTAGCATACCTCTTTTGGCAAATAAAAACTCCATCGTTGCCTCGTACTACTTCGATACCAAGAAAGTATGACATTAAGCCAAGATCCGTCATCTCGATCTCACACATCATCGACTGCTTAAATTCTCCAATCATGCTACTATTGTTGCCTGTAAACACTAAGTCGTCAACATAAAGTCAAAGTAATAACATATCACCAGAACTATTAGTCTTCACATATAAGGCATGCTCAGAAGGACACTTCTTGAATCCATTCTCAAGAAAGAAATAATCAATACGCTTGTTCCAAGCCCTCGGCGCTTGCTTCAAACCATAAAGCGCTTTCTTCAACTTATACACTTTATCTTCACTACCTTTTTTTTCGAATCCAGGTGGCTGCTTCACAAAAACTTCTTCTTCAAGAGACCCATTCAAGAAGGCTGATTTCACGTCCATTTGATGAATATCCCAACAATTTTATGCCGCCAAAGCAATAACCAATCTAACAGTCTCAATTCTAGCAACAGGAGAAAATACCTCTTGATAATCATAGCTAGACCTTTGTTCATATCCCTTTGCGACAAGTCTTGCCTTATACCTTTCAACTTCACCATTTGCCTTGTTCTTTATCTTGAAGACCCATTTGACATCAATAGCCTTCCGTCCATGTGGAATCTCAACGAGTTCCCACGTTTCATTCTTCTCAATAGCTCTTATTTCTTCCTCCATTGCTTGAATCCATTTTGAGCCTTCAACAGCTTCTTCAAACTTAACTGGCTCACTATCTGCAAACATGGCATAATACATTAAGTCTCCATCATCATTGATGGCATCATCACGAGTTACCTCGAAACCTTCTAATCCAGTGGATAAATGTCTATTTCTTCTCGGTCTTTCGGCTGTCAAAGACGGTTGTGATGTTGGAACTTGTGGAGCAAAAGAAAATGGTTCTGCCGCCACTTCTTCAATGGTTTTATCAATTTTATCTTCAAGAATGAAAATGGAAGTGCATCGCAAGTCATTTGGACCATCAACTTTCCAATTCCAAGCTTCTTCTTCAGCAAATATGACGTCCCTACTCACGATCACCTTCTTCGTGACTGGGTTGAACAGCTTGTACCCACCAGACTTGTAACGGACAAAAACAGTCTTCTCTCCTTTATCATCGAGCTTTTTCCTCCTCTCGGCTGGAACATGTGCATATGCAATAGAACCAAACACCTTTAGATGCTTCACATTTGGCTTGACACCGGTCCATGCTTCTTCAGGAATAACATCTTTCACATTTCTCGTCGGACATCTGTTCAACAAATAAACTGTGCACAAGACAGCTTCTGCCCAAAAAGAATTCGACATCCCCTTGGCTTTCAGCATGCTTCTTGTCATGTCCAAGATGGTTCGATTCTTCCGTTCGACAATACCATTATGTTGTGGTGTGTAAGGAAATGTCACTTCATGCTCTATTCCCTGCTCTTTGCAATACTCATCAAACTCATTAGAAGTATACTCACCACCACCATCAGTTCGCAAAACTTGAAGATAACATTCACTTTGTTTTTCAACAAGGGCCTTGAACTCTTTAAAACAATAAAAAACTTCGAACTTTCTTTGAAGAAAATAGATCCAAATTTTTCTAGTGAAATCATCAATAAAGGTAAGAAAGTACCGATTATTTCCATTCGACAAAACATTCAACGGGCCGCACACATCAGAATAAACAAGTTCAAGAGGCCTCCTTGTTCGCCAAGTTCTTCCAACTACAAACAGAACTTTGTGTTGTTTTGCAACAATACATCTCTCACATAATTGTTCGGGATGAATAATGGTAGGCAAACCTTTAACCATATCATTTTGGGCCAGCAATTTCAAGCTACGAAAGTTTAAATGACCAAAACGCAGATGCCACAACCAAGATTCATCTTTTATAATTGCACTAAAACATGGATAAGAATCGCACTCTATATCAATTCGAAACATTTGGTTCTTCGACAGAGGGGCCTTTAGGATGAGTGTACCTTGTGTATCAAACATGGAAAGTTGATTATCATGTAGACGCATGTTTTACCCCTTCTTCAAAAGTTGGCCCACGCTTAGCAAATTGCTCTTCATATCCGGAACATAGAACACGTCAGAGATATACTTATGATCTCCATTCTTCAATTTAATGAGAATTCTTCCTTTCCCCATCACCGGTATTGTACTATCATCTGCAAACTTGTCTTTGGATCTCACTGATTCATCAAGATCAACAAATAACTCCTTCTTCCCGCACATGTGATTAGTGCAGCCTATGTCAAGGAACCAAGTGTAGTAACCGGGTTCTTCAGCTGCCGCCGTAACCATTAAAAGAACTTGAGAGTCGTCATTGCCACCTTCTTTTGCAAAGCGAGCTTCTTCTCCATCTCTAAAATTCTCTCTATATCTACACTCACTTGCATAATGATCAAATTCATGACATTCATAACACTTAACATTTGATTTTTCATACCTTCCTCTGCCACGTCCTCGTCCTTAGCCTTGACCTCGACCACGTCCTCGGTAATCAATTGAATAGTATTGGTGGCTATTTGAACCTCCACGATCACGTCTTTGTTCACCATCGCCTCCACGATTACTGTTGTGATAATCACCATGGCCTCCACGATTACTGTTGTGATAATTACCATGGCCTCGGCTATAGTAGTGACCACGTCCACGACCTCGACCTTGTCCTCTTCCCCTTCCTCTTCCACGAGAACTACTGCCATTCTGGTATCCTTCAAAATTTCTAACTTGTGCACCTTTGTTATTTTTATTTGGGGAGTGGACATGAGAGGTTTGTAAAGCTTACTCGACTGGTTTCTCAATAGACTTTTCCTTCATGCGTTGCTCGTGCCCTTGCAATGAACCCGATAATTCATCAACAGTCATCACAGAAAGATCCTTAGACTCCTCAATCGCTGCCACGATATGCTCAAACCGAGGTGTGAGCATACGCAAAATTTTCTCTACCATGGATACTTCTTCAATTTTCTCTCCATAAGAAGTCATTTGATTTGTCAAAGCAAGTACTCGACTCACATAATCAGAAATACTTTCAGCAGACTCCATTCCCAAAAGTTCATAGTTGCGCCTTAAAGTTTGGAGTTTTACCTTTTGAACTCTGTCCACACCTTTGAACGAGTTTTCCAAGATATCCCATGCTTGCTTTGACGTGGTTGCTCCAGCGATCTTCTCGAACACTGTATCAGTGACTCCTTGGTGGATGTAATGCAATGCCTTCTTGTAAACATCTCGATGGGCTGCTTTCTGGGCATCCGTCGAATTCCTTGCAATTTCACCAACACCATCTTCCACGATTCCAAGAAGTTGTTGGTAATCAAACAGTACCAACATCTGGATATGCCAACAATTATAATTCTTCCCATCCAAGATAGGAATTTGAGATAGATTACCACTATTCATGTCTGCGAACGCGGGTCTGATACCACTGTTAAAAGAAAACAGGCTGCGACTACTCTTTATAAATCTTAATTTTCGACACACTTTGATGCTAAAATGAAATGCCTATTTATAGGCTTACAAGAAATAAGAAACAATGAACATAAACAAGAAAATGAAAAGACTCATCTTTGTATCTGGACTTTAGATACTATGAACTATGCACCAAGATCAAATACCAAGAATTAATAACTTCTAGAATAATCAGGATTATTCTCAACATAAGTTACATGAGTATTTTTTTTCCTTCTTCTTAACAACCATATTTAATCAAAGTAGTAAATAAGGACAGTTTTGAAAAAATATAACAAATGTGTCTTAGAAATCATAAATATTTTGGGACAAAATAACATTCGCTAAAACGAAGTACCATTCTAGTGGTGGGGTTTACGCTTGCTTGGAAAGGTCTCTTTTAATCAAACGTAAATAAAGAGTTAAAAATTGTCACATGTAATTAAGAGAATTAATTATACGTGAAATCAAATTCATAATTACATTGGTAATGCTTTAAGCCTAGGAGTATCACGGTTCGGTTTGGTCCAATTTTTGCGCACACAAAAAAAAAAACCAAAACCAAACCGATATTTTGGTTCTTAAAATAAAATTAAAAAAAAAAAAAAATCAATTGAACATGATTGTTATGTAACTCGTATCAATTGTAGCTAATAAGACACTAGCAACATCAGCTGGTGCAAACTGCAACATCTGGCACAGTAAAACAATGCAATTTGAAACTTTGTTATTCTCGAATAGAATTTAGCAATCAACGGATTCCAACTCATTGAACAAACAGAATTCTCGGGTCTTTGCCCTTTTGCTCTAAAGACAGGAAATGCTCCGCCAAGCTTTGTATTATTTCATTTTTCCAAGAAAGATATGAAAAAGACTTTGAAGTGTCTTCACCGAAAGAAGCAACAATTATCTGCCTACCAGCAAATACTAACTTACAAATTAACAACATAAATCATGACATGAACTATGATTTTGTTTCCTCAGCAATGTAAATTATCTATGAGGAAGAGGGTGGGGCGACGCAGAGATCACATGGGGGTCAAAATCAACTGGGAACCACTAGAACTTCTCCCCATAGTAGTAAGCGGTGCCAACCATCAGTGCAACCGTAGCACCTTGGACAACCACACGAGCTCTCATTAACTTCTGACCCAAACGAGCGTTCCCCTGCCTGTAACTAATCAAACCAGCTGTCAGTACCCCTGCAGTAAGAAAAGCACCTGAAATTGAGAGGGGGAAAACATTAGCCATGAAAAACTGCTTCCAAAGATGAATTACATGACACCGTATAATGTGATGGTAATATAATAGATGCATCCCCAGTATGGAGAGGTGTTGCTGCATATGTCTCATGGCAGTGTCAAAGAAGGACGCGGATTGCAAATGTCTGCTGAAATAGATAAAGCAAGGAGCAACAAAATCACTATTCTAAAATTGAGAAGAAGCAGCGAACATTGTCCCTGTCCCAAAGAAAATCCCTATAGTTTAAATCAAGAACAATGGATTACAAGAAATGGTTGCTAAATTTGAGGAAATGCCAAAGTAATTGCGCAAACTGAAGGACAAAAATGAGGTAGAGATCCATTAAGAGATTCTAGATCGATAAGGGATAAGAAACAGATAAGAGATACAGGAATCGTAGCTCCTTAGACCACACCACATTGTGGAACAAATACATAATGGGATAGTCCCTGCCGACATCTAAACAAATTTAAAAACTCCTACAAACAATTGCTGATATTAGGGACCCCGTTTATCATCTCTACTAATAAAAGCTGGTGCACCAATAACTCTACTCTTCAAAGTTGAGCCTCTATTACTCTTCTTTCCAGATGGTGCACAGGAGGCATGAGTATCAGACTGGCTTCGAGATTCTTATGGAAAACTGACCCATCTATTCTACCCAAAAACAAAGTAAATGTCTATCTGTATGTAACATATAGTCCTTTTCTTGGTTGTTTCATTCATACTGAAAAGAAAATTTGATATGCACTCCAATTTCAGAAATTACTCGTGCACTACAACATACAAGTCAAAAGAAACTTGCACTCCTTCCGTTTAGATACTCCCTTTATCTATAAGAATTAATGATCGTATAAAAGTTCCTAACACATATCAATGGCCATAAGTACCAAGCTAGCTATTTAGCTTCTAATATAGGTGATCCAATAGGTTTTAATAATACCATGGCATACCAATATGACGACTGCATGGCAAACATCATGATTAATCGCATTCCTAGAAAGCTGCGCAACAACTGCAGTCATCAAAACTCACTAAACCTACTCCGAATCACCAAAAATCCACCCCCAACTGCTGATTAAAATATCACACAACAGCCAACAAATACCACAAAGCACTGCTTCACCTGAACTCTGACTAGCACCAGAATGATCAAATCTAATAAATTCATAAACTAAAATCACATAAACCAATAGCTTATATCAATTTTCCCCCAGCAGGAAACTTTAATATCATCACTGAAGAAATTCAAAATCCACATTTACACACCAAGTATAAAGCTATACTGCGTATGCATCAATTTTCAAACTGTGAACAAGACAAAAAAAGGGACAAAATTGCGAGTATTTAAACGGGACGAAATGGCAATAACAAAGTAAGCAGGAAGACGTGAAAAATTGACAAATGCGTATCACGTATGCACAGAATTAGGGTTCCGGAAGAGAGAGAGATGGAATACCGATGGGAACGAAAGGGTTTCTGACGCGTTTTTTCTCCGGGAATAAATCTTCTAGTTCTGAATTAGTAGCTCCCATCTTTTCCTGTACGAGCTCCAGATTCGATCGCGAACAATGTAACCCCCAAAATCACAGCGATGGAAAATGGAACCAACCCCCGGCTGATGATCCCTTTCCTCTCTTCGATTCCCCACTTGTGGCTTTGGCGGTGCCGCGATTGCTTATTGGAATATTTACTCCGGACCGCCCTACTTTTCTTGGTTGTTGCCGAATTCATCACCTCTATCTTTTTTATTCACTTCCATCTCTGAGACGTTAAAAGGGTCCCGACCTATTTAAACCGGAAAAAAAGACTTAATATATTTGGCCCGTTTAAAATTAGAACTTTTGGCTCGGACTGTTTAACCCATGGCCCGTTAAGGCTGGCTGGCCCGCATAATATTAATTAGGTTATAAAAAATTTATGATATACTTAAAACAATCACTATGAGAATAAAACCAACAACCTTCTAGTCCAAAGTCAAACACATCCTCTGCATTACAAATCTTCTTTGTGTACTTGTGAATAAATACTGAAATATAAACAAAATTTTTGAAAAGAACTGCTAAATAGAGCTATTACAATATTTATTTTGAGAAACATAAGTTGAAAATTATAAGACAAAGAATGTAAAAATGTCTAATTTATATTTCTTATGAAAAAACATAATAAGATATTTAAGTTATAGGTGGTTTATCAATTCACTAATTTAAAATATTGTTATATTATATCTTTAGTTGTGGCCCGATAGTAGCCTGTTTAGCCCGAAGCCGGCTAGGGTTAGGATTAGGTCTACAATATTAGTGGTTCGAAAAAACTGAACCGTTTAGCCCGAGGCCCGTTAGGGCTGACCTGTTTAACATCTCTATAAAAACCCCACCCAAGTTTTCACAAGGCCGGTTGGCCGTCACTAGGCGAGTGCTCAAACCTAGATTTAGATTTTGAACTCGAGCTCGATAATTTCGGCCAAAGGAGTATTCAAGTCGAGTATTAGGATTTTGAAGTCAAGCCTGTTAAACATTATTGAGTTAGAGTAGAGCCTTTGAAACCATGTGCAAAACTTGATTTGATCTTGTTTGTGAACGGTTCGATTTAATTTCAAATCGTACTTGATCTTAGGTGAGTTATATCAAGCCAAGCAGAGGAAAACTAAATACATAATTACACATACAACATAATATATAAAGTTAAATTCAATTTTAAAAATTAAAGTTCTCACAAACATATGAGTCATGCTGAGCAAGCTTTTCACCAACGAACTTGTTAGTCTATTCCACTAAAAAACTATACAATCTTAAATCCAAAGTTCGAACTCGACTTGATACCCCTCAAGCTTAACCAAATCGGGCTTAAGTCTATCCACTAATTAACTTTATAGCCACAACTAAAACACACAATTGAAAATAGCATTCACCCTTTGTAAAGTACTTGCCCCTTCCTTAAATTGAGGGTTGTAGTCGCAACCACATGAAATTACATGTTTTCCTTCCTTGTGTCTTCATTATTAATTAAATCTTTCATGTGCATGTCAAATGACTATAATGTAAGCAAAACTAGAAATTCTTACTAGTTTCCTTAATTTGTTAAGAAGCAAACCCATAACTAGAGTGTAAAAATGGGCTTAACCGGTCAGTCACCATCCCACCACCTAAAAGGGCGGGTTGAGTTGATGAAATTCAATCCCGTTTGGAGCGGACAACGGGTTAGGACCGGGTCACTGTCGCACGGTTGGGCGCGACTAACTCGCCAATTTAATTTTGTTCACTTTTATGTTATTTCTTTTTTGATTGTATGTATTTAGTTTGAGTCTTAAAAAATGTAGTTATATTTCACCATATTATGTTTAGCTTTAATTTGTTAAATTTTTTCTTGATTTTTATATTAATGAAATGAAGAATAGTTGTGAGTCTTATGACATTTTTTTTTGTTGGCTTTAATTGGTTAGATATTAATATTTTTTTAGACCATACTTTTTTTGGTGGGTTGGCCCGCCCTGACTCGTAACCCAAGGTGGGTTGGATTGTGTTGAGTATTTGCAGTTTTACTATTTTGGAGGGTCAGCTCGCTCGTCCCGCTTGGTAACGGGTTATGACAGGTTACGAGTTAATCCATCCCGCCAACCTGTTTTGACAGTTCTACCCATAACAACCAAGAAATGACATGTAGCCAAATACCCTTTTCTTTCATCCATTCCTGAACAAACCCTTTTCTTTTACTCCAATATGTTGTTAGACACAAACCTCGTTTATGATATGCTTTAAGCCATCATAGTTGGTGGTATCCTCGGTCATCTTTTGAATGCCATCTCTTGTAACTATGCGTTGATCTTAGATAAATGTCTTTTGAGCCTCGAATCATGAGATCTCGTGCACCACCATTTCTAATTGTTCACACAATTCTAAGCCAAAAGTTTATTAAGAGCGCATTAACAAAATCCATAAATAAATGTGTAGGATCAAAACAACCGTGATAGCCAAGTGGCAGGACCAGTCTCATCGTTCGTCCAAAGTACAAGGCCAATTATTGCAATTTCTCCATTTTCACTTCAAAAGTAAGGGTGTAGCAACGTTGCCCACCTTCCCAAAGTATAATATAGACGGCGTCGTTTCAGCAACCCGACTAAAATCTTCTACCTTCAAAACAAAACCACTTCGGTTGAAGAACTTGGCGGCAATAATAACCGAACAAGACGACGAAGCACGCAAGAGTCGTAAGTCAACACAGAAATGGGTGTTCAAGGTCTATGGGAACTGTTAGCCCCGTCGGCCGCCGCGTCTCCGTCGAAACCCTCGCCGGCAAACGACTTGCAATAGGTCCCTACGTACTCCCTCTTTCGCCGCCTCCTATTCCGGAACCCTAGAGGAGCTCCTTTTCTATCGTAATCAGCGATTACTCATGTCTAATTGAATGTTTGATCATTTCGCAGATGCGAGCATATGGATGATACAGTTCATGAAGGCGATGCGGGACGAAAAGGGAGAGATGGTCAGAAATGCTCACATTTTGGGGTTTTTCCGCCGAATCTGTAAGCTTCTATTTCTTCGTACCAAGCCTGTTTTTGTATTTGATGGCGGCACCCCGCTCTTAAGCGCCGAACCGTAGTGGCCCGTCGCCGGCAGCGTGAGAATGCCCAAGCCAAAATCCGCAAAACTGCTGAAAAATTGCTTCTTAATCACGTAAGTTCTTATTATACATCACCCCTCTAATACGCTGCAACAGTTCATGTTGTTTCTATCTAAAGGCGGGATTTTGATTTATTATACTCCAGCCGTTCAAAAAAGAAAAAAGTCCTACTTTCCTTTTTAGTTTGCCCCCAAATAACAGTCCCGTTTTTGGGAAACTTGAGCCACATTTTTTTTCTCAAGAACATGATGTTTATCTTTAGTGTTACAAAAAAAATAATAATAAATTACAAAATAAAAATAATAATACCTTTAGACTTTAGTGCAGTATAAAGGAGTAATATGAAAAAGAAATGTGACTATTTATTTCGGAAGGAGATAGTATAACTCTTGAACTTGTACATCACTCTGGAATGGCATTAGTAGCTAATTAACCGCTTCTATAGTCAATGTTTAATACTCCCTCACTCTGGTCCCTTTTCTGTGTTTTTGCGGAAAATTTAGAAAGTTTACTTTTAAACAATTTTAGGAGCACGTACACATGATACCCTTAGTGTCCACATTATATCCTTGCAAGTGCACCATGCGACATGATGGGTAGCAAAGGTGAATGTAGGAAAGTAGTAAAAAGGGGACAAGCATTTTGGACAATCTTTTTTTTTTTTGGGACATTCATTTTGGAACCAAGGGAGTAGAATATTATAATAACCACACAGAATTTAGTTGCTTCCTACTCGGGTTGGATTTTGTTAATTACTAAATTATATTTATTTTTGTATTGGTTATAGCTTAAGGCAATGAGGCTAAAAGAACTGGCAAATGATCTTGAGAATCAAAGGCAGAAAAATGGTGGTAAGGGCAAAAAGGTCATCACAGCTGAAACTGACAATAGTTTGGGTGGAAATGAAAAGGCATCAAAAAGTCATAATCAGGAGGCAATAGATGAAATGTAAGACCTAGATAATTCCTGCTTTAAGGTTTTTTTTTTCCCTCCAAGTGTGGGTCTGTTAATATACGAATTCTTGTTTGGACGAGTTGATTAAGGTTGGCAGCATCCCTCGCGGCAGAAGGGGATGGAGGTTTTACAGGTGATGCATCAACATCTGCTGGGATTATTGCTGAAGATGACGATGGGGACGAAGATGAAGAGATGATACTTGTAAGTAGTTGTTATGCTAGTTAGAGGTCAACTACTTTGTCAAGTAATTAATTTGCATTGTTGAACATGATTGTTTATAGACAGAGAATTTCAAACTTTTAACAGATTGAACAGATATCAAGCAATGAAACGCAAATTGTGATGCTGATTATCATTTCTTGGGAAGAAAGACCTATAAATGTTAAATGCCTAATCAGTTGATCACTGTTCTGAGACTTTTGTTTAAAGAAAGAGGCAAGGTTTGATTTTTAGTGATAAGTCTATGAATGCCATTTAGATCTTGGATATTCACAGCATATTGTTAATCTCAATCTCCAAAAGAGTTTTTGTATATTAAAGTAGTGTATATCAATCTCGTTATTGGTGTTTGACAAAATTAAGGTAAATAATACTTCCAGCATTACAGTACATGCCTAATTTTTTTTACTGTACCGTGATGATTTTGAGGCTATTTAGTATACAAGGTAAGATGAAGATGTTAGACCTTCTTCTGCTGTCTTGATGATTTGCTCCATCAAAATGTTTCTTATCTAATTAACTTTGCAGCCAAACCTACATGGAAAAGTTGATCCAGCTGTGTTAGCTGCTCTACCTCCATCAATGCAACTTGATCTACTTGTTCAGGTCAGTGCGGACACTTTAGATACTTTTGGCCTTTGTCTGGTGAATTAGCTTTTATTGTTCTTCAAGAAACAGGTATCTATTCTTACGCGAGATTTATCTTATGTTTGGCAGATGAGAGAGAGACTGATGGCAGAAAATCGACAAAAGTATCAAAAAGTCAAGAAGGTATGCCTTCATGATCTTAGCACTTTGTTTTTGCTGAAATGAAACTTTAAAAAAAAAAAAAAAAAAAAGTGGTCTGACTCCTTTGACATGTCCCATACTTTGCTAATTCCAAGTATGAGAAATACCCAATAGAAAATATTCATTCAAATCTGAAATCTCTCCCTCTCCCTCTCTTCTGCTTTTTTACTTTGTTGCTTTAATCTTTCTAAACAATCCCAGAATGGTGATCTCTAGCCAGATATCTTCCGTGCTATGCTCATAGTTTAATCATGATCAGCTTTAAGTGAAGGCTTTAATGTTGGCCATGCTGAAAAATTCAATTTACTTCGTGTTGCAGCAAAGTCTTAATGTTATTTATTTTGAAAAGAAACTTTATAACCACTTTGTTAATGTAACCAAGCCGTGAGATGAGTTGTTCTCGATTTCTATGGTAGTACACAGCTTTAGTGAATTCACCATAATGCTACCTTTTGTTGAATATTTGGTGGACTAAGATAATTGAAAGATTGTAAATTCTGGCTTTAAATGGAGAAGAGTCAGCTTTGCGCTCCACCTCTTCTTTCCTCAGCAGCTTCATCAAAGCCTCCTCTAGCCCCTCCAAGGATTCCGAGCTTCAAAAGCAAGCCCAACTTGAGTCCATCCAAAGCAAACTCAACAAGAAACCGCCCAATTTCTCTGAATCTTCCTCTAGGGTTTCAAACGACCGTAGTCAAGATGATATCAGAGATCATGATAAGCATTCGAGGCGTCGTAGTCGTAGTCGGAGTCGGAGCCAGGATGATAATCAGTTGAGGCACCGGCATAGGCATCGGTCTAGGAGCAGAGATAGGGGTGAAGATAGGGATCAGAACAGAGAGAGGGATAGAGAAATGGATAGGAGGAAAAGGAGGAGGAGCAGGTCTAGGAGTAGAAGTGTTTCGGATGAGGAGAGGGCAAAGGGGTAGAGGAAGGAGTAGAAGCTCGTCTCCACCGCGGGATCGGAGGTCGGAGAAGAGTAGAGGTGAACAAGGGAAGGTCAGAAAGGAGAGGAATAGTGGAATTGATTATGCGAAACTTATTGAAGGCTATGATCAGATGTCACCTGCTGAAAGATTGAAAGCCAAAATGAAACTTCAGCTTTCTGAAAAAGTTAAAAAGATGCTATAAATGGCATGGGCTCAAGATGGGAGCGGTTCAATTTTGATAAGGATGCCCCGCTTGATGACGAAGAAATTGAAGAGGCAGAGGATGGCAAAGAGTTAGCCAAACACATAGGCCAAAGCTTTCACCTTTCTGCAGTGGAGGCTAGAAGGGAGGAAAGAATTAAGGCTACTCATGATGACGCCATCTTTGGAACTTCATCACTTCCACCTGCTGTGGACACAGACAGCAAAGACGAAGGTGATAAGAACGAAAACGAAAGTACCTATGCAGCCCCTGTTGTAAGTCTTATAAGTGACCAGGTACGGACAATGCAACATGGTTCCTTGCGTGATCATGCTCATAAAGTATGATTTGAATCAGTAATTTAGGCTATGATTACAATTTTGATAGTACCGGGACTTGTTTCAGCTTTGTGCGATGAAAATGATTAGACATAAAGAAGTCTGTATGTGTAGACCGTGGATACAGCTGTGCTGTAGAGAAGCAATGTAAATGCCATCCTGGTGAGAGCTTGAAATTTCTTTTGTAGTTATTGTTAAAATGACCTCCATGAGGATGATACAGCTGCCCTGGAGATATATCTTTCTGACTTTGTATTCTCCGTATCTAGATTATCAATATTTCCTTTAAAAAAAATGGAGAAGAGTCATTTGGAGATGTTTGATGGTACTGAATCTGGAGTTTATTCTGTGGGGTTAGTTTGTATAGTATTTATGATACCTAGTGATTGGAAACAGGAGGCATTGGAGAAAATTGTTTTTGTTGGCCGAAAAAAGCTGCAATCTGTAATTGATGGCTGTTTCAGGTGCATTTGACATCAAGGTTTAAAATGAAAGGAAGTTTGTTCGTTCATGCATGCTAATTACGAATATTCTCCGATGCTTTGATTTCCCAGAAGACATGTCTTTATCCCCGGATTTGCTCAGCGGGACAGGAAACAAGGTCCATTGCAAGTAGATAATGGTTTAATGAAGTCTTCTGTTTTCTCCTAGCTGCTCTTCTTTTGTCCCACTTAGTCCTCGTAGATATTAAATTTAGTACATTACTTGGCACAATTTACTTCTAATGTTGCACCTAAAGAACCTCAGGCTGATAAATTTCAGTTTACAGATGTTTCTTGGGAAAAAAAAAATTATGTTGTGTCACGTTGTGAGTATCTGCTTGTCCATGTGATGAGAAATTGTTTTGCCAGGCTGTTAACCGGACTGGTTTCCACTAACGCCATCTATACTGAAAGCAATCACCAACTTAGCATACCACTAAAGAGCCTATTACACTATGAGAGTTTGGAAAAGGCCTTAATTATTGCGAACAATTATTTGACAAGCTTATCTATAGAGTTGGTATCAAGATCATGTATTTATCTCATTGTTCACCAGAATGATCCGTGGACTTACTCTATTTGTGGCTTATGGGCAAAGGGTTCTAATTAACATTTCCAGTGCAATGCATCTTGCTAGTCTATTTTAGTTTTAGCAAGAGGCACCTCGAGAAACTTGTGGTAATTGTAGGTCTTATTTTTATTTTTTACTTTTTGTTGATTATATATGGCAATAGATTGGTTACTTTCTGAACATGTTTGTGCTTATCATATATATTGTTCTTGATGAAGGTACATCTCTTTCATGATGGTGCTTTTGCTTTTCTCCTTTTGTATGTAGGCCCCGGCACGATTCTCTGAACTGCAAATACAGGCTTATCTCAAAACAGTTGCCTTCCGTCGGGAGATAAGTGAAGTACAGAAATCTGCTGGTGGTAGGGGAATAGGTGGTGTACAGACTTCGCGGATAGCCTCTGAAGCCAACAGAGAATTTATCTTTTCATCTTCATTTACTGGGGATAGACAGTAAGTATTCATTTAGATTTGGTTTTATTTGCAGCAAGTTTTGGTGAAAGGAGCTGTGTCATGTCTTGATGATAAGTACTGACTTTAGCTGATTCATTTTTGTTAAACTCATCTTCCTCCCGGCTTTTTTCATGTTGTGAATGTGAAGTAACTGTTACTGCACTGTGACTGTGAGTCTGTACATGCTTACTTTTGTAGAGCCCTTGCATCTGCTGGAATAGAAGGGAACAGCAATGAGCGAAGTCAGATACCAAAGAAGCATCCGTCTTCAGATTCTGCAGATGGTGGTGCATCTAAGTCGAATGCTGAAATTTTGTCAGCCTTGGATGAACCTAGAAGGGCATTTCACGAGGATGTGGAAACATATCTGGATGAGAGAGGTCGTGTTCGTGTCAGTAAGGTGAGAGCTATGGGGATTCGTATGACTCGAGATTTACAAAGGAACTTAGATTTAATGAAAGAGATTGAGCAGCAGAGGAAAGAACCAAAGAAGATTGCCAATGGCAAATCGAACATGGACAGTGCTACAGTTAGTGTCCCGAGAAGGCTTTCTGAAAAAAACGACCTGCCTGAAACTTCATATCAGGGTGAGAACAGGACTCTTAGCTCAAACGGCAGAAATGAAGAGACAATTCCAATTATTGGAACTTCTATAGAGGTATCTTTTGAAGAAGATAACGAGCAGAAATCTGCTGACAGTGATGATGATATATTTGCTCAGATAGTGGCGGGAGATCCACTAATGAGCTTTTCTACTGATACTACTTCATTAAATAAACAACCTAGTGATTCTGCTTTGGATTGTGAATGGAAGGAGGGAGTCATTGAAGACTTCAAAGTAGGAAGCAAGCCACCTCCCGCTGGAGGCAGTATTAATGATGAAAGTGAAGTGGAGTGGGAGGAAGATTCTCCATATATTCCTGAACAGGATTCTTTATCTCGAACTGAATACAGGAACACTGATTCAAAAGGTGCTTTGGAAGAAGAAGCTGCTTTCCAGGAAGCAATAAGGCGGAGTATTGAGGATCTACAGTCCCAGAAAGATATCCAGGCTTCATCTGGGTCTGAGAGGTTAAACGATGATAGAAAGGCTAGCAAGGTTGAAGGTTTTGGTTCTTTATATCTTGAAGAGGAAAAGGCTGAACCAATATTGCCATTAGAAAATGCTCTTCGATCAAATGAATCCTTGCCCAAACTTGTGGCTGGAGATGTTGAAAGTCTGGGTACTATGGGTGAGATGAATATATTCACGACTGATGATCCTCCACAGACTCAGCTTGCCGCATCCATTGCGGATAATAATTATTACATGGAAGTGCTGATAGATAAACCACGTGAAAGCCATCTGACATGCCACCCTGAACTTTCAACAGAAGATGCTAGTGGAGAAGGAAATTCACAAAGAGAAGCTGAACGAATTGAACCAGTTATTCCTACTGAAGAGAAAGGAGCTGACTTGAGTAAAGATGTGCGCATGGATAATTCTACTGGGGTTGGTGAGGTGCTCATATGTACAAAACTTAGTTCTGGTGCTAATTCTCATACTTCTGATTCACTGACCATTGACATGTCGAATGTTACTCTTGCTGATTCTCAGCAAAGTAATTTTGAAGCTGCTATGAATGACCAATCTAAAAGGACACCAGAATCCAAAGCATCTCTTGCTAAAGAAGCAACCAGCATTTATGCTGTACAAAAATTCGTTGAGAAAAGAGATCCAAATGATTTATCTGAGGAAAGAGTGGTTGCACCGGACATGTCTTATTCAACAGACAGGAGTAAGGAACAGATTGTAATAACGGAGGCTCATTTGGAGGAGGAAATGCTAAATCTAACCAAGGAACGTATAGATTTAGGCAATGAACAGAGGAAACTTGAACGCAATGCTGAATCTGTAAGCGGGGAAATGTTTGCAGAATGCCAGGTGTGCAGTGAAATTTAATCATTCTGTTACTGAAGTATATGTGAATATCAGAAAGGATCTGCAGTCTTCAGCATTTTGTTCTCTTGCAGACCATGATTTGTTAGTCAATGTTTCAGCAATGTGGCCTCTGTTACGTGGTGTGCATATCTGAGATATAATTATTTTGGCATCTATTAGGATGTAGAGGACCAAATGATAATATGACATAGTTAGTCCCAACAATAGGAAGAAGGGTAAAGTTTTGCTCCAAGGTTTTGTTCTTTTTTTCTTTTTGAAGCAATACATAACTAGTTGTGTTTATTCCCACAATGAACACAATTTCTGTGAAGAAAAAGAGAAAAATAAATTACCACTACTGCAAACTAAAGGTTCTTCCTGTCTGTTATTAACTACATCAGCTGCTTTAGTTACCACCGGTATAAGGAGGGGCTGTGTGTACTCTGCTTGTTTACCTGTTGCTTTGCATATATGCTTTCTGTATAATCTAATCTTTTTTTATTTTAAAAATTAGTTTTTGCTTTTGACTTGATGCTAGGAGTACAAGTTGGGTCATGATTGCCATCAAATAATATAGGGGTGATGGCCATCTGGTAATTGGTCTGAATTTAGGATTCAGGAGCTTATGTTATGGGCTTTAAGTGTAATGGTTTTTCAAAATAGAAACATTTCCTATCATGATATAGTAATTAATTGAAAAATGATGAAGAGAAAGAATAGAAGTTGCTGTAATGAGATGGAGGTTGAAAAGGAGGGACTTTATCAATCACGATTTTGTAATAGACCTTCAACGTTATATCTCTTAATCTTTAAAGTCGAGTATATGTCCTGCCACTGTCAGAAGAGGAGGTTTAGGGGTCCTAGTCCCATTTCGGATGTGGCTACCTGCGTGTTACTTCCTAAAATTGAAAGCGGAAGATGTATGGGGACCATGTATTGAAATTAATCATCCTTATGATGATGATCATAATGTTTTTCATAGACAAAAAGAAATTTAGCTCCTAAATGAAGTCACAGTTAACCTTTGATTTGATGCAGAAGAATTCTTGAACTCCACATCTTTGTTGTCAAAGGGAAATTACTAATCATTGAACTGGAGCCAGTTCGTTATAATGGCAGCACAATACTCAACTGCGAGGGTTATATTATATTCTATTTCAGTTTTACTTCTGAATCAATAAACAACAAAAAATTAAAGTTGTATTGTATGAGCATGAAGGCATTATATAGTAAAAAGAATGTTTGTTTGACTAAGGAATGACCATGATGAAAGATTATGAACAGAACATTGGCAATAAAGGGGGGAGATCTGAAAATTCAAAATGACACCTGGCCTATGCAAGTTTGTGTCAACATCATGAGTATATCCAGGACCAATTCTGCTCTGCTTGGGACAAAAAGTGAATTGTAGAAAATCCAATATTTCATTGCCAAAATGAAGTTGAAACCAGACCAGTAGATGGATAACTATCTTTGGCGGTCAATATACAAGAATGATAACTTTGGTTAGTTGCTGGTTTTTCTTCTGTTTCCTTTATAGAAGTTGATATGTCTGCCAGGTTTAAGAAAGCCCATGACTTCCTGTTTTTCATTTGGTGCGTTAGCTGTATATGTGCAACATTATGATTGTTTTCCATGGTGGTGGGCATGTTGGTTGGTTGATGGAACATATGATTGAAATTGTCATGCTTTTATAAGGATCCTTTATGTTTAGTCTCTTTCTAGGAGATTCTGTTTCTCCTTTTTAAAATTGAACATCTAACTGATGAATTGGAATTCTTTTATTGAATTTAGGAACTTCTTCAAATGTTTGGCTTACCATATATCATTGCACCAATGGAAGCTGAAGCACAATGTGCCTACATGGAACTTGAACACTTGGTTGATGGTGTAGTTACTGATGACTCTGATGTGCTCTTGTTTGGCGCACGAAGTGTGTACAAGAATATATTTGATGATCGCAAATATGTCGAGACATACTTTATGAAGGTTTGTATCATGTCGTACTACTAAAGTTTTTCCTGTCACCTCTTCTTTACTGAAAGTGTTACAGTGATAGTGAGCAGTGACCTTTTACTGGACCTACCGTATATCATGATGTTGTTCTAGAAGACTGATGGGAAGCTGTGATTTAATGGGTGTGTTTGGCATTGGGATTTAGAGGTTGGTTTTGGTTCTTGGATTTTTGTTTTGTAATGATTGAAGAAAAAGTAAGAGAGAGATAGAGAGAAGCTGGTGCGAACAAAGGAAGAGAAAGTCAAAAACCAAAAACAAGAATCCCTAAATCTTGCAAGGAGAACAGATCCAATATATAATTCCTGCGCACAATTTAATGATCTTAAAGATCAATATACTTCTTGATATTTTCAGTTTCTGTACTTCATTTTTTGGCGTGTTTGCCATTTTAGGATTGAGTATGGAAACAGATTTCTTGTAGGGGATGAGTTTCCATCGCTCGTTCGAATCAAGACAATGACATCTCTTTAAGTTTATTTAATACCGATCATTTGTTTGTCAGGACATCGAAAATGATCTCGGCTTAAGTCGAGAAAAGTTAATTCGAATGGCACTTCTTCTTGGGAGTGATTACACTGAAGGTGTCAGGTAAGATATATTTGTATGTTTGACCATCATAACTATCATTAGTTAAGTCACTGATTTCGCGATAATGCAGTTACTCTTTTACCTTATAGCCTTCTCTGTGTCCTTTTCACACACTTATGTTTAGGTACACTAGTGATATTTTTCATGCTATATATTTCTATTCTGTTGATTAAGGCTAGAAAAGATCTAGTAAAATGCATTATGCAGCTGATCTTGACTTTGCTAAGTTATTTGAAAACTGAAGGCTCCTCTTGTGCGTCTTTGGATGATTTTCTAGTGGTATTGGCATTGTTAATGCTGTGGAAGTCCTTACTGCGTTCCCTGAGGAAGATGGCCTCCAAAAATTTCGCGAATGGATTGAATCACCAGATCCTACTATCCTGGGGAAGGCTGATTTTCAAGCAGGATCTACTCCAAGGAAGAAAGGGTCAAAGAGCAATGCTGAATGTGTTTCTGCTTCCAACCAATCTGGTGATGACATTGAGAGCACGAAGCAGATTTTCATGGATAAGCACGTATAAACATGTTTCAAGCTCATATATTTTCCTTTTGACACTCTTTTCAGAGATAATCACTCTCCCTTCATCATTGAAAATTTTCCAACTTTTGTATGCAGAGAAATGTGAGCAAAACTGGCACATTCCTTCTTCCTTTCCGAGTGAAGCAGTTATTTCAGCATATGCTTGTCCGCAAGTGGACAAATCAACTGAACCTTTCTCGTGGGGAAAGCCAGATCTCTTTATTCTTCGCAAGTGAGTTACATGTGAAACTTTTTCGTGAAATTTCTACATGGGGCCTGCATTGGAATTGTATTGATCATTCCAAGCAGCGAAGTATATTTATTTTAGCAGTTGTATTCTCGAGTCACCCCAATATGTATAGTATTACACTATGTGAATAGCTGGACTCTAGGGGCTGGTTAGGGTGACAATTTTGACCGGGCTCTTTCATATTCTTGATGTTGGGTTTGACTTGTACTCTCTTGTTGGTTTATCAATTGTTTTTGCTATTTAAAATAGAGCCAGCCAGTTAGGTTGGTTTTAACATTGAGGATCCATTGAGTCGTGATACGTCCTTTTGATACACTGAAGCCCAGAGATTGTCCCAACTGTTTACAGAAAGATGCTTGGATCTTACTAAAGTATTTTTCCATGACTAGCCATCTATTCATCATTAGCATGTTGTATTCCACAACTGCTTTATGTTTATCTCTACATCATGCATTCCATATATGGTGCTTCTGTGACTGATTACATATTTGATGTTTAATGTTCTAAATTGTTCTTACACTTTAATCCACATTAGCAAGAAATAAGTTTTTGTAAGAAGTATTTTACTTTTGGCATACACTTGAAGGGGAAAACATGTTTATTGTCAGCATATTTCCAGCTGAACTCCAATGTGTAAGAAAAACAAATGAACAGGATGTAACGTTGAATTTGGGGTGCTTCTCAACCAAAATTTTCACAATTGCTAGTGCTGCGGGCTCTGATGTTTTTAAAAGCACAAAGCTTTTCCCAATGAAAGCGCGAACTACGTAGTTGAAAAAAGTTGTAATCTTGCTTTCAACCTACTAAGCTATGTTGTGTTGTGAGCAGCCGATTCATCTCAACTCTGAGTCAACACATTTCTGGCCACAAGTGCCTATGCAATGGTCGATGTCATTTGAAGCTCGATCAAGCATTGGCAAATGGAAGTAGTGTTGCTTGGCGACATGTATGCTAGTGGGGTCAAATGACCCCTCTAGTAAATGGCAAAAGATTAGTTTGCTTTGTGCTTACCGCGTGGCTGCGTAAATGACCCCTTTAGTCTTAAAATATATGCAATTTAGTACTAGTAATTTATAAATATTTAATCACAATGAAGTGTTTTTGCAAGTTTAGAATTGTTTGACCCCTTTCTTTGCCAAAATATTTGCACTATTTAGGAAATTTGACCCCATTATAGCTATTGTGGAAGAACAAATCATTCATGATACTTTTGAATTTAATAAATGTTAATATTTTCCTTTTTTGTTTCGAAGAAGTATCACTTCTAATTCAAACTTAATCATACATGATAGTTTGAATTCCCTTCCAAAAGATTTCTGGCATTGTCACTGGTTGCTTGCATACTTTACGAAATAATCTGCACTGCTTGATTTTCAGCCCAATTCTGTTTCTGTATAGATTGTGTTGGGAAAAGTTTGGCTGGGGTACTCAGAAGGCTGATGAGTTGCTACAACCTGTTTTGAAGGAATACAATAAACATGAGGTTCTCTCTCCCTCTCTCTAGATTGATCGACACACATGCACATTAGACACGGAGCATATACACAACATAGTGAGATTCTTACAATTTGAAAAATGACCAAGGAAGTGATTAAATAAGGTTTACATGCTCTCTCTCTCTCTCTCTCTCTCTCGATCAATATCGATCAACACACACGTGCACATTAGACACGGAGCATATACACAACATAGTGAGATTCTTACTATTTTAAAAATGACTAAGGAAGTGTTAAATAAGGTTTACATGCTGGTATTACCATCTTTTCTCTTTGCAGTTATACATTATGTTTTTGGTTTTCCTTTCTTGGAAGTTGGCATAAAACTGAACAGATGCTTCACATTTTCATGGCTTCTAATTGCGTCTTGATGGTTTGGTTGATGCAGACTCAGTTGCGACTGGAAGCATTTTACACTTTCAATGAAAGATTTGCAAAGATTCGTAGTAAGAGGATAAGTAAAGCTGTTAAAGGTATAACAGGAAATAGAGCAGTTGAGTTGGTGGATGACTCTGAGAAAGATGCTTCTAAAGGTAGAAGGAAAAGGAAAGTAATGCACAAGGTGGATGAAGATGACAAAGAGAAAGAACCTTCTGGAAGCGTTGATGTTGTTCTTAGCAGAGATGATAACAACTCTGCAGAAACATCAGCAGGAAAGCAGTCAAGAAAAGCGGATCTCTTGAGGAGTCTTCGGAGGTGTCAAAATCCACACCACCTCTTCAAGATGTTTCCAAGCGAAAATCAAGTGCAAGAGGACGAGGCAGAGGTAGAGGAAGAGGGAGAGGCCAATCAATTGAAGAGGGAGGAGGAAAGATAACTCTCTCCTTGAATTTGGAGGAACTAGCTCTGATGATGGAAACAATAGCAATAGTGAGCAGGAAAGGCATGCTGAGCAGTATGAAGGATCACATGAAGTACGAAGGGTAAGCTGTAATGTTTCTGAAACTTTTATTATTTCATCTTTCACTTTTAGTTAGGTAACATTTTACTGAAAAAGGAACATCTACATAAATAACATAATGACATAATCTAGAAGTAGCAACCATCTTTTAAACTCAGTTTTATACAGCTCTAGTTAAGTATGAGAAACCATGGCTGATAGCTCATCCCTGATGGTCTCAAGTTTCCCTTTGGGAGCAAAATTTCTGCGTATGCGGTTCTCTCCATCTCTCCTTTCTGGGCTGATGATATATTTTCAGACTTCAATGGACCAAGGAGGGGATTTGAATAAATTTTTATGTGCCTCCATCATAGATTATATTTCGGGCACTGTCGTAATTGAATGAGCAAACTAGGCATGCTAGTAGAGGATGCGATAATTGTCACTTTTAGATACAGTGGAAACAACATAATTATATTTGATTATTATTTTCTTTCCATTTTAATTTGTTTGATTCACTAATGACTTGTGCGATTCATCCAGTCAACACGTGCTCGTAAGGCTGTGAAATACACAATGAATGACTTAGAAATTGATGATTCTGACAAAACAAACCAAGATGATGAAAACTCTGCCTACGAAGAGGCTAGGGACAAAGAAGTTTTGAAGGATGACGAGACTTGTGTTGATGCCAGTGCTGGTGTAGATCCCAGTGGAAATAACCATCATGATGTTGGAGATCGTTCAGATGAGAAAGGTTTGTCCTGGGATACCCTTGAAATGGGAGGCGGATTCTGTATGGATGAGGCTGAACAGGAAATAAGTCCACCTGATTGGGGTCAAAACGGGGAAACTCTACCCATGACAGAATCATCTAAAGAGTACCTTCAAATGGGGGGTGGGTTTTGTTTTGATGAGGATGAGGTAGACAACAATGACAAGGGAAATACTGCGACCCTCACGAGAACTATGAGCTTTGAGAATCCCAATCCTTTGCATGGTTCAGGTCTCGTGGGAGAAGCTGAAAACAATATTGTTGGTCCTGAAATGGTTCATGGCCCTGTAAAAGAATTGAGTGAACCTCAAGTCGAAGAGAAAATGGAAGCTTCTGAAAGCAGGCAGGATGTATGCAGTGCAGATGTCGCAACCAATGACGGTGATTCCGAGGTAGCCATGTCGAAGGAAGATGTAGAAGTTGTTGCTTCTGGGACAAGACCTGTGAGATTTTTAACTGCTATGCCTAACTTGAGGAGAAAACGAAGGAAGACTTGAGTTTGTTTTAGGGTCGTATAGGTTTCTTCTCTCCATCTGTCCAAATGTTAAGTTTGTACGCATTTATTACTCGGATCGTTGCTCTTATTTTCTGGTTGGAGAGTGATGATCCTGTCTTTCTTCTAGTCTACTGAGTTGTATAAACCTGGTACAGCTTAGGCTTAACTATGGGAAATTACTAAGTTAAGCAATCCGAAACATATTTACAAGTTTCTCCTCTAAAATCAGAAATTTAGATTTAATTTAGTATGAGCTCGAGCTTGTGGTATTATTACAAGTTTTAGTGCTAGTGCTGTTGGATCAAATTTACTTAGATATACACACCATTGAAGGCAAATTTAATCAAACAGGGTAGAGATCAAGTATATTTGATCTAACGACATTAACACTAAAGCTTGTTGTAATACCACAAATCGTAATATTATTTGCCTTAATTAAATTAGTTATTACCATGACACAATGCGCATTTACCTAAAGTCGACTAATTTTTTTATTTTTCTTTATAAGTTCAAATTTATTTTTTACTTTTTTTATCTTCTCAAATAAATTATATATATTTGTCAACACTAATAAGTTAAATCCATCCATTATTTTTCATGTAATTTCTTAAAAGATTTTTCTTTTTGAAGCAAAATAAAATTTAATGTCAAAAATGCTTAAAGATGTTGTAAATCGTCAAATTATCGTACAAAATTTTAAAATACATATTCATTAATGGATTTACCTTTTTTATTTTTGAAATTCATAATTCATAGTTTAATATTATATAATTCATTTCACCCTTTTGTCTAGTCTATTTTGTCATTTATATATATTTTTTCTTATTTGTAAGCGAAAGAAACTAGACCTATGAATTATTTTCTTTTTAATTGTTTCATTTATATTTTCTAATATTGTGGTTATTAAATCATTTATTTTCTTATGGGGACACTTATTTACTATTGAAAAAAAAAAAAAAAAATAGTACCCCTTTCTAAACAGCCGTCAATTTTCTAGGTTATCTCAAAATCTGTCCAGAGAGGATTTGGTTATAGTCTAACTGCTGACCTATGTTTACTTTTCTGCTCACAATTGACACTCTAAACTTGTGGATAGCCAGCCAGATAGATACCGGAGGAAAATTAATGGATGCTATTTAAGTTACGAGAAAATATTATATGGTTCTAAGGCATAACGTAAATTCTATGGTTCTGAGTGTCATATGATATGTTTACGTGATATATTGCAACTAACATGTTATAATGTCAAAATTGATACAGAGTGGACCCACTTTCTTCAAATGGTGTACCATAATTGACACGTTATAATGCCAAGAGTAGATTTTTCGTAAAACTGTTTTACGAATCTTAATTTTGATTAATATCAAAGAGATACATAGTAGACCTGCTATCTCCATGTAATGAACTAGACCGATAAGTTATAATGTCAAAATAGTAGAAAGTGGACCCACCCAGTCTCTTGTAAGTATGTTACAGGACTGAAGTTTTATGTAATCTAACAACCACCACATGTAATAATGACGACAAGACTTGGGGCATTTGTCTAATGACTCGTGGTATAGCCGAAAACCTAATACTAATTAAAATAAAGACAAGACAACATGATGGATCATAACTAAGCAACCTCTTAAGTGATAAAATATCTACAAATCATGTGTCATGTAGGATCTGTTCTTAAGATCCAACTTTCAACATTACAAACAGAATAATGAGAGAATCAGCAATCAGGACAATATGAATTAGCTACAAGGTATGAGTGAGGATATATAAACCTCTATATATATATATACAAGAAGAAATTAAGACGAGTTTTCGTGTTGAATACAGAGAAGAACGAGAGAGAGAGAGAGAGAGAGAGAGAGAGAGAGAGAGAGAGAGATGGGGAAGCTGTCATGTATGGAGGATGTGCTGCCCTTTGCTCTGATGCTGATTGTAGAGTGCTTCGAGGTTGGCACGACAACACTAGCCAAAGCAGCCATGAACGTCGGGATGAGCAAGTTTGTCTATGTTGTTTATGTTAATGCACTTGGCACCTTCATTCTTCTTCCATATGTCATCATCCGTAGCAGCAGCAACAGGTTTCTGATCTATATATTTCAGATCTTGAAGCCTTGTTTCTTTTTCTTTTTTACTACAGAAGTTTCTTTGACTACGATTATGTTTATAAACTTGATCAATTCTTCATTTTCGCAGAAGTAATCGGCCTCCTCTGACTTTCTCGCTCCTCTGTAGATTCTTCGCCCTCGGCCTTTTAGGGTAACTACTAACTACTAATTATACATGTCATTGGTTAGTTTTGAGCGCTTATCAAATTTCACCAGCTAAGGAAATTATCTTTTGCAGGATTTGTCTACTGCAGGGATTTGCATACATTGGTATCGACTACAGCTCTCCGACTCTTGGAGCTGCCATGGGAAACTTGATTCCAGCTTTTACTTTCTTGCTTGCAATCATTTTTGGGTAAGACTACAAAATTATTCAGTATTTACCGTCTTATGATGAATATGATCTATCTTGGGGCTAATCACGTTGATGTCGTTGGCATATCTGCTTACACGTATTGATCCAGGTTGGAGAAGTTAGAATTGAGAAGATCAAGCAGCCAAGCAAAAACTTTGGGTGCAATACTAGCAATAACGGGAGCATTCGTGATCACTCTTTATAAAGGCCCGATAATTAGTAGGATTATGTCTCCAGATTCACCTCATCAGCTTCTTCTTGTGTCACAACAGTCGAACTGGGTACTTGGAGGGCTTTTTCTTGCAATCACTGCCATGTTTTCTTCGTTATGGAATGTCTTTCAGGTAATATCTCTGAGTGTGTGTGTGTGTGTGTGTGTGTTGATGTTTTCTCCTCTACTTCTATGTATATATGTACTCAATTTGATCCGAGAATATAGAATCTCAAGATGTTCTCTATACTTATGAATTGTACTTGCTCTGTTTTCTCTTCAAACCATTGATTGGTACTTTCTCCATCCAGACAGCCACTGTTAAGGCGTACCCAGATGAAATCACCATTGTATTTTTCTTTTGCTTCTTTGGGACGATCCAGTCTGCCATTTGTACTGTCATTATAGAGCGAGAAAATCCCGGTGCTTGGGCGCTGCGCCCTGACATTGAGATGATAGCTGTTATTTTTGCAGTAAGTAAACTGGCACAACCAACTCTTAATTATTTTGGTGATACACTTTGATTATTATTGTTAATAATTGGATTTCAGATAGTTTGATAGACACTGATTTAGCTTGATCACCATAGGCCGTAACTGGGAGTGTGTTCCGTAATAGTGTTGTAACATGGTGCTTCCGCAAGAAAGGTCCAGTGTATGTAGTTATATTCAAGCCTCTCTCGATGGTCATTGCAGTGATCATGGGGATCATGTTCCTCGGTGATACACTCCATTTAGGAAGGTATGTATCAATCCTAACAACGGGTTTCCAATGTCCAAAGCTTTCGCCTTGTATTTTGATCATAGCCGTGTGTTCTGGATGAACTACTTGTGTTGGTTATTCTTGCTACTTATGCATCTGCTAATACATCTAACTGGTTTCTCTGCAGTGTCATTGGAGCGATCACAATTGCATTAGGGTTTTATGCAGTTATCTGGGGACAGGAGAGAGAAAGGAACATTGAGGTGGACATTGTTTGTGGACCGGAATCACCTGCCCAAAACTCTCCACTCTTGCAAAAATGAACAATCAAGCAACAAGAAGTCACGTTTAGCGGGAAAAATACAAGAAAAATTACAGAGATTTCTAAGTATTTTAGGGTAAATTGTTCCATCTTAATTTGCAGATTTGCAGTCCTTGGAGTAGTGCATTGAAATGATAATAATTTTTATGAGCTGGAATGGCAATTCTGCATCACATTTGTGTTTTTGGGGTGAGGATGAATTAGAGGGTGTTTTTGGTCCAAATTTGTTGATTATATATAAAGACATGAAAGAAGCGTTTAGCTAGTCCGTGTTACATGGACTATTCATTTTGCCAAAATACTCGACATAACATAGGTGTGGGTGTGGCAGTTGGACACCTCCATTTCGTGTAAAATCTTAGCAGGTCGGACACCTGATATGATATATAGCTAGTGACAAGCGAGAAAGAAAGAGACAATATTACTCCCTACATAGAAGCAGATCATTCTCGCGATTGTAATCCTCCATTATTTTGCGACGACTGAATCCAGTAACCAATCCTCTATTACAAAGGAAATTCTACCCCATGTCATTTTAAGTGCAACAATTTCTGGTTAACAAGTCAAGAATGAAAAAGAATCTTTTGCCTTTGATTGATCCATCTACTTTGTATTATATATTAGGCAGATAATTACTCTTAACCTAATTAACAAACATCATATTTAAAGCAAAAATAATTGAAGGGGAGAAAAATCAAAGAGCTAGCCTGGGCTAAACAGGACTCTTTCCTTATGATTATGACAAGGGTAAGTGACAATTCACATGTCATGTAGGGCCTCTGAAAGTTGCCCTTTAATGAGTTTTAAGGACAATAATTGTGATAATCAGTGTCGTCACATAGTACAGAACAAATGACTTTGATTCTTTAATGCTAACCCACCCATGTGAACAGATACGTACTTTGTTAACATTTTATAAAAAGATGCTACCAAATTATAGTATTCTGAATTTAGTGGAAGTTCACTCCTAATTCCAATGAAAAATATTTGTGAGGAGGAAGAAGACAGACAATTGCTGTCTACCATTTCTGCTTCTGTAACTGCACATGAACAAATATGTCATACTGATCAGAATCGATTGATCGAGAGAGAGAGAGAGAGGAGAGAGATGGGGTCTCGAGCTTGTATCGAGGACGTGCTGCCGTTTGCTGCAATGGTGGCTGTACAGTGTGTGGAGGTTGGAATGATCACGCTAAGCAAAGCCGCCATGAACAAAGGGATGAGCAACCTTGTTTATGTTGTTTACTACAACGCCCTTGGCACCTTCCTTCTTCTTCCCTATTTCATCGTCCACTGCTGCAGGTTTGTAATATTCTCATTCAAATCTTGAAGTTTTCAGTTTTCTTGACTTCACTGTCTTTATGCAACAAAACCCACAGCCGCAGTTTTGTAATTTCTCCTCTTTTTTTTTTTTGCAGAAGTAATCGTCCTCCGCTCACCTTTTCTCTCCTCTCCAGATGCTTCGCCCTCGGCCTATTGGGGTAACTAACAGTAGTATATATATCCTAATTGATAATGAGCTGAGCTGAGCTGAGCTGAGTTGAGTTGATCGAATTTCACAGCGAATTTTATCAGTTATGTATGTGTTGCAGGATTTGTCTACTGCAGGTATTTGTATATACTGGTATTCAGTACAGCACTCCTACTCTGGCAGCTGCTCTGGGCAACTTGATTCCTGCTTTTACGTTCTTGCTCGCAATCATTTTCAGGTAGGACCCTTGATTAATCAATGTCAACTGTCTTTTACTATAACTTCAATTTATCTGGTGGGTGATGATGTTGATGTGATTGGCATTTTGATAATGCTTTTTCACTGTTTGATTATACGTATACATGTCATTTTCTATCACAATTCTCTTGGAAAATTTTCCCAAATTCTAGCCTAACTTTATTTAGAATCTAGATTTGCTAGCTAATCTGCAGTAGAGCCATGCATGATTCTGATTCAGTTTGTATGTAACCTTACCCAATTGTTTATTCAATGGAACTAGCTAGGACAGTGAGTATATATATTTCTCACTTTTCATATTGTTTAGGGTGGAAAAGTTGGAACTAAGAAGATCGAGCAGCCAAGCAAAATCATTGGGCACAATCGTGGCAATAACGGGAGCATTTGTGATGACACTTTATAAAGGCCCAGCCATCGGCTTCAACGTTTCTCCTGATTCACCTCATCAGATTCTTCTATCAGAAAAGTCCAACTGGGTGCTAGGAGGGCTAATTATTGCATTGGCTTGCCTTTTTTCTTCGATGTGGAATGTTTTTCAGGTAATCTTCATCCAAATTAAGAACACGCTTATAGTGAAATATCGAATGAACGCACCAACTTCCAAAGTGATATATAGTATTACGTATTTATGTGCTCATATGATCTGCCAGCTAACCATTCTGTTCAAACTAGGCTGCAACAGTTAAGGAGTACCCGGATGAAATGACAGTAGTTTTTCTCTTTTTCTGCTTCGGGACTATCCAGTGCACGGTTTTCGCTGTCCTTATAGTAAGAGATCCCGGTACTTGGGTGCTGCAACCTGGCATTGAGATGATTGCTGTCGCGTTTTCGGTAAGTAAACAAATTAACTACACATAGAAAAGCCTATATTTGTTTGGTAATTCAATTCGTCCAAAATATTGATTTTACCTTCATTGAATCTATAGGGTATCATCGGGGGAGTGTTCCGTATAAATGCTATTACATGGTGCCTGCGAAAGAAAGGTCCTGTGTTCGTATCATTGTTCCAGCCCATCCAGATGGTCATTGCAGCGATCGCCGGAATCATTTTTCTTGGCGATACACTTCATTTAGGCAGGTATATTGTGTTCACATTCCACTATAGTAGTCCTAGAGTTTTCTCTGGTACTGTAATAAAACTCTACTCCCTCCGTCCCATTTGACAAATCAAACATTGTATTATTACTATTTTTAGAAACAAGACTATATTTTGAGGACAAACTAAAGAAGAAATAGTGAATATTTTTTTGGGACAGGGAGTAAAAAGATGGATAAACCTTGAAGTTGAATCTGAAAATTCTTTGAAATTCTGGGGGGGAGTGAATGTATGCAATTTATAAGTCAAATGATTTTTGCTTCAACTTATGTGCAGTGTGATTGGAGGAAGCACAATTGCAGTTGGACTTTATACAGTGATGTGGGGACTAGCAAAAGAAATGGAGATGATGGTTGACATTGTTAGCACCCAACACACTCCTCTACTACACAAAACAAATACAAATGTCTAGTGTTATGTGGGGAAAAGTGAGGGCCAATTTTGGATTTCAAGAGCAACTTGTTCCATTCATTGCAGATTTGGTGTAATTCAAAGGCATAAGGATAAGCTTTTGTATCTTATAAGTTATACAAACAAAAAATATATTGGGTATTACGGTGATACCATGACTTGATCGGGTAAAACAATAATTGCATATGTGACGAAGGCATGGCATAATATTCTTGGTCATGACGTGATAAGGTAAAACAGCAATTGCATATGTGACAAAGGTATGACATAATATTCTTGGTCATGACGTGGTCGTGTAAAACAGCAATTTTATATGTGACGAAGACATGACATAATATTCTTGCTCGACTCGATTCCAACTTGGGCCTGCCCTTAATGATTTTGGTACATGATGACTTTAAAGTTGTAAAATGTGCTCAATATGAAATAACTCTCGTTTTTGGGACCGGGAAATATATATACTCCAAAATCTAAACTAGTTTTAAACACACGGATATATATATTTTTAATTAAATTATATTTAATAGAAATAAAACATGTAAAAATTTAATTCTAACAAAATAACCAAATAATAACCGTAATGTAAAGATTATGAGATCGATGTACATAAATTAAACAAATAATTATAACGTAAAGATTAAAAAAATTAATATTAATAATATAAAATCGCATAAATAAGAAAATTATTATAAATTTTAGAATACTTTTATAAAGACAAAATTGGTCATTGAACGTGTATTATTATTGCTACTATCACAAATCAAAATTAGAAGAACATTAAGATTGATAACTATAGAGTATAGACAAAGCGACATAAAATAAAATATTGTTACTTGTGTAAACGATGTACATTTGTGTATAATGAATTTACCAATTGAATGTTTTCACGTGTGTATTTTTCAATTTTTTGTTATAAATATTTTGCAGAATGTACATTTTTTAAAACATAACATTTTAGTTGTCATAATATGACCGACTTAAAAAATGTATATGTATGTGAAAGATAAACAATTAATCAAACAAAACATTTACACGAGTTTTTCTTTTACTAAATAGTGAATACCAAACATTCACACTAAATTAATGTAATCGATTCACGATATCCCTACAATTATATAATCCAAACAAGAAATTATATTTCTTTGAATACATATCTGTTTAATCTTTTGTATGCAACTCATTTTATTTATGTTGTTTATAATTTAAAATCTTTATTTGATTTACGATGTTTTAATAATAATAACATAAGATATTTAACATCCATGTCAAATTTACTTAGATTTTAATTAAATAGCTTATGCTATGTATATTCAAATGCTGGTATTTAAAATGAATTATGTATGTTAATATATTGTTGGCCAATTAATGTTATTTGTGTAAATTAAGAAAAGATTATGATTTATCTTATAAAAAAATTAATGTTGATAGTTCATGAATCTGCATGGAAATAAAAGAGCACAACATGAAATTTTGTATCCTAGATATCTTAGATTGGGTAGTTCAAAAGTCTTCTTTGAGAAGCTTTGATAACTTTCCCATCTTTCGTAGGAGAAGTAGCAAGCTCTCTATTTTCAAGGTATGACACACGTTTTTCAAATAAATCATATAAAGTTCTATTTTTGGCAACAATATTTTGGCGAGATCTTACTATTTTTAAACTCGTTGTCATTATATATATATATATATATATATATATATACTTAAATACTCCATTAATATGTCATAGATTTGTACCCTCTCTGTCTCAAAGTAAATTTTTATTATTAAATTTACAAGAGTTTTAATAAATATTTTTGACTTATTATGTCTTTCCTTCAATATACTTATTTAGAATGTTCCAAAATAGAATAAAAACACATATTTTAGCATGAAGAAAGTAGTATCACATTTACCGGTGAGAGTGAGAGTGAGCGGAGAGAGAAAAGTGCATGGTGAAATTTCCTAGAAGATTTAACCAAATTAATTTGTCTTTTATTTAAAGTTATATTATTATTTTGTATAATTTTGGTTTTGTATTTTTGAAGACAATATTAAATGTTATGAAGATAATTTTATATTTTTGACAAGTCATTTTTAGCAAAATTTTTCCTTTTTTAGACTTATTAGGCTTTATATATATATATATATATATATATATATATATATTTAATGAGGTAAATGGGCTTCTAAACTATCAGAGAAAAAAAAATGGGTCATTCAATTTTGGGCATAAGGGAAAGTTCACTTTTGGGCTTGGAAGTATGCAAGTCGGGATGGGTTTGGATATGGGGAAGGGTTCGTCAATGAATGAAGGGTGAAAATAAATTTTCAATCGCGCTTTTATAATTATTTTCAACGAAAAATATATTTTGTAGCGAAATATCGTCTATATCCTTAAAAATATGGAATAAGCGGAGTCCTTAAAAATACGAAACAGGCATGGGATGAATCGCAAATTCAAACTGATGCATCACGATCCCAAAATTGATGTGTCACGATTTTAGACCGGCAAAGGCACTTTTGTGATGCATCGCAATTTCAAATTCAATGCATTGCGATTCCAAATTCATGCATCGCGATTCCAAATTCCATTTTTGTTTTCGTTATTCTATACATTCTCTCATCATCTGAGTTATGATGATGTATCAAAATAAATATATATGTATAAATTTTCATCTTAATATTAGTATGAATCTATTTGAAAGGTGAAGTTGTTATTGACACGGAAGAGAAGTGATAACAGAGGGAGTTTGTTGTGGCGATGAAGTTGCCGTCACCGGAGAAGATGACAGAATTACAGAAGAAATTTAAGGAAGATGATGGAAGGGGGAATTTACAGGAGAAATTTAAGGAGATGATGTTATACGATGCTTAAAACGTTGTTATGGGAGCATTTTTGGAACAATTGAGTCATTTATCGCTCAATCTGGACTTTTTGGGTTTGAAACAAGTATAAAGTCTTAAACCGATTGAATATTTAGGAAAAGAGACCAGCCCGCAATTATTCCATAAATGAACCTGACCTTAACTTAATCTATTGTCCTCTTTTAACAAAAGGGGTTTAGCATTTTCACTCGATATATGTGGTGAATTTGTGTTGCTAAACATATTCATTCAGTTTTATTTGGGGATACTTTTCTTGTGATTTTTTTTTTTGGGTTTAATTGTAGTTTTGGAGTCTCCTAATATTCTTACTTTAACCTTTCATGTTGAATACAACAATTATTTTCTTATAGTTATTACTTAAGAATATGAATAAAATTTTGATACACTATTAGTATAAAATTAAAGCATTGTACATAGACATTTGATGCATTTTATCAATAATTAACTTATCACGAAAATATATATGTTCTTTTTTGAAACTTAATTTTTTTGTAATGCTTTATTCGTCTCAAATTGATTATCGATCTCTTTTAAAAGGAGAGAGTGAACTAAGAACTCTAATCACAATGCTCTTCCATAAGGACTTTGGACCAGAAGCACTAATATGAATCATTAGAGAAGAGAACCATATAATTTGGACAAACATGGCGTAGAGGAATCAAGCAACTATCAAAACAAAAGATTTTTCATTTATGCGGTTTACCTCAATACTATTAAGGGCATGTTTGGTAAGAAGGCATCTTGAGGTGGGAATGGAAATTCTTACCATACCATTCGTACCCATGTTTGGTACCAAAGTTGATAGGTGTGACTGTGAGAATTAGTTTCTCACATACCATTACTCAATCATCCTGATGTGATTTCAAACGAGACTCACAAGTTATATGAACTTGGTATAAGATAATGGCAAAGATTAATTTTTCATTATACAAACTGAGATATATATATATATATATATATATATATATATACATGGGACTGTAGCTTTTCTAGATATATGATAAGAACTAATTCTAAGAGACATAAATATAAGTCAACTAATACATTAATCTAAATAAAAGAGCAAGCTGTGATGTGTATGTACTGAAGTGAATCAGTGCAGGAATGCATGGAGGAAGTTGTAGGAGTTGTCTGAGAAGTTGTAGGAGTCTTTTGATTCTTTACACGCCCCCGCAAGATGGATGGTCCTTGTGTGAGTCCAATCTTGGAAGTAAGCGATAGAAACCGAGCTCGGGAGAGGGGTTTTGTAAGAGCATCTGCGAGCTGGTCTCGGCCTGAAATATGCTGGACACGCAAGGTTCCAAGGTTAACTTGTTCTCGCACAAAGTGAAACGCTAGGGCGAGATGCTTCATCCGTGAGTGAAAGACCGGGTTGGCAGAGTAGGTTGCTGCACCTAAGTTGTCGCAGTAAATGACCGGAGTTGTAGTGAGGTTGACACCAAGTTCGGACAGGAGGTTTTTAATCCAAATGAGCTCAGTGGTAGTGGCAGTGACAGCTCGGAACTCGGCCTCAGTAGAAGAACGAGCTAAGGCTCGTTGCTTCTTCGAAGACCATGTGACGGGGTTGCGGCCTAGGTAGACAGTGAAGCCGGTGGTGGACATGAAGTCGTCCTTGTCTCCCGCCCAATCTGCGTCACAGAATGCATGAAGAATGGGTGGAGTTTGTTTAAAGAGTTGTAGTCCCAAGTGTAATGTACCATGTAAATAGCGGAGCAATCGTTTGAGGGATACCCAGTGAGCTTCTTGGGGGTGGTGGAGGAATTGGGCTAATTTGTTTACGGGAAAGGTAATATCGGGTCGAGTGAGAGAGAGATATTAAAGGCTACCAATAATGGCTCGAAATTCGGATGGGTTGCAGATGGGTGTGCGAGGAAGAGCTGAGAGGGAAGGATAGGTGGCCATGGGGGTGGGAGAGGGTTTGGAGTGGTTCATGTTGTGCTTGGAGAGGATATCATTTATATATTTGGACTGAGAGAGTAAAAGACCATCCGAATTTGGGGTGACTTCTATTCCTAGAAAATATGAGAGTGGGCCTAGATCTTTTAGAGAGAAGCGAGTCGAGAGACTAGTAATGAATGTAGAGAGAAAGGAGTTTGATGGACCCGTGATGACTATGTCGTCGACATAGACAAGAAGAAGAAAATAGTTGGAGTTATAAGAATAAATGAAAAGAGAGGGATCAGACAGTGACGAACGAAAGCCAAAGGAGAGAAGAAATTGTTTTAGAGCGGTGTACCAAGCACGAGGTGCTTGCTTTAAACCGTAGATGGCTTTCGAGAGACGACACACATGTGAGGGAAGAAGAGTATTTTGAAAACCGGGAGGTTGGGACATGAAAACTGTCTCGGAGAGATTGCCTTGAAGGAAGGCATTGTTGACGTCGAGTTGGCGAAGGGACCAACCACGGGTGATGGCAAGAGAAAGAACAAGACGTATGGTGACGGGTTTGACTACGGGACTGAATGTGTCGGAGTAGTCAAGGCCAGGGCGTTGATGAAAGCCCTTGGCAACAAGACAAGCTTTGTATTTGTGTATAGTGTTGTCGGGGTTGTATTTTATGCGGAACACCCATTTACACCCGTCTATGTTTGGGGCTTCATGGGATGGAACAAGTGACCATGTAGTATTACGCATGAGCGCGCGTATTCCTCTTACATGGCAGCACGCCAATGGGGTATGGAAAGGGCTTGTTTGGTTGAAGTGGGAAGCGAGGAAGGGGAAGGAAGGGTAGCAAGATAGGCATATTTGGGATTGGGTTTTCGGATGCCATGGGATAATCTGGTTTCCATAGTGCGAGTGGGTGGGGGGTTGGGAGGGACTGATGGTGGGGTGTTTGGGTCGGCAGTGGGGGAGGTGTTTAGGTTAGTGTGTTGTGAGACTGGTTCGGGCTGAGCAGGAGGAGTGGGTTCGGCTGAAGTAGAGGCAGTAGGGTGCGGGTGGGTGTTTGGGGGTTGTGACTCGGCTGGTGAGGTGGGAGATGTGTTAGGTATTGTTTGGGCTATGGATTGGAGGATTGGGATGGAGATGGCACACCATTCATCTGGGGAGATAGTAGGAGATATAGTGGAGTTTGAGGTGAGAGTTGAGTAGGGGAATATGGTCTCAACAAATCTAACATGACGAGAGGTATAGACTCTATTAGTGGTTGGGTCGAGACAGTGATACGCACTTTGAGAGGAAGAGTACCCAACAAAAATGCAAGGGCTAGATTTTGGTGCAAGTTTGTGAGGTGAGTAGGGTTTGAGCCATGGGTAGCACAAACACCCAAAGCTACGAAGTTTAGAGTAGTTGGGTGATTTTTGAAATAGCCTTAGATAAGGAGAGTCATTTTGTAGAGTGGGGGGTGGGGAGTCTATTGATTAGGTAGGCTGCGGTTGTGAGTGCATGGGACCAAAAAATGAGCGGAAGCTTAGCGTGGGATAGAAGTGAGAGGGCAGTTTCGACTAAGTGTCGGTGACGACGTTCGGCAAAGCCGTTGTGTTCGGGAGTATGTGGTGGAGAGGTTAAGTGAGAGATGCATTTTGGAGAAGGGATGGAGTGAGTTTGAGATACTCACCGCCATTGTCGGAGAAAAATTGAACAATGGGGCGAGAGAAGAATTTTTCTACAAGGGCTTTGAAGCGAGCGAATGTGAGGAAGGTGTCGGATTTGTGTTTGAGGGGATAGAGCCACGTATATTTGGTAAAATGATCAACAAAAATCACATAATATTTGTAATTATCATAAGAGTAAAGCGGAGAGGTCCAAACATCGAAAAAAACAAGTTCAAGAGGAGCACTAGTTTGTAAAGACGAAGTAGAAAAGGGAAGTTTGTGACTTTTATTGATAAGACAAGGATTACAATGGGAAAAAGTTCTATTAAAAGGAATGCGTAAAGAGAAAGTCTTATTTAAAAGGAAAACAATGGGGGAGGGGTGCCCTAGTCTATGATGCCAAGTTTGAAGTGATGTTGAGATGATGCCAATGAGAGCTTGAGGAGCGTTGGGGTGCCAAACGTAAACGCCATGGTCAATTGTTCCGTGAAGAAGAATTCGTTAGGTCGAGAGTTCCTTAAAAATAAAGGAAGAGTGTGAGAATTCTATGGAAGCATGGTTATCTTTGCAAAATTGAGAGACGGAAATAATGTTTTTAGAGATTAGAGGAACATGTAAGACATTATGAAATTGAAGTGTAGAATGAGAGGTGGGAATAAAAAAAGAACCTATATTTGCGATGGGGAGTGAGGAGCCGTCACCGATGATAACGTCATCACTTCCATCGTAAGGATGATGGAGAGCAAGAGTAGAGAGATCATTGGTTAAGTGATGAGTTGCACCACTATCCACAAGCCAAGGTACAGAATGGGTCGAGGGAGGAACTGTCACGGTGTGGGCTTGGGGCTGTGAATGGGTTGAGTTTGAGCGAGTGGTGCGGTTTGAGGAAGGCGGAGGGGGAAAGTTGACGGTGGGGTAATCGCGTTTGAAATGGCGACATTGGGATATGACGTGGCCAACATATCTGCAATATTGGCATTTCCCTTTGAATGGATTGGAGGGAGTAGTGACTCGATTTTGTGGGGGTGTCGGCAGAATAGGATGACTCGGGTAAGGACGGGTGGGTGCATGGGAGGAGTGGGCATTGGTTTGGGCGATATGGGCTGAGATAGGGAAGAAAGGTGAGGGAGTTTGTTGTTTAAGAGTAAGCTCATAATGAATGAGCTTCTCATGAAGGGCTTCGAAGGTGATGGAGTCATCACGGGCACGAACGGAATCGACTATGGGTTTGTAGGTGTCATAGTCGAGACCCTTAAGAACGGTGGCAATAATATCTTCGGGATCTAGGGGTTTTCCCAAAATAGCGAGTTTGTCAGTGCAAGTTTTGATAGCTTGCATGTAGTCCGAGATAAAGAGGGAAGATTTGGTGATAGTAGAGAGGTTGTCTTTGAGTTGAAGAATGTGACCTCTAGAGGGATTGGCGTAGGTTGTCTTGAGGATTATCCAAGCCTCGTTTGAGGTTTTGGCTTGGTAAACAAGGGGAGCGACGGAGGTGTCCAAGGTTCCTAGGAGGGCACTAAGAATAAGCCGATCCTGTCTATTCCAAGTTTTGAAGGCAGGGTTTGGTGTGTCTTTACCATCAACTGTGATGATTTCAGTGGGTGTGGGGTGGGTGCCATCTATATATTGAAGAAGATCTAGGCCGAAGAGAAGGGACGTTACTTGGGAAGACCAAACTAAGTAGGTGAGGGGTGTTAGGGTTTTTCATTGGGAGAGGTTGACCAAGAGGATAGGGTGGTTGGGTTCATCGGTGTTTGGGATGGTGGAGGAGGTTTGGCCTGCCATGGAGGGTAAAGGAAGACGGCAGTCTGGGAAAAAAAAAAGAAAGGGTTGTTTTATTGATCACTTAGGCTTTGATACCATATAAGATAATGGAAAAGATTAATTTTTCATTATACAAATTGAGATATATATATATATATATACATGGGATTGTAGCTTTTCTAGATATATGAAAAGAACTAATTCTAAGAGACATAAATATAAGTCAACTAATACATTAATCTAAATAAAAGAGCAAGCTATGATGTGCATGTACTGAAGTGAATCAGTGCATGAATGCATGGAGGAAGTTGTAAGAGTTGTCTGAGAAGTTGTAGGAGTCTTTTGATTCTTTACACTTGGAACCCACGTTTTAAGAAGCAAATTCTCGCGGAAGCCAATTCAAGGACTTGATAATCAATCAAAAGGGACTTTAACCCCTAGCTTACGTAGAACGAAGCTAAGAACATTGGTGTGATTCGAGACCCTTAATTATGTAGAATTAAGAACCAAGAATTAGAGAGAAACCACAAACTTAATCCAAAGTTTGATGTAATTCTAACAAACTAGATTTGTCACAAAAGAGTTGAAAACTCGCAATATTTAATTAATAAAAAATTTGTCTATACAATGAGAAAAGACACCTTTATATAGGCTTTGAACAAAGAAACCTAATTATTCTAGGAGAATATTAATTACCAAATTCAAACTAGGAAAGGAATAAAAAACTACCTAACAATAAGATTCCTAATTAAAAAGGAAAACTAAAACATACTTAAAATAAGAATCCTAATTAAAAAGAAAGACTAAAAATATACTTAAAATAAGATAAACCTTCCTAGTCAAAGAAGGAATAAGGAAATACAGGAAAACATGGAAAAAAAAAGGTCCAACTCTCAAAAGGAAACAAGGAACAAGTTTTTGGGCTCTTCTAGTGTGAGCATAAGCTAAAAACGTCCAAGTCTCAAAAGGAAACAAGGAAACACGTTTTTAGACTCTCTCCCAATGTGAATGCAAGCTAAGCTGCCCTTTGGTCTTCTAGAAATCTTTATTGGGCTCTTGATGGACTTCAATTAAATTCAGCACTTTTGGGCTTCTCGAAATGCCTCCAATCATCATCCATTTGAATCCAAGCCTTCCTACGAGCCTCGGTTACTTGATCAATCATGAACAAACCTTGCTTGAACTTCCATGCCCAATCATTTGCCATAAAACCATTGAACATGTTTATAAACTTTATAATAGAGCAATCTTGATTCGCATCATTCTCCCTTTCTTGAAAAGGATTCGTCCTCGAATCTATGCTTCCAACTCGGTGATCTGCCCTTGAAATGAGGTTCATCCAATCTGTCCATTGAGTTAAAAAGAAGTGATTGTTGATAAGTCGTGTGAGGAACCAAGATGCAAACTGTGTAGGATTTTTGAAGTCGAACGGGTCTTCATATGTATGCAATAGCTTCAATTCTTCTCGAACCGTCTTGAACTTCCTTTCCTCTTCCTCTTCCTCAATTTTCTCTCTTTCAATTTTTTCTCACTCAATTTTTTCTCTCACTATCATCTCTCTCTATTCTTTCTTTTTCAATGTTCTCTCGCTCTATCTTTTCTCTCTCAATTCTTTCTCTCTCTATCCTCTTTTTCTCACTTTTTTTCCTCTCCTCTTCCTCCCTCTTTTTTCTCTCCTTTTCCTTCTTCTCTCTCTCTACTCGCCTTTTCTCTTTCTACCACTATTTCTCCCTTTGTTGGAATTGTATGAGATCTTCAAAGGCTTGCTTTGGTGTCAATGGTGCAAGAGTGTATCTCTTTCGATTTAACACAAGAGAGTATTCGTTATAGTAGGCGTCATTCGATCATTCTTCCAAGGTTTCCCTAATAATAGATGCCCATCATGCATTGGCATCACATCACAAAGAACACTATTGACATACCGACCAATACCAAATGAAACTAGCACCTGCGTAGTCACTTCTACGCTCCCACCAGAGTTGGTCATGAAAACTTTATAAGGTTTAAGGTGACGAAAAAATGGCAACCTCAATTTTTCCACTAAAGTACTACTAGCAATATTAACAAGACAACATTTATTAATAAAAATTCAAACTAAGAGAATACTAACTACCAAATCCAAATTAGGAAAGGAATAAAAACCTGCCTAACAATAAGACTCCCAATCAAAAAGGGAAACTAAAACATGCTTAAAGTAAGATAACATTCCTAATCAAAGAAGGAACAAGGACGGAAGGAATCACTAGGAAACAAATTACACAAGGAAACTAATTTACATAAGGAAACTAATAAAAATTCAAAAAGGAAAAAGAAAACCTACCAAAATATACAAAGAACCTAAGAATCCCGGTTTTGGAATTTTTCCTCCCAAAACTTGCATTTTGGAGTCCTTTTTGGCTCTTTTGTTGCAACCAAACTCACCCGTAGGCTTCGATACTTGACACTAGAGTCCCTCCATTTATAGAACACCCTTTATGGATTTTAGGATCACATCACATCCCAGTACTATCTTTAACCAAAATTATTATTTTGGAACAAGTGACATTACATTTTACTGAGGGAGACACAATAAATTGGCACCACAAGGCACATTAATAACAAAAGAGTAGATGTCTTTATAAATGGAAGCTTGTAAATCCTAATTCCACTGGAAATCGATGTGGGATATATCTGACTCACGTTCTACTCCATCCAAGACTCTCTAATAACTACAAATTACATTAGGATTACTATTTCTAATTTATCAAGGAATTATTGATAAATTTTGGAAAAATTATTTTCAACAGATACCTATATGTGGACGAGGGTGGTCGGACCCCCAAAAGTTTAACACACACTCCTGAGAAGAATCAGACCTACTTAGTTCAACACAAAAAGATTATTGCAGAAGTCGAGGCTTTGTCATTGTTGTTAATGTTGTTATGGTTGTTGAGTTGGTGTTGCTACTATTGTTTGGAAAATATATGTAATGCTGATGATTGGGTTGTTCTTAAACCCACAGGCCAATGCATAGAGCGCTATTCTAGGAACTGAAATTTGTTCAAAGAAGGTTTCTCTTAAACATAATCTTATGTGCGAAGAGCAAAGAAGGTTTCTTAAGCCTACCCCTAAAGTAGAGCAATGGTCACTCTCTTGAACAGGAGTGCATGAAAAGAACGAATATCCTTGAGTCAAGATGAAGCGCAAAAAAGGGTTATTCTTGAACCAAATACATGTAAAAAGGATACTGAAGTATGGACCTAGGTCTTACGACTAGAACTTTATTATAGAAGTCTTAGATTGTTTAGTGTTGGGTTTTCATCGAAATTAACAAGGCGGAATAACAAAATTTAATTTTGAAAATCCTCCTAAAATCCATGCGAATTAATATAAATTAGATTTAGAATAATTACCCGATTGTTTGAGAGAGTAATCTTCGAAAGTATCACGCTTGAATCACGATCACCGCAACAAAGATTTGCACGACTTCTCTATGGTATCCACACGAACGGATTGGACAGAATTTGATTCAACAATATTGTGCTAGGCAATTATTGAATCAAAGTAGGAAGACTTCGTCGTACGAAGAACTAATTAAATCCCTACTTTTTCTCTCTACGAATTTAGTGTTACACTCAAACCCTAAATCCTTTTTGTGTTGGATTCATATGGAAACTATCAAAAGACTCCACACATACATACACACACACACACACACACACACACACACACACATATATATATATATATATACTAGAGAGAGAGGCGGCCAAGAGTCCTTGTAACACCCGCTTCATTTGTATCATTTATATTGCTCATATCATCCGTATGTCATGCATATGTCATCTTGATTTATACTATTGATATTACTTGAGTATGTTGCATTTAATTCATAGTACATTCATTCTACATTTCATGTGTTTCGTATGCTTTGAATGGTTGTTTAATTCTTGTAATGGATCGTTCCTAAGATGCGTTGAACTTCTCGCCTTGTTATCGGTCATTTCGGGAACCTTTCTCAAGTGTTTTGACCTTCCCTTGGACTTAGAATCACCTTAGGTTGACTTGGGAGTGTGTTGGAAACACTTTGGAAGGCCTTAGTAGACTTTGGTCTGAGCTGATCACTATGCAGATGCATAGTGCGAGCTCAAACCAACGCATAGAGTTTCTAGATTCTATGCGGCCGCATAAGGCGTCCGCATAGCGCCCAGAATGTTCACTCGAGAAAATCTTATCTTCTCTTAACTTAAATTTTGGTTGGCTCTCCTTGAGCCACATCACCAAGCCAAAAGATCAGCCTAGTGTGACCCCTTAAACACCATAGAGAGCCTTGTTTACTCTCATTTCTTCCCCCTATTTCATCTTGTAAAATAGAGAGAGAATAGAGCGAGTTTAGAGAGAGAAGTTGAGATTTCTTGAGTTTGTGAAAAGGAATCTCGATGATCCGAGCACGCCGTTGCAAAGGTCTTGGCTAGAAGAGGCTTTCCCACCGAAGAGATTTCGTTTTCTCTCATCTTTTTCGTCAAGAGGTAAGCTACTACCCCTTTTCCTTCTTGATTTATATCTCATATGACATCCTAGACTTATAATGTGTGAAGTTACCATGCTAGATTTGTGAATACATGATTCTTGCCATGAAATATCATTATGGACTTGTGAAATATGTTGTTGCTTGTTCCATTATGTTGGGAACTCGAATTTGGGCGTTAATGTGCTAGGTTTAAAGTGCAAGACCACTTTCGTAACTTGACATCACTAGTAACAAAAATGACTCGAACGGAGTTGGCTAGGGTTTGATAATGAATGTGACCACGTGTGTGTTATGAGCCCGTGAGGATTTGAGATACCCGTTGGGTTATTGGTTATACGATATACATTAAATGATATTGTATCTTTCTTCAGAAATGTTGGTGTTTGAATGGCTATGTGTAGTAGAATCACTTGGCATACATGAACATGTTGTTGTTATGGTCGTCATACTCCCTACTTTGGAGTATGACATGTTTATTATAAATGTTGGGTAAATATTTACTTGAGCATTTGGTTAATTGATTATAATGTGTCGAGTAAACATCTACTTGAGCATTCGTTAAGTCCATGGCATTTTTGTTGGAGGTATATTGACGCTCGGCTATTGCGTGAGCCGGGGCTACGTAATAGCCGAAGGCTAATACACTGGGCCTTGCCCTACCGTTGGCCACGGTAGGGGTTATAGCGCTAAGTGTTGTACGGAATAAACGCGAGCTTAGTAAGCTATATCATGATTGTTTCTCAGGTCGTGGGGACCGAGTCTTCACGTCGACGTGAATACAAAAAACGGTTCACTATGATACTTGGTTATGAGTTCGATGATCGAGAACAACATCAACGGTTTTTATATTGATATTATTGGTTGGTTGGTTGGTTGGTTGGAAGTTTGTATGTCAGAGGTGTACCTCAACGGTATCCTTTTATATGTGTTTACATATCGCTCTTATATGAGATACATGCTATGTGATGTACTGTGAGATACTTGTTATCTATGATACTTTGAGACTTATCCTGTTATGACAAATATTGTTACACATGATTTTTATTAATGTTCACATCTCGCATGTCATATTGTTGCATTAGTAGCTTATTGAGTTTTAACTCACCCCGTCCATTGTTTATTTGTTTTCCTTAGATCCCGATCCAGGGAGAAACCCTCAGTGATCTTGCGTTGTCTTCGTTGAGCCGGCAGTTGTTCTTTTGGGTAGTTGCTTCTTGAGCCTCCGTACTTTTCTTTTGGTAAGGTTGAGGGTATACTTGTTAACTAAACAATGTAAAGTTGGGTAGATGTCCCGCACTTGATATTTGGTTAATATTCTTTTGTAGTTGCCGACATGGTTGTCAGGCCTTGTATATACTGTTAACTCTTATTCCGCGCATTCTGTTATGAATGTATGTTTATCTCAAGCTCTCTAGCTCGTGGGTTTGTTGGCTAGCTCATGTGTTGTTCTCCTGCTTGTTGTATTGCCGTTGAGGTTTTGTTTTGCTTTTGAAAATCATACACTTGCATTACAGGGTTTTTGCACGAAAATAATTTTGAAATATGCATTTTTGTGTTCTCGTCTCACGAACCGAACGATGCCCACATAGGATTTCGGGTCAGGTCGTGACAGTCCTAGTCATACTAGGATTCGCTTTTTGGTCCTTTTATTTAAGTCACTTTAAGCCCATTAATCCAATTAATAACTTAAATAAATTACAGTCCAATTCATTCTAAGAGTGTGATCCAATAGGTTCCTAAATTACATTGACAATAATTAATTACTACATATATGAATATATATTAATTAATTATAAACAATAAGCGGCATTTAGCAATACATCATTGTTACCCAAGTAATATGAATTATCAATGATTAACATAACTAAATGTGACCAAAATAATTCTTGTGTATTTGTCCTAATATCTGATTAAACACAAGGTATAGAACGTGTCATCCTTGTTATAGTTTAATCTAGGTTTCTTGATCTTCGAGTAGACTTATCTAGTAAACAAATAAACTCAATATCCAATTTTGATTTATTTGAGCACGGTCATGCATTTACTTAAGTCTCACTCATCAAGGGGCCGACAGATATTATACTCCCGTTATGTAGGAGGGACAAATTCTATCTACATCGTTCATATCCCTCAGCATGATTCGGGCATATCCAACATTCGACTTTATAATCACCTTGTTACAGAATGACATTTGTCGGTATCAAAATATACGACTTCTCATCTATGGTATATAACGGCTTCAAGTCAAAGGACAATGAACACAATAGTCATTATGAGAATCGGTTAAGACACTCACGTAACGATTCACATAGCATTCTCATGCGGGTCAATCTAGTACGTCGTTACATTTAACACGTACCTATGTGTAGACTGAAATCAACTATATGAGTCTCAACACATACTAGTCTCGATGCATTATTATTGCTCTTATTAATAATAATACTCGATCAAGGATATTTAATTAAGAATAACAATTTTATTCAAAGAGCTTTATTATGCATTAATATGAATAAACAACAATACATAATAAATAAATGTCTTAATAAATAATAATATATCGTAAAATAGATTTGCCTTTAAGGCATACACCAACATTTAGAGTGTTGAATCGAAAACCAATTGAACTGTCAGAACTTTTATTATGCAAATTATCTAAAGATATGTGCGATGGTACCCCTTAACAGCTTTGGGTAAAATCATTAACTACCCAATAAAGTTAATAGGTAATTTTGGGTATTATTCAATTACATCCATTAAGCTACTTAATAGGTGTAATTAGATAATACCTAATTATATCCATTAATAAATAGGTATTATCCAAATTTTCCAACAAACTTGGTCACATTTTACAAAAGAAAAAAAAATGTTATAAAAGGAATATATTCAAAAAAAGGCTTGAAGGTGATGTCTCATACAACACTTTGAGCATTAAAGTATTGTACGGTACACCAAAGGTTGTCGCTAGTGGTAATGGTCACCGCCGAAGATTATCGTTAGCAGTGGTGATCACCGTCGGAGGTTGCCGCTACTGGTGGCGATGGATGCTGAAGATTACCTCCGGCGATGATGGGGGACATGGCGGTGATGGTGGACGCTGGAGGTTGCCACCGGCGTTGGTGATAACTGCCGGAGGTTGCCACCGTTAGTGTCCACCGACGCCCGCGATGGTAGGGGATGCCAAAGGTTGTCACAGGTAGCGATAGTGGACGCCGAAGGTTGGCGCCAGCGGTGGTGGGGGGACGTTGTATGTTGTCACCGGTGGCGGTGGCGGCCACCAGAGGTTGACATCGCGGGTGGGAGTAGACTCCGGAGGTTGCCACCTCTACTTATTGGTATGGATTGACAATATTGGGTAATTCAATGGATAACCGGGTTAAAACTTATATTTATCTATTTTTATTATTGATTTCTATTGGGTGAACCATTTAAAGCCCAATTAAGTTATTGAGTTTTATATGGTTAAACAATAAATCTTTTATAATGGGTTATTAAAAGAGTTAATTGACTGGATAAAATATTGTCACCCCTAGATGTGGGCACTTTTGAAGTTATGAGGATGATGAGTGTATGAGGAAGCCTATGGAGACTCAAGAGAAGTTGTTTGGTGAAGAATGTTGGCATTCTCAAATTTGGTCTTTGGTTAGTGCGGAATGAATAAAGAGGATCGAAATCAAGTGAGATTTGAGGTAGGTTACTATAGGAGGAGGAGAAGATGAAGAATGTTGGAGGGCATTCTCAAATTTGATGAACTTTTAGAAGTCAGGGCTATCAGTTTTGCCAGAATACTAGTAAAGGGTCATTAGTTCATGTACAATGGGATGGTTTAATTGATAGCGGAATAAGAATTTCAGGTGATGTCACAGTATAGCTATATTAGTTGATGCCCAAAGAAATTCAAATATAATGCTTAATAAGCTACTGGTTGTTTATTAATTAGTAAACTTGACAAGATACCTATATGTTTAAAATTTAAACAAACAAAAAATATGTTGGTGTGATTTTAAGTAGATTTTTCTTAAGATTGTTATTCATTTGATGTAATTTGTTGTCGAGTAGGTCTCCTGTCAGACAATCTTACAGATCCTAATTCGTAAGACGGAGTCTCACTCTCTCACAGCTCAGGCCACCAATACAAGGTGGGTCGGGTCAAAGAGATTCGTTTTACAGAAAATACCCGTAAGACGGTATTTTCTAAAATTTTGCCATTGTTGTCTTAGATTATAAAGTGCTACCTAATTGGAAAAAGATACAAACATTAGTTAAATCAATAAAACCTTAAGTGACTTAAATAGATTCTGTAGTTGTATTCGATGAACAAAATTGGTATGAAAATTCGTTCTCTCTAATATAAACCATTATTTTTGGCCTCCTAATAATCCAAGTAATATGAAGTGGCATTTAAGGTTCGTTATATAAGACTGACAAATTTCGAAAGAAATTTAAAATTCACTATTAAAATTATTATAAGAAAGATTGAATTAGGTCATCTTTAAATCAGATCTTTTGAACTATTATCCTAATTTTCAGCTCATTTTTATCACCGTGTATTCAATGGTTTCAGCTGTAAAGACTCTATCCCATTAATATTTATTGCAAAGACACCTACTTTTTTAGTTGTATTTTGTAATCGTGCATTGATGTACATTTGTCTTTTAATTAATTGACATATCTCTATTTAAATTTCTCTAACTCATAAACAGAAACTTGAGAAAAATTTCACATCGATATCATCAAAGGAGGGAGGGCACAAATGTTGAATCTCTGCTAGGTGCTTCTCTAACGGGAAATCAATTGGTGGTTATAGGCGATCTCACCTAGCCTTCCATCCACTCCCTCCGAAATCTGAAGCCCTTTCTGGTTCGCAAGCTCAAGGAAACCCTAACCAACCATCATCATCTAGGTTGGCACACAAGAGAGGGAAAAATGGTAGTCGCTCAATCGATCATCCTAGTAAGTCTTCTTTACCTTTTATAGATGAGGATCTAAGCTTGTCAAGTTCTGATCCGGATATACTTTCAGTCATAGTTTCATCAGAAAACCCCTCTCGATTTAAATCAAAAGGAATCCAAAGATTGAAAGTTTCAAGTCGCCATATATCACTGAAGAAATCCATTGATATGATTTCTGTTACATCACCTATAGAAGATGTAGCTCTTGCTCTGCTAAGTCTTTCCAAAGGTAAAAGGAATGATACTAGAATACAAGGTAAAAAAGGAAAACAAAGGTGGGAAGAATACACAAGTGGAAACGATGACGAGCAGGAAGAGGGTGATGATGACGACGACGATAACGATGATGATTATTCTTTCTATCATAATCAAAATCAGATACAAGCAAGTGCAGGGGGAAATAGAGTACATGAGCAATGCGAATCATGCAAAAAGGTATTCGTATCTCACAGAATCCTAGAGCAACACAAGAAGCAATGCATCGAGATTCAATCTCAACTCGATGCAACAAGCTCGATAGAAATTGTTGAGGAAAACAAAAGAGGTACTAAAAGAAAAATGTACCAATGTCCATCTTGCCCTAAGTCTTTTAAGAATGGTAAGGCTTTAGGTGGACATAAGAAAGTTCATAACTCTTCATCAATCCCCATAGATCTTGTTAAAGATGAGGAAATATTTTTAGATCTTAATCTTCCCCCTCCTGATGGATATGACGACATTAATTAGCGATAACATCACAAGCTTGGACTTAAATCTTGGCTTACTTTGTTATAAAACATGAACTATTGATATTATGTATGATTTAACATGAGTTATAAATTCTCTTTATCAACAACTTGAAACACATCATTTAGCATTTTGTAGGAGGTTTTTATTTATTATTTCTTTATTTTAGCAAACATCTTAGTGTTTTATTTAGGTATGTTGATTATTTAAGGAGCTTGGTTCGTCACACTTTTATTAATAGCATTATTGAAGTTATTATAAGAAGCTTTGAGGCCATTTTATTTAGGATTAATATATAATTTGGTCCCTGAACTTTACATTTCTTGGTGATTCGGTCATCGATGTTTTAGGTTTCCTAAAGTGGTCCTTCAACTCAACATTTGATGTCGTATTAGTCACTCCTGCCGTTATCTCAAACAGAACCGTTATTTTTTTAAAATACCAAATTTACCCTCACTTGTGGCTGAGTTGGATTTTTTTCATGGCGGGAATGGAGAATTTTTTTTCCTGTATTTGAGTGGAAACCAACCACCTTTCTCTCTCTTCAATTACATCTTTTTTTCTCTCTTCCCTCTCTGTCTCCCTTTCTCTCTCTAATGTCTTTAGTCCTACCCCACCTTTCTCTCTCTTCCTCTGTTATGCAGTCCCCCCTCCCCCACACCCAACCCTTGTCTCTTTTGCAGTTGCCGACTCAACTTTGTCACCACTGGCACCTCCAATTTCTTGTTATCTCTCCCTTCCACCACCACCACTACCACTACCACCACCCAGCCCATCATCAACAAACTAAAGTATACTTACAACTTGAAAAATAAGCCAGTCCAAAGTGAAATTGAGCGTATTTTTCATATCCTTTGTTCTTCTATTGACATCTTTTTTCCCACTAACAAGTAGTTGAAGATAATGTTTAAGATTTGAGGAAGATGATAATGGCGATGTACAGAGAGAGAGGAGGGGATTAGGTAGGTGAACAGAGAGAGGAGGGGGATTATGCCACTTCACTTTTTCAATTGGAACACAACATAACAAAAATCCATCGACATGCACCAACCATTTGTAACAAATTTCAAAGGGGGTAAATTGAAATCAAGTAAGAATCTTACCTGAAATGGTGAAATATAAGGGTCAAATTCCAAGCCCTAAGCTCGGATAGCCGGCACTGGGTTGTAACCATCGGAGATAGAGGAGATGGCAGCGACGAGTTACTGAAGGGTTGCTGCTGCGGTAGTTGCGAATGGAGGGAGAGAGAGCACGACGGAGATGAGCGCGGCGGCGAGGGACCGTTGTTGTTGTTGTCCCAATTTCAATCCCTAGGCGAGAGGGACTGATTGCTATTGCAGGCGTACTTGGTCGGAGAGGGAGAAGACGGTCTGGCGGGCTGGGCGAGGGTTTTAGTGCGCGTATGGGGGTTGATCGGAGGTGAGCGTTGCTGTTGCTGTTGGTGGCGCGGCAGCTACTACTGGCGATACTGATGGGAAGAGAGATAAGTCGTGTTGCTGCTACTGTTATTGTTGTTGTCTGCGTTGAGAAGGAGTGGGCGCATGAGGGTTAGTTTGATTTGAGAGGATGTGGCTCGTCGTATTGTATATCATTATCCCATGTGGATCTTTATCAGCTGAGGGCTATTTTTCTTTCCAACTTTTTTTTAACGGTTCTGTTTGAGATAACGGCACGAGGGGCTTATACGGCATCAAATGTTGAGTTGAAGGACCACTTTGGGAAACCTAAAACATCGATGACCGAATCACCAGGAAATGTAAAGTTCAGGGACCGAATTATATATTAATCCTTTTATTTATCTTAAATTGTTTATACTTATCCGGATACTTGTTCTAAATGGTTAAAAGTACCAAAAAAAAAATTGCGTCTTATAATATTTGTAGTCGAAAGAGATTACAGTAACTAATTATAATGATTTCTTTTAAGATGCATACTTACACAAAAGAAAGTCCTTGACCATATTTCACCTTTTTATTATTGTCGTGTTGGTGTGAGGAATTAATGTTATTTAGACTTGAAGGTAATGTGTTATAATTTGTTAAAAAATCATTCTACAGTGTAGGCATTGGTGTGAATTGATTGGATAACTGGTTCATCCCATTTAAATATACAATATATATTAGGGGTGTTAATGGTTTGGTTTGGTTCGGTTTATATCAAAACCACAAACCGAACCGCTATCGGTTCCCTTTTTTTCAAACCGAACCAAACCATCCAAGGCATGAAACCGAACCAAACCATTCGGTTTGGTTCGGTTTTATGGTTCAAATAAATTTATTTTTTGATTAATTATCTTTTCAGAACCACTGAAAAGATATTGAAAAAGAAGAAGACAATGTCAATTTTAAAAAGAAGAAGAAATTTGAGACTAATTTCGTTAAAGTCGAGAGAAATCTTATGATGATTGAGGGTAAATTTTGATTCTATGAGATGTGAGAAAGAATGTTAGAGAGATGAAATGGAGAGAGCGTCGACGAGATAAGAGGGACTATTAATAACAAGATTACCATATATATATATATAATATGGAGAGTCAGTTTTTACTATAAAATAACTCATCCTTTACGTTTACCTAATTAAAGTTTGTATAGATGAAAATTATTCTATCCAAATACAAAAGTTAACTAATATAGAAGTCTTAATTATAATATCTTCATATTAATCTTAGATTATTTTTTTCAGAAATAACATTTCCTACTTGGAAAGTATCTCCTTCAGATCTTGTAAATAATGCCATGTCTCTTTAAATTTTTTTATGAGTGTTAATTAAGTATGATTATTCAATATAGTAGGAAAGTAATAATGCTTTGTCCATTGATATGAAAAATAAAAATTAAACGGTGTTGAGTTATAACTTGATAAATATTAATAACATTCAAGTGCATAAAAAAAAAATTAAGCATATCTTATTACGTTATCAAAAATAAATTATAAATTACATTTAATGATGTATAATACATGAAAATATGAATATAAAAAAATAACTATGTTCGTTGAGAGAGAGAGAGAGAGAGAGAGAGAGAGAGAGAGAGAAAGACTTAAATTGAAGGCCTGAGAGAGTAATATAAAGCGAAAAGACTCAAATTGAAGGCCTGAGAGAGTAATATAAAGCGGAAAGACTCAAATTGAAGGCCTGTGGGTAGAGCCGGCAAAGTCGGCCCAATAGTTAGCCCAACCAACCCGACTTTAGGACGAAATGGACTTTAGTTTTGGAGGTCCGATGCAAACTTGGGTTGGGCTGACCTAGTTTTAAGACTCGGCCCAATGGGCTTGTGTGCGGGCTGATAAAAATGTCAAAATTAGTGTAAATTAGCCCAAAACAATGCGTCGGCCCAGCCTTGCACGATATTAAAAGAGGTTGGGCTTTAGTTTTTGAGGCCCGATATAAATTTGGCCCGGCCCGGCCTAGCCTGATTTTAAGGCTTCACCCAATGAGTTGGGTTGGCTTGCCAGCTTTACCGCTGTGGGTTGTCACGCTTTTGTGCAAATTACATGAATCGTTTTTGTACCTACACTTTTTTCACACTTTTTTCACAAAATCATGTGGATCCTCCCCAATCTAGCTTGTTGTTTTGGGTAGAGATGTTAAATGGGCTAGCCCTAGTGGTTTTGGGCCAGCCCTAACGGGCCACGGGCTGAACGGTCCAATTTTTTCGGGCCACTAATATTACAAACCTAACCCTAACCCTAGCGGGTTTCGAGCTAAACGGGCCACTATCGGGCCACGATTAAACATATAATATAACAATATTTTAAAATAGTGAATCGATAAACCATTCATAACTTTGATAGTTTCTTATGTTTTTCAAAAGAAATATAAACTAGACATTTTTTTACATCGATGTCTTATAATTTCTAACTTGTTATTCTCAAAATAAATAATATAATAGCTCTACTAAGCAGTTCTTTCCAAAATTTTTGTTTATATTTCAGTATTTATTCACAAGTACACAAAGAAAACCTGTAGTACGAAGGATAAATGTGTTTGACTTTGGATTAAAGGTTGTTGGTTTTATTTTCATGGTGGTTATTTTACGTATCTCCTAAACTTTTTACGGCTTAATTAATATTACGCGGGCTGGCGGGCCAACCCTGAAACTTAGTGGGCCAGCCCTAACGGGCCGTGGGTTAAACGGGCCAGCCCTAAAAAGCCCTAATTTTAAACGGGTCAAAAATATTGAACCATAACCCTATTTTTTTCAGTTTAAACGGGCCAACCCTACAGGCCATGGCCCTTTTAACATCTCTAGTTTTGGGTCCTCCAAAATATTGTACCTTTCTCTGATTGCAATGATATTTTATGAATTTTTAAAATAAATAAATAAATAAATAAATAAATAATTAATACTATTTCTCAATTCCGAAATAAGGTTCCCTATTAATTTTTCATAGTTTTTCAGAAAATGGTTAATTTCTTTGGGTTAACTGTACCAGCGGTCCCTGTACAATAAAAAAGTTTGAAATAGTCCATGTTTTATGAAAATGCACACTATTGACCAAAGAAGAGCATGTTTGCACGTGAGAAGTCCCTCCGTTGGATGTCGTTAGAGTCTGATCCGTTTAGTGAAATTAGAGGGATAAATGAAAAAATAATTGGTGAAAATCATGAGTTTTTTTGAAAAATATTTATTTTGAATAAATAATAAATAATTCTATTAAATAAATAATTAATTAATAATTAATCTTCTAAATTTTATTTTATGAGTTTTGTTTACAATAAATACACACACCAAATAAAATTCAACACTTATTTCTAAGTTAATTCATAATTATTTTTCTAAAAATACTTGTTTAAAATACTCCATAATAAACAAATTTTTATAAATAAAATTTATAATTTATAATTACAATATATACACCATTTTTTTTAGAAATTAGTAATTTAAAAAATAAATTGGTGAAACAAATATTTATTTTAAATATTTTAAACATTCAATGAATACCTTAAACTTTTAGTTTGTATAACTTAATCTCTCTAATCTCACTTACCAAACCATACTTAACGGCATTTAATATAGTGATGCAAAAATGTCGTACTTTGGTTAATGACATGTATTTTCCTAATATATGAACTATTTTCAAACTTTTTCATTCTACAGGGACTGCTCCCTTCCTTTATGTGAATCCTCTCACTTTTTATTAGTGGTTTCAAGTGAATCCTCTCACTTTTTATTTCATCTCACAGTTAATAAGAGTATTACTGATGATTTATTTAAAAAAAATCTAAAAATAAATTGGGGACATTGTACTTATTTTTGAACGGGAGGAAGTATTGGCTAGATGCCACATATTAACGACGTATTTATTTACATCCTTCGTTCTGGATAAATATTCTTACTTTTTATTTTTTTGATGTCTCAACTAATATTCTTAAAAACTTTTAATTTACATATTCTCTATCATTTTTTTTAATATACCCTTAAACCTTCATTTAATATAATACATCCCAAAGAAATTCAATTATTTAAAATATATGAACTTAATTAATGTTCACAGGTATTATTGTCAGAATACATTTTACAACATATCATTAATTATGTTTCTTAATTCTTGTACTTTATCAGTTATGAACATTTATCCGAGAAGGAAGTATTTTTTTTTTTTAGAATTTCTATTCACACCCCCTTATCTCCAAGTACACCCCCTTCGATTATTACAAAAACGTCATAATAAAAATGGACCTATTTGCCCTTATTCTTTCAAAGTGCACCCCCTACAATTCATACATTTCCCAATCTTTTCAAAGGGATCATACCTCTTTTCTCAGCGATGCAATTTACGCCAACCAAAGCCAAGACAGATCAAATACACGCAAAGACTTGAAAAATGGGTCAGTTAAAAAGCATCACCTTAGCATCATTGCCCCGAATGAGGGTACCAATCTGGGGCAAACGACATGAACCAAAATTCATTTGTATTGCTGGCAATACAAATACATTTAGTGACTGAACATCCTAGACTTGTTCGGTAAATAGAGACTGAATATCATTAGTAGGGTTCACTGAACACCTTTAGTGATGTTCAGTCAGTTCTGACTCAACAACTTTGGTGGTGTTCGGTCAGTACGTGGTGTTCTGTCAATACCAACTGCACAACTTTAGAGGTGTTCGGTTGGTACTGACCGTCCACCAAAGGTGTTCAACTAACCATGTCCGAATAATAAAGGCCCAGGTCACTTTGAAATTCAACCTAAAATGCAAATTTTTTTATACAAATCATCAATTTTGAACTCAAATTGTAAAGAAAATCATAGCTAACTTAACCCTAAAAATTATTTAACATACAACTTGCAAAACAAGTGATATTCCGTCTTTACTTTGCTATTCTGCGTAATGGGTTGGGAGTGTCTCAACAAAGGATGAAAGGACGGAAGTGTACTTAGTAATGATATGTTATTTATTCAAAATAGGGTTAATTACACTATTAGTCCCTCGATTATGGACTTTTTTATTACTAGTCCTTTAACAAATTTTTTTAAAATTTTAGTCCCTTGAGTGCCAAAATTAGACACTCTTAGTCCTTTTGTTGGATGCCGTTAATATTTTTCCTTTAAGTCTGTCATGTACCCAACACATGACTTTGGTTAAGGGCATTTATGGTAAATTCATAGTAAATAATTAAACAATAAAAAAATTACAAACCCTCTCTCTCTCTCTCCCTCTCACTAACCTTTCATAAATGGCATCTCTAATCAATTCAACCGCATAAGGAATTCTTCTTCTAGTCTTTCTCTATCAATTTAAGACTCGCTATACAAGGGGTTAAACAATTACCAAAATAAGTCGTCGGAATAGGTGGATCGAGACGAGCCCTACAATCTGCTATGCAAACAAATTGTTCTCTCTCATCCTCACCCTTCTGCTCTGCAATCGAATCGTGTAGTTTAGCACATACAAATCTAAACGTGAGCACATATTACGGTGAGCAGATGAATGAATTTTAATCACACAAGAAACCCTAACTATATGGGCAATTTCTACCATAATTCCACTTACGTTGCCCCAAATTAAAAAGTCTCCGCAGATTCCCGTTGTTGGTAAAGTCAAAATGATTGTTTCTAATGTGACTATTTACCGGGTTGATGTCATTTCTTTGATTGTTCGAATCGGAGATACGGGAGTCGCGGGCAAGGCCAAGACGATATCCTAAGACTTAAGACCCAAGACGATGATTACAAGCTGCCGGAAAAAAACCCTATTTTGTAGTTCTAGCAACTTCATCCTCTGATGATTACAAGGCACAAGACGATGTCGCAGATAGGCGTGCTCAATTGATGCCTTTTGAGAAAGAGAAAATGTATAGACGACTTCCCAGAATTTGCTCCGATCTAGATGTCTGTATGGGTGTTTGTGTACCTGTGAGAGAGAGAGAAGAGTGTGGGTGTGTTTGTAATTTTATTATTGTTTGACTATTTACTAAGAATTTATCATAATACTCTTGAAAAATGGCATGTGTAATGCATATGACAGACTTATCGAAAAAATACTAACGGTATCCAACAAAAGGACTAAGCGTGTTTAATTTTGGTACTCAATGGACTGAAATTTAAAATAAATTTGTTAAGGGACTAGTGGTGAAAAATTTTATAATTGAGAGACTAATGGTGTAATTAACCCTTCAAAATAAGTTTGGTGGGGTAAAATGAGAAATTAAGTGGGAGTGTACTTAATATTGACAGAGTTTACAATTTTGGAGGGGGGGGGGGTTGGTGTGAATAGCAATTTTCATTTCTTTTTTCCACTTTACATTAACCACCCTTCTCTCCCCCACACTCAACTCCCCGATCTGACCTCCCCCACTTTTAACCAGATGGAAGCGCTTCCTAACGGCAACTCTACCGTCCTGACTTCGGCGGCCGTCACCGCAGCCGTCGCGGCTGCCACCGGCAACCTTCCGTCTTCCAAACTAAGCCCACTTGCGGAGTCGTTAAAGTTGGAACATCAGTTCCTGAGAGTCCCTTTCGAGCATTACAAGAAGACGATCCGAGCCAACCACCGCGTCGTCGAAAAGGAGGTGTCCGCCGTCATATTTGGCGTCACCGATGCCGCCGACAAGGAAGAATTCTCACAGGAAGACGCCGTTCAGCACCTCAATTCACTCGTATCCAGACTACAAGGTCTCAAGAGGAAGGTATTATTGTTTCCCGAGAAAACCTAAATGTTGTCTGTTTGGTTCCTGGGAAAATGAGCTGTAATATTTCACGTAGGCTGGAAGTGTCCGTACTTAGGACTGCATCTTATTATTTGGCATTGCGTTGTTAGTGACTGTCTTTGGAATTCAACTAGGATTCGGATTGACATTCTGTACTGGATAGATAATAATAATGGATAATTAGACTAGTAGTATTTGATATAACTGTTTGTGAATGAAATGTTATAGCAATTTCAATGTTTCTGTTAATGCCATTGGTTATTATTGCAAGTCATCTAAGTTGAGCTATTCTAGATAACCACGATTGAATTGCATGGAGACTAAAATTTGGGGTAACCAAATGGTCATCCTATTATTTACAAGTGGTGATGACAAGTTTGGGTCTCATCATCCTTGTGGAGAAGTTTGTTTGTGTTGGCCCCAGTGGAACCCTGATAACTGATCGCTGGATATCCAAAATGAACAACAAGAACATGAATCTTGGAAGTTTTAAAATCTGTTTCAAGTCTTCTATTATAATCTTTTTGTTTCAAGTCTTCTACTATACTAATCTTTTTGTTTTTCATAAATCCGCAAAACATTTTTGGGAGCAAAGCTTTCTTTATCTTGTTTTCAGGAATTTGTTATTTAGGATCTGAAGAATAAATACATTTTGGTTATAAAAAGGTGAATAATCAAAGAATTATATTGGAAATCATTGCCAATGCATTGAAATCATCTCGCAATGCACTCATGTTGATTCCTGATATGGAACATTTCTATTCTTGGATTCTTAACAAGTGCCCTAAGGGCAGGACTCGTAAAAACTTATTCTATCTGCAAGTGTTATCCTAAAATTTAACCAAACCGTGAAACCGGTACTTATTTTCATTCCAAGCCCAGAAATAGGATATAGAGTTCAAGAGCAGTGAATGAGAATGAATCTAAAAACAAATAACACTATGCGAACATGATAAGGGCTCAGCTGGCAGGAGAGAAGGATGGATTATTCTATTGGGTTTTTAGACATCCTAGACACAAAAGCGTTTCATTGATTTTTTTAATATTTATTTTATTTTTTATTGTTCAGTAGTCCTAGATAGGGAAATAGTGATTATTCTGAAGTTTTTTGCTATTGTAATTGCATATGATGTGCACAAGCAGTTGGAAGAGGGAAGTCGTGCAGAGCACTTGCAAGCACAAAGGTGTAGGGCTCGACTTGATCACTTAGAATCTGCTGATGCTGATAATTTATCAGAGTGGAATAACACAAGGTTGAAGCGGATACTTGTTGACTACATGTTGCGGATGTCATACTATGACACTGCTGTGAAGCTGGCTGAAAGCAGTAATATACAGGTAATGATATGTAGGTTGAATACTCTTGTAATTTTAGGTTCTTTGGAGTTTATTGTTTCAGATTATTGACATGTTATTCGTGTGCCGTATAACCATTACTCAAGTTCAAACAAATTGATTTTATTCTTGAGTTCATCAGTTTGATGAAGATTTTCATGTTTTGATGTCTATTGAAATTCTGTATATAATATTCTTTGATGTACTCAGTAGAGTTTTAGGTTCGAAATCCAGCTTTCACGATGTAACTGTTAAAGACTACTAGCATCAGTAGTATGCTTTGATGAATTCTTAAGTTGGTTTTGTGTAGGCCCCAAGAAAGGAATAGGAAATAAGACAAGTATCTTCACACTTATTTACAAGTATTATGTCTTTTATGATCTTGACAGGTACATTCTGGGTAATCTTAATATTTCTATTTCAGGATCTTGTTGATATTGATGTATTTCAAGAAGCAAAAAAGGTTATTGATGCTCTTCAAAACAAGGAGGTGGCTCCTGCTCTAGCTTGGTGTGCTGATAACAAGTCTAGGCTGAAGAAATCTAAGGTACTAACCATTTTATTCTTCAAGCTCATTTTTTGTACTGAAGTAGAAGAGTTTGGTGCTGAACTACGATTATGTTGGTTGCCTAAATCTCTTTCTTCTTCTATTAGATATCTGTTGGAGCTTGAATTTTTTTTGATAAGTAATAATATATATATATTAACAAAGCGACAACGTAGGTGCCGTGGCCTGTGTACACTGGGAGTATACTCAGTAGGCACTAACTAATACTAAAGCTATGCACAAACTCTAGAAAAGAATCATCCAAAGGCCAGACTGATTCTATGCACCAAAAAAACAGCATCTGGAGAATAGAGTCCTTCAAGTTTGGAATAGACATTTTCACATTTTCAAAGGCCCTCCTATTTCTTTCCTTCCAAATAGACCAGCACACTCCCATGGGAATAGCATCCCAAGTCGGGTTCCTCCTCCTACGTTTATACAAAGACCAGCCAAGGAAGAACTCCTTGATGGTTCTTGGCATCACCCAAAGAAAGATTCAAAAGGCAGAAAATCAAATTCCACATCTCTCTCACTACCGGACAGTGAACCAATAAGTGATTAACACTCTCCCCGTCTCCTTTACACACGAAACACCAAATCACATACACTTTATTGCGTCTCCGTATATTATCCCCTGTAAGGATGGCATATGAAACACCTTGAATATCCTTAGAATTGACAATTCCGAATAAAACCAAACAATCTAACTACTATATTCTCCCCCAACTTTACTGCACAAATCTATGAATACAAGAAAATAGTTAGGCAATCACTTATCTGTCACCTGCTTCAACTGATTATGGTGTATGGGTTTGTTGAATCCTGTGAGTTGGGTTTAAATGTACTGGTGCTTGATCACCTTCACGAATAACTCTGTAAATCACTCAGAAGTTTGAAGAGATGGTTATTTGATGTTACATCTGTTAATTTACCTACAAAAGTTTGAGGGTGGAGTACCAACGGGGAAGTTTGTCATATTTTATTTCTGTTATTTTAGACATTGCGATTGGAATTGAATCAAGTAATGAGTTTGGTAAGCACTAATACCATCATGCAGGCATAAATCCAAGAAAGAACTTGGGTACAAAGCTGTAGCTATTCTTCATCATATTCGAAGATTTGTTTGGCTTATTTTTGAGTACCATTAGTTCTAGGTATTGCATTCGCCTTCGTAGAGGTTGAAGTTACTTATGCTATTAAATTGTCGATGCTCTTTCAGTATTGCTAGTATGATGCAACGGTGTAATACAACTCGTTTTTTATGTGATCTGCTGGTCACTGAACCATATCTTCAGAGTTCAGATGAAACTTTGAATTTTCCCGGCAGTATATGGATCTGAGAATTGAGGAATCGGAAGTTGCACATCTTACTATTTGTCAAAATTCTTATTGCTTCATTGATTATGAAATTCAATGTGCTACAGTGCTTTTTGAAGAAATTTTGATCTGATTGAATAGAAAATAATGTGGAGAAAATGAAAAAATTGTGCGGAAGACAAAATGCATTCGTGTAAGAACTACTATGATGCAGGCATAAATCTGAGAAAGAACTTGGTTAAAAAGCTGTATTTATTCTGCATGATATTTGAAGGTTTGATTGGCTTATTTTTGAGTCCCATTAGTTGTGGGGATGGCATTTGCCTTTGTAGCGGATGAGGTTACTTATGCTATTTACTCATCGTAGCTCTTTCAGTATTGCTAGTATGGTGCGCCGGTGTTCCACAACTTGTTATTTATGTGCTCTCCTGGCCACTGAACCATATCTTCAGGTGAATCTTTGATTTTTCCCTGCAGTTTCTCGGTCTGAGAATTAAGGAATTGAAGTTCCATAGCTTACAATTTGTCAATTTTCTTGTTGCTTCCTTTACTATGAAAATCAAACAGTAAATAGTGTGCTACAGTGCTGTATGAAGAAATTTTGATCTGATTGAATAGCAAATAATGTGGAGAAAACGACAAAAGTAGCGTGAGAGACAAAATGCATTCAGTTCACTTTGTTTTAAAGAGATAATTCTCCAGTATAAAAGATGTTCTACTCATTTCAATTTTCCTGGATCTTCCAGATAATTCAATATTTGTTAGATGATTCTGGCATGGTATCATGAACAATGATTGATTCAGGGTTGATGAGACTTGAATACCTTTGATGAGATAAAGGCTGGGAATTGCAATACTTCAAAAATTTTGCTAGGATCTTATGTGAACTTTCGATACCGAAATCTGAATGCAATATCACCTAATCCTTGATGATGGTCATAGACTTATAGTTATTTGAAATTCAAGGCATCACTTCTTTTCTGGAAGGTTGTACAATTAAAGTTATGAAGTGCGATAGTCTTTCAAGTTGTTCATGGACACACAACTCTTATGTTATTTGGCATCATGAGTACTTCAATACACTAAAACTCAGAATGAAGACCAGTGATTGACTAGAGAAGCCTCTGAGGAAGGTTCACGAATAACATTTATGTTTAATTGTACTGAAGTGCTATAATACCGAGAAGATGGCAAGACCAAGAACTATATTATGGACAAAGGATAACTTTTTCTGCATAAAGATTCATTTGTCACTCTTTTACATTTGAGGACAATAAATAGACAAGTCTGCAAGAAGCCACTGACAGCTGGGTGCCAGCACAGTCTGGAACTGATAAATCAGTGACCACCATTAGTTTGAGTGATACTTTGGACCTTGATCCAATGTTGCATCAAATTGCATACTCCTTGATTTAGTAGAGATCTTTATATGGTCGTCACTGCTATTAGGGCTTACTGGTTCGCATCATGATATCAACCAAAGAGTTTCCATTGAAGGACTATATGAAGCTAGGTGAACATGTAACTAAAAAGCAGTTTGTGGATCAAAAATCTCTAATTGCTAATATTTCTTACAAAAATTTAATCTGTGTAGACTAACACTAGTCTGAGATACTCTGTAGAAATTACAAATATGGTTCTCTGAACCAACAATGCCGCAAAACAAATTCCACATTTTTATTTGCTCGAATATCAAGTTCTGAATTTTTTGGAAGGTTACTTATGGCTCTGAATGGGACTTCCCGATTTTTTCCATCTGGAGTCAAATTGCTTTTCCCAGATTTGCTTGAACTTTCTTTTTGGTGGTTTGAGGTGGGGTGGGGTGGGGGAGGGGTTACATCTTGAAAGTAAACAAACAGACTACTAAACCGCGCAGCCCACCCCTGACACACCAGCCATCAGGATAAACTTTACGTCGTTTGTTGGGGCACCTAGAAGAATGGTCATGATCAGCTCCCTTGTCTTATATGTGCACTGGATGGAGCAGCCAGTTGATTCCAGCAGAGTTTTAATATCTTCAATGAGGGCAGTCAAGGGAAGACTTCATCTTTGCTTCGATATCTTCTGGCAGAGCCTTGAACTTCGAAGGAAAAGTCCAGCCTCTTTGCTTCAAGATGATATAGAAGTTTTCAAAGTGAGTCATGCACTGGCAATTGAAAATCATTGTCTAATCAGCCCTGTTAAGTAGCCTGAATAAAGTTGCAGTACATTAGAACCTTAATACTTCCTATGCTTTGAACTGCATTGGGAACCATACTGCAATGTCACACTCTTGTCACTCCACTCAAATTTAAAAGCTTGCTTTTCCTCGACTCTGGTGAAGTTTTGACCTTGAGTGTTACAAGTTACAGTTTTCTCCTTCTAAGATCTTATCATGTTTCATATATCTTTTGACTTATGATTCCCTGAAGCAGAAGTCGTTTGTGTACCTGAGATATTCTACCTTTTGTCATTCTTTCGCTTTTTTTACTCTTCAAGGAAGAATCCGACTTTACATTAGTTGAACAAGAAAGGTACTAGTTAGAAAAATCAGTTGGAGTTAATTGGTTTACTATTGCATTTATATTTATGGTGTGTTGGAACGATTTCAGAGTGCTCTCTCTCTCTCTCTCTCTCTCAGAGTGCTCTCTCTTTCTCTCTCGCTCTCGCTCTCTCTCTCTCTCTCTCTCTCTCTCTCTCTCTCTCTCTCTCTCTCTCTCTCTTTCAGAGTTCTCTCTCTCTCTCTTTAAGAGTTCTCTCTCTCTCTCTCTCTCTCTCTCTCTCTCTCTCTCTTCTCTCTTTCAGAGTTCTCTCTCTCTCTCTTTCAGAGTGCTCTCTCTCTCTCTCTCTCTAGAAATATTTTAATTTAGAGATAGGGGAGAAATTCTCTGAATTCATATTTAAGTTATTACCCTAACTTGTCTTTCGCATTGTCATTTTATATGTGTATGGGTTATATTTTTCTGTTCTCTATCTAAACCTTGCCAAAGATTACTGTTTCAATAGATTTAACATCCTTCTAGGGTAGACATCAGCTTCCTAAATCGGCATTCTAAAACAGATGTCTTGGCTTGCATCAAGTGTTCCCATAATAGATGTTGACTACTTCATACCTTTACATTATCAGCTATCTCTGTTTGTGCCTGGCTTCTTGAAGGGCCATTGTTTCTTATATCAAGGTTGATTCTTGTTTGATCAAGTGGCATGATCTTATGATCAGAAGGGATCATATAAGACAGTAGGCTTTAGGTGTTAGGACTCAAAATTTTCATCTCATTTCAGAGTCAGGTATAGATATGCAAATGTCACTGAAGAAAAATAACAAGCTGCAAATAAAGAATCATTGGATATATTATGCTTTTTGTAGGTATATTCTCAACAGTGAAGCATTACACTTGATTTGACTTTCCTTTACTGTTGCATTTGGAGCATAACAACGGGCTTATAAATCTCTTGAAAGTGTGCAAAACCTAGTGGGGATGATTTTCGCCTTGAAACGATGTCACTGCAGAAGTATCCCTAATTTTTCAGATGCGCTGTATCTCACTCAAGTCATTTTCATATCAACTGTTCATATAAAGTTGCACTCACTTAGAGATTCTAAAGACAGAGGTAAGTGGTTAAGTCCTTGCTGTAACAGAATGGTGGAGCAGAAAATTGCTCCTGGTTTGCTTTTAGAGGTGATGACTGAAGTAGGAACTTTGAATGCTTCATGTTTGATACTTTCTAGTTAAACTTCAACTGACTTAATGTTATATTAGAATTAGATTTGCTACAGGATTGCATTTCAGAATCTCCTTATCAACTTATGTAATGTTCTATTCTTTTTTGATGACAGAGCAAATTTGAGTTTCAATTAAGACTTCAGGAGTTCATAGAGTTGGTACGTGCTGAAAACAACATGCGGGCTATTACTTATGCTCGGAAGTACCTTGCATCATGGGGAGCTACCCATATGAAAGAATTGCAGAAAGTCATGGCCACATTGGCATTTAAGAGTAATACTGAATGTTCAACATACAAGGTGAACACATGTTTCTCAAACCTGCATGTATGTAAATATACATCCTACTGCCAATGGATGCACTACTCTTGATACTCTGCACGATAAAAATGTTTTTGATACTAAAACAACTCAATGGCATGTTATTTTATTCAAATTTAAGCACTTGGGACAGCTTCTTGTCTGAACTACGGATGCATCTGGACACTTTTGAGAGTTAAGGAAAGGGATTGAATAATGTCACTTACTGATGTTTTCCTTTGTGAGTGGGTGGGTCCTTTTCTTTTCTTTTTTTGGGTATTGTTGTTGGTGTGGGGGTGGGGGGGTGGTTGGTAAATTTATGCGCTTTTTTTGTGTCAGATTGATAATTTCACAACCATGCATCTGTAATTAACCAAGTTTACCTTTCCCTTTACCCTTGCTTATGTACTTGCTAGCCTGCCATGTCCATGCTTTTCTATTTCCTATTTGCAGCTGTCTTGAATCCAGTGAAATTATCCATTGCATGGAGTCCATGGTTCCCCGTGTATTTCACTCAATCCTGCTGATGTGTTAAGAATTCAAAGAATTAAGATTTTCATTAATCCAGTGAATTATCCATTGCATGGAGTCCATGGTTCCCCGTGTATTTCACTCAATCCTGCTGATGTGTTAAGAATTCAAAGAATTAAGATTTTCATTTAGCTTTCTGTCATGAGCCTAGGGAAAGTTCCTACATATGTTCTCTTTCAGTATATTGGTCTCTGACTTTTCACCAAGGTTTTGTTTTCAGTTGGGATCAATGTTTATTGGTTAGATGAGGTGATTGGTTTATTTTGTGTTGTTCGTTGCAGGCTTTATTTGAACCAAAACAGTGGGACTACCTAATAGACCAATTCAAACAGGAGTTCTGCAGGTTATACGGCATGACGCTGGAGCCTTTGTTGAATATTTTTCTCCAAGCAGGCTTGTCTGCACTGAAAACTCCGTATCCACAAGTGAATTATTATTACAATTTAATGTGTATAACTTGCATCTACATTTGACATTTGTTAGTTAGCCCTATGCTATCAGCCTATCACTTATCTCAACTCAAAATGTTAGAGTTTTGTATGACATTGCTTGTCTCAAATGCTGAAGTTTTCACATTTCTATTTGGTAAAATGTGCCCAAAAGGAACACTTTAGAGCTTAAGCTTCCACGTTTTATTAGTTTACCATCGTTTTCCAATGCCACTAGAATGGATCCCGATGCACAAATTTTAAATATTGAATGTTTAAAAAGTGCCTCAACATCCTAAAGAGTTTTACTACTTGAACGTTTTTTATCTTTACATGTTGCACGTAGTTATCCTAGGTATCCCCCCTCCCCAAAGTAAGTTATCTAAATCACCGAATGTCCCTCGTTTTCGTTCGTTTGGTCCATCTTTTAGGGACTCTTTGCTCAAAGTACTGGCCACTACGATCTGTTTGTTTTCTCGTTTCCCTTGACGTGTTTAGATTCTGCTTTGAAGACGATTGCACAAAAGAGGATCCGCTGTCGCAGGAGAGCTTCCGCAAATTAGCAATGCCATTACCCTTCTCGAAGCAGCATCATTCGAAGCTTGTTTGTTATATAACCAAAGAGCTTATGGATACAGAGAACCCACCACTTGTCTTACCCAACGGCTATGTTTACAGCACAAAGGTTCGAATTATTCTGGTTTCTAGTATTTTTATGTTCTAGTAAACGTTTTGCATCTTCCAACTATGATGTTTTTGCCAATTACAATTTTGAAAAAAATTAAACTGGTTTTCAAGCACAAGTTCATAATCATAGTTTGGAATTGTTTATTCTAACTTGTCTGCTGCAATTGCAGGCTTTAGAAGATATGGCCAGCAAGAACAACGGGAAAATCACTTGCCCAAGAACTGGGCTGGTTTGCAACTATTCGGACGTAATCAAGGCTTATATTTCATAATTCCATTATCAGGCTAAAAAGATGGTGGATCCTAATTCTTCTTTGGGTTAAAGGTTGGTACCCTGGTGACTTAGTTCACTAAGGTAAGGTGGAGAGACACCACATGTATATATGCCAAGTGCTGTTTGATAGTCTGTAATTATTGCTCTTTTCTAGACCAAAAATAAGACTGAAAATACTTGCTTGGAAAAATGTTGGTGTTTGGCAATCTAATAAACACATGAAGAAAGAATTTGAATTGCTTAATGATAGTGTTACACGAACTTGTATTGTGTTTCACTAAGCAATCTTTAGACTTCGCTTGTTACATATACAGTATACTTGCCTCCGGGAGGGGGCCTGTTTTAGCCCTGTGTTAAACAAAGTTGATGGCCTCAGAGATCATATCATTTTCCATATCTTTCCTTTAGTCTGTCAAATTCAGCAATCGCAAAGCTCCTCATTTCAGAATTCTTCTGTGAGCGTCTTTTGCCTTTTAGCCATGGAACAGTTGTTAAGCTATAGCCAAAGATTATATCATTCACTGCCCCTCGGAGAACCCTGGTTTTCATTATCATCCTCAATGGGGCTTCGAATAATCCCTACTAGGGTTTGGCTAGCTCTTTAACTACAGCCATTTTCTTCAGCAGGACTAATATCCTTTACACCCTCATTGAGTGCTCTTAAAGTACATTTTAAGCACCCATTGAATTTGTCACGAGAACTACTCTAGTGATATTAAAACTTGGGGGTTGTTTGGTAGATAGGCATGTATAACCATTATTATTAATTTTGGTGCTATTAGTGCCTTTGCTATTAATCTCTACTTATATATAGGAAGTAACTTTAGAATTAAAAATTTTAATCACGTGTTCTTTTTAGTGAGGGTGCTAATAATACCACCTTCTCCCTTAGTATTATTAGTGAGGGAATAAGGACCTTATTCGGATAATTCGTGCTAATAGTTTTGATCGTCTATTGCGTACCAATCATCTGACATTTTGACTTATTAATTCTATCCGCCAAACGGCTCCTGGGTGTATGGGTGGTTAATAAAACAAAATTAACTAAATTCAAAATGTGTCCCGCATGCATGTTAGCCAAATATAAAACTTGTATATTTTGTTCGGTGTACTAAGGATAATAATACACAAAATAAAAAACGCTCTCCTATTTTTTAATGCCCACGTATATGGTGCAAAGACAATATTCATTACACATTAAATTTAATTAAAGAAAATAATATACGTGTCATATTATAATTGGCCATTACTACACCAAACATATAAATTTTTCCATAGCCAACCAAATTTTTGAAATAATATCTCTCCATGCTTTTATCTTTGTGGTTGCCAAAAGAATAAATGCGCACTAGTTGGAGAGGGTAAAGTCTGTTTCTTTCTAGTGTCACTCTCACCATTGAAGACTTTAAGCCAACTTTATTACTACTATTCAGTGTTACCATGTTATTGAGCTGGGGTTATTTTCACTTTACTCCCTCAAGGTTTGCACATTATCTCATTTGGAGATCTGTTTTTTGCATATTAAAGTCTGAAGTTTCATTTTTAGAGCAATCAGGAGTCAAAGGGATATTTTGTTTGTGTTTGGACGGGAGAAGTCGTGTGCCGTTTATACTGCCACTTTTAAAAGGGTAAAATAGGCACTTCTTAATTAATCAAACCTTTTACTAACTGTTGGTCATATTTATTAAAAAGTTTAAATGTTGATCATAGTTAAGTTACTTATAAACTCGTAATGTTATCAAATATCTTAAATTTAGTGTTGGTTTTGGAAAAATTAAAATTAATCATATTCCATTTAAGAAGGAAAAGCTAAATATTATCCTAATTTATTACAAAACATTATTGTTTATCTTAAACTAATAAAGATTATTAATTCTTATCCAATTCTAATTACAAATATTAATATTTATCCGAATCTATTTAATGCAATAACAACTCTCTCTCTCTCTCTCTCTACCAAAAGACCAAAGTAACATTAGAGGCAGAGATCATAGAGTAGGGGTTGATCTTTTTGAGATTACTTGTTTAATTTTCAACACCTAGTTTTGGCTTGTATCCACAAACTTGTTTCAGTCTTGCACCGAAAAATATATTCTAAGTTTAAATAGATAGATGCCAACCGTAGTATCCGATGAGAGTTTCAACCATGGACTTGGTAGTGGCATCTATTTAAACTGACCTTTGACCTTAGTATGCAAAAATTAAAACTTCAGACTCCTAAGTATAATAACATGCAAACCTTGAGGTGGTAAAAGTGAAATTAACCCAATTGAGCTGGGATAAGTCGGTGGGCCTCAATTGCATTGGATTCTTGGATTTATTGTGGCTCTGGGCCCCTGCCCTGCCCTGCCCGCATAAAATCAATTCGATTTTTAGATTTGGTCCATCTCCATCCCCTCAGTTCTGAAAGTCTTTCAAAAAAGGACAAAAAAAAAAAAAAAAAACAGCTAGAAAATTTAGTCATAAGATAAGAGTGACACTATGTCATAAGTGACTTGGTTCCTCATACTATTCAACCGAGTTTGATTACTGTAATTAGGATCCAAGAGGTAAACAGATTGAGAGCAATTAATGTAACTTTTGTCCTCGGCTCGGGTGATTCAGTGGTAAAGTTGAAACTTTACGTAAAGTTTCAGTGACATGTATCAAGTAGAGCCTTATAACTCGATTTTAAATCTTTTATGGCTTTGACTAAAAATTAACATAAACTTCTTATAATACCCCCAAAGTCCTTAAAACCTAACTCAGTCTCACACTCTCTCAAATCTCAGCTTCCTCTCTCAAACTACAGTCGTCTCTCTCTCAAACCACACGTCGTCTCCGCCTGTCATCTCCAACCACATCGTCGCCGTCTTCCTTCGTCTCTGACCACATCGTCTCCCTCGTCTTTCTCCTCTTGCTACTGTCATGGATCTGATAAGTCTTTTTCCGTCTTCCTCCCATCTATTGCCATGAAGTCCTATCTTTATCTCTCTATCTCTTTATTTTCATAAAATACCCATGAAACGTTTAAACGATCCATTGAATCGTTTAAACGAACCCATAAATCATTTAAACGACCCTTGAGTCGTTTGAAATACCCTTAAGTTTTATAAATTACTTGTTTAAATGACTCAAGGGCCGTTTAAACTACGTTTGAGTCGTTTAAAAAAATGATATTTTGTGATTTTCAAATAAAAAGAGGCCATATAAGTTATTTTGGAATAAGTTAGGTCAGATAAGATGTTGAGGGGTTTGACTAGGCCATTTGTGAAGAAACCCTGAAATTTCAGGTTTGATTCTTTCCCACGTATCGTTAGGACAAAAAAAAAATAATAAATAAATAAAAAATTTGAGACCTCACACTTTGTGCACGTGTATATATATATATATATATATATATTTTTTCTAATTTTTAAATTTTATTTTTGAGTGTTTTGAGGCGGCGTGGAAAGAGATCGAACTTGAGACCTCACACTTTGTGAAACTCTAACTTTACCATTGGCTACCCCTAAGGACACGTATATTAAATTTTTTTGTTGGTTGACAAATATACCTTTCTTAGTTTATTAGATACTCTCATTTTTTTATACTAAGAGTAATTAAAAAATATAAATTAGGAGAAGATACTTGTTAGAGAAGATAAAATATTTAATGATTCGATCCTTAATTCTTTGGACTTGTAAAAAGAGATGGGAAAATTATCAAAAATTAAAAATATACTAATTTTGGATTAATATTTGTTATTAAAATGACACTTACATTTATTTTATAATTGAGATAATTATATTCTTTTAAAATTTATATAAATTCAATCCGAGACGGAGTGAGTTTGAAAAAGTGGAAAAAAAAAAAAGGACAAAGGGAAAGCCACAAATATAAAGATTAGAAACACAAATCAGCAACCAAAACGACATAGCTGTACCTGCACCACCCATATCAGTAGCCTTTCAATCCCCAAGAACCGACCCGGTAATTGACACTATTATTAGGATCTTTTACACGTGTCACCCAATTAGATAACGTCCACTAACGTGATGAGGCCGCAAAAGTAAAAGAATAATGGAGTAACTACTCCAGAGAGAGAGAGAGAGAGAGAGAGAGCAAAGAATCCAAAACCCTAAAATCTCTTCAAATACTACAATACAACAAACAGGGGAGTCATTCCTCCGGAAAAGAGTCTCCTCCATTCTCTCTCTCTCTCTCTCTCTACTTTCTCTCTCCTCAAAGAAGCTTTCATCTCTCTTCCTTGGCCCATTCAATCTCTCTAAAATAGGTATATATACATGTTTTATATATGTATATTTTTGTATCTATACCTGGTTTTATGTTTTTTTTGTTATTGTTAGGTAATTTCATTTTGCTAATGATGTTGTTTGTATCGAACTTTATTATTTTCTGTCATCGTTGTGTTCGACAAGTTCCTAATTTTGTTTAGATCTGGCGTGGCGTTTCTTTAGGTTTACTATAAAAAAATGGATCCGATGATTGATTCTTTTCACTTCTTTTGCTTTTTGAGCTTATGGAGGTTGTGAAAATGTATGGATGAATTTATGCCGTTTTAATTATTAAGTCTCATAATAAATGTTTATTTCAATTATTTGTGGATCGGTTTTTTTATTCATTGTCAAATTATATCTATCTTTCTCTCTTCTCTTGTCTTTTTTTTGATCTCAGATTTGAATTTAGGTTAGGAGATTCGTTTGTTTTGAAGACATAAATTTTATCAAAATGATTTTTTTTCTTTTAAAACTTACGTGAGGAAATAGGATTCGTTGTAATTTTTGTGTGATCGATGTGGGAAATTGAGTGGACGTTGACCAAATATTTAGGGTAGGATTTGAATTAATTGATGTTTTAAAAGTTTGTTTATTTTCGATTAAACATTAATGGCTGGATCCGTCTTGATTTGTTTGGTTAAAAATTCATCTGAATCGAAATTATTTTTCCTCAGTTGTGGGTCAACTTTACTTAATTTATTGAGATTTTGATTGAATTGTTCGTGTTTGTCGGCAGGGAGCGTAAAGGTGGTGTTTTACAGCCAAAGCTGTTAGTAGAAGGCTGAACACGCACAGTAGTAGGATTGAATACCTTGAATTTGATATTTAGATTTCGGGTGGGTGTTCAGATTGGATCTGTAATGTGTTCAAGGACTTTATTGCTGTGAACTGTACTGAAAAAGACAGCAGAAAGAATTGCAGGGAATAAGGGAAGAGAGTGAGAAAGCTTTACGGTTGGATAATCTTGGAGACATGTCGGTTTCAGGGAATCAAGAGGTGTTTATCTCAACTTCTGATTCATAGGATTAGGAAAGCATACTTTTTTGTTATTTGTTAGATATTGATGAATTGATCTTCTATTGGCAGACTGGGGTTTATGCCCGGTACTCTAGTATTTCTTCTGCAGGTGTTCCGATTAAGAAGAGGAGATTCCCTATGTTTCGGCCTAATTCTCCTCCACAAGAAGAATCATCTCCTCCTCCTGAACAAAAACCATCTTCTCCTGCACAAATGGATGCAGGACTGAACAGGCAATCAAGTCCAAGTCAAGAGTCATCCCTTTTGAACACAAGTGTTGTAACAAGTTCTGCTGCAAAATCTGATGCCAGCAAGAATGGCTTTTCTGAGGTTAAAAAGAAAGTTCATCTGAAACAAATAGCTCTAGTGTTACATCAGTCCAAGAAAACTTGAACCTTTCTAAAGCCAGACTTCAGGAGCCAAACATTGCCTTTGACTCAAGTTTGCCAGATAATGTAGACAGCAAAGAGAAGGTTATAATGCTGACTGACAAATCTGCAAGAGACAATAATCGTTCACAGACTGAGCCGCATTTAACACCTTCTGAAGCTCTTGCAGTGCATATTGGGAAGGAAGCAGTTAGCAAACGTGACTTTGGGACAGATTTTAAGCTCGGGCTTTCTAACGTTTCAGAGGGTTCTGTACTGTCATTAGCACTAAAGAAATCATCTGCTTTGGCCGATCAAAAAATGATGGGAGTCACCGAATGCCTGACAAATTAGATTCAGCGTCGTTGTCTTTGTCTTTAAGCAAGGGAAAGTGTGCTAGCTCGCTTGTAAGTGATCATCCTACTTCAAGAAAAGAAGATATGCTTGTACATTCCAATAGGTCTAACTGGGATCTGAACACTACCATGGATGCATGGGAGGGCTCAGTTGGCGAGGCTGCTATTCCAAGGACTGTTCTGTTTACTGGTTTAAATGAGATGGGTGGTGCACATGATATTAAATCTTCTGTAAGAATGCATGAAGTTGGTGATGTTAGAGGGAAGCACATTGTTGAAGCAGGGGAGCACAGTTCTAGTTTGCTCATATCTTCATCCTCTAGTCAGCAGTACAAGTCTGAGGATTCCCTCAGTTTAAGCCTTAGTACTACTTTTTGTCAGCCAAATGTTAGGGCAGAACTCTCTGGTTTATCTACTAAAATTGATTCACGCAGTGTGTTGCCTACTGGGAACAAGAACGTTGTTGGTCGTCTGGCAGTGAAATCAGAGCCGCGAGATGATAGCGCCAAACATGACCATGTGGGGGCTAGTGGCCATCCTGCCAAACCTGACCATGTGGGCGATCATCCTACTGGATTATTGGACCCGAGAACTGTCAAGATGGAAATTGCAGAGAGATGCAATACAGGAGTTGACAATTTGTCTACTATCAACCCTCATATAGTAGTTGAACCTAAACCTATAAAATCTGAACCAGTTCAAGAGGGTAACCGAGAAACACATAGAACTGTAGAACCAATGTCATTGGAATTAATTGGGCAGAGTGCGAGTCAAGAAAATGCTTCTTCTATTTCGGCAATGCATTCACAAGCTCAGAATTCATGTGCTTCGGGTGAGTCAGTTAAGCAAGCAGATTTTTCAGTGAGCGGGGAAGCAGCAAATGTAGAACTGGCTACCTCTGCGGCACAAAAAGAACACCAGCTAAACACGGACATCTCTCGGGAAGGCAGAGGAAATGTTGGTCAAGCTCCTGCAGAAAAGGTTTCTGCATTTCTGGATCAAGAAGACAAGGAATCAAATGCAGGTGATGGTACTTCAAATGCATGCATGGTGGAAAATACACATGTTGATGGTCCCGAGACATGCGACATGAATGTGATGGATGAGGCTCTGCAGGATTCCCGTGGACGTGGCGAGGCTGGAAGTGATGATGAAAAGGTCAACATATCAAATGACATACTTGAAGAGGATTCTTATGATTCTGATTATGAGTCAGGCAGTGAGAAAGCTGTAGTTGCTCCAACTGACACACAACAGAGGAAGTATGGGAAAGAAGATGATGAATATGAAGATGGTGAGGTCCGGGATCCATTAATGCATGCAGCAGCAGAAGGCTTAACTGATGAGGAGGCAATAAATGTTAGTATTGGCAATTGCAATAACGAGGACTCTAGGTCTTTTGGTTTTTGCAGTGATGATAATATTGCTTCAGCCCCTACTGATGAGAAAGACAGCAAGGAGGAAGATTGTGGAGAAATGAATGATGCTCTTACGAAAGAACATACAAATACTTTTCTTAATTTGAAATTGAGGCAGGTTGTAGAAGAAGATGATAGTTCTTTACGAGAATCTGTGTCGGGTGAGATGTTGACAGCTGGACCTGATGGAAGGATGCCTTCAAATGCTGTTTGTGCTCTCGATGAATGTGTGAGGAGTGATTTGGAAATGGGCTGCGATACAGAAACATTGTCTGACGGAGCAAATAATGAAGGTCAGGGCACTGAAATGTCAGTTGTTCAGGCTGCAGATGAGAATATGAAAGAGACTGATGCAACAGACGGAAATGGTTCAACTTTACCCAGGACAGAAGCAACAGTGAATGTCAATGATACTGCTAAAGATTCCAACACTGGAGGTAATCGAAGCCGAATTATAAATCTACCTCGAGCCACTAATGTGGCTTCGCCATACAAAACAAGGGCTTATCACGAGCGGTCATTTGGAAGAGAAAGATATGATGATTTTGATGGAGAGAGAATGCATCCACGAAGGAATAGGTGATTGTGCCCTGCATGATTGTTTTTTTCTATTTTTTCTGCTTCTTCTGCCATTTTCTTTTTGATGGGCAGCAGATGGATGTCATAATTGACATTCCTTAATTGTGTTTTCAGAGATGAAGTCTACACAGATGGTCCCCGGAAATTCCTAAGAGACAGGTATCAAGGTCAGTCATTCAGAAATTCTAGACAAAACTATGGGCGTGGAAGAGGGAGGGCTTATGGCCGAACAGACTCCTCAAGAACTGATTGGGATTCGGATCGGATTTTTGTTCCAAGAAGTTATAATGGGCAAACTGATTTTCGGTTCCCCAGACAGAAACGCAATTCTTCTGTGGGTGACGAGGAGCTTGAGTGTAATGGCTATCTTATGGCTCCAGATGGAGATCTTGTAGGTTCTGGTAGGGGAGGAAGAAAGCCTGTAGTTGATGAATTGCCATCATTTCGTCATCCATCATCAAGGAGGCTATCTCCTGGAGCTAGAGATGGGCCTGCAGCGAGGGGCATTCAAGTGTTGCGTAGGATACCGAGAAATATTAGCCCAAGTAGATGCACTGCTGAAGATGGTTCCGAGTTGGTTGGACTAAGGCATGGCGATAAGTTCATGAGGGGTGTACCAGATGATATTATAGATCCCATGTTCACCCGCGCTCAACCTCCATATGAAGGACTCGACCGACAATTTGTTCGGGGTAATAGAAACTTCCCTTCTGGTCAGAGGAGGGGTGGTCCTAGGGTTCGATCCAAATCTCCTATAAGATCCAGAACACGCTCCCCAGGGCCATGGTCATCTCCTCGAAGGAGATCTCCAGATGGTTTTAATGGAGTTTCAGAATATAATCAACGAAGATCTCCAGTCATGTATAGGAAGGAGAGGATTAGGTCTCCCGATCTTGCTTGTTCTCCTGATGAGATAGTAGATAGAAGGCGTGGCTCTCCTTCCTTTATGACCCGACCTTCTAATGATGCGAGGGATATGGATTCTGGACGGGTACATGGTCATCAGAGGTCTATAATTCCTAATAGGAGGAGTCCTTCTGATAGAGTAATACCTAGAAACACTAGGAGATTTGATGTTCTTGACCCTCGAGAAAGAACAGATAGTGATGAATACTTTGGAGGGCCGCGGTTACGTTCTGGTAGATTTCACGAGCTCGGTGGTGGTGACGGAAATGCGGAAGATAGAAGAAAGTTTGGTGAGAGGAGGGCAATTGTTCGTCCTCCTTTTAGGGCTTCAGGTGGTGGTGCTGACAGTGATAATTTCCGTTGCCATCCAGAGGATGGACCTCCTCCCAGGTCCTTTAGGTTAAGTCCTGAAGCAGATTCTGAGTTTATTGAAAGAATTAACGTGAGGGGAAGGGAATTTGACAGGCGCATTAAGAATAGAGCTGTAATTGCACCTAGGAGAATAGAGCAGGAAGGAAACTACAGGCAGGGTGGGCAGGTGTGGCATGATGAAGGTTTTGAGGATGGCTCCCGCTCGAAGAGAAGAAGATTTTGACTTCCCTTCTACTCCCGGTGGTATTAGTTTGCTCACTTGCTTCATCATTGGGCATCATCATCATCATGTATAGTAATGCAAAATCATGAGCTTCAAAAACAACCCCCCTTGCTGTTGTTTATCTCCACAAGTTTTTATTTTGGAATCTGTCCATGATCTCCAGAGCCTCCTGCTGCTAATTTTCTCATAATTGTGAGATTTTGAAATAAATTCAAAATGTGGAGCTATATGTCTTTTTGGTGGGGGTTATAATAATGTTTTGCCCAAAAAACGAAATCAATCTAAGATGAAGATTTTAATTACCTGACAAGAAAGAGTTGTAGTAGATCATCAATGGAGCTGCAAAACGACCTGGAACCCTTATATATATTTTTAATCTTTTAACCCATGTTGATGTGGCAATCTATCTTATTGCAAGCGCTTAAGCTAGCATTTTTCCATTAAAAAGTATAGAGAATCAAGGCTCAAATTGAGAGAGCTCAGTCCAACAAAAGGCTGGCTGCCTAGGATAGATATATTTTACCATAACTTCAATATCCTTCCTTGAATGAATCACTCCCCTCTCTATCTCTCTCACACTCACACATGGGGGCGGGCACAAACACACAGTTTTGGCAACACCAATTAATTAAATAGTGACAATTAATTGGTCCAACAAAATACCCATAGGCAGGACCGACCTACATACTACACAACCAACCAATCATAGGATAGGATGGCAATTGGAATGCCTCCGCATCATTTTGGTGGTGGACAAAAGTATACCCACCCCACCCCTTAATAAAGATTAAGTTGACATTTTTGGCCATGATGATATCCATATTTGATACATAGTATCGTTTTTGTTTAGTAGTTTAGAGATGAAAGCTACAACTTTATTAAAACTCTTTTTAGGTACAACAACAGTTGAGTTGACACAGGAAGGAAGGAAGGAATTCATACAGAAATCCTGTTCTACGTACGGTTGTAGAGTCATAATATGTTAGCCAGATATGTGTTGGTTTCTGTAGCCATAACATGTTAGTTTTTGCAAAGTCAATAAGCTACAATACGAGCAAAAATGCATTAATTGCTGTTTTATATGAACTTGATTGAAATCATTACGCGCAACTGAATATGTATTACTTGGTATTTCGTTGTTTCAGATTTCCAGATTAACAGTTGAAGGAAGAAAGGATTAAGCTGTAAAATAGCTCTTGCAGTTCGTGCAACTATCACCTCTAGAAATTATGTCTTCTTCTTCAGACTATACAAGATATATAGAGAACTCCTATCCTGAATACCTACCTACCTGGGTAGGTGTATGGACATGCATGCTGGTCACCACCCGCGACCCGACCTCTACTTTAATATATATAGTTAATTAACATATGTACTCCACATATATAGGTTATAAAAAATTAAGAAATTTAACATATACATTGGATTGGAGGGTACTGATCATGTAAATACATCTCATGCTGCAGATCTTCATGTTGAAAAAATGTAATATGCAGCTGTAAATTGTATGTCACTCTCATCATACCACCCTCTGACTCATGGCTGGCGCTGCAGATAACTCTGGAGAAAGCTTGATAGTTGATGCTAAGGTAGGTCCAATCGTCCTGAGATTTGTGTCATGTCTTGTGGGGGGCAGACCCATGAGCATCTTCTGTTACATTATCCACTTGCTTGGATATTGTGTTGTGGTGCTCTAGAGATATTTGATATCTGAGGTGAGAGTGGGTCTGTCCCAATTCGGTGGAGGCTTTGTTTTCTGTCAGATATTTGGGGGGTATGGGGAGGGGAGCAAGGATGCACAACAAATTCTCTCTTCATCTTTATTAAGAGGAGGAATTCCTGCATCTTTTCGGAACATGCACTTTCTCTCTTCTGCGGGGAAGAATTTTCTTTTATGCTTCTCTCTAGGCTGAAGCTAAGGTGCTAAGTTTTACCTATTGCTGATCTCTTGAGAGATTGGAGGCAGTTCTTCGTTAGCTTTCTCCTCCTTTTTTTCTTTTCCTTTGTATTTGTTTCAGCGGATGGATGCCTTGTTCGCTGCTCTGTACTTTCTATGCTTGATCTAATAAAATTTTCTTTTATCCACCAAAAAAAAAATAATAATAATAAAAAAGGTATGTCCACTCCTGGATCTTCAATTAAGCTTGATATGCTCTTGAATTAAAGCTAAGAGCCAGAGCCAGAGGGTGGTGTTGGGAGTCAAAAGAGATGATACGCACGCGTACCTGTGTAGTAACTGCATGCATTTCCCATGAAGATGCAATTCAATTCAAACGGAAGAAGGATAGAAATTTCTATACCCTTATTTGCAACTCCAAGGGAACAAGGATAACACTGTCATTTCCCATGAAGACGCGATGATGCAGAATGAATAATAATTAGGCCAAAATATAAAAAACCCTAAAGTATTCACTAAATCTCACTTTGCACCCTAATTTGAAATTTGTGCGTACAAACACTCCACGTTCCAATTTGTCCCACTTTGCCCCCTACCCTAACCCTAACTGCCACTTACTGATACCGTAAGTGCATGCCTAAAGACTTTGGTCTTTTCCTAGTACTTTAATAACGTTAAGTAGCCACTGCGACTCACGCGCTACTTTGGTCCAATATGTAGCCCCTGCGCCCTCTCTCTCTCTCTTTGTTCCTAGTCGTGGTACTTGTCTTTATAAAGTTGCGCTTACTTTGCTATCCTGCGACACGGCGCACTTCGCTAAAACCCAAACCTCGCTCTTCGACGGAGCTTCCAACGCATTCGGTCACCAACCCCTATTTTCTCTCTCTCTCACACACACACACACACACACACACACACACACACTTCTCTCTCCCCCTTCTCTCCCGTGATTTGGATCTCGAAAATGCGAGCGGTGCGTTCAACCTCTCCAGTTCAATTTCCCTTCCGAACAAGCTTCGGAAGGCCTCGAATCCCGACTCCTTCTACGATTCAATCCCATTTCTCGACCGTTACCTTCAAAATCATTAATTTTGCCTCCGTTAATGGCCTCTCGGGTTCCACGTCTCGTCGATTGCCTTCGGTATCTTGCTCTTCTTCCTCGTCCTTGTCGCCTAAGTTAGGTGGATGGTTTTCGACTCCTTCGCGGTTCCGGCGCGAATCCGATGGTTTCAAGGTTAAGGCGACACTGTTCCAGAGCGCGACGACGATGGTGCTAAGTCTAAATTGAACGAAGGGAGTATATATATATATATATATATATATATATATATATATATATATAAAATAAGCATGTGACTAAATAGCCGTTTAGCCAAGTGAACTACACATTGAAAAAGACCAAAGTAGCCCTCGCGTGAGTCGCACGTGGGTACTTAACGTCAACTTAGTAACGACAGTTAGGGGTAGGGGGCAAAGTGGGACAAATTGGAACGTGGAGTGCTTGTACGCACAAATTTCAAATTAGGGTGCAAAGTAAGATTTAGTGAATACTTTGGAGTTTTTTTTATATTTTGGCCTAATAATTATCTACCGATTGCGCTATGCAAAATGATTTACAAAATTTCATAACCATAAAAAAATAGGAGTATCCCTAAATTTTGATTTGTAACAAATAATAATTCTGAAACAAAAACTCTTTACCCTCCTCAAACCAAACCAAACCAAACCAAACCAAAATTGAATTTTATGAAATTAAAACGTATTCATAATCAATCATACAAAAGCCAAAATTGGCAAGATGAGAGTGGCGATCGATCACTTCGGCCAAACACTATCCTTTTCCTTCTCAAACTTGCAATACACCGCCGTAACCGCCGCCACAAAATACAACTGCAGCAACACAATCGGCGGCGAATGGTAACTTATCACACTCTTCCCCGTCGCCAATTCCACCAATAGCAATGCCGTCAGTCCGAGCATCGCCAAACGCCCGTTTACCTTCTCCGAAAACGGCTTGAACCCGAATTCAACCTTCACCCCGCCCGATACAGGCTCCTTGAGTGGAACCGGCCGCAGGAAGATCCGGTCGCCAGGTTTAGCTTCCTTTTGCCTCATCTTGCGGGCCTCTGCTTTCTTTCCTGTGCCGCTCCTTCTACGTATCCGGAACTCAGAGAGCCGATTATCGAAGCTGTCCGGTTCGGCTGGAGTGGGTGGGTCGGAAGAGGAGGAGTCTTCCGGGGTGGCTCGGGTGGTGAAGGAGAGGGATGATGGCGCGTGAGGTCTTATGGGGGAGAGAGCGAGTGCGGATGAGAATAATGGGTTCGAGAGTCGTAGAGTTGTGGATGGTACTGTCGCCATTTCTGTTTTCCTTTTCTTCTTTCTCGGATTGCTTTGTGATTTGGATAGGGATAGAATTGCCTTCTCTCTTTTCTCTCTACTAGTTATCCTTTTACTAGGGTTTTCCTAGCGGTGCGAGCGAGCCCAAAGCCCACGGGCTTTGGCGTAGCCCACTATAAGCACATTTAACCGCGGTCTTTAATTTTAAAAGGCCCAATATAGAGAGTTTCGCTAAAAACAAAATTGACAAGTTTTTTTTGTAAGTTTTATATGGCATTAAATGAGCTCGAACTTAACGGTCTTACCAATTTACTACCTACGTGTTTGAAATTTCTAGCCCATCAAAAAAAAAGAAAAGAAAAAGAGCTGGTCTGTTGCATAAATTAATAAAATTGGACTGCTATATGCTAAAAGAGTACAAGACAAAAGAAAAGAATTGAGTAATAGCAAATTGTAACAGTTAAACTGAGCTATATGCAATAAAAAAATTGATACTGCTAAAGCAAACCAGGTAAATTATGATACACTGCACAGGTAAATAAAGGATAAAACAACTTAGGTGACTTTCAATATTCAATGTGCTTAGACTTGGAAGACTAAACAGAAAAAAGCAATACTAAGAAATACAACCACATCGTTTTATTTTAGTGCAGGCCGGGCTGGGCACAATGTGCTTAGAAATATTTAGGACTCGACACAGTCCAGAATTGCAGGACTTTGTCACTTCCAACGGGCCTTATGGGCCGGGCTATTACGGGCTTTGTGGGCCAACAGACCCATTTGCTCACCCTTACCTTTTCCTATTTCTTTCCTATTTTTTTGTGACTTATACCTTTTACATATACTTTGGGCATTTGACTTGATTTCACTAAATAAATGCACTTAAACTATGAGAGTTATATCCAAGGATTTACTAAGTACATCATACCTTATATATTACAAAAATATCATTATAAACTTAACTTAAATGCCCTTATTTCTTTTTTATTTTTTTTAGGTTAAAAAATAAAAAAATTTAATTACTGTTCAGCAACCCCTACCGAACACAACTAAAGCTGTTCGGTAAGGGTGCCGAACACCCTTAGTGATGTTCGGTTAGTGGGTGCCGAATACCACTTTAGGTATTCGGTCACACAATGCCGAACAACTTATTAAAAAAAAAAAAAAGGCTGAATGCAACGATGGATTATGAGAGCTTGACTGGTGGGGGAAGGAGGCAGGGGGAGACGGGTTCCTTGGTAGTTAAAGTGTGAGAGAGCTTTGATGGAGATGTCCTAATGTCAGCAAAGGAAGGTCAGGCTAGCCCAAGGTACGCTTGGGACTGGATTGAATTTTCTATAAGGGAGGCGAGGAAGATCTCAACCTAAAGCGGTCGTTCGTCTAGCATGGGCTTGATTGGTGTGTGTGTGTGTGTGTATGGGGGGGAAGGAGGAGGAGGAGGGAGGGGAGGCGGGCTTGGCCGGTGGTAGTGGTGGAATGGGGTGAGTTTTGTTTGGGGTGGGGGTGTACTTAGTAGTTTTAGTTAATTTTTGAGAAAAATATTAGTAAGGATAGAATAGGAAATTAGGGGTGTACTTAACTTTTGAGGGTTGAAAATATTGGTCGTGGGTGTAGTAATGAGGTGTACTCGGTAAAATCTTGTGTGTAAATAACAACTCTCTTAAACTAAATTTCATCCGTTAAACTAGAGTTTACGTTTGAAAAGTTAGTCTTGATGTCCTTAAGGGGTGGCTCGGTGGTAATGAGCTTCACGAGTGTGAGTCGGGTTCGATCCCTTTAAGACATAAAAAAAAAAAAAAAGAGCTTATCCCGTTGTTTGCTCTAAAAATTAAAAAATATATAAATATAATTTGAGTTTGTCATAATTATAAAAATGGTTAAACTTAGTCAGCAAATTTATATTACATGTCGAGAGTAAAGTTGAAATTTTTGAAAATTGTAAACATAATTTTTGGAAGTGACACTTTTAAGTGAAACATCCGATGTATGCTTCGTCGCTTTGTATCTGCAATGGTTTGGAGGGTGGGGGATGGGGGGAAGGCTGTGCGGTGCCGCGTCCTGTTTAGTCGTTTATTAGGTTAATTTTTGTTTTTTTTTGTAAGTGGCGGCACGTGAACCCACTATAGGACACGTGCGTCCGCCCCGTATGTACATGCTATAACAACAAAAAGGTCCCGTGTTCGTAGCTATGTTCAAGCCCATCCAAATTCGAGGGATGACGTTCCTTTAGTGATACACTCATTTTTTAAAAAATTTCGAAGACTAATTTTTGAGTTGGGTAAGACGACGAGAACGGTCAAACTCTCGTTACCAAATGCAAATGAAGGTATGAATCAATCATAGTAGTCGGGATTTTGATCTAATTGGTGGAAGCATTTTATTTATTTGGTAAATCATATGAGAAACAAATGGAAAAAGTTGAAGCACAATCGCAATAGGATTTGATACAGTGATGTAGGAAGTGGAACTGACCCAAGAAAAGAATTAACATAGTAGTGGAGACTCTTCTTCCTCCCTGTACAAAACAAACACTTATTCAAAGTACAAGTTGACAATTTCGAGGCGCATTGGGTGGGGCCCAACCTAACCTGTTATCATCAATTGACAAAGGTGACTCTTTCTTTCTCAGCGCATCATCTGGGAAACCACTTGTAATTATAAACAAAGATCAATATTCATTCCCACACACTTCCTCTCAGCTTTTTGTCTACTTCTGATTGCATTATTGGAACTGATCAAATAATTAGTCATTGGTTGGAGATTTTATCTACTGTCAATCAAATTACACAACAAAAGAACCCAAAAAGAAACGAGTTTTAAAATATGGTATGGTGTTACCTACTACTATAAACTAGTAGTATTAAGTAGAGAACAAAGCTTGTGTTTTTGGTCTCCTGTGATGAGCTCGACCGGCCGGCAAGACGACGGCACTCACAAAAAGTGTATCTTCAACTATTGGCTTAGTTGAAAGATATTGCTGATATATAATAATAGGAGGGATCGATCGAAGGAGCGAAATGGCGGCGATGAGGAGCAGGTATTACTGTTACAGGGAGGTGCTGCCGTTTACGGGACTGGTGGCAATAGAGTGTGTTACGGTTGGGGAACTACGTTATACAAAGCTGCTACTACTTCTCATGGCTTTAACTACTACGTCTTCATCGTTTACACTTTCCTCATCGGCTCTCTTCTTCTCCTTCCTTGTCCCTTCATCCTCTACAGGCAATCTCTCTCTCTCTCTCTCTCTCTCTCTCTCTCTCTCTCTCTCGCACACACACACACACAGATACACAGTTTGTTTAACTTTATGCATATGTTTTGCAGAAGAAGAGAGCTCCCTCCTCTTAAGTTCTCTGTTCTGCTCAAAATCTCTTTCCTTGGCCTCATTGGGTAAGCTAATTTTTAGTTCATTTCAGTTTGTTATTGTTAATTCTGTCCTATAATGGTGTTCTGTTTTAGTTCGAATCAAATACCAACACTTACATTTGGATTGATTCGTATAAGTTTGAATGGTACTTAGATTTATGTTTTCATTTTTTTTTTCTTTAGATGTGCAATTTCAATGCTACTGATATAGTTATTGAAACAAGGCAGGTACATAGCTCAAATAATTGGATACATCGGCATCAATTATTGTTCTCCTACGCTTTCATCGGCCATGGGCAACCTCATTCCTGCCTTTACCTTCATAATTGCCTTCCTTTTCAGGTTCTCTTTATCCCACCCTCTTGATTTCTTTGGATTTGTTCGATACTTCGATTTGTGTTTTTAGAATTTAGGGCAATGAGATAAAATTGTGGAGGAATTTGTTTTGTTTGGTGGCAATAATCAGAAGTAGGAAATGCATGAAGCGTAAAGGGGAGAAAAAGAAAGTTCTAATCTTCCATCTGGACTACCTTTTCTACTTCATGATTCTTGAAAATCTATGAGGAACTTCCAGTTTTGATCGGCGCAATCACTGTGTGATTCAACAAAGCAATACACTTATGTGGCTTTCTTCCTTCTCTACCAGGATGGAAAAACTGAACTTGAGAAGCTTTGCTAGTCGAGCGAAAATTGTTGGTACCATTTTGTCAATATCAGGTGCGCTAGTAGCCACACTCTATAATGGTCCAAGGATCTTATCCCCTCCGGCAACATCTGGACCATCAACACTAGATTGGCTTATCGGTGGCCTGTTACTTTGTGGTCAAAATCTTCTGCTTTCAATCATTTATGTTTACCAGGTACCATAATCACCCGCATCCAAATGAAGATCTTCGATTAGTACAAAGCTAGTAGACAATGAATTTAACTTCTGCTGTTTTACTAAAACTGGGAAAGCAATTTGCAGGCACAAATCATGCAGGAGTATCCAGTGGACCTAATTGTAGTCCTTGTCTATGACATATCTGGGCTGATTGTAGCTTTTCTAGCAGGCTTGATCATGGCAAGGAGTGTAGAAGATTGGAAACTGAAAGTTGATATTTTGCTTGATGCTATACTCTACATGGTAAGGAATTCAAGAGTGATTTATGAAATTTCTGGATAATAAGTGGTCATAGGAATGCGCCAGGCAAGGCAAGTTAGGCTAATGCAGAATCCTTTACTTGTTTAGGGCTTCACTGCGGGATTCCTGAGTGGCATTGTTCATACTTGGGCTTTGCGAATGAAAGGTCCTCTCTATGTTGCAATGTTCAAACCATTGTCGATTCTGATTGCAGTTGTGATGGGTGTTTTATTCCTTGGCGATACCCTCCGTCTTGGAAGGTTAATCTCTCTCTCTCTCTCTAAAAAAAAGAAGGGATCAAGAAGGCCTTTTGAGGGCATCTCAAATTGATTTATGTCAATCTTTTCAATGTTGCAGTGTCATTGGGGGTGCGGTAATATCATTAGGTTTCTACGCTGTAGTTTGGGGGAAAGCTAAAGAAGAGAAAAGTAAAGGCTGCAGCATTCATTCCTTAGAAACATCAACAACTCAAACGGTTCCCTTCCTGCAAGCTCATGGAATTGAGGATGGTAGAGCAAGTGTATGATGATGGATTACAAGTCTAGGATGATGGATCACCGAGTACAGAGCAATTTTTCTCCGGCGTCGCCATTCGCACTCCACTTGTCAACTAAGGCATTCATTCCATTGAAGCATTACTTGTATCAATTGCTTGCTGCAGCTGAAAACCAGAGTGTAAATTTAGTTAATTTGGACAGATAATTTAGTTAATTTGGACAGATAATTGGTGCTAACGATACTTGGGCTTGGGATTAATGTCGCGAAAGGCAAAAGAAATCTTGAGAATGAAACAAATTAAGGGGAGAAATCACATCCCCAATGACAAATCCATAACGAATGTGTCTAGCTAAATTAAAGCTATATATCTATGCAACAACTTCCAATTAAGCTCCTTGTGCTTGCTAGTCTCTCTCTCTCTATAACCAAGTCTAGATCATATCGAGAACCATGTTGAGGATAATACTACATCTGTTGCTTAACTAGTAGTATTGATTAGTAACTAATCCAAACCTACCTGTATTATACTAAGGAAGTTATTACTTGGGTCCAAGTCAACTGTAACAATACTAAATACTGTGATTCAACCAATAATAATTGTTTAAAAATACATGTTATCAACACCCTCATGATTAATAATCATGGATCAAAACAGATGAGTCAGCTCAGAGGAGATGCCTCTTTCTCTCTTTAAAACAGTTACGTATTTTATTACAGCACTTGTATATTTGAAATCCAATACAAATCACCGACTTAAGAAATTAAGATTCCTAATATACCTAGCAACTTGATCATTTTATAATGCATGCATGCATGCATGCTAAAAATAGATTTTTAGCAAGTCTTCATTGAGGAAACCTCCTTTAACAAGAAGAGCCATAGATAAGCACCTCTAGCTCTACATAAGCGTGTTTCCTTCCAGACTAAATTAGATAAAATCCAAGGAATTTTTCATTGGGTTATGTAACACACCATTACACCATCAAGGACATCATAATCTTTATGAGTAATGCAATGGTACCTAAAAAGTACTACCAAATTTTTTGCACCAAATGATGTGTCGGCAGTTGATGTGATGCATTAATTATGATTTTTAATTTTATTTTTTGTACCACATCAGCTGACACATTATTTGGTACAAAAAATTTTAATAGCATTACTCTTTATTCGGGAATACTGACAGAGTAAGGAGTCATACTTTTATCATTTTCCAATTACTAGGATTCAAGAATGCCTCTTAAAGAATTGGGTCTAGCTCTATTCAAGATCGGCCCTAATTAATTTATAAATGTTCAACCCCTAAAGTCCGCATAAACTAAATTGAGCTTCATTTGCTAGATCTATGCCCTAAATTTTAAGAGTTTGTCCTCTATCACGATTTAGTGGTTTGGTTCGTGGTTTTGGACTCTCTCTCTCTCTCTCTCTTTGGTAACACTAGTTCTCTCTCTATCTCTATCTTACTTTTTTATTCAAAGTCACTAAATTGCGAAGCCTGTGCAACCTAAGACTATGTTTGACAATTCAATTCCATGCCATGGAATCGGAATAGAAGAGCAATTTAAATTGTGGAATTTATTTTGTTCGACCAATTCCAAATCTAAGGCTTTGAATTGAGCTGTCAAACATAGCCTAAATGATATTTGGGCTTAATTTGGGATTGCCCATTCACCTAACACAAACATTATTGAGTATTTCCGTCGTTCACGCACGTGTAGTAAAAGTACAAATACAGATTAAATCAATAAAAGCATAATACAAACCCACTAGAGGATCTCACCGAGACGCTCAAGGATTACAATATGAGTGGGGATAACACAATATCTACCCTATGAGAATTACCCAAACAACTAATCTGATTCCACTATTGTATCCTGCAAAATACTAACAAGTTAGTATTGCAACAAAGAGAAACAATAATCAAAATAGTAATAATAAAATGAAGAAGATAGTGAATAGTAAAACAGAGGAGCTCTCTGTTTTTGGTGTCACAGGCCACAGCCTCAAACGAAAATCACCAAGGCTCGGATTTCCCTTTCTCAACTAAGTCCACCGAGGTGACCCACGAAGAGAACGCTGCACAGTCCAAGGTGAAGAACCCAAACCCAATTTCCGGCCATTATTCCGGTAGCCCCAAACCGTTGTAATTCCGACAACACAGACCACCACACTGTCTCCCTCCACCACGCCACAAGCACTGGCTCACGTTCTCAATTGCTGGAGTTCACAACTCCAAGAACCCACCAAACAAAATCCCTTTCACACACACAACCTCACACAGTAGCACACAGTGAGGGATGAGAGTATACTGATTTTTTTTTTTTGTTTGGAAAGGGAGAGAGAAAGAGCAAGCAAGTGTCGTCTCGGGCAACCCAGACAACCCGAAATGTCTATTGCAACCACGCCACCAACTCGCTGGAGTTCAAGACTCCAAATTAACAACCACCAAACCAAAACCCCTCTCACACAAACAATCTCACACAGTAACACACAGTGAGAAGGAGAGAGAGTACACTGATTTCGTTTGCAAGGAAGAGAGTGCGTATTGTTTGTTGTCTTTTTGTTGTTGCTCAATCGGTCGGGGTCAAGAGAGGAGATAAGAGAGCTGGCAATTATATGGGGGAGTATTGTTGGGAGAGAAAACAGGGGAATCACACCATGGGGGGAACCAAGGGCTAGTCAAAGGGGAAATTATAGGAAAAAGCACGTGGGGGGTGAAGCAACCGGCTTCACTGCAAAGGACTTGGGCAGGCTACCAAGGAAAGCTGGGCCATGGGCTGGGCTGAGGAACGGGCTACCCTATTGGGCCGTTCAACATTTCAACAAACATTATATGCGCAAAAAATCTAAACTTAATTTATTCAAAATGCACCACTTTGAACAAACTGAATATCAGGAACGTCGCACTACTCTAAAAAGTTAACCATTATTTTGATCTTCACTAAATGGTTGCAAAGAGAACAGAGATGAAGAGTATGACCGTATGAGACTGAGAGACTCAAAATGTCAGAAGCTCTAGGGCTTAAGTTACATAATACTCCCTCAGTTCTTAAATAATCGTCATGTTTAATTGAACATACATATTATAAAAAATTAATTGACTCTATTATAAATATTAATATAATATGTAATTTCCTTTAAAGCACTTGCACATGTTGCCATAATGAAAGTATGTAGAAAAGTAAGGGTAAAGTGGTAAAAGTATTTTCCTAAAAAGAAAAGTTTAGAAACAAGAAAATTTTTTGGAACAGACAAAAAAAAAAGTTAGATAATTATTTAGAAACGGAGGGAGTACATAACAGGCGATCTTGAACCGGGGTAAATGAGGAGAAATGCCTTAGGTAGCCAGAAGAGATAGGTCGCATGTCAATATGAACAAGAATCCAAAATCTATATATATATATATATATATATATATATATATATATATACCTAATAAGTCTATATAAGGAAAAATCCCGCCAAAATATTACTTACCAAAAATAGAAAGTCAACTTCATATAGATAAAACTGATTATATATTTAAAATTTTTCTCGAAAATACAAAATCATAAATATAAAATAATAATACAATCTTTAATTACATCCAAACCATGAGTTGGAAAAAGCGGCATTGAAAAAAGTGACAAACTCTCTCTCTCTCTCTCTCTCTCTCTCTCTCTCTCTCTCTCTCTCTCTCTCTCTCTCTCTCTCCCTCCTTCCTTCCTTCCGTATTGTTTTTCATTTGACAATATTTTCAATTGAACCACTCAATGAAAACAATATTTTTTAATTATTTTTTCCAATTTATGTAATTTTTAATTGAAATATTAATTATTAATTATGTAAATTTTGAATATACAAAATATTAATCATTAATTTTTGAAACAAAGAGGAAAAACAAAATACAAAGAATAAACTAAGGAAAATTAAATTATACTCTATAAAGATGTTATAGAGTATTACATTAATAAAAACAATATTCTATAATTAAAAAAAATTGTATTTAAAATAGAACATTTTTTTTTTTCAATTTATGTAATTACTTACCTGAAATTATACAATGACAACCAAGTCTTATAATTATTTTGTAAATTTCACTATAATTATTTTTCTTTCTTTTTTTCAATTTATGTAATACAATTTAAGGAAAAGTAAATTATACTATTCATAAATAATTTAATTAAAAAATATGTGATAAAGAGGGAAAACCAAGAAATAAAACAACAAATTTTGTGTATAAGAAATTTTTTCAGAAACTATAATATTACCAATATATCATTGTATTTCTATTTAATTAGTTGCCTCCAACATTTCCTTACCTCCATTTATTCTTTTTATTTTGATTTTTCTCTTTATTTTGCTCGAGTGTTATTTAGTTGAAAAAGATATATGTCCGTGCGTTAAACGCACGGGTGTAAAACTAGTATTTTATAAAACATTAACACTATAGAAAATTTCAAATTTACAGATTATTCAGGGTGGATCTAGTTCAAGCTTAATTAGAGAATGACCATACTTGGCCCAAAAAAAACTTTGAGCCAAATTTTTTTGTACAAGTTAAGCCTATATCATTTCGAACTTAAGCTCGGCCCTCTTTGTTTCAGGCTGATTGAGAATTAAGGCTTCGAGCTTGATTGGCCTAATTGATAGTCCTACTAGTACCTACTAATGATCAAAAGAAATGCATTTTCAAAATAAGGTTGGGTTAGGCACTATAACAGCCAACATAGTAGCTTTACAACTATTAGAACTAAGGATTTATGTTTAATGCCGTAAACTACAAACCTCCATTCTCAACAGATCACATTGAGATTGATACAAATAATATGACTACAGAATACTACATATATAGACAAGTGCTAGAAATAAAATGCAGTTGGGACAAGTGAGATCCTTCTTCAGGGAATACTATGGAGAAAAATATTTGAAGAAAGATCAGAAGAAAGCTAGCAGATGTGCTCCATATATATATAGTTAGTACCTTGATCTGAATGATTGACTTTCAATATCAGATTCTCTGAATGAGCCAAGGGTACAAGTCTACAACTAAGCCATGGCATGGCTGTAGTAGACTGATTGGTGGTGGTGTGGTTTGTTTGGCAAGTAGAGAGGACAGTGGAATAGGTGTTGTTAGGCTTGTGAACTAAGCTGGTGGAAACATGAGGGTTTCGTTTGGGCCATCAGTCAAAATAGTCCCTGCTGCAGCGGTTGAAGGTGAAACATTGTAACATTTCATAGTTAAGGAGGGTATTTCAAATTAAGAACATAGATGAGGGGGAAAAATGTAACTTCTGATATTTTCAGATTCCTAATGTGTGGCTGGCTGTGGCTATATCTCAATTCTCAATCACAGCCATTAAAGGTAAATAACATCCCGTTTGGCATCTTCTATTCCACCCTCTATCACATCACTTTCCATTAAATCTCAACCTTTTATATTTCTTATAAAAATTGTAAGAAAAAGACAAACTAATATAACAAGTACACGTGTAAGGTTAGGATTAAGTGGGACACGGAGTGTGATAGGGAGTGAGATAGAAGATTTGAACCCCTATTAAACCCCAGATCGGATCCTTTATTCCAAAATGGTGTTTCATCTCCTATTTCAACCGTTGGATGTGCGCCACATGTGCATGTGAATAAACAATATTAATTACCCCGTGATTTTATGCACATGTACGCACGTCCAGCGGGAATAAATCATCTTAATAAGAGATGAACCTTTTTAGAATGATCCGATTACATTAAACCCACCCATTCGTTACGCACCATCTAGATTAGAATAAGGAACACCTTTAAAAAGTAAAACAAAAAGTAAAAGAAAGATAAATGCAGGGGCGAAACTAACTAGGTGTACCTGGACCACCGAGCGTCTGTACTTCTAACTCAGTGCGTGCAACAGGTTCAGTGGTTTGGGCAACGCTTAATTTTCTAACAGCAGAAGCAATTGCAGAAGCTTGAAACAGCCTAAAGACGGCTTAGGGTTTCACAAAGAAAACGTTTATAATATATCAAAGCTGCTCATAACAATGTTTAAAAGGTATTTATATGCCCTAAACAATCCAAACCCTAAAAGGAAAACGACAAAGTAAATAAGGAAAACTTTCGAGGCCCAAAACAATACTTAAACAGCGTTTTTCGGGCCAAAAACGAAAGCATCACGGGTGAAACACGTGAGTCTTGTAGATCTCATCAGAGCTTCGATTTGATATGCGATGGGTCCGTGGTTCATCAGGGATCAAAGTTCCAATTATGCCTTAGAAAAGACTCATTTTCATGATTTCTACTAGTACTAGTTCTGCCTATTGCCACTTTGCCCCCTAACTTTCCAATCTTCTTTCCAAAACTCTTATGCCTTCCATCTTACCGCAAATATACTTGACACGTGTTACATCAGCAACGCTTAATTTTCTTTGCAGAAATAAGTGTTAATTGCATGAAGCATGCAATTAACTACTAAATACTATAGGAGGAGTTGCAAAATATTGGATATTGGAGCACCCTTTTATCTGGGCCACTCATGGGGATCCCACCAGGCCACCAAACCAATTTATTAGTAAGGACCACCGCACGGCGTGGTGGACCGGGTGCACTTAAACTTTTTCCCGGCCATAGATACAGTTGATGATTGTCAACAGACACATTAATGATTGGTGAGTCTCAAAGCTAAATATTTCTAAGAATTAATATAGGATTCTAAACAATGACTTCAGAAGTCATTAATTAGCATGCAGTACCCTTTTAAAATGTGGTCGGTCAGGTTTCAATTCAGTAGTCATGATCAGAATTCTGCGCACATGTACGTGGGTTAGAGGAGGGGGGCTGGGGGAGATCAGGAAGGTTCTGTTACAGGGAAGTAGTGCCATTTGTAGCGATGGTGTTTTTACAATGCACTCAGGTTGGCTTAACAACACTATTCAAAGCAGCAGCATCAAAAGGAATGAGTTACCGAGTCAGTCTTCCTCGTATACTCTTACGCCCGGCCTCTCTGGTCTTGTTCTCCTACCTTTCGCCTACCTTTTTGACAGGTCTCTCTCTGCATGCATGTGTGTTTTATACATTTTTTTCTTTTCTCCCTGCAGAAATAAGAATCTTCCTCCATTCAACCTAGCTTCATTGGGTAGAATTTTCCTCCTCGGGCTTATCGGGTACACAGATCTTTAATACTGCTAATAGTATTTGGCTTTTGGTACAATTAATTTTGTGATATAATAAAAGAAAACACAATTAGTTTTAATTACAACAGATTAGATAAAACGGTGAATCTCTTGTGTTGTGTTCAGGTATTCATCTCAGATGTTTGGATACAAGGTGAAAGTTTTATAGCTATGTAACTAAGGAAAAGAATCTTTGGAATATAGTAAATGTTATCAAAGATGTGATAACATCTCCGTAACATCCAGAGTAGAATCGCGACGGAATTAATAAAACGAAACTTAACAAGATTGTTGTAACCTTTATCTACAAGTATAAATACTTGTGTGCGTTATGGCAAAAACCTTTCATTAGAAAATATAGAACCCGTTACAAAGAAAACAACTAGTGAAACTTTAACAAAGATCCTAACAAAGAAAGTAGACATATGAGAATACAAACTAATACTACTGGAAATAAAATCTGTCTAATAATCAGGCATCCATCGTGGTAAGAAACTTCAACACGGTTTTAGAACCTCGAACGAAATGTGTTGGAGGATGTGTCTGTATTTGCTCACATTCGGTACAAGACAATGGTGTATTAGAAACTTTTCTTTCTCAAATCTCTCTCAAAGCACGCGAATGATGCGGAAGGCGCTTCTTAAATAAGCTCAGAAGACTACGAAGAACACTTAAAAGGAAGTGTTATTGTTAGTATAACAATTTACTACACTTCAACAATCAATATCCTTGATTGAATCAATCAAAAAGTCAATGAATATATACCAAAAATAACTTCAATCATCTATGAATAAACAGATTTAAGAAAGGCAAAAACAATCTCATAAGAACTAATTAGAGAATCCCGAAACTATCCCTCGGAAAAACATATTCCAACACAAGGGCATCGAGTACAGTTCTCCGACTCTAAGTGCTGTCATGAGCAACCTCACTCCATTCAACCTCCCTACTTTTGTCACTTCTCCCTGATTTAACTAATTCCAGTACCAGCATATGCACAATCCCTAGTCAATACTTTGCTTTCTAAAGTTGCCATTAAAGATATGAATTATTGCATTGCTGGAGAAACTACCTTACCTTTTCTTTTTATTGCTCTAAATATGAAATCAATAAAACAGAGCAAGGACCAATGAAATACATGTACAGATGATGTAGACAAAGCAATAAACAAAAGGGTTGCTTTCCTATAATGTTGAATTACAGCAATATATAGACACAACACATAGAGCCCAGTCCAATGAATGAGAATACATAGAGACTTGCCTTTACAATAATCGGAGAAATACAATGGATATGCTGAATTTAGGATAAGGCAGATTGTTTGTGATTCTAGTCTTTCACAGAATACAGAAGTTACCAAAATGCAACCTCAAATATCAAGGAGTAAATTAAACCCACTAGGTGAGATGATAGGGTTCATGTGCAGGTTGAATTATAGCGATTTTTGTTTAAGCTCTTCTTCCATTAATGGGAGCTTGTGCGAATTTTATTACATAGTCTACACTCTTATCCAAATGGAAATGTCATGTACTTCTCTGTCATAGAATAAGATGAAATATGACCATATGCCCACCCAAATTAGCCACTTTCATCACCTTCATTTAGTTTCGACTATTGCAGAACCATCTCTAACATGGCCACATTTTTCATTTTGGAGTAGTGAGCTCATCTCAATGCCATTATCTTACATAGCATGGAGCCAGCCAGCTACCCAACATTATCAAAACGAAAATGACATTAACCCTGCTTTTACATTAATCAAAAACAATATAGTAAGTTACTAACATCATATTGACATCTTTTGAAGATCAATTATCAGTTTGAAGCCGCCATGAGAAACTTGAGGATTAACTCATTTCTATCTTTTTTTTCGTCAAATTTTTAATTTATTTACTCGTTGATCACTTGATTGGAGGGTTGGGTACCATATAATCTACAGTCCTTTAATGGAGGCACTCTGCCGAATAAGTGATGTAAGGAAGCTCCCTAGTTTGTTTATCATGTCAAATGGGATAAAGGAAGAACTTAACAGAGAAATTATATATATATATATATATATATATATTATATGACAGTTACTTTATCTCATTAACCATTGATATTTACTATTATTACTATTCATTGGATCAAAAATCAAATGCTAATATTGTGATATCCCACATCTGGTAGATGTGAGATTTGTGTGCCTTATAAGTGGCCACTTACTACCACCGGGCACCAATTTATTCATAGACTTTTGGGTGGCTTGTGGTGGGCAGGTTGACCCAGTGCTTAGTGGTAGGTGCGTGATGGACCGGGTTTCGAGCTCGGGTCGTTACCCACATCACCGGAGTGCCGATCCTTTGGGCCTCTGGGCACCTTCCCCATATATATATATCACATAGGCTCATAGCGTTACGCTCATGTTAAATTCCTTCCAACACTTCTCCTTTGATTTTTCACTTACAAACTTCATAGATGAAACCAGAGTTTGGCTATCCATTTAAAGAAACAAAATGTAAGATAATTTATCTTCTATCATCTTTGCCCGCTTCTAGAATGGAAAAGCTATAAATCAGAAGCTGGCGCAGCAGGACAAAAGTAATTGGTACGTTCGTATCAATATCAGGTGCACTTGTAGTAATTCTATACGAGGGTCCAAGAGTTATCAGCGGTCTTTCATTGCCCTTAGCATTGCTTCATCAACCTCTGAAATCAGAACAGTCAGACTGGATCATTGGAGGTCTTCTCCTAGCAGGCGACTTTATTCTAGTCTGCATTTTTTACATTGTTCAGGTAGAAAAAACAAACTTCTTTTTTTGTTTCTGTCTATTTCATCACCGGCCTAGAATTCTTCAGTGTTTCACCTCTTCTTTTCCTAGATAAATTTAGACTCAAGAGAGAAACCCAAATTTGAATATCTGAAGTGTTCCAGGCACAAACAGTTAGCAAATACCCTGCGGAGATACTAGTGGTTTCACTTTATGACTTGAGTGCCGCTGTTATAGCTACACCAGTATTAATATTGGAAAAGGACTATAGTGCATGGAGAATTAATTCAAGAAGTATGTTGGTCGCTATTTTATATGGAGTAAGAGCCTACTGAACCTCAGATCATCCTTCATAATCTATTTCAAACAGGATGGAAGCTGGGTAATATACCTGGGACAATTTCCTTATTATGAGATATCTTCTTTCTCTTAGGGATTCTGTGGATTTTCCTTATTATGAGATATCTTCTTTCTCTTAAGGAAAATATAGCAGAGGATCATGAAGTTGGCAGCCTGGAATCACCATCGACAGAAACTACGACTCCTCTGTTGTAGGAAGAATACAAGTGAAGAAACAAAAAAAAAAAAAAAAAAAGGCCCAAAAGATGCGATGGTAGACAGTCCACGAGCATCTACCAGTATGTTGAAGATCGATGTTGAAGCCAACTTCTTCACGGCAGCACAAACGCCAAGGGATATATATTAAATCATATCATTGTAATCAAAGATCTAAAAACTTTCATGTGAATCAGATTAGGCATGTAAATTTTAGCAATACTTTGACACGCATTAAATTTGTATCAAGAGGCTCTAGAACTATGAGAACTAAAATCATATATGCTTGATGCAGTAAACTACTAAGCTCTGAATTGAGATGTCACGTAGAGGTTGATATGAGTAATATGACTACAATAAGGACACGCGCTGGAACTGAAAATTAGGGCAATAAATGTCATAAATTTCAAATAAATTGAAGAAGGTCAACTTACAGAAAAATGCAATGTCTCTTTTAGACATTTCAGTAGTCTTAAAGGTTTCTTCTTCTTTGACTGTGTTCAACGTTTCTTCTTTCTTCAACTGTGCATTCATCATCTTCAGCTGACCCAATACATTGACGTTAGGACAAGTAAAGAGCTATCCTTCGAGAGATCAACAGAAAGCAGAGGTGGTCTATAGCTGGCAATTTGGAATCAATTATTAACTTAGAGAAGCCATCATGAAGTTAATTGTGCAAGAGATGTTCAGGGAAGGAGAAAATGAAGAGTGTTCAATCGAATAGGAGTCCTGCTCCTGCTGAAATACTTTGTTTACAAATTATAGAAATATGAATTCTTCGCAAAGCCTTAACAATCTTAAAGAGGGTTTGCACCACTTCATATCTGATTTGCACAGGCAAGTACTACACTTCAGATTTTCTCTTAGAATTATTTAAAATGTTTGATAATCTTAATTTCCCAATTAGATGGGGGTAAGAATTAAGATTAAAGCCATAATGATAGTCAACCGATCGATGGAATTGGTGGTGTTAGGCTTGAGAACTAAGCCAAATATTATAATGTAAGGGTCATCTCTCTGCTCTGTCTGGAATTTAACCCCTGAAGTAGTTGAAGCTGAAACATAATCACATTTCGTAGTTGATGAGGGTAGTTCACATTCAGGTCATATCTGAGGGCTACAATATACTCTCTCCGTCACTAAATTATTGTCTTATTTGACCCGGCACACGGATTAAGAAAAAACATTTAACTTAGATTATTAATATTGATATAGTGTGTAGTTTCCTTTAATGTCCAGTAGGGAGAAAAAGTAAATGTAAAATGGTAAAAGTGATGTTGTAAAAAAGAAAGTTTAAAACAAAACAATTATTTAGGGACGGATAAAAAATGAAAGAAAGACAATAATTTAAGGAGGGAGGGAGTATAACTTCTCATACTTTTCAAATCCTGGTTTGCAGTCATATCTCAATTTTATTTAGTACTCCAGTATACTCCCTCTGTTCCAAGAAAGATGTCGCATTTTAAATTCCCAAATACCTGTTCAAATCCTGGTTTGCAGTTATCAGCTCTCTCTCATCCCCAGTAACTTAAGTCCATGCTTAACAACTTCATTATTTCTTCTTTTCAGTCTTTTCCATCGTTGTGCTGGAATCAGTCAATATTTTGTAGTCCATGCTTGATAAATTCAGATTCAAGCAAGAAACCATATTTAAATATCTAAACATGCTACAGACGAAAAAGTTAGGATATATCCGGCAGAAGCTATAACTTGTGGTTTCACTTTATGACTTGAGACCTACACGATTAACTTTACTCTTGGAAACGGACAATGATGCAGGGAGAATTAATTCAAGAATTATGTTGATCACCCCTTTATATGCGGTAAGAGCCTAATGAACCTTGTCATTTTTCGTATCCCATATAAAATTATGTGGAACATGATCGATGTACTTATGAAGAGATGTCTTCTCTTGTCACGGGATTCTGTGGATTCTCCTTGGCTGCCGTCGTTATTCTCACATGGTGGGTTTACGTTTGAAAGGGCTGTCTGTGTAGCAATTTTCCATCCATTAACAGTCATGATGGCCACATTCTATAGTGTCATTTTTCTTGGTAAATCTCTTTATCTTGAAAGGTAAGAGTAGCCTCTTTTAAGAATTAAATTCTTGATATGTCTTGATAGAACTTAATTATATATATGTGTTTGTCGTCTTTTCCCAAGCTTTTTCTAACATGCTTGTTTGCAGCATTGTTGGAGCAGTTATAGTTTCCGTGGGGTTTTACATGGTAATATGGGGAAAGGCTAAAGAAGATAAAACAGAGGAATATGAGTTGGCAGCTTGGAATCACACTACGAAAAAAATCGTCATTGCCATGGACAAATTTCCTTGGCAATTTATACAAATTCCTTGGTAAACATACTTTAGTGAGGAAAAAGTTTCCTTGGCAAACTTAGGAAATTTCCTTGGCAAACGAGGCGTCGGTGGAATGGAATTCCTTGGCAATTTACCAAGGAAATTGTCAAGGAATATGTCCTTGGTAATTTACCAAGGAAATTGTCAAGGAGTTTGTCCTTGGTAATTACTAATCTATTATTTAAAAAAAAATAGATGGTTTTTCTTGGGAAATTTTGCCTACGAAATTACTGAAGAATAATTTCCTTGGTATAAATAAAATAATGTTGAGTTGGTGAAATTCCTTGGCATGTATATACCAAGGAATTTTACTAAGGAAGCATTCATTAGTAAAATAAATTTTACCAATGAAATTTAGCATGAAAATTTCATATACTATATTTATATTTTCAATATCAAAAAACTTTCCTTGGTAATATTCCTTGCAAAATTAGATTAGTAAGGAATAATTCCTAGGTAAAATGACGCTATATTTATTAAAAATTACAAATACTATTGGTACCTGTATTAATCAAAATCCTAATATATATTGAAAACATACATTCATTTGAAACAATATCGAAAAACTACTTATTCATTCAAACTAATATCTTAAACATCCACATTCGTTCATAATATTTCAACGACCACATAAATACTCAAAACATAGATCTTAACTCAAAACACAGTTTTGAAAACAATTCTGACAAAAATTCCGAATTAAAACCAATGTACTAGATGAAACTAGGATTAAGGAGCATGTGTATTGTCACCCGTCGAATGAGGAGTCTCGGGGGAAGCTTGGTTCCCATTTTGCATGGATGAAATCACTACTTTCAATGCTTCTTGCCAGGCAGGGCTTTGTAATAATCGAACAACCTCCTTCGTTGTGGCGTTTTCTAGAGGGCGTGACATTGTGCAGTTGCAATTGTTTGAGGATGGGAACGAACCACTAACATTGGATGTGACTGCGGGGATGGAGTGGCCAAAACCATACATACGATCCTTTCTCCCACTATTGCCCCTCACCTTCTTAACTGAATCTCTCCAAAGAGACCCAAAATACTTTAAGGCCTTATCAGGTTGGCTTGTAGTGTGTGCCTCAGTCAGAGGATCACTCACCAGTTCAGTTAATACAACTTTAGAGGTATACTCATTCTGAAAACAATAAAATAAATGAAACATTAGTTTTTATTCACGTGTAACCATACATGTTACTAACTATAACTTGTGCAGGTACATGTAACTAACGAAAAGACGCAACAAGTTGTAGTACAAGTAACACCTTGGCCCTGTAGCATTAAATAAGTTCCAGCCAAATTTGGTTATGCAAGAACTCTAGAGAAAATAAACTTAATTATGATGGCTAGGAATGCATTATGAGATAATACTGGCAACAAGTATTCATTAACAAATTCACTTCCAAACTGAATCTTTATCTCCAATAACTATAGACAAATTCACTTCTAATATACTTCCACTAATCAGAAAAAAAGAGCCGGCAAAAAAGAAACCATCCAGCCTGCTAGCATCAGCTCTCCCCTATTTACTTGCAAGAGAATAACCTACCCAAATTTTGAAATATTATGAAACGACAAGCTGCCCAATTCTAATCAGTCAAATAACTTCAAGGGATACACCTTAAACATTGTATGATACTTTAATGCTAGCTTGCAACAAATTAGTTGCAGGTTATATGACATGTTTCATAGGTACCTAAGAAAATCTTAATTATTCCTGACCAAACTCAGATTAACATAAGAAATGTGCCTCAAGGTGTCTCATTGCTTTCGCGCGTTTCTTTCACAAGTGCGACATCAAGAACGGATAAGACATTCATTCTCAAACTTCATGGCATATCAGAAGATTCATTCTCAAATTCACTTCCAAACTAAATGTCAATATACTGCTGAAACACGGGGTATTTAGACAGCAGAGGTTTCCTAACAAATAATTGATAAGTTATTAAGTTTGAATATACTTACAAATGTCTTTTTTGCCTTCGTCCACCCACCCAGTCTCTAAAGTTGGCTCAGTATCAAGGGGGAGTGGCTTCTTGTGAGTATACTGGAATAGATCAACATCCTGGACAACCACTCCACGTGGGGTCACATCGGTCTACAAATATGCAACATATTTTTTTCATTTATGGTAATAAACATAGAAGAGATAAAGACATGTCTTCAGTAGTCTCATAAAAGTAACATCCACAACCTAAACAATCATAAAAGAGACAAACATCAAAAAAAAATTATAACATAATAAATATCAACAAACTAGGCTCTTAGATATATAGAGAGGAAAATAGATGAAACATGCTTACGAGTCTTTCTAAATGGTCGTCAATTGGAATTGATCCCACAATTTGCACCAACCTGAATTGGCCCTTCAACCGATTTTCCTTGTTTTTCTTGGATATCTCTATTTGTTTAGGGGACTCCCACTTTTCAATATGCTTAGCAAAAATTTCTTCTAACATCCATGTTGGCTTTCTACCATTAAGCCAATCCTTCTTTGCATCACTGATAGTGTCAGAGTACCATGAGCTCGCCACTGAGTTCCACGCTTTACGTACCACATCATCACTATATCCAGGCCATTCATTACCCTACATATTACAAAGTAAAAAGAAAAGTGTACACATTAGAAAAGTGGGAACATAACACTTTGCACTAGAAAATTCATAACACTTTGTATACCTTGTTATACTTGTGAGGCCCCCAATAGAACTTGGCACGCAATTTACATTTATAACAAATAATGAAAAACCTTATACTCAAGTGAAAGAACATAAAATGTTAACTTAGGCCACCATCCTTACAAATATAAAATACATTTAAAAACTACCTTAAAGGTTTCCCACCATGCTTCTTTAACCTTATCTTTCACCATTTTAAACTTAGGCAAATACTCAAAACCTTGTTTCTCAATCTCTTTACGGAAGAAACGAGCTGGCTCAGTACTACCTAAAAAACTGATATGATAAAACACAAACAATTTCTATAAGCACAAAAACGTGAAAAAACAATAATATGAACACTAATTATTTGTTTAACTATAACTACTACATTAAACATGACAATTTCTTTCACCAATACAAAAAGTATTTACCTTTTCTTGGCCCTAGTCAGTCGAATAATGATCCTCCCATCAGGGGTTAACAATTCATCTCTTTTGGGAAGGTGAACCCGCTGAATGCGGGGAAGCCGGTGGTCACGAAAGGTGAGGGCCGAGTTGTCCGGGAGCACCAACAAAGTAGAGCGGCCTCTGCAGGGGTTGTGCTTATAGAGGCAGGAGATTTCGGGTGATACTTCCCAAGGAATTTAAAAAGGAAATTTTCCTAGGAAATATTTTCCTTGGTAAATTCCTTGTAAACTTCTGTGGAAATAATTTTCATTACTGAATTCGTCAGAAATTACAATGGAAAATGTTTCCTTGGTAAATTCCTTGCAAATTTCCCTAGGTAAATTTCTCCTTCCTAAATTCCTCGGAATACACCATGGAAAAAGATTTCCTTGGTATTTTCCTCAGCATTTGCAGGAAATAAAATTCCTAGGTAAATTCCTTGGGAATTACCATGGATTAAAGTTTCCTCATGGCTGTCCTTGCTAATCTACGCTTTTTCGTAGTGTCACCATCGACGAAACTATTACACCTCCGTTGCATTAAGAATATGAATACAAGTGAATACCCACTAAGGTGCAAAAGTAGATAGTCCAAGAGTGTCTACCAAGATTCGAAGATGTCGAAGCCAAATTTCTCACGAGACATAACACGACGCACGAACGGTAACATGTTTCATCGTATCGTTATAATGGAAAAATATTTTCATGTAACTTAGCTTAGGCATAAACAATTTGATCACGAGTTAGAAATGAAAGTTGTTTTGGACCGAACGAATGGCAGAGAATGATTCAGATAGTCGACCCCAAGTGATTGTGACTAAGGCTGAGTTTAGTTGAGTAGGATATGAACATTGATTTTCTGTTTATTTATATAAAATCTTCCTCTGATTAAATCTAAACCAAAAATTGATATCTAATCACTCAATTTCTCCAAGATATCTAAACAACAAGCATAGGAGGTTATCATGAACAGTAATAAAGTTAATTACCACTAAAACTAGCCATTAACTCCACAAAGAAGGATTAATTAACAACGTTAGGATTTTCCTATAGCTAATGTTGGATATTAAGCCAAGCCTAATCCAATTAGGATTGCTATTTATTAACTAGTTGTCAAGTTCTATTGTGTCTCCTAATTAATTTAGGAATATGTTTGTCAAATAGGACTTTCCTATTAAGATTAGGATTTATTATGCTATTATAAATAGATGGGTTGAGGAGCCTTATTGTAAGACGAGGTTTTATTTAGAGAGTTTAGAAAAGGTCATTGAGCCGTGAGAAGTCGAAGACGGCGGTTAGGCCGCGTGAACCTTCATGTGATTTGTAAGTTTGTGAGTTCCTTTGATTATTTAATTGAGAGAGGAAGGTTTATTGTTTGAGAGAATGATTTGGCGGTGGCCGTGAATTTACGAGAGTTGTGATTTCCTCCTAAGGTGATTGTGAGTATTTGATTAGTTTATTTAATTGTAAGGCCTCCTCCATATTTTAATATTATTTGGTGCGATTTGGTGTATTGGTTATTGTTATTCCGTGCGTGATTATTGGGTGTTAGGAATTATATATTCTAACACATTGTTACTGGTATCGGAGTTCGATCTTAATTAATTAGAGCAATTAAATTTTTAGTTGCTAACATTTGGTATCAGAGCTTGAGGCTCGATCCTGGTTGGTTGTATTGAGAATATTGTTACTCAAGGTTGTGATTTTAAAGTATTTGGTGAAGATCCGTTGAACAAGGAGTCAACGAAGTGTTGATGCGGATTCGTGTGATAAGGTGTTTACGAAGAATTTGTCAAGGATAGTTGAAGTGTGATTTTCGCAAGAAGAAGAGACTACACTCAAAGGTGAGCTAATTGTTTGTTTGATTATAAGGATGTGTTTTTCCAAGTTAATTCTTTCTAATTATGATACTTGGATCATCGATATTAATAATTATCTTAAAAATTATTACTTATGGTATGATGTATTTGACCAATTTGATAATCCGGAGTCAAAGACACTTTCAATAGCAAAAGACCTTCGTATTTGGCGAATTTTACAAGATTCAATACATGAAGAAATTTTGGGGTTGTTGCGTTTGGGAAGTACCGAATCTTTAAAAGTGATTTGGGAAAAACTTGAACACACTTTCAAAAATTATGAGAAGTGGAAGAAACTTGAACGTGATTTTAAATATCGTGGATATTCGGTTGTACGTATGGGATATTGGGCAACAAATTATTCTGAGGATAGATTTACGTTTGAGCAACAAAGAGAACATGTGAAGGAAATAAATAAAATGATAGAAATTTTGAGGAAGATGGATGAGGAAAAGCAAAGCAAAGAAAGAGAAAAAAGAGTATTACATGAAAAAGAAAAGGATTTGGAAGATATATAGGAAGAAAAAGAAAAAGAAAGTTTTGAATTTGGAGGTGATACAAAGGAGGAAAAGTTGGTAATCAAAGATATATGTGGTGACACAAAGGAGAAAGAATCGATTGAAGATTCAGGTATGACTCTCAATTTAGGTGAAACTGATGGTTCATGCTTAGGAGAAGGATTTGAAAAAGAAAATTTTTAAAAAGAAAGTAATTGTGAAGAAGAAAAAGAAGAAGTTATGCTTGTTGAGACGGAATTGAAACTAGAAATTGATAAGGAAAATTCTTGTTTTTTGGAAGTTGTATTTGGTGATATGAGAGATGTTGAAGAATTATTTCCTCAAGTAATTGATGTTGAGAATTTGTTAGTTGAAGATGATAAATTAGGTGAGAAAATTTGCATGAACATGTTAAATGACGGTGTGAATGAGAAGAATATGAAATTTGAGAATGTGTTTGATGTTGCTCAAGATTTTGAGTTCATTGATTTGAAGGTTGTCGATCAATATGTTATGAACATGAAGACCAAAGATCAAATACAAGTGTACAAGTTTCTAGTTTCTGACAGCTGTAGAGAACGCGTTGAGGATTATTGCTCGAGATGACGATGAACCAAATACTTTTACGAGTTTGGTTTAAGGGAGGCAATATTGGATATTAAACTAAGTCTAATCCAATTAGAATGGTTATTTATTAATTAGTTGTCAAGTTCTATTGTGTCTCCTAATTAATTTAAGAATATGTTTGTCAAATAGGACTTTCCTATTATTTTGCTATTATAAATAGATGGGTTGATGAACCTTATTATAAGAGAGTATAAATAATTAAGAGAGGAAGGTTTATTGTTTGAGAGAAAGATTCAGCCATGAGCCATGAATTTGGGAAAGGCCAAGTTGGCGTGAGTTGTGATTTCCTCCTAAGATGAATGTGAGTATTTGATTAGTTTATTTAATTGTAAGTCCTCCTCCATATTATAATATTGTTTGGTAATTAATTTAGTGTATTGGTTATTGTTATTTGGCTGCGTGATTGTTAGGTATTAGAAATTATCTATTTCTACACGTCGTTATTGGTATCGAAATTCTTAATTAATTAGAGCAATTAAATTTTTTGTTGCTAACAGCTAAGCTTCAAATTATCACAGTACATTAAGATTGAGATAGATAATGCTGGAAACGAATAGTTTATTATCACAATTAGGGTAAAAAATAATCACAAATTAGAGAAACCGACAAATGACGAAAGATCAACTTACAGATGAATGAAGTCATGCGTTCTGTGTTTTTTGTGTGGATTCATCAGCTTCGATTGACCACTATCAATGAACTTAAGGCTAATTTTGAAACATGATGGAGGTAAGAGCCGGAGAGAGCTAACCACTGTCGGCGGTTTAGGATTTCCTGATGGTTAAAAATTGAGGGTGTTTTGGTCAAAGTGTCTTTATCCATTAACTGTCATCCACATTGGACCGTTGGTTGCATGAAATTACAATAGTAGTCCGAGTTTTGTTAACGTGTGCCCCTAACATAACACTTGGTTTGCGATTGCCGTTGTGATTTAAAAGTTAGATTTATATATTGAAATTTATTTTGGTAATGATAAAAAAAAAAGTAAGAGAGATAAAGAAAAAATTGTAGGATCCAGAAGAGAGAAAGTTTAAAATCATCAAAATCAAACCTCAAATCACAAAGCAAATAGGGCCTTAAAAATTTAGTACTTTCCCATTTTCTAAAAAAAAAAGTTTGTTTGATTTGACATATAAATTAGGAAAAAGACAATTAAGACTATTTATAAACATTAAGAGAGTGCTTATATAAGAGTGAATCCATCAATATAAATACAAGTCAAATTAAAGATAAAATGATGGAGTAAATAAAGGTAATATCCAAAAAAGAAAAAATTAAAAATTAAAATTTTTATTTTGAATGACCTAAAAAGAAAAAGAAATGATTTTTTAGAAAAAGTTCATCATTGGTTTGCTTTCAAACTTTTTAGATTTAATCTCTGTAATCTGTATAACACAAATTAGAGCAGTAACCAAAATTTGTCATTTTTGTACAACACAAATTAGTGACCAAAGTTCGTCATTCTTTTACACTAGAAATCCTGAAGAGGCTGGTTCGTTTAGTGATATTAAAAGAGTTAACTTATGAAAATCGAAAATCTACGACGTAAGAGCACAAACAAGAAGGAAGCTTAAGGGTATCATTTGGGTATTAATGCTTCCAACAAGGGTTCTTAAGGGTAGCATTTGGGTATCAAATTTAGGCAAAAGGCAAATGGGGAGCTTATTTTGCTCCTGTAAAAGCGTGTACAATGATGGGGAGCTTAAAAAAAAAGCTTACCCACCTTTTTTACTCAAATTTATTACAAAAAATACCCTTAAGTTATCCATAAGCTATTCTAACAAAATTTTTCTTTTAATAGTGGCACAAACTCCAATAACTTTATATACTCCACCATCTTTATCTCCATTCAATTAATATCTTTATATATTTATATATTAAATTCATAAAAATTGATTTGGTGTCCAAATGAAATAAACCAAATCTCTATTTATAGATAAAAATGTGTACTTTAATACCAAAAAATAAAAAATAAAAAAAGAATTTTTTATGGTCGAAAATGACCAAAAACAGCTAAAAACATTTTTGCTACAGTGCGCTACAACGTGTCAGGAAAAAAATATATATATATATATATATTTTAAACTTAAGCAAAATGGCATAGTTTTGAGCACTTTTAAACCTAAACTACGTCGTTTTGGAGAATTTTTTTTGAAGAATCAGGCTAAGCTCCGGTAGCAAATTAAGCTACCCAAACACCTTTTAGCTTAATAAGGAACCCTTAAGCTACTCCATTGGATCAAAAAATCCCACCAAGCTCCCCTTAAGCTACCCCATTGTTCATGCTCTAACTTGGTAAATGGGTGAGGAGAAAAGACCAACAAAACTATGTTGTTTCAGTTCAAAAGAAAGCAAAACGACATCGCTTAATGAAGCGATTTGGGGAAAAAAATAAAATGTGCCTGACAAGTCCCCTACAGCACTTGGTGCCATTGGGGTTACACATGTCGTGTCCTAGATGGACCGACACTTTATTCCCTCCCCCTTGCAGTTTTTGGTTGTTTTTCACCCACATAAAATCTTTAAAAAAAATGAAGTGTAAATTTTTTTTCTATGAACATGGACTTGGTTTACTTCATTTGGACATCATATCAATTTTCTACGAATTTTTCAAGTTTTCCTCATCTAATTTAAATTAACGGAGATAAAGATGGTGGAAGTGTGTAAAATTATTATAATTTGTGCATTGTTGGAATGATGTATTTGTTAAGTAGCTTAAATGGGTAGTTTAATGATATTTTGTCTTCCTCCGTCCCGATAAATGTTTACTGTTTTGAAATGTCCCAACTAATGTTAATATTTTTACTTTCTATTTTAAAATGTCTCAACTAATGTTTATTAATATTATTGTCAGAATACATTTTATAACAAGTCATTGATTATGTTTCTTAATTCAGTATTACATTTCGTCAAAAACGTGTTTCTTAATTCAGTATTACATTTTCGTCAAAAAGCAAGCTACCCAACTTAAGAGAACCTTTGGACTTGCTCTAATAAAGCAATTTTTTCCACTTCTGCTGTCAATGACCCTAATCCAAAACCTTAATCTAAAATCAGAAATTGGGCGCGATCACAATCGTTGCTGCCATTTATTTCAGCTTGGTAGGACCACCATCAGCCACGTTGAAAGCCATCCACAGACTCTTAGACCGCCGATTGGTGCGAAAATGAAATTAATTTCCGAATCAATTACTAGTAATGGGAGTCCATAGAAATTGATTGGAAAATGATTCCCAAAAAGTGTTTGGTAGTATAACTGTATAAGGGATGTGATTACTAATGTAGTATAAATTTATATTATGCTGTTTGGTAAGAAACAAAACAACTTAGAATGCAAAGATAAAGTTGAGGCAACTGACAACATTACCCTAATGTAAACACGTACTTGTTAATGACTTCCATGATAAAAATTAGACATTAATGTTATTATTACTGCTCCACAAAATAATAAGTTCTTCATTCTCTTTCAATTTTGATAAAAATTTTAAATTATCCAACATTAATAAAGCAAAAAAATATTATTAAATAATAAAAAAAACTAATGTTATGATAAAACTAGTTCAAATAAAAATAGTTTAAACATTTGAAACAATTCGAGAAAAGTACGTGTAATTACTTATTTAGAATAATTACTATTTTATTTTATTTTACATAGTTTCAAACAGATCAATCACTCACTCTTCTTTTCATCATATTCGATTGTGAAAATTAACAAAACATCATAAATTATAAACTATTATTAATAAATTAATTCAAATGAGATGAGTTAAAAAAACTTTATGAAGAGCCGAGGAACAACAACGACGACAAGGTATAAAAAGGAACGGTCGTAAAATTGTTGAAATCAAATAAATTATAAATATAAAGTAAATACTTAGCCTAATAAAAGGATATTATTGTCCTTTTACAAAAATTCTAACTATTAGAAATCTAAATAACACCTTCTCCATCAGGACTGTGATTCTTTAAATTTTACTCCCTCCGTCCCTAAATTATTGTCTCGGTTGACCCGGCACACGGATTAAGAAAACTCAATTGACTTGATTATTAATATTGGAATAGTATTGAAAAAGTGTGTTGTTTCCTTTAATGCCCATGTGTATGTGGCCCATAATTAAAGTAGGAAGAAAAAGTAAGGATAAAATAGTAAAAGTGATGTTAAAAGAAAGTTTCAAACAAAACAATTATTTTGGGACGGACGAAAAAGGAAAAGACAATAATTTAGGGACGGAGAGTAGTAATCAATTCTAAGATTTTAGTAATACTTTCCTATTCCAAATATAATTATTCCACCAAACATTATTAATCAATTTTATGAAATCAATTTCGCGATTTTGTGTACCAATCAAGGCCTTATTGCAGCTTCTACGAAGAATTGGAGGCGACGGTGTAGCCAATAGCCCCACTACCCCACTGTCATGGGGTGGCGCCTCCAACCTCTCTCTCCGATGACTGAGAACGATGCAAATACACATGGAAATACAAAATTCAGAAACTTGTTTAATTATAAACAAGTAGATGCAATGGAGTATTATGTTATGTTATCAACTACTTGTAACAAATATAAACACATCGATTAAGTATGTTGGATATGATATGAACACTGATTTTCTGTTTAGAGGTGGATTCAGGGTCTTTCAATTTTGTTTAGAATTTTGAGGGCAGATTAAGAGGAAAAGATACACAAAGGGTAAGAGATGGTGGTTGAGTGGAGTGATTGGTGATGGCAATAGGTTTCTGGGCTTTCATGGAGATGGGTAAAGAGAATGTTGGTGGCGGTGGCGGGGTTGTATTTGAGGAAGGAGGGGGAACGCTGCAACTGTTTGTTTAATGGAAGTGTATTCGTGGAGATGATGAGATTAAGGGGAAAAAGACGTTCTATTCACATTTCACACCTTAAAATATTAGTTTATACATTTTGACCCCTCTAATATCACACTCAATGGAACACAACCTAACGACATCCCTCTCAGGACCTCTCTCGTGCAAAAGTGGCAAACTTTAGTCATTGATGCACATTTACATTGTACAAGGACTAAAAATAAAAATATTTAAATGTTTAGGGATCAATGGTGCACTTTTCTCTAATAGTTTTGTGTCCATAATTATTGGAGTATTACAATTTTCAATATTTTTAGATTAATTTTGAAATAAAACATACTTATAAATAAGTGCTTAACATTTGCACTTAAAATACAATTATTTTTGCCTAATAAGAGCCCGTTTGATCCTGCGTTTTGGTCAAAACACAGTTTATTTGTAAAAATTGTGTTTCATTGATGCGGCAAAAAAAACTATATTTTCAAAATGCCGGTTTTAAAACGCTGATAGAAAAAAAAGGCTGCGTTTTGAAGCGATATTTTAAATACATTTATAAGAAAAAGGCGTGTTTTGAAAAATATGCATTTAAAAACGCGACACCAAACGGACTCTAAGACAACCAAAATTAATGCTAATCTTGTCACTTTCAATTTTATTTGATATTTTTTATATTTTGGTATGTGTTTTCAGGTGTGTTTGGTTTCCCAATTTAATATTTTGATTTTGAGGTATTTTTTTCTTTTGTGTGTCAATTGAAGAAAAAGTAAAAAAAGATATAAACTCATATAGAGAAAACTAGTGGGACCAACCATTATAGAATTACGAAGCACAAAATAAATCGTCCAATACGGCTTCAAATCTTCTATTTTATCCCTTATCACACTCTCTGTTCCATTAAATTTCAACTCTATATGTTTCTTTTGTAAAAATTATAAAAAGAAGACAAACTAAAATAATAAGTACACGTGTAAGGCTAGGATTAAGTAGGACACGAAGTGTGATAGAGAGTGTGATAGAAGATTTGAAGCCCGTCCAATACTCACTTCCTTTATTTTATCAAAAGAGCGAAATTGTCATACATTTTTAGTGTAACTTTTTCTTTTTACACAAGTGATTTAAATTCTTGTTTAATTGGACTCCAAACAATTGGAAAAAGCTTAAACATTATTTTTTTAATACATATTACAAGTATCCTAAAGTTTGCAAATAGTTTTTTTGAGTTTTACTGCTAAATTGCTTGAGTGTTTATTTCAGGCCATTTGATTGTCCGAAAATAAAAGTAGATTTAATATCTAAAAAGTACATAAACTCAGCGGCGAAGCCACGTGGAGACCAAGGGTGGCCATGACCCCCCTTAGACTTTGAATAATATGTAATGTACCCCCTTTAAAATATCATTATTACTATTTTTATTATATATTGGCCCTTGAATATTGAATATTACATTTTTAATTAAGTTAACTCGACCCTAAGGATCAAATCACGGCCTTGCATAAACTGTCAATTATTATGATGCTTGATGTATATCAATTGGGTTATGAAATCATTTCGTTTAATAATGAAGTTTTCTTGGGTGCTTGTGTAAACTTTCTTTTTACGTTGACAGCGTATAAACAATAAATTTTAATTATAATCTTTATATGATTAAATCACTAATTAATTATAATCTATTCATATTCTTATTAGTTTGGCGCGCGATAGAGGTTTATCACCAAACTTAATCATATAGAGTATATATGCCTATGGAGTAAAATTAATTGGCATATACTCCGATCCACATGATAGGAGAAAATTTACAAGGACATGTTACTATAATTTAGAGCAATATACAATCTCCTATCATATGGAGTAAAATCAATAGGCACTTACTCCACCTTTTTATAATTATAGTGTTTTATTTAATAAAGTAATTTTAATATATATATTTAGTTTAAAAAAATTAAGTTTTATAACTCCATATTATTTATTAATGTATATGTCAGAACTTGTAAGTAGAGATAAGTACGATACTAATTACTAATTTGATAAGTACTACTGTAATAAGTTTCTAAATTTATAAGTCTGAAAAAATCTCATTCAAATTCCGAATGAAGGGGTAATAACTACTCCATAACTAAAGTATGGTATAGATTATGCATGGTAAGTAAGTAAAAAAAAAAAATCTAGAAATTATTTTAGCATTTTGATTTGGTGGATATATATTGATTATTTAATTTACATATAGTATATTTTAGTGATTAAAAATCTCTAAATTATGAGAAAATTAAGATGCATGGGGCTCTAAAAATTAATTTCAAAATGTTGAGAAAAGTAGGGATGGAGTTTGGGAGGTTATCTTCTTCTAGAGCATATATATATATATATATATATATATATATATATATATATATATATATCGTCCCGCTGTACTATATATACTATGGAAGAATCAGATATATGTTAAATCCAATTAATCAAATCATACCAATACCAATGCCTTCCTTCGATGATCAACGTAGAATGTTTATTAATTAAATAAATAAATATAACCATGATAAGTAGTATTATATATATAAGTATCTAACAATTAAGTTTAAATAACAATAATTCGTCACACCTTAATTAATTATCAACATAACTATATAAGTGATATATATGGCGTAATCTGGTCTGGTCAACGACTTTTTTTTTATTATTGTAATCTCGCTAGCTACTTAATTTTTGAAATACTCGATCTTGACCACGTAAGTCAAACCAAATTGATGATAAATGAAATGAACTAAAAAAATTCAATCTAATAATAACTTTAACAATCTAATAATACAAGCTAGCTAGCTAGCTATATGGGGTAACGAACCAAGATCATATCGATCCTTACAACAATAAGTCAGAAAAAACAACAACATGAAGATGTTTGTCAACAAAAAAGAATATAATAATAAATAAAAACTTCCTACAAAATATTGTATTAAATAATGTGTCACCATTATTACATAATGGAAACTTGTAACATATGCTAAACAACATCAATTTTTCATGTTTTACAACAAACAAAGCAAAGAAAAGAAAAGAATTGAATTCAATTCAATTCTAAGTTAATGTTATAAGTAATTAATGTCATCATCTTCATCAGGAGGGGGGAGATTAAGATCAAGTAATTGTTCCTTATTTTCAACCGGATCTGGACGGATCGGCGCAAAGTTGTGAACTTTCTTATGTCCACTTAAAGCCCTACCAGACTTAAAAACCTTAGAGCAAGATGGACATGCATACTTTTTATTTTAGTACCTCCTTCGTTATCCACGATAACCTCTTTTGTGTTGGTTGTATCACATGGAGCATGAATTTGGATACATTGTTCCTTGTGTTGCTCTAGGGTTTGGTGCGATTGAAATTCCCTTTTGCATGATTTGCATTGATGTACTTCGTTTTCCACCACACATGCTTGGATTTGATTTTGATCGTGAGAAAATGAACAATCATCATCGTTGTCGCCGTCGCCATCGTTGTTGTCATCATCGTATCCATTGCAACCACTCTCTTCCTCCTTGTCACTACTTCCAGTACCTATGTATTCTTCCACGCGTCTCTTTCCCTTTTCGACTAGTCTTTTATCATGGATCCTTTCACCTTTGGATAAACTTAGTAGGGCAAGAGCTACATCTTCTGTAGATGATGTAATAGAAATCGTATCAATGGATTTCTTCGGAACTTCCAATCTTTGGATTTCTTTTAATTTAATCCGAGAGGATTTTTTTGATGAAACTTTGGTTGGAAAGATATCAGAATCAGAAATTGACGAACTATAAACTTCATCAACGGAGGTTTAGAAGACTTATCGGATTATTGATCGGCGACTTCCCTTTTCCCTCTCTTGTGTGCCAACCTAGATGAAGATGGTTGGTTAGGGTTACCTTGAGCGTTTGAATCGAAGGGGCTTTAGGCTTTGGAGGGAGTGGATGGAAGGCAAGGTGGGATTTCATATGCCCACCCAAAGCTTTCCCATTGGAAAAACACCTTGAACAAATCCCACATTTGTACCCTCCCTCCATGGGAAATTTTTCTCAAGTTTCCGTTTATGAACTAGAGAAATATAAATGTATATATGCCAATTACAAGACAACTCTAATTTCCACTATAGCCCAATCGCAAAATATAAGTAGAGGAAAACAGGTGCCTTGGCAATAAATATTAAGTGCTTAGAGTATTTAGTGAGAAAACATTGAATGCGTGTTGGTAAAAAGTGAGAAAAGTGAGTTGCGGATTAGGACAATAATTCTAAAGATTTGGTTTGAAGATGTAACCGATCAATTAATTGATAATATTTTTCATTTTATATTTCAAATTTCTTTCTGAATTTGCCAATAATATATAACGAACACTAAATGCAAACATCATATTATTTGTATTTACAAATGTCATTAAAAATTTGTAATCAATTATTTTACTATTTTTCTAAAAACATGTATCGATATATTTTTATATGGACACGTGTAAGTACACATGTGAAATATCAATCCTTAACAGTATTATGAAACTCATTGGTATAGAACAGCTAAGCTCTGATACCAATTGAGAGATCACATTACTTATTAACTGTGATCTTTATTCCTTGTGTTTATAACACTAAGTAATGGCTTGATAATAACCACTAAGAAAACTGTTTTGAGACGATGTAAAGAAGTTTGATGATAAAATAGTTTTGATCGAGTATATTGAGTTTGCACAGAAATTGTAATTGCAAAAGTGATTCAAGTGTTCAAAACAAGTTATGATCTTATTTTGTTACAGAGACAACCAGAGGTGAGAAAGGTTAGCTATTTCTGAGAGAGGTTAGCTATTTTGAAAATAATCAGTAAAACGTTCACAGATAAACTTATACGTAATATGCAATCATTCAAAAATGCAGTAAGCAATAAGTAAAGTGTGAGGTATAGAGAAATCGACACAGTGATTTATAGTGGTTCGGATCTCAATATCCTACATCCACAGCCCTCACAGCCCTTTGGCTCGATGAGACAATAATCCACAATAATTCTCCTAATTATACAGATTTTTGACGAGACAAGTCATCGACTTTCTTCTACTAGTTGGCACAATGTAAACACAAGAGAATAAAAGAAAGGCTTCTGTGAAATGACTCTGGCTAGTCGAATAGAAGCGAGCTTTATAGATCTTTGACAACGTGTTTGTTGAGTGTTTGCTTGGATGATTGAGCATGCTTGATTTGATTGTCTTCTCTTTGTATACTAAGGATATTGGTTATGAGTGGAACTCAGTGTGAGCTTGCTGAAATATGATTTCAATCTATGTTGTGTGAGTTGTATACTGCTATGTATATTATAGGCTGCTTATTTTTAAATTATATGTGCGTCCTTTATATAGACAGTAGATTGAAATAACTGGACATTGCTCAACGGTTGGATTTGCAACTTGTGTTATCCATTTGCTTGATCATGTTCAGTTGTCAACTTGAAGTATCCGTTGTCTCACAGGAAGATGTTTGTCTCACAGCTTCTTGATGTCGCCCTAATTAGGGTTTCTCTGCGTAGTAGCATCCTTAAAAGTCTTTATTGCCCTTAAATATGACCATTGTAAGCTAACGGTTTTAGTGGGTAAATCATAAATGTTATGTATTATAGAAACAATTATGTTTTTCAATCTTAGTTGTTCTCATTGTGTGAAACAGTCAAACTGCGATGACCAATACTGTTGATATCACTTTTTTTTACATTATTTCTAATCATAAATGCGGGTTAATGTAGCCTATTAGCATCATCAAAACAAATGATCTATATAAACAAAGATCCTAACAACATGCATTTCAACCTTTGTGCTAAATGGTCTAGAGAGTTTGGTCACAAAAGCTTGCGGTGCAATGGAGATGAAACATAAACATTCTTTTATATTGGCTAAATATTGCATCCATTCTTAAATTATTGTCTTATTTGACCCGATATACATGTCTACTTTTTGAAATTTTGAATAGTAATATTTTCCCTCTAAATTTTTTTCAATAATTCAAATTGTCAAGAGAAATAATATTACTTGATTGATTGTAAATTGTCCTATGTAGTGGGTCCTATAAATTAAGAGTAAAAACTATAAAATGATAAAAATATGAAAATTTTCAAACAAGACAATTTTTTTTGGAACGGACAAAAAATAAAAGTAGGACAATTATTTAGGAACAAATGGAGTATTGTTTAGTTTGAAGGGTAGGCGATTCCAAGAAATAAGACTCCCTAAGAGCATGTATAATGGAGGATTTTAAAGAGATTAAAATGATGTCTTTGAAAACAATTGAGATTTAATGGGGAGCAAGAAGGGAGCTTATTTGGGCAAACATTGACTGGGTAGCAAATTAAGCTACCGGATCTTACCAAGGCCAAATCATGAGAGAATCCTCAAAATGACGTCATTTCAGCTTCTAAACCTCCAAAAAGACATCGTTTTGAGCAGCGCTTTTTCAACAACAAAAAAAAAATTACAGTCGCTGACAGCCTTTCCACGTGGCACGCTACCAATGAACCGTACTTTATTTTCCTCCTCTCCGATTTGACCATTTTTCACCAAATTATTTTTTTATTTTCTTTTTTTAAAGTAAAGCATACCTTTTTATCTATAAATTGAGACTTAGTTTGCTTCATTTGAATATCAGATTAGTTTTCTACAAATTTTTCAAGTTTTTCTACATTTTTCTCTCTTTTCTCTCTTCAAATTTGGAGATAAAATGGTAGGGTATGTAAAGTTAATGCACTTTGGATCACCTTTGGAAATGAGTTTTTGTTGAAGTAACTTATGGGTAACTTTAAAGTTTTTTTTGTAATAACTTGATAAAAAAATTGACTAAGATACCCATAAACTTTTAGCCATTGTAATGGGAGACAGGGAGAGGACTCACCATCTGTTGTGTCATAGGGTAGTTAGTTTATTTGCAGTCCTCTTTAGGAGGAAAGCCTGTGACATTTACAACCACTATGCTTAAATTTGAATACTACTTTAACCACTCTACTATATTTTTTGGTACCTACATTTTTCGTTTTAATTTTAGCCCAAATCATTACTTTTGTTGTGTATGACTAACGGAACGATGATATGACATCCTAAAACCACCATCTCCACTACCTTTGCCGCCTCCAAACCCAGCTCAAGCATACCCACCACCAATCACTAGCCCTACCACCAAGTCGAAAGTCCAAGAACACATTAATTACAAAGTTTCTCACATTCTCTCTTTAAAAACTAAAATTCATTACATTTTTCTCACTTTAAAACACCATAACCATTTCTCTCTAAAGTTCTAGTAATATAATCTACGAAACATTTTTAATGAAGGTATTCATTGATTGACAGCTCATAAAAATGCACATGAAATCTAAACTCCAAGTTACATCCAAGCCCTTAACAAAATGCATATGCGAACACATGGGGTATTTAGCAGAATTTTTCTAACAGCATCCATCAAAAGGACTTATCGCGTGACAATTTTAAACTTTTGGGACTATATCAATAAGAATTTTTTTAAGGGACTATTAGTGGAAATGGCCATAGTCAAGGGAATTGTAGTGTCATTATCTCTTAATCTTATTCTTTAAAAGAAAGTTGCGTCATAGCCCCTTGATTTACTAGTTCATGAAAGAAAATCAATCTAACTCACTTTAGATCCAATAATAAATATCTAGCTAACTCACTTAAGATTTTATTGAATTAACTATAACTAATGATGTCTTTAAAATAGTCTCTTCTAATTACATATGTGAGAGCGCTATTAACACCTCATTTTCCTATTAATACACAATTTCTCCTAATACACCCCTACACTAATTCCACACCAACCTAATTTCTAAATACATCACCCCAAATTTCATATTCTACCCCTCTCAATTAATTCACTTTAAACCTAACCCACACGACCCACCCTCCCTCCGTCCTTCACGGCAGAAAACCCACCCCCAAACTCACGATCCTCCATCTCCCTCAACTCCGGCAAGGTAAGCCTCCCCAATCTCCCTCCTTCCCTTTTTTTTCTTCTCCTCCCTCCTCTTTGAAACCTTTGAAAAAAATTCGGTGATTTCTTCGTTGGGCCATAGTTGAAGAGCAACCAAGGGTTATCATAGTGATGTTCGAGTAACCATGGCCGAACGGAGAAATCACCAAATTTTTTTCAAGGGGTGTGTTGGGTTTAGTGGTGTTATCTCGGAGGGAAGAAAAGAAACAGAGAGGGGAGGGGGTAGAAGGAGAGAAGGGAGAGGGGAGGTGATGAAGGAAAGAAAGGAAAAAAAAAATTAGAAAGGGGGAAGGGTTGAACTGAGTTCGCAGCAAGGGGAGGGGATGAACAGTGGTGTGAGAGGGGCTCGGAGAAGGGAGGGGGAGAAGGAAAAAAAAAAAGGAAAACAGTGGTCACCGGAAACTGGGGATGCCGCCGGAACTAGGGAAGAAAAAGGCTGAAAAGGGTATTAATGTCTTTATAAACAATGACATTTTTATAATTAAATTTTTTGGGGTGTATTTAGAGGAAGTGTGAGTGTTAATAGCGCTCCCCTACATATATAGCACTTTATAATATAAAGACAAGGAAAATTAATAATGAATTAATGACAATCTTAATGAAAATCTACTCAAAGCTACAACATTATATTTTTGTTTGTGTAAATATTTTTGTTAGATCGATCGATACACAACCAAACCTTTTATTTTAATTTCTTTATACGTCAGCTAACATAATTATGCTTGTGAAATTCTCATTCCGGGTTTGACATTTGTTTAGAATTTTTATAGTAGTATTTACAAAACACTCCCTCTGTTCTAGACAAAGAGTCAACTTTTTATTTTTAAAAGTCAACACTTGACTAAATCAAACCAAAATTTTGCATAGTTTACTTATGTTTTAAGAAATAAAATTTTATTAATTAAAAATTATATTAAGAATACTATGGACTACAAGTTTCATATTTTTGTAAACAAATCTATTAATATAAATTATCGGTCAAATTTTAACTAAGTTGACCTAAAAAAGTCAAAAGTATACTTTTGACCTGAAAAGTGCTTTTATTAATAAAAAAATGGTGGAGTAATATTTAGCATTAGCTATCCTCCCAATCTCTATTCTTCTTCTTCTCCTCCTTTCTTTAGTCCTATAAATGGTGTCTTTGGTGAGGCGATCGACTTGTTGGTAGCTTAAGAGTCGTCAACCTATATATGTAGTCCTATAAATGGTGCCTTTGGTGAGGCAACTTTTGGTAGATTAAGAATCGTCAACCTATAAATGGTGTTTTGTTGCCTTTGGTGAGGTGGCTTGTTCGTAGATTACAAGTCGTTAGCCTATAAATGGTGCCTTCGGTGGGGCGGCTTAAATATCCGGCTTCTCCGTTGAGATTTGTTTTATAACAGGGTGTATGGTGAGACTTGAAGATTTAATTTTTTCGTTAGAAGAAGTGAGCGGTACCAATTGATGTAGAGCTCATTGGTACCAATTGAGTTAGAGCTCGTTGGTAACACGCAAAATCTTGAATCCACCATTAAAGCCCACAAGGTTAATACCCAAATTAAAAAAAATAAAGACTTTCAGAACAAGTACTAAATGAAAGGTAGTCGTCCATCAAGGAGCAAAAACATAACTCGACTTAAGAAAAAAAAATAATAATAATAAAAAAAAAGGTTGAGCAAACAAATGTCCACTAAGAAATTACACAAGTTAGATAAATATTTGTTATAACCCTTAGATTTGCTTGTACTTATTTGTTATAACCCTTAGATTTGCTTGTACTTATTACACATGTTAGATTTGCTAGGTTTGTACATTTGTCTAAACTTCATACGCCGACTTCGAGCTAAGTGCCTAAGTCTACCAATACTTGAAGACAACAACGTTGTTGATGAAGAGGAACAAAGTCTAATGATACGAACTCAGCTGATGTTGGTGTGGACAAGGCATTCGTCAAGATTTCCTTTCAACCTTATCTTGTACATGTGGACTTTTTACTTTGAGTGAGCTGCACTGCACTGCATATGATCAGACTTCACGTAGGCTGCCTATTGCGCACTTTCCTTTTTAACTGACAATTGCTTTTGCAATCTTCATTAGCAAACTCATCTCTGTACGTACCTATTACCTAACCATTTTGGGTTATTCTGCTATTCCTACTCCTTTTCTTAACAAAGGTACTCCACTCCACTCCATTCATATTTTATGTTACTTTGTATAGTGGAGCGGGGAAATTAAACGTGTCAGCTAACATTTATGCCCATATATATATTGCAACATGTATATAAAACTCAAGAGTATATATTAATATTAGACCATGAATCCCTAATCGCCTTTGAGGGCTTCCACCAACGCTCAACTCCTTTGTCTCTTCTCTCTCTCTGCGCCCTAGCCACGACAATTCCTTTCCACTAGTCCCTTCAAACTTTGTCGCTTGACGACACACAACAGTAACGATGGTCAGTAAACTTAATTTGTCGCTTGACGATTGACGACACACGACAGTAACGAGTAATGACGGTAATCGAGGGTCAGTAAATAACTAAATATCTTGATACTTGATAGTATGGCAACTAGAAGGAAGGAGAAGGGGTGGCGGTGCGGCAGTAACTGTGGCCTCTGTGCGGTGAGCACCGTCCGTGAAGGAGAGAGAATTTTAAGGCTAACTTGTCTAACTTCAGGTTTGGGTGGTTGGGCCTGGGCGCCTGGCCTATTGGGTTTGAAATCCATTAAGTGAACCGGACCGAATCTAAAACTCAACTCAATTCGTAAATTTGGGCTCGGCTCGTGAGTAGTTTGTCTACTTTGAGGTGGGCCGAGTATTTTAAGGTCCTCAAAAGTCAAAAGCCCACCTCAAGCTCGTCAAGGCTCGACTAGAGAGGAGAATTAACAAGCAGGGTTCCCCACAATATGTTTCCTCACTCGATAGTACTTTTGGTACTCTTCTTGTTCTAAATTGTCTTTTTTTTTTTTTTTTTTTGTCCGTTTCGAAAAAATTGTCTTGTTTGACTTTTCTTTAGGAAAACACTTTTCCAATTCTACCCTTATTTTTTTCCTACTTTGTGAACTTAAATTTTTTTTTACATATTACACTAATATTTATAATAGTATCAATTAATTTTTCTAAATCCGTGTGCCTATTTAAACAAGACAATTATATAAAAACGAAGGAGTACAACGTATTGAAGTTTCCTAATACGCTGTCGTAATGTTCCCCACAAAATTAAACATCAAATAATTGCAGATTATACTATATACATTAAGTTATTTACATTCAATGTGATATCAAAATCAATTAGCACTCAATAATAATTTAATATTTTGATACAAAAATTATAAATATCTATCTCACTTTTCATCCATATGGGGTTGTAATAGTGTAACATACAAGTGGACTTGTAGACAGAGCATACTCTTTCTAGTGCTTGCTACACATCCTGCTGAACTGCTGAAAAAAATTAATGCGACCAGAGTCGAGAAATAGATTTTCCCTTTTGGCAAGTCATAACAGAGTCCAAAACAATTTCTCTCAGCTGTTTCTCAACGTCTTCCACAGGAACGCGGGCATCTATAATCTGTCATGAAACCAAGAAGTTAAGGTCAGAGACTGACACATAATTGATGTCACAACACAACATTTTTGACATTATGAAGGCATTTCAATTGTAAGAAATCTAGGAACTACGCAATCAAAAGTTACTAAGTTCTAGCCTAGCTCAAACAAACTTCCCTTTCAGCCCCACTCCCCAACCTAAAAAGATAAATATGTTGTCTGGTACCTTCCAAGAGCTGTCGCTGAGCTCTTTGTAAAATCGGGCAACTTTCTTTTGAAATTCAAGCTGCTCGTATCTTTCACCCCCGTAACCTCCTCTTTCTGCAGCCTTCTGATAAATTTGAAATTAACTTTTCAGTTCGTCTGACAACTCTTACCAAGGAAATAAAAATACAAAAGAGGAAGGTAATAGAACAAACATCACTTCACTAGCTTGCTTATGTTGACAAAGGCATTCCACAACTAACAAGATGATCATCCTACTGCTTTCCTCGACAGGAAAGAGGGAAATAAGACATTCAATAGACAAATTTACCAAGGATCATAAAAATGCTTCTAAAAGCTCACTATTGCATATGTGGCCTGGTTGCTTAAAACAGATACATATGTAAGCAACCCATTTTGTAAGTTTGTAAATATTCTAGTGGTTCTGCAAATAATTGACAAAACTTCATTCGATTCTAAGTTTGTCAACAAGAAACGAACAAAACCATCAAACAGCAAGAGGTTAATTGTCAATAACCATTTTCAGACTGGAAAATTATCGGTTTAACCACATGATTAAAACCTTGATCATATCCTTGAATATTTCAGCAAAACATAATAATAAAAAAACTTACCTCTGGGGGTATGTCAAGGTATAGTACCAAATCAGGAGCTAGCAATCCGACCTCTGGAGCCTACATAAAAGAGATTCATTTCCATAATATATTATAAAATGAAAAATAAAACCAAAAAGTAAGCCCATCTTTCAGAATCATTAGAGCATGACTTTCACCTTACACCATTCAATGTCAAGCCCTTTGGCAGCTGAGAAAGCCACCCCAGAATAAGAATAGCGGTCAACAATGAGGGTCGTCCCACTCCTCAGCTTAGTCTCCATTAATGATCTGCAATAACATTTTGAAAGATTAAGTGCATATCTTACCACTTCCAAGTGCTTAAAAAACTTTCAGGCTGTTAACTAAAGAGAGATTGATCTAATAGATAGACTCTCAAGGGTCATAAATCCAGTATAGTTACATCACTCTGCATGGTTTCTCCTTTTGTGAGATTCGAAAGCAAACCGCGGTGAAGTTTATAGATCCAATATCTTACCACTTCCAAGTGCTTAATAAAACTTTCAGGCTATTAACTAAATGGACATTGATCTAATAGATAGATTCTCGAAGGTCATAGATCCAATATTGTCACATTACTCCACTGCATGGTTTCTCCTTTTCATGAGATTCTAAAGCAAACCGCAATGAAGGTGCCAAAACAACTATGTTCTGAGAATATCAAAGACTCGCGAAGTTCACGAATAAAACAAGGTAGCTAAAGTAATAAATGAATCCCATAGACTAACTCTGTTATGTAATGAAAAACATGTATCTTTCTATGCACCTAAAAATCATAAAGAGTCAGTAGCTACTCCACCATTATCAGCATCTTTCAAACAATTCTCAAATACAACAGTACATCCCCAAGAAATCAGAAACCAACATAAGGAACCAAAATAGTAAAACATATATATTACATAGTAAAATGTGGACAAATTATCTGAGCTGGCTTCATAATCATTAAAGGTTCAAGGTGCTTTTAAAGAGCCTCTCAGGGCCTATACACAATGTGCAAAACAGATGCAAACTTAAGTGCAGTAAAGTAAATATTTTAAGAAGCATATGAAAAAGGGTTAAGTTTGTAGGGTAAGATTCCATACAAACTTAATTTGACTTCTACTAAAAGTACCACTCACGGCTCATCCCACATTATCTTTCTCATAATTATGTTAAGCGCCTCGAGCTCTAGCAAGGAGAAATCACCCATGTCAAAGAATCATCATTAGACACAAATTCATCTAGTCGTTGATTTTCTATCCATCCTCGCAAGGAAATCCCAGGAAGTGGCCCCTAGGCGTGTTTATTTTTATACTGTCTTGCACTTTTGAAAATATTAAGAGAGTATAACTTTAAAAATATACACAGAAAACTAACTTATGGTACATAAAATCTCAAAATAAACAAGGCCGGCCTAGGAGCCTAAGATGCCCACTGATTGAATGACCAGGGCCTAAACATGTAAGGTGCTCTGGGTGAGCCCTGTTGACTTATGGCCTAGGCTTGATCCTCTTGTTCTTGGAAATTAAAGGGACTGATAAACCCAAACACATAAGCAGGACAAACACCATTCTGGGACAAGCACCATGGTGTAAACGTGTATTCAACTGCGTCTTCATATAGTGTCTCATTAACAGTAAACTTGCTGAAACCAGGTGCAATATCTTATGGATGTTGAAGGTGCCTCGAGAAAGGGGTAGGAAGGTAAATCGCTGAGTTTACTTTGGCATTACACACCTACGGGCCAGAGAGGTGAAGACAAGGGAGGAAGCACGGATATATGAATGATGCGGGAAAGGACAACACTGCACTTAACGCAAGCACTCTACACGCTAAAGACACTCTTTGGACCTCAAAAACCTGCCTCATGAAGGAAGCGAATGGGTATTTATAAAGAACGGTATCATACTCACGTGATGGTCACAAGTGATTCGTAAACGCAGTGGCACTATCTCATTGTTTGGTCCATGCTTGTAGGCTTGTTGTGCGGTGCAAGTGGCGTGTGTCCTCGGGGGACACGCTGCAGTTCTCCGTCATGCTTTTAGCTAGGCAACGAGAACCCTAAGGAGTGGGCCACAGACCACGTGGCTAAGCTCCGTACTCCAGCCTCCAATCCACAACCCTTTGTGGTCCCAAAGGTGGGGCTTACGTCTTGCGCATTAGGCGTGTCGAGCACCCCCCCGGTTAGTACCATCTTTATGTTTCCCTCTCCAAGGTACTTGTGAGATGATAAGTGCAATGCACCCGCACGTGTTGCGAGCGAACGTAAGCGAGGGTAAGAGTACTAAGAAACCTGCAGAGTTCTCCCCTTGCACTGTCCCGCAATACCCGAATTAGGGTTAGCCGGGGAGCTGTCGTGCGTTCTTGGTGGAGTGGCATGTGCGTCACATGCCCGAGCTTGGCTCGTGCTAGCCAAAGGGCAGGACAGTACTCTATGATAAGAATAAATAATATTGTATTTATTTATTTCCATCCTTTTGTATATAGTTTAATTCTAGAATATTCCTAGCCTACAAGTCAAAGATTTAGTTTGTTATTTTAGATTATTCTTAGGCTAGAATTAAGGGATTTAGAGTATTCTTAGGCTAGAGTTAAGGCATTGCCTTCTTGTAATTTATACTATAAATATAGGTTGTAATCATCTTATAAAATCATTGGAAGAAGTTATTTTATTCAAACCTTCATATGGTATCATCCGCCCCACGATTCATCACCCTCTCCAAGTCTTCCGCCGCCACCCAAACACCTTCCATCAACGCCCACGGCACCACCCATTCTGCCGTACAACCACCCTCAACAAACACTCCCTACCCACGGCAAAACTCTAGGCAAAACCCTTCCACGCCTTATCATCACTCCTCAGCTCTAATGAACCCCCCATCCCTTTCTAATCAACCCACCTTCAATGGCAAATGCCAATATTGCAATCGCAAAGGGCATGTTACCTCTCAATGCCATAGATTCAAGAGGGATTACCCAACCGTTGTTTTTCCCTCCACCCCACCATCTATACATTCCAACCCAAAGCTCCCTCTACTTCCTGCGACCACACAACAAAAACCCAAGCAAAACCCTAGAAACATCCCACTCTTGACGAAATTCCAGCCGTCAAATGTGACCCAAGATGTGACCACATCAGCACTCACATCTAATATCCACCCTCATATCTACACCGCATCAGCGCTTTCTACCACACTCCCCACATCCTGGCTTATTGACAGTGGGGCTACACATCACATGACAAGTGATTTATCCACCCTCTCATATCATAGCCCTTACAATGGAGTCGACACAGTTACTATAGGAGATGGCTCTTCTCTCCTAATATCAAACATAGGTAATTTTTCTCTTCCCACCCCTCACACCTAGAGATGTTAAAAGGGCCACGGCCCGTAGGGTTGGCCCGTTTAAACCGAAAAAAACAGGGTTAGGGCTCAATATTTTTGGCCCGTTTAAAATCATGGCCCGTTAGGGCTGGCCCGTTTAACCCGCGGCTCGTTAGGGTTGGCCCGCTAGGTTTCAGGGTTGGCCCGCCAGCCCGCATAATATTAATTAGGCCGTAAAAAGTTTAGGAGATACGTAAAACAACCACCATGAGAATAAAACTAACAACGTTTTAATCCAAAGTCAAACACATTTATCCTTTGCACTACAGTTCTTCTTTGTGTACTTGTGAATAAATATTGAAATATAAACAAATTTTTAGAAAGAAGCTGCTAAGTAGAGCTATTACATTATTTATTTTGAGAAAAACAAGTTGGAAATTATAACACATCGATGTAAAAAAATGTCTAGTTTATATTTCTTTTGAAAACATAAGAAACTATCAAAGTTATGAATGATTTATCGATTTACTATTTAAAAATATTGTTATATCATATCTTTAATCGTGGCTCGATAGTGGCCCGTTTAGCCCGAAACCCGCTAGGGTTAGGGTTAGGTCTGCAATATTAGTGGCCGAAAAATTGGACCGTTTAGCCCGCGGCCCGTTAGGGCTGGCCCGAAACTGATAGGGCTAGCCCGTTTAACATCTCTACTCACACCTCCCTTCTCTTCAATAATGTTCTTCATGTCCCACTCATCTCAAGAAACGTCTTTTCCGTCTCACAATTTTGTAAGGACAATTACGCCTATGTCATGTTCACACCCTCTTCTTTCATTATCAAAACACTTTCCAATCATCACACCCTCATTCATGGAACCCTTGACCAGGGTGTCTACATATGGTACCCATCTTCAATCCAAACACACACTAGCACAGCCATCCCACTTCTTTCGTGGCATCACAGACTCGGTCATCCCGCCCTTCCTATAATTTCCTCCCTTCAAAAACAATTTTCTCTTCCTATTCCCTCAAAACCTTACTCCAATTGTAATGCATGTGACATCAATAAAAGCCACAAACTCCCATTTTCTACCTCCTCTCTAAATTCCACCGCTCCTCTTGATATTATCTTTTCCGATGTTTGGACCTCCCCAATTTTATCCTGTGACAACTACAAATACTACGCTATATTTGTAGACCATTACACCAAATACACTTGGCTTTACCCTCTCAAACATAAATCAGACACTTTTTCCACCTTTAACCGCTTCAAAACCCTAGTCGAAAAATATTTTCAACGTCCCATAATCCAAGTCTTCTCCGATAATGGAGGAGAATACCTAAAACTCACTCCATCTCTTCTTCAAGATGGCATCACTCATCTCACCTCCCACCTCATACCCACGAACACAACGGTTACGCCGAACGTCGCCACCGACACATTGTTGAAACCGGATTGGCTCTCCTCTCTCACGCCAATCTCCCACTAAAATTCGGACATATGCTTTTCTTACACCTTATCTTATCAACCGTATGCCCTCTTCCACCCTTAATAATGACTCTCCCTATCTTCGTCTTTTTAAAACACCACCAAATTACACCAAGCTTCGCAGGCTCTTTGCTACCCGTGGCTTAGACCCTACACCACACACAAACTTGATCCGAAATCCAGCCCATGTATCTTTATTGGCTATTCCAATACCCAAAGTGCATACTCTGTTTAGAACCCTCCACCAACCGTGTTTATGTTTCCGGACACGTGAAGTTTATTGAAAGTGAATTCCCTATCCATCCCTCTCTAAAACCCTCCGAAACTACAAATATTACTCCTTCCCGGTGGTGTTCCATCACCATTCCAATACTTCAACTGCGATGTTACCCCGAAGCACTCACATCTGTATCTACACCAACCATCACACCTACCAACCAAATTGACCAACCTACAACTAACACTTCGATTCAAACCCACCACCACCCACACCTATTATAAACACAGCCCTTAACTCGCCCACACTATATCGACCAATCCATTGCCCCACTTTGTTGATGTTAACCCCGATATACTCACATCTGCACCTACACCTTCACATCCTCCGCCTAACGCACCTACCGCCACACCTAATATAATCCCACCCACACCTACTCGAACAACTACCCCAACCGTCCAACCCCATTCGAACCATAACCACCCGCTCTCAAAACAATATTGTGAAACCAAACCCAAAATATGTCAACCTAGCAACTCTTCCTTCTCCTACTAGCCTTCCAACCACAACTAAACAAGCTCTCTCCTCTCCTCTTTGGCGCACCATGTTAGATGAATATCAAGCTCTCACCAAAAACAACACATGGACCCTAGTACCTCCTCACCAAGCCCAAAACATTGTTGGTTGCAAATGGGTCTACCGTATCAAATACAACCACGATAACTCTATCCAAAAATACAAAGCGCCTTGTAGCCAAAGGCTTTCACCAACGTCGGTGTGGACTATTCGAAACCTTTAGTCCCGTTGTAAAACCCGTGACCGTTCGCCTTCTCTCTCTTGCCCTAAGCCAAGGTTGGTCTCTTCGTCGGCTAGACATCAACAACGCCTTCCTTCAAGGCACCCTTCATGAAACAGTTTTATGTCTCAACCCCGGCCGTCGATGAAGCCAACCCCACTCATGTGTGTCGATTAACCAAGGCCATCTACGGCCTCAAACAAGCTCCTCGTGCTTGGTACACCGAGCTCAAATCCCACCTTATTTCTTCCGACTTTAAACCTTCCATTCGACCCTCTCTTTTTATCTACAATCAAAACCACCACACCCTTTATCTTCTTGTCTATGTTGATGACATTATCATCACCGGTCCATCACAATCCCTTCTCCAATCTTTCATCACTAACCTTTCCAATCGTTTCTCTAAAAGATCTTGGACCTCTTTCTTATTTCTTGGGCATTGAAGTCAACCCTAATGCTCAAGGTCTCATTCTCTCTCAAACCAAATACATCCATGATCTACTCACCCACCATAATATGATTGATTCTAAACCCCAACCCACCCCAATGGTTCCTTACCCACCTCTCACCAACACCTCCTCTCTATCTCAAACCCATCGATTATAGGGCCATAGTCGGTTCTCTCCAATATCTCTCAATCACCCGTCCGGACATTGCTTTCCGGTCAACAAACTTGCACAATTTTTGCAAAATCCACGTGACACTCATTGGTCCGCCTTAAAACGTCTTCTTAGATACCTTCACAAAGACTCTTCATCTAGGGTTGCAACTATACCGTGACACCCCATGTTCCTTCATGCCTTTTGTGACGCAGATTGGGCTAGTGATAAAGACAATTATGTTTCAACTTCCGGATATTTAGTCTATCTTGGGCGCAACCTTATTTCCTGGGCGTCTAGAAAACAACGAGCACTTTCCCGCTCCTCCACTGAAGCTGAGTTTCGAGCAATTGCTGATACCACGGCTGAAATTCTTTGGGTTCGTAACCTTCTCACAGAAATTCCTGGTGCTATACCCGGTGTACTCACACCAACCACTACACCAGTTATATACTCTGACAACCTTGGTGCCACCCACTATGCTGCAAATTCTTTTTCACTCCGAATGAAGCATCTTGCTCTTGCCTTCCACTTTGTTCGTGAACAGTACAACTTGGCACTTTACGCACACACAGCAACGATCAACTTGCCGATGCTCTTACCAAACCATTACATCGTCCTCGTTTCCTCTCTCTCGTCTCCAAGATTGGACTTATCCAAGGATCGTCCAACTTGCGGGGGCGTGATAAGAATAAATAATATTGTATTTATTTATTTCCATCCTTTTGTATATAGTTTAATTCTAGAATATTCCTAGCCTACAAGTCAAAGATTTAGTTTGTTATTTTAGATTATTCTTAGGCTAGAATTAAGGGATTTAGAGTATTCTTACGCTAGAGTTAAGGCATTGCCTTCTTGTAATTTGTACTATAAATATAGGTTGTAATCATCTTATAAAATCATTGGAAGAAGTTATTTTATTCAAACCTTCATACTCTACAGTGGACCATTTATTTCAGGTTATCTTTGGGCTTCTTACAGACCTCCCCAAGCATTCATCATACTTCGTATCATCAACAGAAAATCAGTTGGAAGAACATCCTCGGCCCCCCAAACAAACCAACTGTGTTACCTACTGGGGATGCAGGTTCAAGTGAATATTAACCCTGAGATGGGAAAGATGCCTAATCCTGCAATCCTGATTGATTTGTATGTTTCATGTATACAAAATGTTCACCTCCAGTTGGGCGGTTTTACTGTATATTTTCTAATTATAAGAAAGTTATGTATCATGCAACTGTGTCTACTAATGATGATTGTAATATGTTCAATCATAAGCATCTTATATTTAGTTTACGAAGGGGGCAACTTTGATATGTGTATATGTGTAAAATATAAAAACAGACCTCTTCTCCCAGCGATTTGCACTAAAGAGTAGATGAATTGCACGATCATCCAACTGAGACTCGTTGGTAAGATATGAAGAAATCATTTGCCCCACGCCCGTATTTCTGTCAGGAAACCGCCATGCTTCAACCGGATGCCCACGCCCCTCCAAGTAAGAAAGTAGTCTGGCAGACTGCGAGGTCTTCCCACTACGATCTAAACCTTCTAAAACAATCAAAGCACCTCTAGAGTTACTGCCGTGATTATTTTCCATGTGAATTTGCCTAGAAGCACACTTTAATGAAAACTTGGTATTCAATGATAGCCGTCCACCTATTGCCCCAAAATTTCTACAAAATCCAGAAATCAGTTCAGTAAAGGGCAGTCATTAGCACTTAGCAAACATATACGATCATTTATAACCCCTTCCCACCAAAAAATAAATTCCTGCCGGATATTCATTTGTTGCGGCTAGACAAATTATTGTATATTTAATGTATAGTTTGTGACCAGTAGGTGACAAAAACTATGCTTGCATAAATACAGACCAAATTGATTCATTATACATGAAATCTGAAATCGCTTGAAACTTGAAGTTTCATCCTCTAATCGCAATGATAAAAGAAAGAAAAAATAAATTAGAAATCAAAACAGAACAGATATCAATTCAAATTCAAAAGAGCGAATGAGCAAGTATGAGTCATGTCCCACAAACCCCACAACTGAATGTATCAGAAAGTAACTAATTAAAGCACGTATGCAACATGAAAAATCAATAAATCAATTCCTAATCTACTAAAATCAAAATGAAAAGAAATTAACTTCGCCGAATTGGCCAGCACATCAGTATTGAAATTGCCAGCCCAAATTTTACAACCATGGGGAGAGAGTAATTTTCGACCAAATCGAAATTAAAGAATCATACTGAGAGTGAGAAAATTAAGAATTGGTTTGTGAGATAGAGAAAGAAGGAAAGAAAACCTTTCTTCAGCTAGGAGTTGACAAACCCTAAGGTTTGGATCAAGGGAAGAATTGAACCCTTCAATTAGTGATAGTGTTGGCTAAGTTAGCTTGAAAATTTGTAAATTGGCGCGTAAAGATTTTGATTCATAATTCGCGGAACTGCGGAAATGGCTAACCTGAAAGGAGGAAAATTGAATTGAATTCGCGCCTTTGTAAAAACGACCATTATGTTTGGCAGCGCATGCCCTCCTCTATTTCACTCTCCTTTTTTCTTTTTGCCTTTATTGCCATAATTTGAGACGAAAATACAATATTGTCTAATAAATTGAAAAATAAACATAGATTCTATAAAGGATTTTAGCTTGACCTAAAAGATAGTTTAATTTTTAAAATTTGAGCAACAAAACACTTTTTTTTTCAAAATTTTCCTTTTTCTTAATGGCATGACATTTCTCTAGTCATACAAAAAAAAAAAAAAGATATGATTTTAGATCAATTAAAAGAAACATAGAGATGCAAAATTTCAGAATCAAAAAGTTAACTTTAAATATAAAAGTTTTTTTTTTTTTTTTTTTTTGGAACGAAGGGAGGGTAAAACAAGTTTACCTAAATATAAACGTCATTTTTTTTTTAGAATAACCTACGGCTAATGCCTGTTCTGAGATACTTTAGATATTGACTCTTATCAATTTTTTTGATATCTCAGTTATTCGACATATTATACTTTATTGAGACAATTTGACAGCTCTTCATATTATTTTGAATCCAATATTTAGAAAAGAGCTAAACACATTGGCTTGAATTGCCATCCAGCAAGAGGAAGGCCTCTTAGTAGAGTCATTGCAACCAAACATTGGCTGTGTTTGTTTCGACTTTATAATGACTAAAGAAAAATGTAAGATTAAGATAGAGGATGTGTTTGGCCTCGGGATTTAGTGGATTAGTTTTGAGTAAATTTTGTAATAATTGGGAGGGAAAAAAAGTACTCCCTCCGTCCCTTAATTATTGTCTTGTTTGACCCGGCACACGGATTAAGAAAAAACAATTGACTTGATTATTAATATTGATATAATGTGTAATTTTCTTTAATGTCCATGTATGTTGCCCATAATTAAAGTAGGGGAAAAAATAAGGGTAAAATGGTAAAAGTGATGTCCTAAAAAGAAAAGTTTTCAAACAAGACAATAATTTTGGGACGAACAAAAAATGAAAGGAAGACAATAATTTTGGGACGGAGGGAATAATTTAGGGACGGAGGGAGTACTCCCTCCCTCTATTCCTAAATTATTGTCTCATTTTATTTTTTGAATCAAGTTGACTATTTTTTAAAAGAATATTTAATTTTTTTAATTTTTATTTTCTTAGAATCATAAAACGCATAATTCATAGTATTAAAAAAGCATTACAAATTACGTGTTTTATAATTTAAAAAAATATATATATATATATATCAAATTTTTATTTGAAAAACAGTAGTCTAACAAAAAATTTTTAAATAAGACAATAATTTAGAAATAAAGGAACTAATTGAGAGAAAGTTGGTGAGAACAAAGAAAGAGAAACTCCAAAAACTACAAATCAAACCATAAAAAGTATCGGAAAAGGACATACCCTGACAAACAAAAAATAGTGAGAATCAATTACGGGTGTGCACGGGCCATAAGCCCGCGGGCATCGACAATGCCCAATATGGGCCCATCAAGGTGCGGGCATTAATTTTAAAAGCCCAGTACAGGATATTAGCCCACGGGCTTTAATGAACGGGCTTTGGGCGGGCATTGGACGGGCTCGGGCTTGCTTGGGCTTATGGATTGATTTTCATAAAAACAGAATATAAATGATTAAATGTTACTGATGCGATCCAAGTTTGCTCAATATCGATGTTCATAAATGTGTTCAAAGATCATATGACGAAAGATTGGGCATTGAAGTTCAAGTAAGGTTTGTTTGTGATGTTCGTGATTATTCAAGTATTCAAGAATCAACGGAAGTATTTTGATATGCATGGAAGGACTTTGAAGGCTTCAAAATGTATGAGAAAAGACTTGAAGACTGAAGAGACGTCCGTTAAAGTCATCCTAGGCATGATGGATAACTTTGGGAGCCTTTTAACGCTAAATGGATGACTTTAGAGGGCCAAAGTGCACTTTTTAAAATTAGGCCTTTAGAAAAACGAGATTGATAGTATTTTTCTTTATTTTGGTTTGTTATTGTTTCCTAATTTCCCTAGGTAACTTACTTAGTTGTTTCCTACATAGTTTAGGTAATTCTTAATTGTTTCCTTTTTATTTTAGAATTTTATTTCCTCCAAGGATTATGATTCAGACCTTTAGCCTATTTAAGACCTCTTTATGTATTTTAAAGATATACAACTTTTGAGATTAAATTAAATTGAGATAATTCTTCAATTCTTCTTATTCTTTGCGAACTATTCGAACTTATCAGGATTGTCCTGTGGCGTTCACCCTTTTCAACTTATCAATTGAGATTCCATACCAATTGTGGCGTTAATCCTTATACCAAGGTTCGTGGTCGTCTCAATTATCGGGTTGCGGCTGTACATGCCAAGGTTCGTATTTGGACTGATTCATTGGGTTGAGGTGTCACCCTTTCATCAAACTTCATTGATCTTAGCTTCTATTTCGCGTGAAAACGTGATTCGTCAAGAACCCTTGGCGAAGATCGTATCAGTTACACAGTTACACTGCTGCCTAAAGCTTAATAACATGAAAGAGCATATTTTGAAATAAGATAGAAGATATCATGTGAAAGGCATCAACTTCTATAGATGCCAAGGAAGACCAAAAAGACAAAACTGAGCCAACGAAACATTAGGTGTAAGGATGACGAATGTTGAGATATAGTGAAGGCCCAACTTCCATCAGAGGTCAAGAAAAATGAGAGCATGATTAATATATAGAACAAATGCACGGAGTGTGCTTCGTGGAAAAATAACTGAAGTAGTAAAATATTAAAAATAATTCATAATCCAATTTTTAAAAAGATTTGAAGTAGCAACGTTTATCAGACATTAATATATAAAAAACTTGCAAGGATTTTACAGGTCTTTCACATGAAACTTGCAGGGATTTCACATGAGAGCTTACTGTGTGAGAGAGAGAGAGAGTGTGTGTGTGTGTGTGTGTGTGTGTGTGTGTGTGAGATGGAGATGGCTCAAATAGTTTTCCTTTGAGCGAACTCATCGAAGAAGTTGTGAGAGTCTAGAAGGCGGAAGCAGCGAGTCGACGGCGATGGCGAAGCAGCGACGGCGATGGCGAAGCAGGAAAGCTGCAGCGATGGCGAAGTAGGCAAGCTGCAGCGATGCGATTGCGTCGAGGTGAGAGTGTGATGAGAACATTGAGAAGGGTTCGAACAGAGATGAGAGTCGAGAGATGCGTCTTGTCTGATTTGGGGATTGTGATTTGTGAAGGGTTTTTGACTTTTTTCTTTTAGTTTTAGATATTATGTAAATTGTAAAATGTATATATATATATATATATATATATATATAGATCAAAACGACGTAGTTTTATGAAATTGACTGGCCGGGCTGGGCTAAACGGGCATTAAGAATACAAAGGCCCAGTGCTGCCCGAGACCGCAGGCTTTCAATCCTTCTCAAGCCCAGAACTGTGTACTAGCCCATGGGCACGGGCTTTGAGGGCCGGGCATTGGTGGGCTCTGCGGGCTGATGGGCCGGCCTGCTCACCCCTAGAATCAATGAAAGAAAAAATCGAAAATTTAAACCAAATCCTTAACTCTTCTAGACAAACACGCCCAGCATGAACTTTTAGTAGAGATGTTAAAAGGGTCACGACTCGTAGAGTTGGCCTGTTTAAACAAAAAAAAAAAATAGGGTAGGGCTCAATATTTTTGGCCCATTTAAAATTAGGGCTTTTTAGGGTTGGCCCGTTTAAACTACGGCCCGTTAGGGCTGGCCTGTCAGGTTTTAGGATTGGCCCACCAGCCCGCATAATATTAATTAGGCCGTAAAAAATTTAAGAGATACGTGAAACAACCACCATGAGAATAAAACCAACAACCTTTAATCCAAAGTCAAACACATTTATCCTTTGCACTACAAGTCTTCTTTGTGTACTTGTGAATAAGTACTGAATAATAAACAAAATTTTTGGAAAGAACTGCTAAGTAGAGCTATTACATTATTTATTCTGAAAAAAACAAGTTGGAAATTATAACACATCGATGTAAAAAAATGTTTAGTTTATATTTCTTTTGAAAAATATAAGAAACTATCAAAGTTATGAATGGTTTATCGATTCACTATTTTAAAATATTGTTATATTATATCCTTACTTGTGGTCCGATAGTGGCCTGTTTAGCCCGAAACCCGCTAGGGTTAGGGTTAGGTCTGTAATATTAGTGGCTCAAAAAAACTGAACCGTTTAACCTGCGGCCCGTTAGGGCCACAACCCGTTAAAACCAACCCAAAACCGCTAGGGCTAGCCCGTTTAACATCTTTTAACTTTTAGAAGACTCCCACACTTGTCTTTGTTTTACAAGTACAGAATTAATGCAAGCATCTGACTTTCAAAAGTACCATTCTGAAGCAGTTCAACAGTATCTTTCGCAAGAAACCGTAGAAAGACGCTAATACGGCCACTTAAGAATATTCTGAAGCAGTTCTCGGGGCTCTTGGTAAGTATTTCACCATTCGTTTCTGATAAAGAGTTAATTTTAAAAAATTATGTCTATAATCTTAAAAAAAAAAATTTCAACGTTATCTTTCATATGTAATATAAGCATCTTGACTTGATTTTACTTAAATATTTTTGTAATTATGTCTAACTCTAATGACACTATATATCCCTTAATTAGTAGACTTTTCAAACATGGAGCGAAGGGAGTAACTCATAAGGTGGAGTCATGGCGCCATAAAGGTTGAAATGATGCAGCCTATGCAATTGGGGCGGTTTTAGGTCAAAGAAAAAGCAAGATCTTTCATGCTATGTATTATGCAAGCAAAACTCTTAATGATGCCCAACTTAATTATGTCACGAAAAAAGAGTTCCTTGTCATTGTTTTCGTATTTGACAGACAATTAAGTTTTAGGAATATCTCATCAACTTGACCGTGATCAAGTATCTATTCACCAAGAAGGAAGTTAAACCCCGGCTACTTCCCCAAGAAAATCGAGATAAAAAAGGACCCGAGAACTTGGTCGCAAATTATTTATCAAGACTTGAGCAAGACGGACTCCATTAAATATAAAGGAAGATTATTAAAGTTTGTACTGCTTGATCATGTATGTGATCTTGCACTTTGATTGATAAAGATTTTCTTTTTAAGAGACCAAAAAACCCTCCTAGTTAATGGAGTACACATAATAAACACACATTCAAAGTTTTTTTTTTTTTTTTTTTTGCCTGATTTCGATACAGAGAGAACACCAATTCGGTATCGTGCAAATATTACTAGTATTGTTCATTTAAAGTTTAAAATCAAACAACTTATTCCCAAATCAAGTACCTTATTACACAACCGACTTTGAAATATTGAGAAACGATTTGCTTGGGCTAAATGAATATTTCTTCCGATTCAGGTAAAGAGTCAATTATACTATGTTGGGATGTTTCACTTAAAATTTTACTTTAAAAAATTATACCGACAATCTTCATAAAACTTCGAACTTTACCATCCACATATGCTATAAACATCTTAATTATGCTAAATTATTTTTGTAATTATGACTAATTTCAATACTACTACTTATATACTCCCTTTGTTTATGCTAAACTATTTTTGTAATTATGACTAATTTCAATACTAATTATATACTCCCTTTATTTCAGGCAAAGAGTCAATTTTTGACTTTTTTCGGTCAACTTAGTTAAAGTTTGACCAATAATTAACATAAATTTAGTGATTTTTACAAAGTTATGAAAGTTGTAATTCATAGTATTCTTAAGACAATTTTTAATTAAAAAGTTTTTATTTTCTAAAATATAAGTAAAATATGTAAAATTTTTATTTGATTTAATCACATGTTGATTTCTAAAAAAGAAAAGTGGATTTTTTACCTGACACGGAGGGAGTATCTCTTAATTATTAGACTTTTTAGACATAGACTCTTTGGGTGAAACGGAGAGAGTAATAAATTTTATGAGTTGGTAGGTTAAATACTTAAATGTTCACATTTCTCGTTTCATTTTTTAACCTTGGATAATGCCTCCGTCCCATGGGCATCTATGGTCACTTTTATTAGTTTATATTATAGGTGTTCAATTTTAGTTATACTTAATACTCCCTCCGTCCCTAAATTATTGTCTAGGTTGACCCGGTATACGGATTAAGACAACTCAATTGATTTGATTATTAATATTGGAATAGTGTTAAAAAAGTGTGTTGTTTCCTTTAATGTCCATGTGTATGTGGCCCATAATTAAAGTAGGAAGAAAAAGTAAGGGTAAAATAGTAAAAGTGATGTTCTAAAAAGAAAAGTTTCAAACAAGACAATTATTTTAGGACGGACGAAAAAGGAAAGGAAGACAATAATTTAGGGATGGAGGGAGTATTTTTTATTGGTGAAGTGCTATATTTAAAGTGAGGCGCTAAACGCACCTCTCTGGTGAAATTACTAACTTGTCTTCGGATGTGTATGTTTCAGATATGTATGTTTTTGACATATTTTGTGTTAATTTTTTTTTTCTATTATTATTGAGTTATAATTTACATTTTAAAGAAAAAAAAAGGATACATGCGCCAGGACAAGGCGCATGTCCCATTTTTTTTATTGCAAAAAAAAAAAAAAAAGATACATGCGCGCGCATGCCTTCTTCAACATGAGCACGGACCAGGCGCATATCGAAGAGGACATGCACAAGGCTTAGGCGCATGTTCCCCTTCTCTTTTTTTGGCAAAAAAATTGTTAGAAACAAAAATAAATAGCAGTATGTCCATTTTTTTTTTGCAAAAAAACTGTTAGAAAACGTGGGCAAGTCTAAGAGGCTTGATTTGGTTCGATGGTTCGGACCTTGAATCGAACTAAGATTTGCACCCTCTACCGGCGCGCGCGTGAGAGAGAGTCTCTATGCTATACAAGCGTACTTCTTACAAGAAAGGAACTTGTATATAAACTAGCATTACATTTGTTTTTTTTTTTTTTTCAATGTGAGACAAACCAACTTATTCAATTTTAACTCACCTACTTTAGACACTAATATCTCCATTATCCAAACATCATTTTGGACAAATAAATATACGGTTTCGATGTTCCTACGGAGTACAGCACATCTCCACAATTATATTTGTTATTCGATAAACGAATCACTAAAAAATCTAACATAAAATATGTCGAAAATATATACATTCGAAACAAATAAAAGTGAGAATTTTAAGTTGAATATTTCTACATATAAAAAGACGAGGACAAGTTATAAATTTTGCAGGGGCTACGTTTAGCGCCCATGTATTTAAAAAAATTTGAGTGTTCATATGAATGTCGTTTTATTTTACTTATGCTTAAACTTAATACATTGTACTTTAAAGTGTTATAGTTAAAATATAGAGCGTTTATACTTTATATCAATTCTCAATCTGGAATCAAAAATGTTTTGAGACAGAGAAACAAGAATGGAAAAAGTACATTAATAAAAGAGCAAAATACACAAATAGTCCCTGTGCTCTACCCTTTTTTAGGATTAGTCCTTGAATTAAAATTCAAAAAAATTAAGTCCCTATATTAAATTTTTTTACACAAATGGTCCTTCCGTCCAACTCCGTTAATTTTTTTCCGTTAAATGCGCTCACGTGCCTCTCACACAACTTTGGTTAGGGGTAAATTTGTACATGTATTTTTTTGTTTTGAATAGACAAAAATACCTATAATTTTTTTATTTGTTAAAACTTGTAACAAGGGTATTAATGTAAGTACACAAATTACATTACACCCATTTCTTCATTCTCAATTTTCTTCCCGTCTGTTTCCATAGTGGCTGCCACCATCGGACAACCACCATTGCCGGTGAGCACAAAAGGCAATTTGTTCATCTCCCCGTCAAAGTCCACGTTATTGCCACCATGACTTCCGAGCGCAAGACTCACTTTGAATTTTTCAAAGAGGTCACCCTTTTCACTGATCACCTGCTCTTCTTCAATCTCATCCTCTCTACCTCTATCCTCGCCGCTTTCAGTCCAGAGACAAGAGGCTGCTGCTGCTTCTCATCAATCAAACTCATTACACTAATGCCCTCACCCTCACCCTCTTCTCTTTCCATTCAACCACTCCTCTCTCCCAAACCCCTAAACCCAATCCCTCCTTGTATCTTCCCCAGTTATCCCATCACACAAATAGTCAAACACATTACTCTCTCCCTATCTCTCTCTCTCTCACACACACATACACAAAAACACTATGTGTTTGTTGTTGTGGTATTCAAGGCCCATCCAACTTGATAATTACTACTGTAATACTAGTATTTTACTACTCCAATGTTATTGACCTTTGTCTGCAATTCAGTCCAACCCCATTTAATTATCTTTCTCTCTCTCTATCACCCCCTAACAATTTCCCTCATCCCTCCCCCTGTCTCTCCCTGTGTGAATGGAACTTGGCATAATCAAATGGGTTTTGAGAAACTTGAGAAATTGGGTAAACCACTATGTAATCCATTTTTTTATATTGCTCCCAACAATCAACTCTAACCAATCAACACAAATTAACTTCCCTAACCAAGCACAATAAAATTCTCTACGATCCACTTGACAATCACCAATAATTCGTAAAAATTGCAAGGGATATACTGAGTTATTGGAAAAAACTTACTTGCAATTGTGCAAATGTTGTTCCAATTTCGAGCCTTAAGCTTGAATTCGCAGCAATTAGGCAAGAGTGGTGCGGTGGCTTGCTGGAGCAGAGATGTCAGGGGACTTTGAAGATCGCTGTTAATGGAGGCCGGAGACAACATGGCTTGGCTGGATTGATGGGATCATACGACTTTTGAAGGGGAGGGTCACCGCTGGCAGTTATGGGAGTACACCGCGAGGGTTGAAGGAGGGTCCCTGTACTCTTTATTATAAAATACCTATTTTACCCTTACCAAAAAGCACGTGAGTTGCACATGTCTCTACTTAACGGCAAATATTTAACGGAAGGACCAATGGTGTAAGTCATCCCATTACAGGGATCACTGGCGTGTGGTAAGGACCAATCCCAAAAAAGGGGCAGAGTACAGGGACTATTTGTGTAGTTTGCTCTTAATAAAATATACTCCTTCAACTATAAAAATAATAAATATAGAAAAACATCTATCCTTGGCAAACTACACATGGCACTATATAAATGGAAGATGTATTCAGGAACCCTATGCCAGGAGCACCCTATCTCTCTCTCTCTCTCTATCTCCAATTTTCGCGCTCTTTCCGAACACCGAAGTCTACGCATTATCTCCAGTTTCCGCTAAAAACTCAACCGCCACTAACGAACTTTTCCACCCGCCAAAAAAAATTAAAATTTTCTCTCTCCCTCTCCCTCCACTTTCCGCATTTATCGTTCTGCAATTTTCCTTAGGTGGGAAATCGGCCATTATCGAGATCCGCGATGGAAGATGAATAGGGTATTCAGCACGCCGGCGTCTCGTCTCCGTCAACACCTCAGGCGACCTGCGTCCAAACCCGTAATCTCTGAAGACGTAAACAACACCTTCCTATGGCGGTACCAAATTCTCGACCCAAACAGCGACATTGTCACCCGATGGAATCGAGTCTTCCTTGTGTTCTGCCTCATCTCTCTCTTCATAGACCCTCTCTACTTCTACCTCCCCTACGTGGGCGGCCCCGCTTGCATGAGTACCGATGACAAGACCGCTGTCGCCATCAACATTTGGCGGTCTTTGGCAGACGTCTTCTACATCTTGCACATCATCGTCAAATTTCGAACTGCATTTGTGGCACCAAGCTCAAAGGTGTTTGGAAGAGGCGAGCTTGTGATGGACCCACGCCTGATTGCAAAGCGGTATTTGCGATCTGATTTCGTTATTGACCTTGCCGCCATGCTTCCATTACCTCAGGCAAGTCATTATGAAATTGTCAGAAATTCCTTACAAAATAAAAAGTTTTTCTAATTTTATGTTTAATGTACTACCGTTGAGATTGGCAATTCATGTTAATTGGATTGATTTTTCAAACATGATTCTCTGATTTAAATGAACCGAGTTTTTAATTAGAGTGGTTGGCCATAAATTTACGAAATTGTCTAGTGAAAAATCAATCAAATTTGAGTGGGATCATACCAGTTCCAATACAAATTTGATCGGGATCATACCAGCTTCAATGCACCGAATCCATTAGAATTTAGAACCAGCATGTTTAGGCGAGAATAATGTTAGGATGGGTCATGTTGCAACCCAATCCTATAACATACCCAAAAAAGACTTCATCAAATTTTGGAACATGATTCTGAAGTTGTGTATATTCTTTTTGGATTAGAGACCAACCAGTTAAAACTTATTTTTCGTGTTGCAGATAGTGAACGCAATTATAATACCAGCAACGAAAGATTACAGAGCTGATCATGCTAATAACACACTGGCTCTTATCGTTCTAATTCAGTACATTCCGAGATTGTTTGTAATTTTTCCTTTAAACAATCAAATCATCAAAACAACAGGTGTTGTTACCAAGACTGCTTGGGCAGGCGCTGTCTACAATCTCCTTCTTTACATTCTTGCCAGTCACGTATTGGGAGCTTCGTGGTATTTAATGTCTATCGGCAGGCAACACAACTGCTGGAAACAGGGCTGTCGAAATGAGATGAACAGAATTCCAAAATGCAAATTCGATTATCTGGATTGTAACAGTTTACAGAAACCCAGCAGGCAAAATTGGCTGAATTCCTCAAATTTGCTTAATCTTTGTGATGCTGCGAATGAAAACTCCACTTTTAAATTTGGAATGTTTGCAGCCGCTTTTACTAGCGAAGTTGCTCGGTCTCAGTTTTTTGTCAAGTGGCTGTATTGCCTTTGGTGGGGTTTGAGAAATTTAAGGTCTGATCTTCTTCATGATGAGTTGTTAACACATTGTTTTGAGATTATTCTTTTACTTTATTATCTGCTGTAACTGTTCCTGCAGCTCATACGGGCAGAATCTGGAAACTAGTACCTACATTCGGGAGACGTTGTTCTGCATTGGCATATGCATTTGTGGGTTGATTCTGTTTGCACACTTAATCGGAAACATGCAGGTAATAACTTCTGCCATCTAATTGATTGCAATATATGTTCTGTTTCGACTTATTATCTACTAACTTGAATTTCATTGTTATCAAAAGACATATTTGCAATCAATGACGGTGAGACTTGAAGAGTGGAGGATTAAGAGAAGAGATACCGAGGAGTGGATGAGGCACAGGCAATTACCTCCAGAATTGCAGGAACGTGTTCGTCGATTTGTGCATTATAAATGGTTTGCCACAAGAGGAGTTGATGAGGAATCTATATTGCAATCTTTGCCCTTGGATCTGCGTCGTGAAATCCAACGCCATCTTTGCCTTAATCTTGTTCGCAGAGTATGGCGATCTCTCTGTCCCTCTCCCACACATATAATTTTTGAATTGTTGATTGATATGTTGATTTCAGATTCTTGTTACTTCGATTTTGTGTAGGTCCCATTCTTCTCACAAATGGATGACAATCTTCTCGATGCCATCTGCGAAAGACTTGTCTCGTCCTTGAGTACACAAGGAGCCTACATCGTTCGAGAGGATGATCCCGTCAGCGAGATGCTATTTATCATCAGGGGACAGCTCGAGAGCACGACAACGAATGGAGGAAGGTCAGGGTTCTTTAACTCGATTACCCTTAGACCCGGTGACTTCTGTGGGGAGGAATTACTCACTTGGGCGTTATTGCCCAACGCTGCAACTCTTCCCTCCTCTACACGAACTGTCAGAACCCTTACAGAAGTCGAAGCATTTGCGCTTCGAGCTGAAGACCTTAAATTTGTCGCGCACCAATTTAGGTATCTTCACAGCAAGAAGCTGCAGCACGCTTTTAGGTACTATTCACACCAGTGGAGAACATGGGGTGCTTGTTTCTTGCAAGTTGCTTGGAGAAAGTACAAGAGAAGGAAACTGGCAAAGGAATTGGCTCAACAAGAGAGTCTGAATTATTTGACTGACATTGTGGATGGATATCATGATAGTTCTATTGAAGTGAATTCATCGTCGTCAGCAGGTAATGTTACTGGATTTCAGCATCTGGGAGCTACGATATTGGCTTCGAAATTTGCTGCAAATACAAGAAGGGGGGTGGCTAATTCAAAGCTTCAAGTGGTTGATCATGCTTCTACTAGCATAAAAATGCCAAATTTGTTTAAGCCGGACGAGCCTGATTTCTCCGTAGGTAGAGAAGATGTTTAGTTGGCACACTAGTTATAACTAGTCAGAAAGGAAATGGAAAGAACTGAATAGAGTTTCGTTAGAATTGTTTAGCAAAACATTTATGTAAATTTTATAGCAACTAGTATCGATAGTTTTAAGATTACAACGTTATACTGAACTGAACGAGGTGATTTGTGTTTGACATTAAAATTCTTAGGTACTGATCTTTGCCTTCCTTGTGCTTGTGTTCCTAAATCCTATGCATGCTATCCTGGTCTGGTGGCACCCTGTGCAAGCAAGACTCGGTCACTAGAGTGGGCTTTTATTGCACTGGTGCAGCACCAATGTAGAGGTCCTGCCCTAGCAAGCGCGCCACAGGCTAAATCGTTCACAAAAACGTGGTAGTTTGTCATGCCAATTAGGGGCGTAAATGGTTCGGTTTAGGCTAAAACCGCGAACTGAACCGTCTCCCATTGGTTTCACTTTGTTCAAACCGAACCGAACTACTTGAAGTTTGGAACCGAATCAAATTAAACCAACCGGTTGGTTTGGTTCGGTTTTGCGGTTCAAATAAAATGTTCATTTATTAAATTAATCATTTCTATGCTACAAATTAAATGCTTGTAATATTGATAAATACAACATTAAAAATAATATAAAAATAAAAGGCAAATGAAATGTTTAATAGCTAATTTACATCAAACATTAAAAAATAAGGTTTTGAAAGCAAAAGAACAAAAATAAAGCAAGAATGCTTAGTTTACACTCACTTCTCTTGCAAATTTCAAATTTTAAATAAAAACAAATTAGCAATTACTATATATATATATATATATATATATAGAGAGAGAGAGAGAGAGAGAGAGAGAGAGAGAGAGAGAGAGAGAGAGAGAGAATGGAGACCTGTGTGTATGTTCATGTTGTTCTGGAGACAGGCAACGACACTCGCATTTTCTTTTAAGCTCCTGCATTGCCTTTTCTCTTTCCTTATTTTTTGCTTTGCCAATAGTGTCTCTATACTCATTCCTTTTTTTTTTTTTTTAATTCAGGCAGCGTCGAGAGATTCCTATTGTCCATCGTGTAATCAAGGTATCAACTAACTGTTCTCCACGTATAAAAATGCACAAAATTCTGAGTTGGTTTTTTTCAACTTTGGAAAGGAAATTGGAAAAGGAATATGAACAGAATTGGAAGAAACTTTCTCTCCATTGATGATTAATTTTCAGATCTCAAAAATTACAGAAAATAAAAGCAAGGGAAATAACAACTTATACAAAACAGAATACGTAACTGTCTACTTGACTATTTACAACAATACCCTTTAACAGCTAAATTACATTTATACCCTTAGAAGGATAAAACTCATCTCCAGACATCTACACATGGAGTCTCAACAGCACACCATAGCTTCTGCAGGTCATTTGTCAATGAAGATTGTTGGACACTATTTATTCTTCTAACATCACCATTATCACCATTTTGTTCATTATCGTCAATACTATACAACATTGCTACCAAAAATATGATAAGATAAGAGCTTTTGCACTTACTAAAAGCTCTTGAACAGCGAATGTCATCCACATAAACTTTGATTCCAAGAAAATTTGAATTGAAGTAGTACCCCGAAGGGTCGTTTGCAAGGTAAACTGATTGATCTGCGAGAAGACGTAGCAGCCTATCTCTTTGAGCACTGGTTATTAAATTAATGCGTTCATTGATAGCAACGCATCCAACATGCTGACTGGCCAATGTGTAGCAATGATTTATAGCTTCTTCAAACAGAACCTAAGATCATATGAATAGTGAGTCAAACAGAGTCTAAATATTCAATCTTCTGAGTCAAACAGAGTCTAAATATTCAATCTTCATATATGCACAAGTGTAACAACTAAAGCTGAGAAGCTAATTTAGGAAAGGAATCAAAATTTACCATGTTTGGCTGGATACCGAGGATGTTTAGACACTGGTAGATAACATGCCTGGCTGTAGCATTAGTCATTATCTCAAAGAAACCCATAGATATAATCAATGTCACGGTAGAGGCCATGAGTGACTTCTTCAGCCTTTTGATGAATTTCTGAATGGAATACGAGCTGTTGAAACCACAATTAGTCAAGAAACCATACAGGCATTTAAGAAATTATAGAAACATCGTTAAGAATGTGCACTTATATATCCATGGATATTGAAAGCTACATCTATTAGGAATCGGTTGGCTGATGTTAACTTCCTTACAATTATCTGGAATTCATTGCTTTTGCACGTATCGATTAGCTTCTGAAAGACATGGTGCCCAAGACAACTCAATTTTCCATGAGCAATTAGCTTTTTTTGATGTATATTAAAGCACATATATCACTTAGCATTCTCAATATATCCTTAAAGCTCTAAGGTAGCCACCTCTTTTTAAACCAACCCTTGGCTTGGTGTTCACTGCAGCACTTTAGCGGCGTAGTGCTTTTCCTCCAAATAAGGGCTAGGTCTTTCTAGGTTCACTCGACTTGGAAACAATAGTTTTTCCTAAATAGAAAGGGCTTCTTTATGAAACCGGAAAAAAAGATGCTAAAATATTTTTTTATGGTTCTTTCCTCGCTCTCCTGCCAGCTATAATGGTGAGTCAACCATTCGGGAATAGATCTCAGCTCCCCCTCTGGACAAAGGACTGAACTTTCAGTATAGGGGGAAGATGGAACTATTTAAGTCCATGATAGAACTTTTGTTATTTTGCCACAATAACCAACCACGTTACGTATAATTGCCATCAGTCTTTGCTCACTGGATGCTGAAAGGAGAAAATATAGTTGATAGTAATAACATTGTCATGCACCACTGGAAATTAGTACAAACATATTCCTAGAAAGATAAAATTTAAAAAAAATATGGAAAAATATAAGTAAAGCAGGCTAACGATCGAATAAATGCTTAAGCCTCTCACCAATTTAATTGTTTCCCTATAGAGGAATGTCGTCATTGGATTTGTCTGCTTGCCTCAGGTAATCTTTGGCCTCCGAATTCAATATAATTTATACAGTCTCCTTCCGTCACTAAAAAATATCATAATAAGTCAAACTTTTTAAAGTCATAGCTTTCATTATTTGGACCTACTTCAAATTGCACTAAAGTTATACCTTTTTTTTTTTTTTTCTAGAAAAGACACAACTTTACACCCTTTGAGAATTTTATTCGATGATTTCTATCTGTTTTATAATACCCTTGCATTGTACTTAGATATTGTTCAATTTAAATCAAACACAACTTTTCAATTTTTATCCCTAGGTACCATCTCTAAAATATTTTGACTTTACCCTCCAGATGATATAGACCTTTTAATTGTGCTCAAGTATTTTTGTTATTACGGTCAACTCCAATTAGACTAACAATTGCCTTTAACTATTCAACTTTTTTGACATGAACTCTTTGATTAGAACAAAAGGAGTATCATCTCAAACAAACCCTAATAAAGGCAAACCCAAGGCCTGGAAGAGCCAAAAAACTTAGACATGGATACACTCATCAAGTATTAATCTTCTTTACCGTAGTAAACAGTTCTCATAATGCCTAGCCAGACAAAATAAATCTTTTTAGGGAAAAAAATATTACTTACAAAAATTGCTTAAACTATTATAGGTGGTGTCCTCCCTCCCATTTTGCATGTTGCGCTTTGAAGAATGCAAAATAGTTGTTCATTAGCAATATGATAAACTACAAAAATTCAATAGTTCCCTTGAATCTGGAAAAGAGTACATAGGGATTGCATCTTAATTAAAGCTTCAATGCCAAATACTCAATTGGCATGCCCCCAACCCGGTGGATGGGCCTAGGGAATGAGAATGGTCGTGAACCCATAGGGCTAGCCCCATAGGAAAACAAGGCTCTGTTAATCACTAAAACCCAGGTACTGCTTATATCGATTATCATTGAATGTTTTTGCACGTTTTCCTTTTGTTATTTTTCCGCAAAAGAGGGTCAAGTCTTTAATATTTATTATTTTCTTTCTTAGACCTTTTGTTCGAGTTTTTATTAGAAAGAAAAATACTGTATCGGATTTAGAAGGGAGAAAATACAAAAAGACGGACGAGAAGTCCATCAAAACAAAAAGAAAAAAAATAAAAGAGAAAATACAAGCAGGAAAGCAACTAAAAAGAAGGTGCAACCCATTCTTATTAATTATCCATTCCATTTTCTATATCTCTTTTGGCTATTTTATTTTGTAATATGAAAATATAACTATTTAAAAAAATAGAAAATATATTACTAATCTAGTATCTTCAAAATAAACAATACTTCGAATATCTATAGATTCTTTGGTCTCTCTTTGTAGGATTTTTCCAATCCTTATAGTTCAAGTTCATAATTTCTTTGTAAGATGCTAAAGTATTGACAATCAGCCAAATCAAAAATATCACCAGGTAAAGTTATTTATTTATAAATTTTTATCTTAAGTTTAGAGAGATTAATTACTATTATTAATTTATTTCTTTGCCTAAATTCGCCTATCTTTTACTCCAGCAAATAGTGTGTATAAAGAGCGATGACTCCATCTGATGAAAATAAAATATGATAATTTGAGCACCTCAGAAAGACAGGAGTATAAAGACAAAGTGCACGCGGGTAGAAAGAAGAAGCAATCATCATTGTTTCTCAAAGCTCAAATGATTCCTTGTGAAGAAGAAGGTTAATATCAATTTCGTTTTACTTTTATAACAAATTAAAGAAATATAATGAATAAAATTCTATAATTAATTAGAATATATGATAATTTAGTTTTTCTTTTCATACTCCTAGGTACGATACATTATGAACCATGCTCTAAAGCCAACGAACTGAAAAAGATGCCAAATTGCAAACATTGTGGTGCTGCACGATTTGAGTATGAGCCTCCTACATTTTGTTTCGATAGTGGAAAAATTAAACTCACACAATTTCAAAGCCCGAATGACTTATATGAGTTGCTTACTTTTGAATCAGACGAGGCTTCTGAATTTCGAAAAAACATTCGAGCATATAACTCCATCTTCTTATTCACCTCATTTGGTGTGAAATTAGATAAAGAAATTGCATCTGCAAGGCGAGGGGTATATACTTTTCGGGCTCAAGGAATGGTTTATCATCATCTCCTGGGTTTAGTTCCTAACGAAAATGGACCTGGTCATTTTCAATTGTATTTTGTGGAGACTGAAAATGAAATTCATAACAGAATGAAAATAATTTAAAACTCAGTTTTATGCGAAGCAACCATTAAGAAACTCATGCAAGTGTTGGAGAAAAATCCATAAGCAAAAATCTTTAGAAGATTGAGGGATTATCCCTCAATGGATGATGTTCAACTCCATATTGCAAAAGATGTGAAATTAGATCAACGCGTATATAACTCTCTAACAGCTGATCAAGTGGCTGCTGTATGGGTTGAAGGAAACAATTGTAATATACCATTTGAGCAGGACATTGTGGTTCATGCACATTCAGGTCAAGGACACAAAATAAAGCATTATTATGGATGTTATGACCCTTTGCAATATCCCCTACTTTTTCCAATGGGTGAAATAGGATGGCATCAAAATATTGGAAAAATATTATCCAATAAAGCAGCTACTAAAAGCCAAGAAATCTCAACTGAGCACAGTTTAATCAGAAGCGAAAAAGGTAATTCCTATAATAAGATAGATTGTTAGTTTAAATTTCTTTGCAGTTAAATTAGCTTAGCAAACAATTTTTCTTATTGTTTTGGTCAAATTTCTACGAAGGAAACTAGTGATAAGAAAGATGACAAAAAGGGTTGAATCTGGGTACAATGATTATGAAATGCTATAGAAATGAACTCAAAGGATTTTGTTAACTAGGGAAAGCCCTTGAACAGCTTGTTCGCCGGCACAAAACCCCGGGAGGTTTTAGGGAACCTGCCTTGACCAAGTGATTTATTAACCAGGTTGAATACAAGACTAAGAGCGTATACTAGGGAGCTTAAGCTAGTGAGAATGTGTGTATCAAATACATGTGTTCCTCCCTTTTTTATACCTCAAATACAGAGAAACAAAAGGCCTAGAATATAGGAAATCGGTTGAAGTTGTTGAGATATTCTCGCCACAATGTTGGTTTGAAGAGATAAGGATCCTTTGCTGGCCTTGTTGATGAAGGAACGTTTGTTGAATTAGTCTTCTTATCTGTTGACATATTTCCTGAAAAATAGGTTGTAATGTAACAATAATTCAACCTGCAAAAAATAGTCAAGATGCAGTAGGAGAACTCAAGTTGTTAGCACCAAGATGATATGCGTAAGTTGTAGACAAGTTTGACTAAAAATGTAGGCCCAACAATTGCCCCCAAACTTTTCAAATTTTCAGAAGAATATAAAGAGACAAAAAATTTAAAAAGTTTGCCAAAAAAGCAACTGACAACGTACGGCGGTTATAAATGCAAAAGGTAACGATGGGACGGTTTTTGCGTGTTTTCAAGGCGGAAAAAAGGTTATACAAATGTTTTGAAATTGTACAACTGCTCACAACTTCCTTTGTGAACAGACCAGAACCTTCTCCAACTCTTTCTCTCTCAGTCTTGCTTACCAAAAGGGTTTCCTTCCGGAGAAAAACCAGTGAAGACCGTGCGAAGAAAAATCAAGTAACAACGCCGGTGAGTTTCTCGTCTTCTTCTCAATTCCTTGTTTGCTATTTTTCTCAAGTTGAAAAAAGATGGGAAAAAAGAAGATATGCATAATTGAAAGCGAAGAGGGTTTACCAGAGGGTTTTTCGACCCAGAATCTATTAAAAGAACCCGAAAAAGAAAAATGTACAATTTCTGAAGCAGATCTGGAAGTTGTTAGGAAAAATCACGCCTTGCCCCTTGAAGCCGTTCTATTCACCCATCCTTCCCTTACCTCCGAATGCTATTCCCCTGAGTGGGTATGTCTTCCCGAATACCCTTTCACTATAGGCCTTAAATTCCCATTCCCTGTCATAATCACCAGGTTCTTCGCTTCTACGAAGCTAAATTACGCCCAACTCATGCCACAGGGTTGGCGATGCCTTCAAACCCTAGTTAGACTGCGGGATGAAATAGGTTTGGTTGTAGATTTAGAGGAGTTTGCTTACACTACTGAAATAAGAGGTTTTGGTCTGGGAAGATTTTGCTTTAGGGTAAAAAGTGGGGGTGAGCCCATCTTGATCTCTAATAATGACCCTGCTGATCGGGGGTGGAGAAATCGTTTCTTCTTTGTTAGAAAAGAACTGAGCCAAGAGGTGGTGTAATTCAAAAATGGAGGTCTCAAGGTAGAGGAATTTTCCTCGACTTTACTCATTTACAAAAGTTTTCTATACATCTTAATCCTTAACACCTTGAATTTCCTTTGTAGAAGTTGCCAAACTCGGTTCTGTTCCCGAACAAGCGATACGAGACTAACGTGAAGAAAATATTTGAATTAGACCCCGCCTCGTCTTTTAAGGCATTCCCTGTTGTTCTCCCGGAAAAATTTGAAGAAGAGCCTCCGTTAAGCCCATCAAGATGTCCACAGGTTTGATCTAAGTTCTTGCTCATCTGCAATCTGTTCTGTTTCTCCAAGTTTTCTTAACCTCTTGTCTTCTTATTACAGCAACTACTCGTTCTAAAGCACTCGTCAGTACTGCTGACTTGCTTGCCGGAGCTAAGGCAAGAAGGTCTTCACGGAAAGACAACAAGCTGCCCACTCCAGTATCTATGGCTTCCAGCTCCGTCTCGAAGAATAAAGAAGAATCAAAGAAAAGAAAGCTGGTGGAATCTGAAGATACTGATGCAAGTGATATTCTGGATGGTGAAAGAACAAGGGAAAAGTTTGTTGTGGTAATGAAGGATTTTGCGGATAAGGTAATAATGTGTACACCTTGAACTATGTACCAAAGGATTTCATAAAGTACTAATATTCTCTCTTACACAGCTCTCGGGTATAATGACTCCTATCATGGATCAAGCTGCCATTCTGAAGATCAAGGCGGCTAGGAGCAGTGTTGAGGCCGAAGAGGCACGAAAGGAGGTGAAGGCAAGTCTTTGGAGAGATAAGCAAGTTGAAGAAGGAAATTAAAATGCGAGTAATGAAATAGTGAAGTTAAGGAAGGAATTGGCGGATGCTTGTCTTTGAAAGATTGACAGAGAACGAGGCTCACGTCAAGGAGCTTGAAGCCGCTCGAGAGGACTTCAAATTTAATGCCACCAAGGCGCCGCCGAGACCGGATTCGATGATGGAGGAAATGAAGAATGGACAAGCCGCTGGGACCTCGAGGAAGAAAGAAGGACCTTGGAGGATTTCATCGGTGAACCGGTGGATGCGGAGGAGGTAAATTCTCCACCTTGGAAGAGTTGATTGAGGATGCCAACAAAGTGCCGAAAAGTGGTGGGGAAACAAATTGAAGGCGATAATCAAGAAAAGGAAACAGACGTAACACCGACGGCAGTAGGCCAAAATGTTGATAAAGTTTGAATACTTTAGAGGATTTGGAGGATGTTATAAACAATTTATGCTTTTTATTCGTTGGTCATGTAATCTGCTCATAAGAGCGCAAACAATCTATTTAGGGGTACTAGGTTGGTCTAGTATTCCATGCTTTTCATAGTTTGATAGGATTTGTTGGCTTAACCAACTCATCCACTAATCTTGGGAACATTCAGAACTTTTACTGAAGTAATCTAGGTTTCTTTTAGAAACATTTCCTTGTGTTGGCAGATAAGAATGTTTACTGATTTAAGCAATAGGTAACATGTTAATGTTACAACCAATAGTCACGTCTTGAATAGATGTGAAATCGTGCGCACGGGCGAAGGTGTAAAAACCTTAACTCTTTAGAAAAGATGTAAATCTTTTAACCGAAATGTACCTTTGATCAGAGGTAAGTTGTTTGAAGAGATAGAACAAGTATCAGCCGTCCCGGCGTGTCAACATGTTCCATCCCTCTCCAGCTAAAGTCACAACATGTTGGAGCCGTACTGGCGTGTTCACATGTTGGACTTCTTCATCCCAGGTCTGAACATGTTGGAGCCGTACTGGCGTGTTAACATGTTCAACCTGCTCCAGTTTAGGTCTCAACATGTTGGAGCCGTACTGGCGTGTTAACATGTTGAGCCTACTCTGCTAGTATACCTTGCAAAACAAATTCATGTTAGGGTTGGGTGTTAGCATAGCCAACACCCCTCCGATGCTTAAGTTAGTAAGGGTTTTTAATAAAATTGAGGATTGAAACGCATGAATGAACTTGAAATAAATTAACTCATACCTGGGAAGTCTAGTTGTTAACTACTTGACTTACATAAAATAGAGCTTTAAATGAATGGCATTCCAACTCCTAGGAGCCTATCTCCACTTGGGGTTGACAACCGATGCACCTTTGCCGCCTTCAGATCAATGAGATATGGTCCCTCCCACTTGGGAGCCAATTTACGCATTCAATTCTCTCGGTATTTTGAAATACTTTTCTCAAAACTAAATCACCAACCTGGAACCTTCTTATTCGACATTCTTGTTGTAGGCTCTAGCAATCCGTTGTTGATAGGCGCCATTCTTATCTTGGCTAAATCCCGATCTCATCAATTGTATCTAGATCTTGGGTTAATAAGATGTTATTTTCATCTTGAGTTAACAAACCATACCTCGTGTTGGGATTGTTACCTCGAGGAATTACACTTCGCTCCAAACACCAAAGAATATGGAGTTCTACCCGTGGCCCCTTTTGTAGTTGTTCTGCGCCCAAAGTACAAGTGGTAATTCTTCACCCACTTTCCTTTCTTTTGATCTAGGCGTTTCTTCAAATTGTTGACAATCAACTTGTTGCTTGACTCGCTTGACCATTAGCTTGAGGATGGTGGTGTGGATGTGATCGCTTGATGCCCCAACGAGCACAAAATCTCCGTCTTTTTACTTATGAATTGGGATCCATTATCACATATGATTTCGATGGTACCCCAAACACGCTAATAATATTTTTCTTCAAAAATGAAATCACCTCTTTGTCTCTTACTTGCACATAGGCCTCGCCTCGATCCATTTCGAGAAATAATCCGTCATTGCTAACATGAACACTTTGCCTCCAGGAGCTTTAGGCAACTTGCCCACAATATCCATGCCCCACTTCATGAAGGGCCAAGATGAAACAATAGAATGTAGAGGTTCGGGTTGATGCAAGATGTTACCGTGCCTTTGGCAAGCGTCACATTTTGCACGTAGCTCATGGCATCCCGACGCATTGTTGGCCGTAATAACCAGTCCGAGGGCCTTTGATGCCGTGCTTTTCCACCGAATGATTTCCACATGTTCCTTCGTGGATCTCTTTTAGCACGAGCTCAACTTGTTCATTGTCAATACATCTCAAATAGTGTCGCGAAAGATTTCTTGAACAAGACATTATCTATTAAAACAAAAGTTGAAGTACGCATTTTAAAAGATCTAGCATTCTTAATATCGGTGGTATAGTTCCAAGTTGAAGGAACTCAATTATAGGGTGGGTCCAAGATGGACTTGTAACTTGTGCCCCATTAGACCGAGTCACTTCTTGAGTTTCTTCCACTTGGTCTATAGCGGGTACTTAACATAAATAATGGGGATATTAGTATGCAACATAGATTTGCAAGTTGATCCCAAGTTGGGTGCATCGCTTCGTATTCTCTTCTCTAGGGACCTGCTCCAATGAGAATGACAGAAATTTTGAAGCCAAAGCTTTAACATGTTGAAGATATAGAGTCATTTTGGAATGCTTAGCCATGTAGCTGCCATTGAAATGGTTAGCGAGCAATTGAGAATCAACATATACATTTATATGAGTAATATTTAAACTTAAAGCAGTAGTTAAACCCATGATTAAAGCCTCATACTCAGCTTCATTATTCGTCGCATTAAATTCACAGGATACTTGAGGTATGATATCACCTTGGGGGACTTCGAACAATTCCCAAGCCAATTCCTTTGGAATTTGAAGCTCCATCTGTATAAAGTGTCCAAAATCTAGGAGTTGTTTTACCTTCAAGCTGTTGTACCTCTTGTTCTACCTCGGGTTGCGACTTGGACTAAAATCGCTACGAAATCGCTAGAGCTTGAGATTTGATAGTGCTCGGGCTCATATGAAATGTCATATGTGCTTAGCTTGACCGACCACTTGGCTAATCTTCCCGACATTTCGGAGTTCTCAACACACTTCTTATAGGATAATTAGTTCTTACAAGAATGGAATGTGTTTCAAAATAATGACGCAATTTTGTAGCGGCGTAGTTAAAGCTAAAATTAACTTTTCAAGATGAGAGTACCTTGTTTCAGCATCTAGTAGAGACTTACTTACATAATACACAGGTGTTGTTCACCTTGAATTTCTTTCACTAACACCGCACTAACTGCATTCTCAGATACGGCTAAATACAAGTAGAGGCGCTCACCACGTTCTGGTTTGGCAAGTAGGGGTGACGTCATCAAGTATTCCTTAAGTTGTTTGAAGGCTGCCTCATGTTGATCAGTCCATTGGAATAGTTTATTCTTTCTTAACACTTCATAGAATAACCTGCACTTATCAGATGATTTAGATATAAATCTATTTAAGGCAGCTACTCTACCGGTTAACCTTTGGACGTCTTTAATATTCTTGGGAGATTCCAAGTTGAGAATAGCTTTGATTTGTTCAGATGGCTTCAATTCCTCTCTTAGTCACCATATGGCCCAAGAACTTCCTCGCTTTAACACCGGTTGCACTGCTGGATTGAGCTTCATGTTGAAAGCTTTCAAGATGTTGAATGCCTCAGAAGATGCTCCACGTGATCTTCAATATGCTTGGACTTTACTACCATATCATCTATGTAGACTTCCATCGTCTTGCCAAGTTGATCTTTGAACATCTTGTTTACCAGTCTTTGATAAGTTGCCCTGCATTTTTAAGACCAAATGGCATAGCAATATAACAATATATACCTTCGGAGTCATAAAGGCCGTATCTTCTTGGTCCGAGGGCTCCATTTGAATTTTTGAAATCCCGAGGATGCATCCATGAACGTCAAGATATCATGGCCAGCTGTCTCATCGACTAGAGAATCAATATGAGGAAGAGGAAATGGATCTTTGGGCAGGCCTTGTTCAAGTCCGTGAAGTCCACGCATACCGCCACTTGCCATTCTTCTTCTCTACCACCACAACATTGGCCACCATCTTGGATATTGAACTTCCTTGATCATCTTGGCTCTCAAAAGTCTTTCAACTTCATCCTTTATAATCGGTTGCGTTCATGGGCAAACTTTCTCCTCTTCGTGGAGGACGAATAGTTGGATCAATATTTAACTTGTGAGTAATGACGTCCTTGCTTATTCTGTCATATCTTCGTGCTTCCATGCAAAACAAAGATTTCGACTTTTCAAAACTCGATCGCTCTTCCTCAACTTCGGTCGGAAGATCTGTACCAACTTGCACTTGGGCCTCGGGATTTGATTCATCAACGAAACACTCTTCGTCTCGTGCTCCACCGCTTCAATAACATCCCGGGCCTTTTCTTTAATTGCTATGCAGACGAGGACCGAACTTGCCTTCATGTTGACCTTGTAGCACTCTTTTAAAGCTGCCGATTGCCCTTCAACTTGGCTACACCCCAAGGAGTTGGGAACTTGACACACCGGTGATAGGTTGACGGCACGGCTTTCATGTTGTGGATCCACGGCCTACCTAAAATGACATTGTACGAAGAAGAACATTCGATTACAGTAATCTTTCCATAGAATTCATACCTTCCAGATAGAGAGGCAACTTGATTTCTCCAACCTGTCTTTTACTTCGCCACCGAACCCCACTAGTACGGACGAATTCCTCACAACTTCGATAAAGGAATGCCCATCTCTTGCAGAGCGTGGGTAAAGATTATATTAACGAGCTACCACCATCAATCGATTCTCTTGACCATACAATTAGCGATCCGCACTTGGACAACTAGACCATCATGATGGGGGTCCAGCGTGTTATCCTTATCCTCATCTTCGAAGGAGATAACTTGACCCTCCGTGAAGTCGCGGCACCTTGAGGGCAGCTCGATTGATCCTCCTTAGAGCTCTTGGCATGACGCTTGGCTGCGAATAAGTTGTACCACAAATATGGGATCCACCGAAATAACATTTACTACCTTGGTGGCCGGAGGAGGTACAACTTTCTCGGTCCAGAGTGCTCCACGAGTCGGGTTCTTTGGATTCATTTCGACCCTCTTCTTACCCAACGATCCTTGAGGAGTCCCTTTGACAATAGATGAGCAATCTCCTTCCTCAAGGCGAAACAATTTTCGTAGTATGCCCGAATTCCTCATGAAATGCACACCACTTGGACTTATCCTTCCAAGTTGTGGGCTTGTCATTTTCTTGGGCCATCTTGCTTTTCTCCAAGATTCTCCATGGCGCAAAGGACTCGCAATATCCACGTAAAAGCAATAGTCGAAATTCTAGGATAGTCATTATCATCTCCATCTTGATCATCATCTATAAAATGAACTTTAGAAGATTCGATTTAACAGGGGTTTGCCCTGCTAGACTTATAATGGTGGGAATCGATTTTCCGTCCGATGGCTCAAATAGAGGGTCCTTCCAATTGACTTTTCCATTGCTAGACTGTCCTCTTCTAATCGATGAATCGTAAGGCTCGGTCCTTATTTCTTCAAGTTGTTTGGCGGTGTCATCACCACTCATTATAAAATAGAGAGTTCTTTTTCGGCCAATACGGAATGCTTCCGTAGCCGTGGACATATCCAGATTGGGTATAGTCACCACTTCTTTATTAAACCTGTGCAAATATTCCTTAAGACTCTCATTAGGTGTTGCACAACCAAAGGTCATTTGGTCAACTTGTCGAACGCCATGTTGCATGAAAATTGATTAGTGAACATGCCGACAAGTTGAGCATAGGAAGAAATAGAGTTAAGAGGAAGTCTGTTAGCCATTTTAAAGCTGGTCCGATAGAGTTGAGCCAAAGCCCCGCAAAACATGCTTCTTTAAAAAGGGGGATACTTATAATATCCATTGATTCTTGATACAAAGAACACATGTTCTTTGGATCGACTTCCATCATACTTCTTCATATGAGGGACTGAAAATTTCTTTGGGATTTCCACATTAGCTATGGCTGGAACAAAACGGGATTCGTTGTAGCAAGTTGGGGAAATTTGATGATGAGGCAAGTTGACTCCGGCACACCTCGAAGCAATTCTTTTATGGCTTGCATTTCCCTAATAAGTTGACTTTCTGCGAAAAGAGAATTATTATTAAATTGGGATGAAGAAGTATCAAAAGTATTAAAGAAACTCCCTGTTTGCCCCATCGAGGGTGCGGATAGGTATAGCAAGACGTCAACACAGTTGGCTAGTTGTAAAGTTGAACCGTGGCCGCGAGGTTGGAATTGACGTCATGATTGTACTTTCTGCGGTAAGGTACTAGACATAGGGATATCTCCAACATGGCTTGGTCCCGTACTGCACCAAACAAAGATCTAGGATGCAAAGGTGAAAATGGAGTAGATGTTTGAGTTTCGCTTTGCTTTCCTTTACGCATGGAATCAATGGCATTGAGTATCATAGTATTCGTATGCTCTTGAGCATCCAACGGTCACCACTTTTTCAATATCGTGACCATGTTAGACATTAGCTCCATATTGGCGCTTCCGGATTTGAAGATGGGTTGCCCGAGATACTGAACTAGGAAGCGGTGGTTCCTCTCACCAAGACTACCAGACGATGGATTGGCCATTTCTATATAAATAATCAAAGTGTCCCACGGATGGCGCCAAATTGTTTTGGTCAAATTTCTACGAAGGAAACTAGTGATAAGAAAGATGACAAAAAGGGTTGAATCTGGGTACAATGATTATGAAATGCTATAGAAATGAACTCAAAGGATTTTGTTAACTAGGGAAAGCCCTTGAACAACTTGTTCGCCGCACAAAACCCCGGAGGTTTTAGGGAACCCGCCTTGACCAAGTGATTTATTAACCAGGTTGAATACAAGACTAAGAGCGTATACTAGGGAGCTTAAGCTAGTGAGAATGTGTGTATCAAATACATGTGTTCCTCCCTTTTTTATACCTCAAATACAGAGAAACAAAAGGCCTAGAATATAGGAAATCGGTTGAAGTTGTTGAGATATTCTCGCCACAATGTTGGTTTGAAGAGATAAGGATCCTTTGCTGGCCTTGTTGATGAAGGAACGTTTGTTGAATTAGTCTTCTTATCTGTTGACATATTTCCTGAAAAATAGGTTGTAATGTAACAATAATTCAACCTGCAAAAAATAGTCAAGATGCAGTAGGAGATTCAAGTTGTTAGCACCAAGATGATATGCGTAAGTTGTAGACAAGTTTGACTAAAAATGTAGGCCCAACACTTATGAAAGCTTTAAATTAAATAAACCTCTTTATAATTATGTTATGCCCCATGATTACAATGACATATTTGAAGTATATATATAATAATATAATATTTTCATATTATACTAACTAACTAACAGATACATTAAGATTACTAACAGATACATGAAAGACGATGGTGAGCACCAACATACTCACCATCGTCTTTCAAGACCAGAAAGGCAGGGGCACCGGAGAAAAATGAGAAAGATCTCATTAATGTGCTGTCACCCTTACCACGCCGCCACGTGTCCTCCTGACCCAGCAACCTTTCTCCTCTCTGTTTTTGTCCCTTTAGCCTCATTTTGTCCTTGACTTGCTCAATACTTATTTGCCCTTCACTTTTAATCTCCAATTCAGCCCCAAAATTCAGAGACAAGCCCCAGACGGGCTGTGTGTCCCTTTTGGGGGCAGCAGCCCTCCCTTTCCAAAATTCTCTCCATTTCTCCAAAGATTGATCAATTTTGAAGGTTTGAAACTTCAAATCAAGGGCCTACGAAGCTTCTACAAGTGATTTCAACCCCGGATCTCGGCATTGCTCGCGACTTTGTCAGTTAAATTCTTCCAATTTATATTTTAGATATTTTCTTGGGTTGAATGATTTTGTAATTGTGGAATTGGTTTTGTGCTTTAATGATTTATGGAAAGCAATTATTTTCTATGTCGTAGTAGTGATTTAATTTAATCTCTCTCTCTCTCTCTATTTAATATACAAGCATGCTAGGTTATTAATTTGTGGGCTTAATGCTTTTAATTAATTGGCCACTAATTAAATGATTTGAGAAATGTTTGGATCCGCGAGAGCTACCTTGCATTTCGGACCGAACAAATTAGTAGTTGGTGCCTGGAAAACACTGATAGCCATGGGAGTACTTGTTTTGTGAAGCGATCACTCCACCGAGAGGTAGGAAATTAGGGTTTTTAACCACTTTCGATGTCCCGGTTACCGGTATGCCTTGTAGAAAAATAGAGAGATTATTTCTCTACCCACTATTACCCATATTCTTGGTATTTATTGTGTGATCTTAATGCTTCCAATGGGTTCGCTACCCATTTGATGATTTCTAAAATTATAGGGTAAGATGCGAGAGCACGTCCTATTAATTCGGATAACACAATAATTATCTATGGCTTGACCGAGAGGTATCGAGCGTTCTTAGATAGTCATGGGGTGCTTGATCGATAATGCGGCTATTCTTTCCTTGCTATAAGATACGAGAGCTCGTAGTAGGGATTGATATATAGACTTGCTATAAGATGTGAGAGCCCGTAGTGTGCGCCCGACTACCAAGACTTGAGTAAACGGAGAGTAGAGAGAAGATCAAATTAATCATGAGTTAGACTAGAAAATATTGCATTCCTAAAATCCTATTTTTTATCTTGATTTGTTGTTGCCAAATCATTTTGCAACCATTGTAATTATTAATTGCTTTCTTTTATTTTTAGTTTTTTAGTTTTTATTCTCAATTTATTTTCGCTCAAATATAATTAGCTAGCTCAATTTTGGTACTTAGTCGGAGTGAAAATTACATACATTCCCTGTGAGATCGATAACTCGTACTTACGTACACTTTATTACTTGATACGGCAGGGTACTCTTGCCCTAGTTGTTGCAATTTAATTTGCAGCACATCAGTGCTCAAGGCCAGACTTTGATAGAAGGAGATGCTAATCTTGCTGATGAGTCTAAAAGCAGGAAATTAAGATACGAAGAGTTTACATGCTCTCGAAGAAGACGAAAGTAGGAAAAATACTGATGCTAAGTTCACAACTAAGATAAAGGGAGGACTATAGCTTATTACCTACAGCAACATCACAATTCCCAAATATTGACCCACCTGCATGACAGGAAGAACAATGAACTCAAATTACATGGGATTCAACACCCAATGTTATTAAACAATAAAACTTATGGTTTAGGACAGTATGATCCAGAATGTTTTGAAGGCTTTCTTGTCGAGATATCAAAAGGTTGACAATTAAGTTCCAGGCCAGGTTAGTTTACAGAGTAAGAAATCAGACATAAAACTTTAAATGTAGCACTCGAAATTTCACAATACTAATGCCCACGCAAGCACAAGTACAAGAATCATACAAATATCAATGTCTTCAACCTGACGCTTCTCAGATTGGCTCTTTCTTCTGTCCAGTTTTCAGATGTTGGAGCAATTGGTCCTCGCTTTACATCCATTCGCTTTGTGCATGCTTTCGGTGACTTTGCCTCAATGGAAGTCAAGATGTACTGGGAAACCTAAAAGTTAGTATACCTGAGGTGTGAAGAATCAAGAATGTTAATACTGTGCGAGGTTTGCTCGCTGTGAATCACTTCCAAGCAGTCTCTGAGAGAGAGTGAGAGACGGTTGTCAGCAAGTCTCCTCCCTAAGTATCATCATTCTTCGCATCTCACATTTGCAAACTTTCAGGTTAACCAGACCATCTTGACTTCCACTTGTATACCAAATCAACAAAAGCACAAAATGGAGGGGATGTAAAGCAAGGACCAATTGCTCCAAACTGCGAAAACTGGGATTCACCATGAAGGAAGAAAGATCAAATCTGAGAAGTGGCAGGTTGACGACTATGTGATTTGTATGTGTGTGAGAGAGAGAGATAGACATGCACACACGGAGAGAGAGAGAGAGAGAGAGAGAGAGAGAGAGAGAGAGAGAGAGAGAGAGAGAGAGAGAGAGAGAGAGAGAGAGAGAGAGAGAGAGAGAGAGAGGTTACTGAAGATAGTCAAACTGCGCAGTATAAGCAAGAGATTGTGTATTTTCATCAAACGAATAAAGGCAAGTCTCGATAACAAGCTCCAGTCAAGCACAATCATAAGGCAAACTTTTTGTTAACAAAGTTGCGGTACCATAGCATTTCTTTTTTCATTGTGCAATATGGTACATAGCCAGTGCTAGAATCAATAATCCCTCTAAACTAGGACTATCATCATTTAAATTTAGTACAATTGACCATATCTATCTTCTCCTGATAATATTATAAGAAATTAAATTAAACTAAATAGAGAAAGAATACGGAACAGAAAAACTCATAAACACAATTGTAAAGCATTGGCTGACAAATAAGTCGGCCCAACAAGCAATAGAAAATATCCAGCAGAAACTACAGGACAGTAACAGAACGTCTGAAATTTACGTGCATATAAAGATGCATACATGACTACAAAGCAGTCCAATTGGAGATAGAACCAATCAGGTACGAACTAGTAAAGTGATTAAGGGAATGAATAGCATAACTCAAGCACAAGTAAGTGTACAACAGGAAAAAGATTTGTACTGAAGTAACGGATACAGTTAAGCAATACAAATAAAAGAGAAAGCAAAAGAAACCTCTGTTGTGTGATGAATTTAGTAATTGTGGTGAGCTTCAGCACAACTCCACAAATTTGCCCATCCAGGAAAGGGATCAGAGCACCCAATAAAATGAGAACCTGCACGCCCTGAAAAATATTAATTCAAGCTACAACATGAGCAATAATAAAAAAAGAGCTCATCTTGCTTTGAAGTTAAACCAAAACGGACCGAGGTGAAGAATCACCATTTTCTAATTTGAGTTGCCACTTCTTTGGTCCAATTCGATCTGAATTTGCTGACTTACTCCCTTCTCCATATTGATAGAGAATATGTTAAATCCATAAAAGGAAAGAAAATACTCAAGAATAAAAACCAAATGCAAATCCAAGAAGGTCTCACTGCAGGAATTCAAGGGAAATAGGATTGCTGCTACTTGGAGAAGCATGTCAATGAGGCCTTGTGGCTATTTACAGGAAAAACTGAAATCAATAGACCGTATTTCAAGAAAAACAGAATTCTTAAATGCATACATGATGAACTCAAAGTAGCTGACTGGATTCTTAGAAGGCATTTGCAAAGGAAAATGCCTTGGCAAGGAATTCTGTGTAATGGTTATCATAAATTACAAAAGCTCCTATAGATAACTGACTACACATCTCAGTTATGAGGACATAATAAGGAAAAGTAAGAGACAATGACCAGCCTTAGATACTCTACCAAACTGTTGTTCTGCAATCCATACAATACAAATGAAAGACAAAATTTGAGACAAAAAAGAATTTACTAGAAAAAGGAGCCACTCCAGGCATTGTCAAAATCCATTTAGATGCATAAAATTTAGAGTTGAAAGACTCACCGCATCTCAGTAGTCCGAATCTGCCGGCATTGTATCCAAAAATTAGCAGAATGGTTGGTTGTGCAGGTTAAGAGTTACAGATATATTTTAGAGATGCCCATCAATGTCTGGAACGAATCCTCTCTCCATACATGGGAGCCTACACCAAGCTCATACCTGTAAAATAAAATAAAACGAGCAAATAATATTAGAAAGAAAAAAGGAAATGAAGGGTCTTATGCCTAGGAATAAAAAGTTAACAATAAAAAGGAAATGAATGGTCTTATTACCTTAAACTGCTGTAGGTAAGTGAACTCCTTTCCCCTCCTCCTTTATCCGGGCTTGGGACCGGCAATGCAATGTTATATATAACAATTCCATTGGCAGAGTTGAAAAGGGGTTCATTAGTTACCCAGCTAAGTGGTGTATGAGTCCCTAAAATGCAATTATATAAAACAACCAAAGCAATTAATAGAAGTCCTTAACATAGATTAAGATCCTAAAAGTTGAAAATAAAAGTCATTGGCCAAAATATGCATATACAGAAGAGCCATAATAAAACAAGATTAATCTAAACTGATGAAATCCTTATGCCATGCAACAGTACTTCCAATTGCATCCTCGATCACCGATATGGCTGAGTTAGGCCTCCACAGTGGAGCTTTGGGATCTAAAGGCACCTCGACCCAAAGTTTCCAAATATCCTTTCCAAGTGGAACGTGATGTACCACATCATTAGGATCCATGGATGCTATTTTAGCCTCTGTAACAGCCGTATTTTGCCAATTCAATAGCTTGCATTTGCTACCAATATTGACATTTAAATTAGTATTACTCACAAAGTGAGAGCTACCATTTTGTGAGCAAGGGGAGGGCGTCTTCCCAGTTTGTCAGCGAGGGGAGGGCGTCTTTCCACTTTGTGAGCCAGGGGAGGGCATCTTGCCATTTTTTGAAGCGATAGTCTGTGGACAAACACAAATGAACATGTAAGTGACAAATTAAAATAAGTCTTTGAAACAATGTGCTTTATTGTAGAATACTTGCCTGCATGAATAGATTTTTGAAGTCTGCCAATTCATTCTTTAATTCAGAAACAGTATTCTCTAGTACTTGTACTTTCTTGGAGTTATTGATGTAGACACCTACTTGAGAAGGGGTAATACCAAATCCCATCCTTCTAACTCTTCCATTCCGTTCGGGTCCGAGGGCATGAGAGAGTGCATCATCAGATATAGCTAATGAATTCCCAGGAGAAGTTTGCGAGGAATTAAACTCTTTAATTTTACTCTATAAAATTTATAAACAATAGAGTAATAAGATATAAAGAAGTCAAACAAAATTAGAAAATAGATCATTAATAAAAATGTACTATTACCACACAATCAACGATAAAAGTAGTTGGTACTTCCCCATTCTTTTTAGTGTGTGCTTTACACCAAACCTCATCTCTCCTTATAACTTTATTTGGATTTTCCTCTCTCTGAAAAATGAAACATTATTTCAAGCACAAGACAAACTATAAACAGTCGTTCATATGTTAGTAGGTTCATAGAAAGTTACCATCTCCTCCTTTAGTCGGGCATTCCCCTTCCTACTCATAGTGTATGGGGTCTCATTCTTTGCCCTGATCTGTTTGAACTTTTTGCTCTTCACCTACACCAAAAATTCAATTTTAAACAAAAGACAATTACCAAAATCATTAAATAAAAACTTACAATGTACCTCAAATGCATCGGATATCTTTTTTGCTATAAAATCGTTCCAGTCTTGAAGAGATCTTATATTATTTGGTTTAAGGCTAGCATAGAGATACTCCTTATTTGGGAGATTTGATGCATCTCTGATTGATGTTATTAGCTTAGACTTATACCCCCTCCAACGAGTACCCATCAATTGAATAACAAGCTTCTTGAATCTCTTGTCGACCTTAAACCTCGTCTGTAAAAAAAAGCATCACATCAGATATATATATATATATATATATATATATATATACATACACACATAACATTAACATGTGCACTTGAAAAAGTTATGTTTGAACTTGAGTTAGCTATATAATTAATACCAGGACACATGTCCACATATCATCCTTACTTTTTCATCAACTTTCCTCCAATCATCAAAAGTAACGGGTACAAGATCTCGTACCAATGCACCCAAGTATGAAGATAACTTCTCAGAGTGCACACCTAAAGGCTGTCCTCTTTCGTTGAACTCCACCACTGCTCGAGTATGAGGAGTTAAGCTGAGTGTTTGCATCCTCGTTGGACCTCTTGTCCTCTTTTGTGGTCTTTGCCCTTCTTCAATAGGTTGATTAGGGTTGTGGTCAGGAGAGGGATTAGAAGGCGGGGGAGAAGGCATTCTTTGCGCGGTAGAATTGTTGTTAGGATAAACTATAAATGGACACTCATTTTGGGATGGAGTTAGGGAGTATTTATTTACAAAATTTTCTAAAAGGGAAACCTTTAAATGGAGATCAAAAACCAAAAACAGAAGCTAGTTCTAGGAATGCTAGATCAACCAGCTCAATTAAAAGTCATGGAAAAATTTGTGCTCTCTAGAGCAAAAGCCTAAACGGAGGTTAGAAAGTCAGGCTAAGAACATTATGAAGCATTAACTGATTACAGCCGAGTGAGAATACTAAGATGGATTCTAGTGAAACTAGTAAGGACAGCAAAGTAGACCCATTAGGAGAGAGATTTGCTTGAGGTAGGTTGGAGACAAATAGAGTGATGAACGAGAATTCATATAGCAGACCCCAAGTAATTGAGACGAAGGCCAAGTAGAATTGAGTTGAGTTTCTTTCATTTCTTTCCATGCTACTCTTTTGTGCAAGTATTCATCTTCACAAGTATTTTCCTTTTCTCCTATTTTAATAACAATTGCAGCATTGTTGGGACAACAAAATGCATACACTTGTTTTGTATGTAAATGAATCTGGTAAAGAGATCTCCCATTCAACACTTCTCAATACAAGATATTTGAGTGGTTTCATATGCAAGGAGGCTAACTTCGTCTACTGACCTCTTCTGAAGAAACGGCAATATATAGAGTTTGCTGATACATTGTGGATACTTGTGTATAAAATCCAAGATGCGTGTAAGAATAAAAATAAAATAAAAATTTGGAGGCAGCCCATTTAAGAACAAAGAAGCCACATAAAATAAAAAGGAAACTCAAAGAAAACAAAATCCTTCCTGCTAAAAAACCATCCCGTTAAGGCTCAAAACCTACTCTCGACAAGTTCACATTACACCTTAATGCATATATATTCTGAGAGCAGAAAAGAGTGTCCTTGTTTGTAGCAGTGAATGCAAGAAAGAAAAAAGGACTCTGGATACCGAGAATCCTAAAAGATACCTCAAGTCTTACATCAACAAGAAGTATCATAACATTTCACCAGTATGTCTGCAATATAAAATGTCATTTGTCCAACAATTTTCGCAATCATATTTTGTATGAAGAAAAACTTGAGCTATGTAATAAAATATCAGAGCTACACAAAATTTCTAATTCAAATAGTGCATATGTTGGTTCATTGTGCATGCTATCTGTATCAGAGAAGCAACCCCCTAACTAAGCAAGAAAAGCTAGGGTGAGGAGCTCCATAACATAAAGACAATTTAAAGGCCACAAGTCTCATTCAGAAAGACAGAAAAAGAACTCTACACTGACCTCCTTAGCCATCATGAGAAGATCATCTTTTTCTCGATCTGGAAACCATCCAATCTGACAAGCACACTATTGACAAGAAATTGTCAACATTACAACAAACAAACTAGAATCAAATTTCATTAGAAAGAGAGATATTTGACTTGAAATTGGAGCCTATTGAGCCTGTATTATACAAAGGTTTAAAAATTGGAACACTAGCACAATATAACATAAATTGCTTAGATGGGCGACCAAAAAATAGAAATGGAGAAAAACTTGACGGCCAAAAAAGTAAGTTATAGGAATTTAAAATTATCTCTGTGATGCCCTGACCCGAATTCCAATACGGAATCCCAAAGTCGACGCACCAAAACAACAAACAAATAACAATAACAAATAATAAAAACACGTGACGCAACAACCCGTGTTTACAGCAAACCATAATAATAAGAACTTGAATAAAATAAAATCAATCATCTGCGACGTTACAGCCGGAACCCAACTAATAAAACACAAGTATAAGTTTTTGTAGAAAACCATTAATACCAACAACTACCTCGGCCACAACATGCTGGAACAACTGTACATAAATCACAAGCTACAGCATGCTTGGGAAATTAACTGAGTTAAATATATCACAGATTGCACAAGCTCGACATACATGTGTCGGCTACCAAAAGAATAATAAGTACAACAATGTATCAACACTACCCAAAGTAAAGTCTCCATGACTTTACTTAACCAATTATCCTCACCAAAAGAATGTCTATTACAAACAACGAAAGAGCTCCAAGGGTTACAAAGCAAAAGACCACCTGCGAGCTAAACGTGATTACTATCCGGCCTCACCGTGAACTCCCTGCCTGGCTCGAATTTAAGGAAAAACATATAAACAACAAACGGGGTGAGTCGAAACTCAATAAGTTACTAAATGCAACTACATGTCATGACATAATGCTCAACTTGAATTATAACATGGTAATACATTTGTATATATCACAACTTAACATGTAACATCATTATTGATACACAATTCACATAAATCATACGTAGCACTTTGATGTTCACATAAGTACTCGTAATAAACCATATTATAAAGGATATCATTTCTCTTTGTCCACCTTTGCGTTGCTCCTGCAATACACAAAATAACCAAATGTGGCTCGATACTCGTGTGTGTAGTATCGACATCCCCAATTAATACCATCAAGTTCAATCTAGCAAACCAAAGTCATGCGTATTGCTACAACAGTGGGGCTACTTCTCAACTGTGGCCAACAGAAGAGGGGTGTATGAAACTCCGGTACGGTGACTTATAACGATCACAAACATTGATTTGTGAAGACTATAAGTCGTCCCACCTTACTCGACCAACGACGCCAGCTGGACTTACACAATGCACAAGTAGATGTTCTTATTCATCTAATGCAAATAACCATCAAGTTCAAAAGTAGTGAACTTGACAAATGACAAGTAGATTATTCTATTCTACCACCAATTATCATTCAATGCATATTCGCAAGAATTCTCATCAACACATTAGAGCCATTTAGGTCTTTACATTAACAGTACCAAATACACGGAGGACTAGAATCTCGATCAATCGAACTCTAAACCTCGTAGTAATTTAACATGTTGTTCGGGGAATCATAATCTTCCTTAAAATCAACTTCTCGGAGTCATTACTAAAGTTCATAAAATTAGGGTTTAAATGCTATATGCAAGATTACCCAATTTCAAGTCTCAAGTTCTCTATTTATTCAAATCCTAAGGTTAATGTTCAAATCCTAGCTCAACAACATCATTTAACCCATAAACATATCACAAGTACAATGTACTCATCTCAACCTAGAAATTTGTACATGCAAACAACATTCATAGCAAGTCATACATGGTCATTGATGATTTAACACACATTGAAGCTTAAAGCATACAAAAAAAAAAAGGTTTAGTAACTTACCTAGAACCGAATATCAAGCCAACAAAATCACGATCGAAGGCTCTATAGTTGCTCCCTTACTTAACACCAACACAATGATGGTCTTGGATTGTCAATCGGACGGTTTGATCTTCGGGAACTCAAACACACACACTAATCTCACCAAAGCTCCCACACACACTCAAGAACACTAATGGAGGAAATGGGAGGGAGAAATGGAGTCTTCTCTACTTGTTTAAATGGCCAAAATTTAGATTTGGGGGTGGTGATGATGTGGCTCAAGGAGAGCCACACAAATGGTCCAAGTCTTCACTCAAAAAGAAGTTAAAAATTAAGCTTCCGGTCTTTTATGCGAACGCATAGGGCGGCCGCATGGATGCTATGCGGGCGAATAGTGCGGTCGCATAGATTCCAGAGAGTTGAGGGGTTATGCGAGCTAGCACTATGCGACCGCATAACTCCCAGGTTCAGTCTAAAATGTTTCTAGGCTGTCTAAAGGTGTTTCTAAACACTCCCAAACCATCCTAAGATGATTCAAACATCAAACTAAGTCCGGAACAATGAAGTAAACATAGCAATTCTCATAGACATGAAATGAAAAAATGAATTAGGGCATGAATCAATTAACATGCTACTTGAACAAGTATAACAAATGTGTTTAACATGTCAATCATACAATAAGATAAACAAATCATACGTAGGAGGAACTAGGGTGTTACAATGTCATTGTCAATGAGTAACATGGAAGCTTCATGAAGAGGTTAATTCGTGGATATAGGCTATGCAACATGCCCCTTTTCATCAAGACAACAAGGTAAGCCACATCCAAAATGAGATCGGAGGCTGATTTTCAGCTAGGCACTTCAGGACATCTAAACTTCCAACACTGGCACACCATATCCTGAATAGTGATGGTTAGCTTTATTGCCAATGGAGTATGTGATACTGGCAATGCAAACTTGGCAATGACTACTTGTACCAAATTCACTAGCAGTAGTACAACAGCTTCGGCAAACACCACCTTGGCATTGCTAATAGAGCTGACTATTTTCATTCTGTTGACTTGCTTCATTCGAAAGCTAATGGCAATATAGTATTTCAAATGAGCAATTAAGTAAGAATTTCATGATTCTCAAGTATAAACCAATTTACTTCTGTAGGTTACTGAATTTAGGATTTTGTTCAAAGGTTCTCCTAGGATTTTCTTATAAATACACATGAATACACACAAGTAATATGTTTTTATTTTTCTTTTTTCCCTTTCTTTAAATGAAGGAGATTGCTCAGCATATTCAAGAAAGAAACAATGTTAAATCCAACTGATTGAAACCCACCAACCTAATGTTGGTGAGGAAAGGATATTTCCAGTATGTACTTAATAGAAGATACATATTGTGAAATTGTCATATTTCTTCTCCTGGAAATCTGGTAGTTACAAAACCTTCAGCTGAGCATATTTGGGAAGTATCTTCCACTTCATTACCTATGCATATCTAAGATTTTATAGCTAAAGACTACACATCACCAATCAACATTATCATTTGGAGAAAGCTTATTTCATTGTTCGCATTTCTTTCTAAAGAGGACAATTTACAGAGTGCCCTTAACTATGTAGTTGTTCCCTAGAACATAAATCATTTGACAATTGGCAATTACATTTGCTAAATTAGCACCAATCTAGGAGCAGTACCAAAATCGAGGAAGATTCTTTTACAATTTTGATTGCAAAGCAAAATTGCTCTTCAGCAGTTCAGAGCGCGCATGTTCGAAGTGTACAAGTTAGAACTTAACCCCCCTTTCCAACACAAAAAAAAAAAAAAACAAATAAAAAATTAACTAAAATCTCTTCTGCATTGAACCAAAAAAAGTGTATATGAACAAACTATTGCCTTTACAGTGGGATAACTTCTGATAAAATTAGTTCATCTCAAACAAAGTTTATAACAAAGAGTAGAAATTTAGAGTAAATGCTCATAAGAGGAAAGTTTTAAGCAATGTTCTGGATACAGAAAGTGGGACAACATGACATCTCTCTAGTAAGTGGTCCACACAAGAATTACGACATCCTTCATATTAAGAAACAGAGACAACGTGACCTATAGCTCTCGTTCTTAATGATCTTTCAGCTCTCATATGCATTAGGCTTACCTTACTGTACTAGCAGCATGGCACAGCTGAAGCATCTGTTACGTCAAATAGCTTAATCTGGCAACTGCAACTCCAATGGGATGATGCCTGAAGGCTCTGACTCCAACTAATGGCGAAATTCTAGAAGCTTACAAATCTATCTAGTCCAACTTCACTTTAGCTTCAGTAAAGAAAAGGTTGGTGAGGTGTTGCACGAGATAGTATCAAGATAACCGCCTTAATTGACTTCGTTCATTTTTTGTCTTCAAGTGTAAAATATCCCCATATTTTAGTTTATTCCCACTTCAGTAGACAAAGAGACCAAAACCATTGTCATTATCTAATTGTTTAAGTGATTATTAGCTAGATACATACTTTCATCCTTATCCAAAGCCATGCGCATCAAGTGAGGAAACATTGTCAGCAATCTCTTCACCCTCATTTTCCTTCGCCCCAGGTACACATGCTCACATACATGAATATATGCAATTCAATTTAACGGTTTATACCATATTGACGAACCAATTTATACTATTTGATGATGGTTCAAGTGTAATTATTTTCATCTACACATGTAAAAATACAATTATTTTCATCTACACGAGTGCGTATGTGCAATGTGTTGTAACACTGACATAGGGATCGAATTACATTGCAATATGTAGGAGGAGAAATGCCTAAAGGGAGAGCGAGCATTGACGGCGACTGAAAGAGAGAGTGGGTATTTTAGAGAGAGAAGGTGAGAGGAGAGAGAAACTTACCGGAGAAGAGTCTGGACGACGACTGTGAAAGAGATATCTGGTTGTTGCCGGAATGAGCGAGATTGACTGGTTGTTGCCACAATGAGCGAGATCAATTTTAGATGAGAGAGATCGTTTTGAGAAGCTCTGGTTGACGATCATATGTGCAAGGTTTAGAGCGAGCAGCGATGAAAGGGGTTGAGAGATGAATTGGGATTTTGACTGCGCACTTTTCTATTACCGCACAAAAGGGGTTCAGCGAAAAATTAGTTTAGACAACGTTTACTTAAATAACGTTGTCTAAGGAACTGAAAAGCACAATGTTCCCTTCAAAAACGTTGTCTAAAAGTTGAAACAACAACGTTTCTTTTTAAAACGTTGTATAAAATATAAAACACAACGTTTAATTAAGGAACGTTATCTAAAATGATGTTTTAACAACGTTTTTGAAAAGCGTTGTGCAAAAAACGTTGTTAAAAGTCATTATTGTTGTAGTGGTCATACTTGACGTTGTCATTTTTCTCAGTTTGCCCCATGACTATGACCGGCATTAGAAAAGTAACGGGAATCAATTCCATGCCTTGCAAGAGGGAGGGCAGTTAGGTCTTTTCATCATATATACAGAACACTAACTAAAGGGGGTCAAAGTGTCGAAAGAATTACTTATTTGCTTAAATTAAACCCTAATTTCCCTTCTCCCATCTGCACTCTGACAACACCATGGCTTCTCAATCATCCTCTTCAGCGGCAAACACTTTGTCTTCTCCACCCAATGTTGTTTAAAATGAAACGACATCCGAAGCCAGTCCACCTAGCCAAGTGACCCCTGTTATTCTTTTGTCATCAATGCAGTGGTCCCAAGCAATGAAGCCCCTGTTCCAATGTCTCAAATCCTTCCAGGAGAAGCGGGCAATGCAATCGATGTTGAAGAAGGCCCCAGTGCGAAAGAGATTGGCAAAAAAATTTGGCCAATCGGAGACCCCCTTGCAAAACGTTCCAAACGACTTCGAGGGTTTCCCAGTGCAAAAGGGTTTGCTCCAGATTTAGTAATCTTACTGGTCGTTTGACTGGATTTCTTTGTTTGATTTCATGAGTTAGAATTACATTTGTTTTTTAAATTATTGATTACTTGGTCTATGGGTTGTGATCTGTTTCTGAATTGTCTTATGTCTTGTAGATTGCATATCTATAAATGGGTGTAGACATGGAGCTAGAATTTGATAAGTATTGTGTAGTCGATAGAAGTCCTAAAACCGTTCTTCCATCTCCTCGACATTCAAAAGCAGAAAAAGGAAAGGTGAAAGGGAAATCCAGATGTAGAAATGAGGAATTGAGTGTCAACAAGGATTTCACTGAGTTTAGTTTTCATCCGTACCATAGTGCTTCCTGTCGAGCTGTTCATCAAGGTTGGAAAGCAATGAAGTGCAAAGGAGGGGTTCAATATACCAGAGCTCGAATGAAATAAGAAAGTTGACAATGAAGATTGAAGGTACTGAAGGGAGGAAAAAAATTGAACATCCGCGAAGTAGTGCTACTGCTTTTTCGTTTGAAATTATCGATTCACTGTGCAGCTTAGATGAGGATAGCTTAGAATCGAGTCCATCCGTTAGCAAGCCACCCTGACAAGATTTATTAGATCTCTCCTTCAGTCCTCTTAAAGAAAGATTTAACACTTTGAGTCTTTGACCCCCTTTATTTAGTATTGTTCTGTATATATGAGGAAATGACCTAGCTAATTGCCCCCGCCACGTACAATGCACATAATGAAAAATGTTAACTTTCTAACGGTCATCATAGCCAGGGGCTAACTGAGAAAATTGGCAACATCAGATTGGGTTATGGGCCAAATCGTAGGCTGGGGGGATTTTGGGATTTGGTGTATATACTTTGGGGGGTTTTTCGTATTTTGACCCAGAATTTATAAGTCTAATAACGCTGTAAAAGATGAAAACACAAAAAGAACTCAACAATTAAAAGTAAACAAAAATATGAAGCAACTAACAAAACACTTGAAGAAAATTATTAACACCATGTGCAACGTACGTGCACTTAACTAGTTGTTCTTAAAAGGTTAAGTCTATTAATAAGGAAATTGCCTTCTTTCAAGTGTTAAACTTAAGAGGTGATAATTTGATACCACAATTGGTACCAAAGTTGAGTAACAGCTAAGGAATATCTCCAGGATAAAAGTTAGCACACACCTGGATCTCTCACAAGCTAATGTTATAATAAAACTAGTTCAAATAAAAATAGCTTATACATTTGAAACAATTCGAGAAAAGTATGTGTTACTACTTAGCTAAAATTATTACTCGTACTATATTATCTCCTATATAGAAGGATATATTTGTCTTTTTATATGTATTCAAACTATTAGGAATCTAAATAGCACTTCTTTTATCAGGATTGTGATATTCTAAATTTTAGTAATCAATTCTAAGATTCCAGCAATTCATTCCTATTCCAAATATAATTTTGACAATATCAAACGCTTTCAATTAATTCTATAGAATCAATTCCGCGAAATTTATTTCATTTCGGTGTACCAATCGAGTATGGGAACATTTTAGCTTTTCCTTTTAGTAAATCGAAGAAATATAGAAACTTAATTATATGGATCCTAATCTGTCCAAAGTTAATTAATACACTAGACGGTATTTTGTCTAAGATTATTAGAGTTTGAAGAAAGGTTTGCACGTATAGAAATAAAACACATTTAATTTCTGTAAATTTTTAAACCTTGACTAGAAATGGCGAATCGGAAAAAATTTGACCTGTCAAGGAAACTTGATCAATCTCAAAATATTTGTCATTTTAATGTTATCTTCAACATTAGCAACAGTATATATATATATATATGTAAATGCAGGATAGGCAAAAAGAAAACATTTCAACTAATTAAGATTTAAGAGAGATCAGTGCATTTGCTCTTTCTTGTTCTTCCTTGACATGGTAAGGATTAATCATCCCTCTCTACCCCCTCCGATCCCTTTACACGCACAAGAAACACATATTATTCTTTAGGTGTAAATTTTGATGAGAATGAACTATATTATTCTATTATCTATATTTATGCAGGAGTTTTTCAACATTTTCTTGGTCTTAAGTATGGCTGCGCTGGGGTTCATGACCAGTAAAACAAGCTCACATCCACAGGACAACACACTCCCGAATGTGTTCTTTGATGTAACAAAATATGGAGCTGTTGGAGATGGAGAAACCGATGATTCCCAGGTTTATATATATACATATAATTATAATCTCTCTATTTAATTTGGAGAGGGTACATCGTAGTTGAACAACATAAACAGTTTTGCAGAAGCTAAACTAACGTATGTAAAAAATAAGATTTTTTTAATTAAGTTTTTTACCATGTTGATGCAGGCTTTTCTAAAGGCGTGGAACGCAACTTGTGGAGCGGCATCAAACAGTAATTCCGTTCTCAATGTACCTGCTAGTAAGACATTCTTGCTGAAGTCCCTCCAGTTTAAAGGCCCTTGTGTTTCTCCTTCTATCACTGTTCAGGTAGTTAAATTGTTTGTCTTAGGAGTAATTAATTCATGATCTCATTATGCTTTCAGCTTAATTAAAATTCTTCACTTTTGCATTGGAACATGATTTTAATTACAATATTGAATCATGCTCGATCGCTAATTACCTGATGCATGCATGCATCCACATGTTAACATTTGCGAGTAAAATTAAACAACTGGTAGATGGCAAGTCCCCTTTGATGAGTTTTAATTACAAGTTGATTAACTGATTAATGTAGATTGCGGGAAAGATAATAGCACCAAGCAAAATATCAGATTGGAGTAAGAGTGATCAAACGATAGGATGGATCTCTTTCCAAGGTGTAATAGGCCTTACTGTCACTGGCAATGGGATCATTGATGGTCAGGGTTCTGAATGGTGGCAAGCTTTCCGAAGCTCGGTAATCAATCCTCTAATGATTCTATATGGAGTGTTTTTATTCTGTAAGATATTTTTCTGAAACTTAAAAATTTCTTTAATAATTCAGGGAAAGAAGAACTTCAAGCGGCCTACAGTAAGTTGTCATTTTCAAAACCAGCTATATAAATGTATATATGAGTTCTCGAACCATAAGAATTATGTATATACAGTTTATAATATGGTCTTTTGCATGGGGCATATATATATATATATATATAGGCTTTGGGATTCCATGGTTGCGACAACCTTACACTAAGTGGATTGAAACACTACAACAGCCAAAAGAACCATATCTCCATAAATAAATGCAAGGGGGTAACTGTGTCTGCCCTCCAAATCACCGCTCCTCAAACAAGTCCTAACACTGATGGCATCGACATTAGCTCCTCCGTCAACGTTCAAATTCAGCATTGCAATATTTCCACCGGTAACTAACTAAAATTTTCCGCCCCGCCTCGCCCATGGGTTATACTTACAGTACAGTAGAGTTTTTAATTAATTTACAACGATGATGGATGTTAATTTGCATATATATATATATATATATATATATAGGTGATGACTGCATCGCTATTGGAAATGACTGCTCCAACATCAATATTACTGGTATAGTCTGCGGTCCAGGCCATGGTATAAGGTTTGTCAATCTATATATATAGAACTAATTATTATTAATTCAAGAATTACAATATTAAACATATGATTGATTGTATTCTTCTTCCTCAAATTTAAACATTATTTAATTTCCTTAATTTATTATTTAATTTGTAGCATTGGAAGCTTAGGAATTCATGGAGAAAGTAGTGCAGTGGAAGAAATCCACGTTTCTAATTGTACCTTTAATGGAACTATGAATGGAGCCAGAATCAAGACATGGCAGGTAAAGTAATTGTATACTAATTAAATCAAAATTTACCCATTGGTTTAATTAATTAAATACATCTAATTAATTATTAAGTTTGTGGTTTAATTTGTAGGGTGGATCCGGCTATGCCAGGAAAATATCATTTGACCATATTAAGCTTATTGCAGCTGAGCGTCCCATCATTATTGACCAGTATTATTCTGATTTCCTCATGGAGGAGGATGATCAAGTATGTATATATATATGGAATGGATAATCAATCAATCTTTAATTCTCTCAATAATTAATCTAACAAACAAAATTTATTTATTTATTTATTTTCTATATATGTTGAATTAACTAGGAGGCGGCATCGGCATCGGCAGTTGAAATAAGCGACGTCTCGTACACGAATTTTGAAGGGACATCAAGCTGTAAAGATGCAATTGAATTAAAATGCAGTGAAAGCGTAGCGTGCAATAACATTGTACTGGATCATATCAACATAACTTCAGCAGATCCACAAGACAAGACCTACGCCTCTTGCGTCAATGCCCATGCCAAATCTTATGATACAACCCCTACTTTACACTGTTTTAATTCTCAATAATTACGAGTGCCTAGCTAGCTACTAGTTGTATTCACGAACTATATTCATCCATAACGTTTAGTAATATTAAATATGCAAGCAATTTTTTTTGTCTAAATTTTTCCTTTTTTTGATCATTTTCTGTGTTCTTAAATGATTTGTTTTATAGTTTGTAATTAATAATTAAATCTAAACATAAGATAGAAACTGATAGAAAACATTAACGTTGGAGTTAGAGCCTGTTTGGTGCAGCGTTTTGAAAACGCAGATTATTTAAAACGCGATTTTTTTCTTTATAAATGCATTTGGGATATTATGTCAAAACGCAGCTTTTTATTCCCTACTGCGTTTTAAAATATGCGTTTTGGGAAAAAAGCTAGGAATTTCAGCGTTTTAAAACGCTGCTGCGTTTTGAATACGCTGCTTTTTATAACGCAGTATTGAAACGCTAAGTTAAGGAATAAGTTGCGTTTTAACCCTATGTTTTGGCCAAAACGCACGAACAAACGCGCTCTTAATGATTTAGATTATGAACTACGTACAGTATGTCACGCTCACTTGACATCTCATCTAGCACACCTCGGAACTTTTGGAATCAAGACTATTGTCATCCAGTACATCTCATCCAGCTAGTGCTCATGAGCAAGTGCAATCCCAATGAAACTGACGGGATCCTCCCAAACATTCATAATACGTGTCCTCCACGTCAACCTCAGGTGGGTCCTAAGATCCTCGTTGGCAGTAGAGGCTGGGGTCTCAGGGCTCAAGCCAGACCTCGGCATAACCCAGCGGCGACCAAATGAATTGCGTGAGAATCTCTCATTCATCATAAGAGAATGAGAGCGAGAAGATTGATGGAGTAGTATCAACGGCTAAGCTCATGCTCAACTCATGCATGCCAATCATCCTTAATGATCACAGAATACTAACCTAAAACCCTCCTCGGAACCAACCATTATCAACCTCGCCACCGACGAGGTCGACTCTGGAGCGATCAGCGCGCAACCTCGGCACAGGTCGACTTCAGAACATTAAATGTTTACTGTCTGTCAGTACCTAATCTAGCAGAATCAAGACATTCTCACTGGAAGAAGACATTCCTTTGGCGTGAAGTTTTGTTATTTATTAGCTTCTCATTTCCCCATGAAGGAAGCCTCTATTTGTCAACTTAATCCTGACAACAGCACGGCCCCCTTTAACATGCATTCATCTCCCAGTAAGCAGGTGGCTAAACTTATATCACTACGCACGCCACCTCTTGCTATAAATACCAGGTACTACTTCCATTTATAAAAAAAGTAACATTTACTCTAAAGAAGACAAGTTCAGTCAAGCTTGCATTTACTCCCTTGCCTACGTACAATCTACATTCATTACTCTTAGGGAGAGTACTTTGAAATGGCAGCTTGCCAACCACATTCCATGCATTCAATATACCTGAACTGATTCTCACACCGGAGGGTAATAGTCGGGTCAAACCCCCGACACCCCTAACGGTTCTTTTCTTTGTCAAACTATTGTAGGCCCCATCATCTCGTGACAGAATAGTCCCAACAAGAAGTGCCTTTAGAGAGCCAAGGCATCCTGATCGTAAGCTAGCTATATACGTGGATCCGACGTGGTCACCATATCCATTTTGGCGTGATCAGAAACCACATTTCATATTATTTGGTGAATGGGTTTTGAAACAATGCATCCAATATGGTCTGTAGCATAGAAGGAACATTGCATCAACATAAACAGTCCACATTTTTAGACTTCTTCTGTAGGATGATATCAGATGGTTTGATCCCGAGGATTGCTGCATATAGTTCAATCCTTGTATGTCTTTTCCTGTCTGGAATGCTCTATACTGCTTTGCCGCTGAGCGAGAAGATGGTGACTAGAGGTTGCCTTTCTAAGTCTATCACTTTTGCTTTCTCTTACCTCATCAACAATGAAGATACTAAAATATCCTGCCTCCACGTGGCACAAGAGGGATCCATTGCCGTGCTTAGCTAGAGCTCGGAAGACAGCTCATCTCGATCCTGAGCTTTTGATTACAGCTCGGATCCCGGGTGCGTATACCCGTCATCTTGTCTCGACCTCCCCGAGGATCCCGAGGTGTCTAGAAGATGTTTTCCAGTCAAAGCCTGAGAACCCGCGAAATCCTAGATCCGGGCTACTACACAAACCCCCGAGGTCTTCATCCCGGGAACCAAAGATAGTCAACGAAAGCTGCCGCATTTAAGGCCTACCTGCTATTACGTCATCCCGGGGCCACAAACCAGCTTCTCATTGGTTGAAAGAGTGACTTGGCCTCTAAGTAAAGCTGTTTCTAGAAGATCTGCACACTTTCCGGTGAAGTTCTATCTTCTACATCAATACATGTCACTTCTCCTTTAAAGCTCATCAATGCAGATTGCGGCTCCCATAAATGGGCATGTGACCACCTGTCCTAGGTTGACACCTGGCCGGCCCACCTGTCCCAAACCAACATTCTTCCAGTATAAATACAAGGTGATTGCCTTCATTTATGACCGAAGTTCAAATAAAACACACACAACTATCAAGTCTCCAAAACATTCAGTGCATTTACTCTCTCAGAGCAGCCTGAATCCTCACCGGAGACCATAACTTTCACCCTTATACTGATTCTCTCACCGGAGGGCTTTAGCTGGACCATCGTCCAGCTCTCTAACGGTGCTTTCCTTTCATCACAGGTATCTACCGGAGGACAAGTCCCACTAACACTTGTGCCTATTGAGAGCCGGGGCATCCTACCTACAGACTAGCTGCATACGTGGACTCGGACAGATCACCTGAACACTTTTTGGCGTGATCAAACAAGATTCCACCTCCCCTTCATTTGTTTTCTCTTACCTCATCAACAATTGTGGTTTGTCCCCCAAAACTGCATTCCCTGCTTCCAAGAAATTACAATTTACAAATCCAGACAAACCAGATAAAGTTATTGCCTTTCTCAGATATCATGCATGGTTTTGACAACAGTACACCCACATTTCTAGTCTCATCCGCCACTACCCCCGTGTAATTGAATACGACCCTGATAAAATCCTGCTTCCCAAACTTATGTTCTTCCGTAACATTTTTGAGTTTTCAAGACCCCAACTTGCCAAAGTTCTTTCTTCGTGCCAATACTTTTTGGCAAACAGTCTGTAGAATCGAATTGTCCCATGTTATGATTTCCTCAAGAGTGTACTTCTTGATGACAAAAAGGTTGCCCTTTCTTTGATGCGTGGCTAGCTCCTTTGTTTTCAAAAAGGATGTGCATCATTATCTTGGTCCAAATCTTGAAACTTTACAGCAAGCGGGAGCACCTTATTCGGTGATTTCATTAATTCAGTCTAACCGAGTATCCCAATGTGTTTGATAATAATTGTGACCGGTTTCGTGCAGCTGTGGAGAAGGCTGTTGAAATGGGGTTCAAACCTTTTCAAATTTCATTTATTCAAGCAATTCGTGTAACGGTCATGATGGCCACATCATTGTGGAAAAATAAAGTCAAAGAGTATAAGAGCTGGAAATGGTCTGATGATGACATTTCCTTGGCATTCTGGAAGAATCCTATATGTATGCTCTTATCTGAGAAGAAAATTTCGAGTGCGATGGACGTCCTTGTGAACAATATGGGTTTCCTGCCTACCAGTATCATTAAAATTAAACCCCGACTATTCTTGCTTATTCATTGGAAAAGAGAATCGTTCCAAGGTCCAAAGTTTATAGAATTGTTCAGCTGAAGGGGGATTGATGGAAAAAGAGCTTAGTTTGCTAGCTTAATTTTATGACTTACGGAGAAGCAATTTTTGGACAAGTTTGTGACTCCTTATACTGAACATGTTCCTCAACTCTTGAATGTATATCAAGGTAAAGTGGGTTTCCTGGAACTAGGCTTTGGACCTGAAGATGTGTCTGCAGGGGTATCTAAGTTGTAGCAGGGTTTGTTACAAATTTCTATCATATGATTTCCAGAAAAGATGGATCATATGTTCTTCTATGTGGCAGATCTTTGCTTTGATAGTGTTATGCCAATGGGCTACACAATAGTTTTAAGTGATCCTAAGGATGCATACTGAAGCTAGCAAAGCGCACCCCCAATCTTGCCCTGACCTGAAGTAATGCACCCACCCCCGTCATCAGCATTAACTTCAATTGCTTGGTTTATTCAGCCTAAAAATTGAAGCGGTGATCAGTAACTAATTTATTTACACATCTGTTGTACATTTGAGACATCGATCATTCTTTACTCCCTTCGGTTGAGCTAGCTACTTAAAACTATATTAAAATTTCCTTTACGTTTCAAAGATATATAAATCTGAAATTAATCAACCTAACTTGGCAGCTTGATGATAAGAACGTACACCATCTTTATTTATTTATTTTAATTCATATTTCTTGTTGTTTGAATAAGAACACTTTGACTGAGACAAGGAGAGATCAAGCTGTCAAAGGAAGTTATGCTACAACAACAACAATTACTAAACTCATGACATCGTTACTCACTCGTGTGTTAATGTTTCGAATATCAAGAACAGATTATACAATTGACAAGTCGTGCTTGTTTCAAACAGATTATCAAATTAGTAATCTCAGATTATCTATTTCAGTTTTACAAACGGAAACAGATAATCACAAAGGTATGATTTGAAAAATATGGCTGTAGAATTTTGGAAAAGACTGCAAAGCTGCTGCTATTGCTTTTTATTGATATTTCCTTACATCAAACTCATCTACATACTTGAGTTTTTATAGCAAATAAAATACATCCTGAGAAATGCATATTTATTTTGGGAAAACATAAAGTCCTATTTTTGACTTGACTATGGAACTCTAAGAGACATTTAGAGACTTTCCAAATTACAAATTATCTTTTAACACCCCCCTCGTAATTGTTGGGTGCGGAAGCTATGATAGGAGGGAAATGGGTTTTTTTATTGAAAGGATTTTAAAGAGCAGAGTAGCCACAGCTCACTCTTGTTTTACAAATATATTAATTTTGATGGCCTTTTTTTGGATACACCAACAATACAAATGACCCTCCTATTTATAGAGTGCCAAGGATTATTCTAGAGTACAAGAATACAAAGAGTTATTCAAGAATTTGACTCCATGATTCTAGACACTCTTCCATTCATGCATCTTATTGATACTTCTTCTATCCATTGCATCTTATCAAGATTGCAAATTAATTGAACTTTTAATAGTAATTTTAATTTTCATCACATCCTTGAAATTCTAAAGTTTCTCCAGCGACACTGCTTTGGTAAGAACATCTGCCAGCTGTTCTGAAGTTTTGATAAACTCCAGGATGATTTCCTTCTTTTGAACCATATCACGAATGTAGTTGTGACGCAACTCGATGTGCTTCGATCTCCCATGAAAAACTGGATTCTTGGTCATAGAAATTGCTGACTTGTTATGACAGAAAATAGGAGTAGGTTCTCCGACCTTTTGCTCCAAGTCAATCAAAATTCTTCTCAACCATACTGCTTCACGTGTAGCCTCATTTGCTGCAATATACTCAACTTCTGCAGATGACAATGCTACTGAAGTTTGCTTCTTTGAGCTCCACGAAATTGCCTTAGATCCCAAGCAAAAAATGTAGGTTGTACTCTTCCTATCATCCAAACTTCCAGCCCAATCACTATCGGTAAAACCAACTAAGTTGTAACTTTCTTCTTTCACATATTTGATCCCAAGCTTCTTTGTTCCTTGAAGATAGCGGAGAATCCTCTTGGCTGCTGCAAAATGTATCTTTCTTGGTTCAATCATGAACCTGGAAATCAAACTAACAGAATGCATAATATCCGGTCTTGTATTGTGTGATAAATTAATGAACCAACAAGACTTCTGTAAACACTTGGATCTGATTTTTCTGCTACATCATCATGTTGCAATTTTTCATTCAACCCCATAGGAGTTGTTACAGACTTGCAATTCTCCATTTGAAACTTCTTAAGCAAATCAATCACATATTTTTCTTGTGAGATAAAAATCTCCCCTTTGGCTTGCTTCACTTGTATACCAAGAAAATATTTCATTAACCCAAGATCAGTCATCGCGTATTCTTTCATCATGGTTTCTTTGAACAATTGCAACATTTCTTCATTTGTTCATGCATAAATCAAATCATCAACATAAATGCAAACCATCATGAAATCACCTCCTTTTGTCTTCACATAGAGGGATGGTTCAGATGGACTTTTAATAAATCCATTTTTCAGAAAATATGCATCGATCTTGTTATTCCAATCTCTCGGTGCTTGTTTCGAACCGTAAAGAGCCTTGTGCAACCTGTAAACTTTTCCCTGCTTTCCTTCCACTTCAGAACCTTGAGGTTGTTTAACATAAACCTCGTCTTCTAACTCTCCATGTAAAAAAGCTGATTTAACATCAAGCTGAAAAACATGCAACTCCAGTTGAGCAGCAAGAGCAAAAACTGTTCTGATCGTCTCCATCCTTGCAATTGGTGCAAAAGTCTCCTTGAAATCCACTTCAGGTCGTTGAGAATACCCCTTTGCAACCAGGTGCACCTTGTACTTTTGTACACTTCCATCTTCATTAAATTTGGTCTTGAAGACCCATTTCAATCCTATAGCTTCTTTTCCTTTTGAAAGATCTACCAGTCGCCAAGTCTAATTTTTCTCAATGCTCTTCATTTCTTCATCCATAGCCTTTCTCCAAACTTCTTCTTGTACTGCCTCTTCAAAGCATTTTGGTTCACTAGCAAAAAATGCAACATTACAAGATTCATAAATTTCTGCCAGAGAACGATATTTTCTTGGACGATTTTCTGAGTCTGAATCTGATTCACATTCATGAGCTTTACTATTTGATGGACCAGCAGCAGCTTGAGAAGATTCAGCAATTTGAGAAGATTGCTTCAGTTCAAGAGGTGCAATAGGTACTTGCTCCATAGCTTCGTCTTCCCATTTCCATTCTACATTTTCATCAAAAACAACATCTCTCGAGAACACCAACTCATTAGTTATTGGATTAAAAAGACGATAACCTTTTGACTCATCACTATATCTAATGAAATTGAGTTTTTCACCTTTGCCATCAAATTTCTCTTTGTTTTGGGAAGGAATAAGAGCATAAGCTATGCAACCAAAGACTTTAAAATGACTTACAACTGGTTTCCTCCCATGCCACACTTCAAAAGGTGTCTTATTTCGTACAGCTTTTGTAGGCGACCGATTTAGAATGTGCACAGCAATATTCACAGCTTCGGCCCACAATTTATTTGGAAGTCCTTTGCCTTTCAACATGCTTCTGGCCATTTCTACGATTGTTCGGTTTTTCCTTTCTGCAACACCGTTTTGTTGTGGTGTATGCCTAATTGTAAGCTGTCTCTGGATCCCTTGATCTTTGCAATAGTTTAGAAAAGGCTTGTAAATGAACTCCCCTTCACGATCTGTTCTAAGGCACTTCAACTTGTATCCACTTTGTTTTTCAACAAAAGCTTTGAAATGTATGAACTTAGTAAAAGCTTCAGATTTCTGTTCGATGATACACACCTAAGTAATTCTTGTAAAATCATCAACAAATAAAAGAAAATACCTTTTGTTGCCTAATGAAGGAGTTCTCGTTGGTCCGCAAATGTCTGCATGCACAAGCTCAAGTGGTACGTGAGCTCTCCAAGCTGTTTTTGGAAAAGGGAGACGATGTATCTTCCTATAAATACAACCTTTACAAACTTCATCATTCTTTTTAATTTCTGGAAGTCCAACAACCATATTTTTCTGCTTCAACAATTGCAGGCCATTAAGATTCAAATGACCATATCTCAAGTGCCATAGATTAGTATCATTAGAAACTTCACTTCCAAAAGCAGCGTATGATTTCATATTGAGTGGAAAAAGATTATTGGGAGTCATTTTCACAATAGTAACTTGTTCTCCAGATTTTTTGTCAAAAATTTCACACTTATCATCATCATAAACCAACTTATATCCCCTTCTCATCATTTGTCCGACACTTAAGAGGTTTTGAGTAATGTTAGGAGAGTAATGGACATCATGAATAAATTTTTTGTTACCTTTTTCTGTGTGAACTGCAATGACTCTTTTCCCTTCAATCTTTACTTTCTTTCCATCACCAAGCTCAACCTGAGAAGAGTAACTTTTATCCAACTCAATAAATTCTATTTGATTTCCAGACAAGTGATTACTGCAACCACTGTCAAGATACCAAGTCTCACCAGATTTCACACTATTTGCAATAGAAAGGAACAGCTTATTTTCATCATCTTCTGCAGAAAAATGAATAGCCTTTTTCTTCTCACTATTTTCTCCCTTTTCTTTAAACCAACAATCTCTATCAGAATGGTTAGGAATTTTACATCTTGGACACTTGAACTAGCGATCTTTAGATTCATGACAAGTTTTTTTTGCAAATAACGCATTCAGAATTAGAATTACCTAATTTTTGTTTCCGAGAAAAATCACTTCTTCCTCGTCCTCTTCCTCTGCTTAGAGAATTTCTTCCACGGCCTCTGCTAGAAAATTGTCCATGAGATGTGCCTCCTCTTCCTCGGGTTTCCTTTGAAACATCCATCTTTGCTTGAAAAAATTGCTCCAAGGGTTGATTGTTGTATTTGCTTACTCTTTGTTCATTAGCTTCTAAGGATCCCATGAGTTGATATTGAGTGAGATCTGCAAGATCTTTAGTTTCTGTAATGACAGCCACAATATGCTCGAACTTTTGTGGAAGGCTTCTTAGTATCTTCTCAACCACTTTCTTTTTCGGAACTACATCTCCACAGCTTTTAATTTGATTGATGATTTCAACAACTCTAGAGAAAAAATCTCTTACAAGCTCGTTTTCTTTCATGGACAAGTTGTCAAATTCACTCCACAAGGATTGCAACTTAATGGCAATCACTTTTTCAGCTCCTTAAAACTCTGTGTTTAGAGTTTCTCATGCATCTTTTGCTTTCTTGACACCGAAGATCCTCGGATAAATGGCTTTGCTTACTCCTTGTTGGACAATCCTTAAGGCAGTAGCATTTTTCTTCACATTCTCCCTGTATTCCTTCTCTTTTGCTTCGGTCCATGAAGCATCGACATGATCCGAATGTTCTCCATAGCCTTCTTCAATCATGTCCCATAGATCTTATGAAAGAAATATGGTCTCCATTTGAGAACTCCAGTAGTCATAATGTTCACCATTGAAGATTGGAATTTGGCTTGTGGTATATGAGAAAATGGAGTTTGGGTTTGCAGCCATTTTGGATTAACCTCTGCTCTGATACCAAAATTGTTGAAAAATATGGCTGTAGAATTTTGGAAAAGACTGCAAAGCTGCTGCTATTGCTTTTTATTGATATTTCCTTACATCAAACTCATGTATTATAGCAGATAAAATACATTCTGAGAAATGCATATTCATTTTGGGAAAACATAAAGACCTATTTTTGACTTGACTATGGAACTCTAAGAGACTTTCAGAGACCTTCCAAATTACAAATTATCTTTTAACAATGAGTTGCAATTAGACATAGGCATAGCATACGTTGACAGGAATGAAAGAAAATGAAAACAAGGAATTAATATAGTGCGGCAGAATATAAAAGACAGAATAAGAAGGACTTGTGGGATTGTTAGATCGCCCGAAATACGGACTGACTTGAAGAAGAATTGCCCTCGTACTTACTGAGGCACTGCAGTCGAGTCAGCAAACTCTCCCAGGATAATTCAATAACGAGAATTGAACTTGTGCACTCGCTTCAATTCTCCAACTCCCACTGCTTCAGTCACCGTGAAAATAGAGAGTTCGGCTATAGAAGATCTTAGGAACAGAGGGTAAGGGATTGTCTAAGTCTGGAAATCAGTGTGTTAACTCAAAAGGAGAGATCAGTCAGTTAAGACAATGTGCGCTCCAGGGAATCTGCCTTTTGCCGAAAGCGTTCCCTTAATTTCCGAAATTATAGCCAAACGCTGGAGGTTATTATTGTCAGCCACTTTAGCCGATAGCAAAATCTTTGATTATAGCTTGGTCAATAATAATCACTACAAAGAGACATTTAAATGAATTTTGTCCAAAAAGATGATTCACCCAAACGCCAACCCAAGCATGTGCGTGTGTAGGGTTTGGTATGACTACAAAACTCATTTTAATGATGTCTTTTCAACTTCTTTCAACTATGGATTCCAACCACTAAATGGTTTCAATCCAATCATGAAAGTTGTTCATACTCATGCACACAACACTCCTCAATCGTCACTTGATCAATTAATCTTAGGATTCATAAATGAGACCCATCATAAAATGACCAAATAATCATCATATTTCCAACAGTGCTAATTTGAAAGAAATTAACTACATTGTGAAACCTTTGTAGAGTTTCGGAATTTCAATATTATCACTTCACTATGCCAAACAATATGGCTTCACTGCATCCCATCATTTTTGGTTAAATTGAGATTGTTAGTTTTTTGTCTTTTACAGAAATTAACTTCTTAGCCAATTGCATACATAGAAAATTGATTTTTTAAAAAAAATTTTAAATTTTTTTTAGACTTGTACAGTATACACTTTAATATATTGCATCAAGTTGTTGCACAATACAATACATTATGACATAAATTTTACAGAACTTTTCTTTATTTATATTAAGAATAATGCATGATAGGGATACTAATAGTATATATTTTGTACAACTTTTGCACATGTACAAATCTTGTTGACAAACATGTGATTGGTTTGGTATATATGATGTCACTTAGCTTTTAACCAATCATCACACACCTAGATATCTTTGAACAAATTTGTTGGAAATTGGTTTCATAATTGGTGTTTGACCAATATTTGACCAAGTTTCTAGTTTGGTACCATTTATTAAAAATGAAAATAAGTTGCAAAAATGAAATCTACATTTTGAGTAGATTAAATTAGTATATTTATTATCTCAAAACCAATTTCGGGTGAATGAGATATTAATGCTTAAAGTATATAACTTAACATTGGTAATTGAAGAGTTATGGGAATATGAAAAGTCATATCCCACATTGAATAAAAAAGGTGATTAAATGCACTTTATTAATTGACCCACTATAGGAGGAAGCATTCAAGTGATCTCCTCCAAGGTCCAACCTGGTTATGTCTCTTGACGCTTTAGAGGCGCACTTTGCACTTATGGTCTAAGCGGTTCAGCGATTATCGTGACCGATCGAATGGGGGCGATTGCGCAGTAGTTAGAGTGCAAACCGGTCCCCTGGATCGCACTCACACGATCAGATGTGATCCGACGGTCCAGATTCAAAAAATGTGTCTATTCGCAGAAAGGCACCACAACTCTTCAGTATATATAAATAGACCCCCCGGATTGACAGTTACTTACACTAGTTCGCACTAGTATTGGGCAATTTCATCTTGCGGAGATTGTGTCCAACACAAGCCTCGACTTCAATTAAGTAAATTGTAATTTAATTCTGCTTCATCTCCTTTCTTTTGTTGTAATTTTAATTTCCAAGAAAACCAAAGTAAAGTACCCTACAATCGCAAGACAAAAATTTTGTTTTCTTAGAAATTGCAATCGAAACAACGGCTACTCCCGCTTCTACTTCTGCTACTCTTGCTCCTGCTCCTGCTCGTGTTCCTACTCACCCCGCACACGGTGAGAAACCGGCCAAGTTTACAGGTACGGATTTTAAGCAATGGCAACCCAAAATGCTCTTCAATTCTACCTCACAACTCTCAGTCTGCAAAGGTTCTTGAAAGAGGACCCCCTTACAGTTGCAGAAAATGATATGGATACGCAAAAGCGTATTGTTGCCGATGCTTGGCATCACAGCGACTTTCTGTGCAGGAACTATATCCTGAACGGATTGGAAGATGAACTCTACAGTGTTTACTATAGAATCAAAACTTCCAAAGAGTTATGGAACTCTTTAGAAAAGAAGTACAAAATAGAAGATGCTGGGTCAAAGAAATTTGTCATTGGCAAATTTCTTGATTATAAGATGATTGAGTCCAAATCAATGGAATGTCAAGTGCGAGATATTCAGATCATACTTCACGGTTTGGCAGCTGAAGGGATGATACTAAATAAATATTTCCAAGTGGCTGCTATTATTAAGAAATTGCCACCGATATGGAAAGACTTTAAGAACTACCTCAACCACAAACTATGTATATACTAATTTTATCTGTCCATTTTATCCGTACATCAAAATGCTAACCAAGTAATGTGTTATTATTAAAACTATGTATATACTAATTTTCTTATTATCTAGAACAATATTAAAAAAAATTGTTCAATATGATAAAACTTAAAGATAACACAACAAGAAAGTATAGAAACCTTACCAATACTATATTTACCTCGACTGCTAAACATACCTCAATTGCTTATTGCTCAGAATTGGAATTATAGAACGAAGTCGTGCTGTTAACGTGTTATAAAATATAAGAAAGTAAAGTAAAGATGTAGATAAAATAAATAATTTTATTTCTGGGAGTAGTGTATAATACAAGTTGAGGGAAGGGAAAAGGAACTATTCAAGAGTAAGTGAAAATGAAAACATGAGCTTGCTATTTATAGTAGGGCGATGCTTCTTCAGTAAGCTTCGTAAAGCTTTTTCAGTAAGATTCCTTAAAACTTCCTCAGTAAGCTTTCCTAAAGCTTCCTCAGTAAGCTTCGTCAAGCTTCTCCAGTAAGCTTCGTTGAAGCTTCCTCAATAAGCTTTGTCATATGACTTCTCTTGTAAGCTTCTATTAATTGGCTTCTGGCTAAAAAGGGACATCCACATAAATATATTAGCATTAATAGTATAGTTGTTATCACTTTTTCTGTGTTGTTCGTAGTGATCTCACTATCCTCTTCTTCTTCATCGTTCTACCAAATCCCTATCTCATTCTTTTCTGCAATGTAAGTCCTACACATAATTTGTTTATATCTTTGTATGTTTGGTTTACCCATTAATTCTATCGAATTCGATGAACGCTGTGGGAAGTCGGATATGTGGAGTGTTAGAAGGATTTGGGAATGAAGACCTTGCAACTAGTGGCTTCAAGGACATCTCACCGGTCAGTTGTAACCTATTTAGTATTTATTACTTCTTGTGCTATTGGTGAAGGTTTTTATTTGCAAAACATGTCACTATTCAATTCTCAAGGAATTTTAATTCAAAATGAAATTAGATTACTATACTGCTCTTTTTTAAGAAGCGCACAAGTTTTCTTTCAAGTCCAAGTAATTTTTCTTTTTCCAAGTTATGTAAACACGGTGATTTGCTCGAAATCTCGGAGTAGGTATCAACGACATTTGTTAGTCGTTGATTCCTCTCCACCAAGTCAGAGATTAGGAAAATGAGACTTTAGCCTAAATTTTAAAATTTTCATTGATACTCTTAACTCTTAAGTCTCAGCATTTTAGCTTGCTGATCTTTGTAGAGTTCATTGACTTTTTTGGAGTTCAAAGTTTTTAGCAGTCAGTCTTTTCAGTTTAGCTGACTAAGATATGTGGATATTTGTGACAGTCTCAAACTTGGAGTGCATTTGTTGCATCTGTTCCTCCAATTTAGTTTGGCTCTCATCAGTTGTTATCTCCTCCTTTTCAGGTGGAGTAATAGTAGGTTTGACAACTCGAGAGGGTTTTTCAGACCTTATCTCAGTTGGCTTACTTGTGATTCTTTGACCATAGAATCCATTTCCTATTTGTTGAACCACAAGCTGACAAGGTTTAATACTTTTGGTCAACTTTGGGTTCGTAACAGGTGAGTCTGAAAACTCAATTTCAGAATCATTTAAGCAAGCAGGGCTAGGTAGATCGTTGTCTGAATTATAAACAACTGATTTCGCAACAAGACAAAGATTTTGTTTCTTGTGCGCAATCAGCTGATTCATCTTCTGAATTAGTCACAATCCAAGTGGCAAGACTGAGAGTTTCATCTTTAGCTACCAGTCCTTTTTGCCAAATTTTTTAAGGGCTCTTTTGAAATATTCATTTTTAGTGGAGGGACAAATTAAAACAAAACGGACTGATTTTCTACAATTAAAGCACATAAGTTTTTTGTGATTAGACTTAGCTTCAATTTGTTTAAAACTGCCTCTTTAAAAATTTGTGGAAGCTGATTTTGGAAGTTCTATATGAAGGATTTATATTTCTTAAATTGCCTAGTAAAAACATCAAATTCATCGTCATCAAAGTCTTCAGCTGACCGAGATGAAGTAGCTAGAACAGACACTAGACTTTTCTTCTTGAGCAACTAAAGAAATGCCTCTAAAACTTTTCTCAAGTTCTTGATTTTTAAGAACTTCTTTTTCATAAATTTTGAGACTAGCTACAAGACTACGTATATGAGTTTCGTTTAAGTCTCTAGCTTCCTTGAAAATAGTGATTCTCACATTCCATCCACTTTCCAAACTACTAAGAAAACATATATTAAGATCTTTTATTGTATATGCTTTTCCTATAGATGCACAAGCATTGCTTATCTCACAGAAGCGGTCGTACACATTTTTTAAGGATTACTTTGGATCCTTCTTGAAAGCTTCAAACTCTTGAATATAGTCATACAACTTGTTATCTATTGTGATTTGGAGGTGCATCCTTGATCTCTTGAGAAGTGATGCAGTCGTCAATCTGCTTGTAGACGTTGTTGTCCAAAGCGCTTGATAGGATATGCACAAGAAACACATCCGTGTCTAGCACATTGGCGACATGGGTATAAGTCCGAACCATCTAACCGTGGAATCAAATTGAATCAAACCAAATTGGGCTGCTTGGTTCGATTTTGTGTTAGATCGATTCGCTTTAGGTTTGAAAATTTTATGAATCGTACGTAGAGATGTTAAACGGGCTAGCCCTAACGGGTTGTGGCCCTAACGGACCGCGGGCTAAACGGTCCAATTTTTTTGGGCCACTAATATTGCAGACCTAACCCTAACCCTAGCGGGTTTCGGGCTAAACTGGCCACTATCGGGTCACGATTAAAGATATAATATAATAATATTTTAAAATAGTGAATCGATAAACCATTCATAACTTTGATAGTTTCTTATATTTTTCAAAAGAAATATAAATTGGACATTTTTTTACATCGCTGTATTATAATTTTTAACTTGTTTTTCTCAAAATAAATAATGTAATAGCTCTACTTAGCAGTTCTTTCCAAAATTTTTGTTTATATTTCAGTATTTATTCACAAGTACACAAAAAAGACATGTAGTGCAAAGGATAAATGTGTTTAACTTTGGATTAAAAGGTTGTTGGTTTTATTCTGATGATGGTTGTTTTACGTATCTCCTAAATTTTTTTAGGCCTAATTAATATTACGCGGGCTGGCGGGCCAACCTTGAAACCTGGCGGGCTAGCCCTAATGTGCTGCGGGTTAAACGGGTCAGCCCTAAAAAGCCCTAATTTTAAACGGGCCAAAAATATTGATCCCTAACCTTATTTTTTTTTGTTTAAACGGGCCAACCCTATGGGCCGTGACCCTTTTAACATCTCTAATCGCATGGTTCGGTTCGCAATTTTTGGTGCCGAACTGAACCAAGCAGTCATATCAAAATTTATGAACTTCTCTTGCAAATTTCAAATTTTAAATAAAAATAAATTAGCAATTAATATATATATATATATATATATATTAATCGGTACAACCGGGTAAATAGATCATAAAAAATAAAAAAATAAAAAGTAACCCGGAAGTTACAAAAGTTAATTCCAAATCAAATGGTATCTACTTTGCTTTCCAAACTGTTTAGTTGATTCAATTCTCGTAGCTAATTTGTTTTCTAAGCTATTTAGTGATTTTACAGTAAGCTCGGCCAAATGTAGCATTTTACAAAATTGTTATTAAATTGTAAATATTGTTTTAAGTAATTTCGATGTATATTTATATGTCGATTTTAATATTTATTTTATTTTAATGTTGTTCAAAATATTTTAATTAAAATATTTTTAGTTATTTATTAGTACAATTTTAAAAATTATTTTATTATAAATAACTCTTGTAATATTTTTTTAAGCTTTATGGTGAGCCGGTCTAAAGGCCTAGTAGCGGCAGTAGTAATTCGTTGATGAGGATTGCTATTCACACCCCCTCTCCTCCTCTCATTTTTCTCCAAGTTCACCGCTTTCTAAATTGTAAACTTTTCTAAATACAAAGTATACCCCCACTAATTTTTTATTTTATCCCTTGCTGCTGGAGTTTTCATTGGCCACAAGGGCATATGATATTCCTTTTCCTTTTAAGAAGAAAGAAGTTACGGGGCTCGCTTGCTCTGCTAAGAATCTATGTTTGAAAAGCAAACTAGTCTTTCTTAAGCCTTTAAAGAAGTATCTTTTGTTGAACATCCACAATTCAATACGCAAAATAATAAAGACGAAGTGAAACTCAAGTTCAAAATTAGTTATAATTTTTTTTAGGGTTAAATTAATTATGATTTTTTTTATAAATTGAGTTTAAAATTGGTAGTTTGTGTAAAAAAAAATTTACATTTTAAGTTAAAATTTAAAGTGACCTAACCTATATTGTTCGGACCGAACCAACTAAACATCTAAACAACACTAAAAATGTTTGATCAGTGATAATAGAATACACTTAGAATTAATATTTATTATATAAATAAATAGGTTAATTTTATAATAATATTTTTGTAATAATGAAGGTGGTGTAACCGGAAAATTGGAGAAAAAGGTATGTGTATAGCGATCTTCGTTACTAAACGGCAGTAGTAATTCCGTGAGCGGTATCCCGGAATACGGATACGCCCAGATCAAAGGTGTGTGAATAGCGATCTTCGTTGATAAACGGCAGTAGTAATTCCGTGAGCAGTATCCCGGAATACGGATACGCCCAGATCTCTCTTCTCCGTCCAAATTTCAGAATAGTAAATCTCACCTGATTGACATTGGATATATGAAATGATAGCAGCAATGGTTAAGAAACCCTTAATCAGTATAGCTGTTGTCACTTCCGCGTTGTTCGTAGTAGTGATCTCACTATCCTCTTCTTCTTCATCGTTCTACCAAATCCCTATCTCATTCCCTTCTCCAATGTAAGTCCTACACATAATTTGTTTATCTCTTTGTATGTTTGGTTTACCCATTAATTCTATCGAATCCGATGAACGCAGTGGCAAGTCGGATATATGGAGTGTTGGAAGGATTTGGGAATGGAGACCTTGCAACTGGTGGCTTCAAGGACATCTCACCGGTCAGTTGTAACCTTTTTAGTCTTTATTACTTCTTGTACCATTGGTTGTTTTGCAACTATTCAGTTCTCAAGGAATTTGAATTCAGAATGAAATTGGAGTTACTAAACTGCTCTTTTTCCGGAAGCACACAAACCTTCTTTCAAGTCCAAGTAATTTTTCTTTTTCCAAGTTATGTTTACACGGTGATTTGCTCGAAATCTCAGATCAAAAGTATGATGACTTTGATGCTCAATTTCTCAACCATGGTGTCCTTGTATAGAATTAAAACGTTTAGCTCTTTTGTCAGTTAACCTCGTTTCATCCACTTCGGTAAGGATAAATTTGGAAAAGTTCTTGTGCTTTATTTGCTGAATCTTGAATTGGACTAGGTTGGGTATGGAATAAGGAAATTTTGAGTTTCATTTTTCGTATTAAGTGGTGAGGATGTGAATCATGCTGGAATAAATTTTTACAGATAGTTGGAAGACATTTCAAATCTGGAAATCGGCTCTGTGATTGTTTTTGATACTACTGAGTCAATCTTGACTGGCTTTCAGTGCAGACAATGCATTTGGTTTTTTGTGTTGAAATGCTGCAGCTCTTCCAGCAAAAAGTAATGGCTATATCCGAGTGGATTGTTATGGCGGGCTTAATCAAATGAGGAGAGATGTAAGTACTTCGCATATTTTTCACGGCTTATTTTGCTTTTCTTTGGTGAATGCAACTAAGTGTGTTTAGGAAGATGGATTCACGTTTTTTCTTATGATTTCAGTTATGTGATGGTGTTGGCGTTGCCCGTTTGCTAAATGCAACTCTTGTTTTACCAAAGTTTGAAGTGGCTGCATATTGGAATGAATCAAGGTAGTCCTTACGATGTAGGTTTGACTTTTAGTTTTGTGATACATTATTAATTGAATATAAATAAATCTGGTTTCTGGTCTGAAAACATACGTTGAACTATATGATTTACAGAAATTCCATGGGTATCATTATCCTTTAGCCCCCCTTATACCCTTAATCTAAGTTCACGGTAAAGGTTAGCCGGTCAAAGAAGATGTGCAAATTTACTTCCCTTTCTGTAGACCTTAGCATTGAATGAATTGATGGTCAAGGATTTCACTGGTGATTAAAGTTTTAAACTGGAAAGAATCTTGTTTTGAGTTTATCTCTTGTACCCTTTTTCCATGTGAAGTTCGGAATGCTTTGTTTGTGAAAAGATGTTATTTAGTTGTTGGAGAGGCCTTACATAAGCTTTGTACTCTAGTGGAAGGTGGAAGAAAAGGAATCTTGGTATGAAGGTTGCATTAGGACACATTTTCAGCCGGTTCTCCACCAAGATGAATATTTGCAAGGGCAGATTTAATGTTGAATCAAATAAAAAAAGCCAAAGTACCAAGTTCATATGTAAGTTAGGCACCCCTCAAAAGATCTCTATGGGAATGGGTTCCTAATTTTTTGATTGAATATAATGTGAACCAAGGATAGCTTGACAATGGACACAACAAGACCAATCGAACTTATAGGTTCTCAAGTAGGAGCAGTTATTATGAAATGAAGGTTCTGATTTGATTTGACTGGTCAAATAGTGAAGTTATGATTCTTTAGGTGGTTTTTGTACCTTGCCTACGTGTGGAAAAATGCACTACAGAGTTTCATTACCTCATAGGCCTTGATGAGAGAAAATGCTGTGAGCTTTGTATCAAGCTGTTTCTATGAACTGCCATCCTAACATTGAACTTCTCACTTAAGTTTGTATGTACCGGCAATCGCCATAACAACTCAGTTAACTTTTTCACTGTTATCTCGTCTTTAAGAAGTGTCCTGTAATTGTCTCGAAGCCAATGTTTTTCGCTGTTCTTACTCTTAACATATGAATTGTGATGTGCATCTGCCCTCTGGTGAATGTATGAAGCTTTGACCTCCACTTTCTAATGCCAAGTTCTCCATCAGCGGTTTTGCAGATGTATTTGATGTGGACTACTTCATCCAGCAAATGAATGGATTTGTTAAAGTTGTGAAAGAACTACCGGTAGAGATTGCGTCAAAAGAACCTGTTCGAGTGGACTGCAGCAAACGCAAAGGTCAATTTGATTATGTTGAAAGTGTCCTCCCTTCGCTCTTGGAGCATGGTTACATTTCAATCACACCAGCAATGAGCCAAAGGAGGGATAGGTACTGATACTCTCTACATTTTCTTGAAGATGATAACATAGGTAGTTTCTTGCCTTATTAGGAATAGTTCTTGTTTAGAGAAGAAGATTTTTTGGCGCACTTGTCTATTTTAGTGTACCTGACTCATAATTCTGTGGGATAAGATTTGTAAAGCCACTAATTTAGTACGATTTAAATAGTTTGTTAACTGTTTACCTATTTGAAGATTATGAATAGCTTGAACTGAAATTTCACCAAAATACCATCACTTCCGTCTAGCACCATTGGAACCTTAACAAGTAACAGTACAGATCAATTAATAATAACAACCCATGCAAACTTGTACAAATCTGTCGTCTGATAGTGAAGAGAGGGAGTTCTACTTTGTATGGGCAAATTTCTACCCTTGCCCTTCTGCGATTTTTCCTTATTGGAGTATGAAGCTCACCTTAAAGTTTATTGTTGCCTTTGGTGACGGTAGGTTTGAAAAACTGTTCCACTATCTGCAACTGCTCCCCGAGAGTCATCTCTCTCTCCTGCCAACTAGTTTCTCTGCTTGTATGATCTTTGATTCAGTTATGATTATTGATGATATACTTGCACATCTTTCTGTTTTATATCTTGCAGGTATCCCCTGTATGCAAAGGCAGCCCTTTGTCAAGCATGTTATAGTGCACTGCGTCTAACTAGAACCTTGGAGAAGAAAGGCACTGAGCTTCTGCAAGCAATACCTAAGCCCTTTCTCTCGCTTCATCTTCGTTTTGAACCCGACATGGTAGCTTATAGTCAATGTGAGTATCCCGGCCTCTCTCGTGCCTCCATGGAATCCATAGAAGCTGCCCGTGGAGATCGAAAACCCTGGTCTGGAGAAGCCGCTCGTGTCTGGAGAAACCGTGGAAAATGTCCTCTCACTCCAAATGAGACTGCATTCATCCTTCAGTCTCTCTCCATCCCGGCAAACACAAATATTTATTTGGCTGCTGGGGATGGTCTGATGGAACTTGAAGGTTTGACCTCTGTTTATACAAGTGTTTTTACCAAATCCACCCTCTTGAGTGGCGAAGACTTCACAAATATGCACGGCAACACAAAAGCTGCACTAGATTATTATGTGTCTATCAACAGTGATTCATATATGGCAACGTATTTTGGAAATATGGATAAGATGGTTGCAGCAATGCGAGCTTACAAGGGCTTGTATAAAACTCTTTTCTTGAGCAGGAGAGCTTTTGCAGACTTCACTTCCAGAGGCTTGAATGGGAAAGAATTGATGGAAGCACTATGGAAGGCTCATAGAGACGATTTCATGATGGGGAGAGGTTCTGCTTTACCCGACTGCTTTTGTGAGTTCAAATTATGATTTCCATCTCTTTGTGGTGGCCTTTTGGTGTTAGCCATTTTGTATTTTTAATATAGTTTCGGCAAAGGTTGTTCTGTATCCATTCATTTCTACAAATTACTGGTGGACACAAAATATGCCATTGTTTTTATCACACTGATTTTTAGCTTTCTTTGTATAATTTCTAACTAGGCATTTGTTCTTTAGCCACGGGGGAGTTTGTAAACGTTAATCTCAATTTTCAGTTTATGAAGTGAATCTATTTGTTGATTTACCATGAAGTTGATGGTTTGGAAATTGGAATGAAAAAAAAGAAAGTGATACTTGCCCCTTGAAGAAGAGATAATTTATCTTTTCTGGAATCAAATGAACGAAGCTTTGTAATAAATCCTGCTATGACTGAGATACTCCATCCATATATATATATATATATATATATATATATATATATATATATATATATATATATATATATGGGAAAGTATTTAATGGTTACTTTTTTATTTAACCATCAATGGTTACTCTCATTATCAACCATTGGATCAAAAATTAAAGGTTGAGATTTAATGCATTAAATGACTCACCTACTTGCATTAATTACATTTTTCAACTAACCATTAAATCTCAACCTTTAATTTTTGATCCAATGATTGATAATGAGAGTAACCATTGATGGTTAAATAAAAAAGTAACCATTAAATACTCCCCCATATATATATATATATATATATCTTCATGCCCAAAGCCTAGCTCTAGTTCTAAGATCCCCACCTTACCTTGTTGATATACTTTCAACCGCGGTTGAGGAACTTGTTCTTTATAAGAAGTCACAAACTTGCCCAAGAATTGCTTCTCATAAAACTAGTCTGTTGTTTCCACCAGTCCCTTAAACTGAAGAATTCTATAAAAAACTGTTTGACCTCAGAAAGTGATTCACTGATTGTTGTGTTATGTACAAAACACTAAGAGCCCGTTTGTTCGCGCGTTTTGGCCAAAACGCAGGGTTAAAACGCAGCTTATTCCTTAATTTTTAGTGTTTCAATGCAGCGGTAGAAAAAGCTGCATTTTTAAAACGTAGATGGAATTCCTAGCTTTTTTCCAAAACGCAGTAGGGAATAAAAAGCAGAGTTTTGACATAATATCCCAAACACATTTATAAAGAAAAAAGCCACGTTTTAAATAATCTGCGTTTTAGAAACGCTGCGTTTTTAAAACACAATACTGACGACGACGAGCTAAAGATGATGAGCAGCCCAAACTTGCCCTAGTTGAGAGAACAAAACAGATTTCTCCGTGAAACCAACCCCAAACCAGAAATACCCCTTTCACTGCGCTCTAAAAACAACTATCCGTTCTCCGCCAGTCCTCTCAATAAATGGGCCAATCTGGAGTTTAGGGTCAGTCATGCTATCGATTGATTCTTTGCAACCGGTTTAATTAGTACTAATACTGCATAATTTATATGTTGTGTTCTATTTAGAGAGTTGTGAAATAGATTGGGATCGGACCAATCAAACAAATGGATATTACGTTGAGCTTGGAAAAATGTTTAAGGTTGACTTAATTAGATCTTAAGAAGCAGAATTTAAACAATCAGTCCCCGAGCATAAGGAAATTGGTTGGTTTCTTGTACATATAGATATCGAGCCTAGCTCATATAATGATCAGTTTGAAGTTTTATTAAAGTTGAAATTAATTATTTCATGAACCAATCTCATAATAGCCTAATCTTCGAGGTTTAAGGAAATTATTGACTTACCACAGTGGATTTTCAGCTCTAGTTCATTGATGCTGTTCTTAACAGCGATTATGGATGCTCTTAGTCTCCTAACTAAATAGTGGTTCCATTTCTTCGATCAATTAACATTTTTCTAGGGATACAAATGTTTAATTTTGTAGGGTACTTTACTTTGGTTTTCTAGGAAATTAAAATTACAACAGAAGAATGGAGATGAAGCAGAATTAAATTACAATTTACTTAATTGAAGTCGAGTCTTGTGTTGGACACAATCTCCGCAACGACTTTTCAATCAGCGTAGGCAGCACTTCAATACACGCAGATTGCGGCGAACCAGGGCCGGCCCAAGGGGCGGGCAGGCTGGGCACCCGCCCAGGGCCCAAATTAATAAGGGGCCCAATTTTTTTGAACTCTTGTAGTATTAGTATACATGTAAACTAAAAATAGTATCCAAAATATTCTTACAATGATTGTTGATTCGAGTAATTGAGTAATTTTTTTTTTTTACTTTACGAGACTGAAATTCGGCAAAAATTTGTTCAGTTTTCTAGATAATAATGTTTCCCCAAACTTAATTTCAGCTAAGAGAAACCCGTTATTGAAATTGTATTAATAGCAAAAATTATTTTTGTCTCTCAGAAATTAAATTTAAAAAAATACATGAGATTAATATTTGATAATTAAATTAGGGCCCTTCTTTTAACTTTGCCCCGGGCCTATAAAATGCTAGGAACGGCCCTGCGGCGAACTTGATCGGTGTTTCAGAACTTACAAAACTCGAGAAGGAAATATATGCAACAATATGACATGATTGGTGTTTCAGAACTTCCAACACTCGAGGAGAAAATATATGCAACAATATGACAATTCTTACTAACAGATTAAATGCTCAGGATTTCGGTGTAAGTAACTGTCAATCCAGAGGGTCTATTTATATAATACTGAAGAATTGTGGTGCCTTTCCGCGAATAGACACATTTTTTGAATCTGGCCCGTCGGATCACACCTGATCGTGTGAGCGCGATCCAGTGGACCAGTTCGCACTCTAACTGTTGCGTAACCGCCCCTAACTGCACCCATTCGATCAGTCACGATAATCGCCGAATCGCTTGGACCATAACCACCCTGAACTGCCCATAACCGCCCGTGGCTGTTCGGTTCGTCACTGGGTTGCACCTATTCGAGAGTGCACCGTACCTAGGTCATCCCCGAGTTGAGTGCGCGTGCGCGTGCGCGCTCGGGCTCGGGCTCGGATGGTGCTTCGCACCATCCTCGCAGCAGCTTGTGCTAGCCAAAGGCTAGCCCAAGAGACATCACTAGGTTGGACCTTGAAGGAGACCACTTGAATGCTTCCTCCTAGAGTGGGCCAATTAATAAAGTGCATTTAATCACCTTTTTATTCAATGTGTGATATGACTTTTCATATTCCCATAACTCTTCAATTACCAATGTTAAGTTGCATACTTTAAGCATTAATAATTCATTCACCTGAAATTGATTTTGAGATAATAAATATACTAACTTAATTTACTCAAAATGTAGATTTCATTTTTGCAACTTATTTTCATTTTTAATAAATGGTACCAAACTAGAAACTTGGTCAAATATTGGTCAAACACTAATTATGAAACCAATTTCCAACAATCCCCCACATGAATGACAATTAATGCATGCTATGTATGTAGACTCACTTGGAAGTTCTGGCGAACCATTATTGAATCAGGATAGGTAGTTTTTGGCTTTGAACCATCCTTAGTAAAATACTATCAGATTTACTAGCCACTTAGTACCACGATGGTTTGAACTAATCGTCTGTATAATGTAAACCGAGACAATAGTATTTACACAATAACAATTCTAACATTTTTGTTCTCACGTTGTGTTCATTTTGGCCCTGGACCATATCTTAGTTTCATAAGTGTTCTAGTAGAAGCGGCCATTTACTTCTCACTTATATCGGTGATCTCCTATAAAGAGTATCCTGCAATACTCCACCTTTTAGGTATAGGAATCATTAAAGGTTCAACCTAACCTCACCACTGTTGCAGGTCTATTCACTTGGCTGTTTTTTTTGGGAATGAGTTGAGAAAGGTTTCCAAGTGTTTCATCTGAACTTTCATAACTTCGTTGTCTCATTGAACCAAGGTTTTAGGATCTCCAATTCTCAAGGTTGAGTTACCGCTATGATTGTTCTTTTGTTGTGGATTTTAAACCCATTCCCCTTAACAATATATACATTTGATCTCGATTGATTCCTTTCGTAAAAGGATCAGCTAGGTTTTCTTTTGATTTTACATATTCAATAGAAATAACCCCATTTGAGATCAATTGTCTAATTGTATTATGTCTACGACGAAAGTGTCTAGACTTACCATTGTACATGCTACTCTGTGCCCTACCTATTGTTGATTGACTATCACAGTGTATTAGTACAGCAAACACAGGTATATTCCAATAAGGAATATCTTCCAGGAAATTTCTAAGCCACTCAGCTTCTTCACCAGCTTTATCTAAAGCAATGAATTCGGATTCCATGATGGATTGAGCGATACACATTTGCTTAGACGATTTCCATGACAGTACCGCTCCTCCACCTATTGTAAACACATAACCACTTGTAGATTTGGAGTCTTTCATGTCTAATATCCAATTGGCATCGCAATATCCTTCTAATACTGCTGGATATCTATTATAAAGTATCCTATAATTCAATGTATATTTTAAATATCTAAGTACCCTTGTTAGGGCTTTCCAATGATCCACGCTGGGATTACTTGTGAACCTGCTTAGTTTGCTTACTGAATATGCAATATCAGGACGTGTACAATTGGTCAAGAACATCAGACTTCCAATTATCCTTGCATACTCTTGTTGGGAAACTGGTTCTCCCCTATTCTTTGCTAAGTGTAGACTTAAGTCTACTGGTGTCTTAGCCAGAGGGCTGTCAAAGACATTAAATTTCTGAAGAACATTCTCAACATAATGGGATTACGACAAGACTATTCCATCAGATGTTCTAGGGATCTTCATCCCTAATATAACATCAGCTAGTCCCATATCTTTTATGTCAAAATGTTTCTTTAACATGTTTTTAGTATTCATGATTAAATCATGAGTACTTCCCATTATTAACATGTCATCTACATAAAGACATACAATGACGTAAGCATTGGCTGTACTCTTAATGTAGACACACTTGTCACATTCATTAATTTTGAAACCATTTGACAATAATGTTCGGTCAAATTTTTCATGCCATTGCTTAGGTGCTTGTTTTAGTCCATACAACGACTTTATAAGTTTACACATTTTTTGCTCTTTTCCCGGGGTAACAAACCCCTCGAGTTGTTCTATATAAATCTACTCATCTAGCTCCTCCATTTAAGAAGGCTATTTTTACGTCCATTTGATGTATTTCAAGGTTATGCAAAGCTGCAATAGCAATGAGAACACGAATGGACGTAATTCTCGTGACAGGAGATCGAATACGTATCGAACAAGTCATAACCCTCCTTCTGTTTAAATCCTTTGGCTACCAGCCGGGTTTTGAACTTGTCGATAGATCCATCTGCCTTATACTTCCTTTTAAGGATCCATTTACATCCCAATGGTTTTCTTCCTGGAGGGAGATCAACCAACTCCCAAGTATTATTGTGTATTATGGATTCTATTTCACTGTTTATAACTTCTTTCCAGAACGGAGCATCTGGACTGGATAAAGCTTCTTGAACAGTTCTAGGTTCGTTTTCTATCATGTAAGATAGAAAATTAGGACCAAAAGATTTAGCAACTCTTATCCTTTTACTGCGCCTCGGTTCTTCTTCTTCTTGAGATGAGCCGTTTGCATTCTCATAACTTCTTTTACTAGAACTTGCTTCTTTCCTTTCATCGTAAGGAAATATATTTTCAAAGAATACCGCATTCCTTGATTCTATCGTCATTCCTTCAGTCATGTCAGGAATTTCTGATTTGTGCACTATAAATCGATATGCACTACTATTGCTTGCGTATCCAATGAAAATGCAATCAATCGTTTTAGGTCCGATTCTGACTTGTTTAGGCTTAGGTATTTCAACCTTAGCCAGACACCCCCTGTCGCGACCCGTCCCGAGATCCGAGGTGAATCCCGTTCGGAGCGCGAGACAAAGCGGAAAAACACGAATATAGCCTCTCAAAGATTCCATTTTAAATAATGCAAAGTCATGAGAAAACCCTGTAATGCACGTGCAAGTTTTCTTTAAACAACAAAATCTTTAAAACAATACTAAACCTCGATGGCGAAACAAGCCAGAGAAACAATACGTTAGCTAGCAACAACAAACTCGAGCTAACATGCTCGGCACATATATAAACATATCAGAGTAAGCGGAATTAAAGTTAACAAATATACATACAACCGCACGGCAACCATGCCGGCACAACAAAAGAATATATCATACAACGACCAAGACATCTACCCAACAAATACATTGTTTAAGTAACAAGTACACCCTCGGCCTCACCAAAAGAAAATGCTTAGGCACAAGGTGCACTACCAAAAGATGTCGCCCAACGGACCCGAACTCGAACACTAAGGATTCCTCGCCGGCGCTTGATCTAAGGAAAACAAATGAAACAAACGGGGTGAGTTGAAAACTCAATAAGCTACTAATGCAACAATATGGCATGCTAGATGCAAGACATTAAAGATAACAAGTACTCATGTCATTATAATATCATTTCAATATTAAACAGGAATAGCATGTATCGCACATAACCAAACAACCCTATACTATACGAGAGGCTCGACGATCGCCAACCGTCCCATACCGGTTGGAAACTATGACCAACATTCGTTCATATAGGGAGCACATAAGAACTATAAGTAAACACATTAAAAAGGATACGGCGTCGAGGTACACCTCCGACCGAACCAATACTTCCAACCAACCAACCAATAATATACCAAGTGTAGAGCCGTTGTTGACGTGCTCGAACAAGAAAACCAATAACCAAAACACATGTGAACCATCTTCTGTATTCACGTCGACGGGTGATCTCGGTCCCTACAACCCAAGAATCTACCACGGATATAGCTTACCATGGTTGCGTTTATTCCGTACAACAAATGGCGCTATACCCCTACCGCGGCCAACGGTAGGGCGAGGCCCGATGTATTGGCCTTCGACTATTACGTAGCCCCAGCTCACGCAATAATCGAGCGTCAATACACCGCCAACAAATATGCCATGGACTTAACTAAATGCACAAGTAGATGTTTACTTGACATTTAAACATAAAGGTCATATTCCAAAGTAGGGAGTATACCACAACAACAACAATTGACAATATTATGAATGTCACAAGTGAGTTATAATAATCTCACACCACAAATAACCAACTTATAATAATTACGACAATTTACGTAATATCAAACACACAATCGGTGTAACCAAAATTTCTAACGAATCACTCGAATCATTCAAGAATTCCCAAATCACACACGTGGTCTCATCGATTATGAAATCCTAACGAACTCCGTTAGAGTCATTTTCGGTTTCTAATGAGATCGAGTTTACGCGAATTAATCAGACCGTAAACTTAACAATTGCTAATATATTTCACATTCCTAACATGTAAACATGAGTCTTTAAACACAACCAAAAGTCAACCACGAATTTGAAAAGTCAACATATTCAAACATACCCAAAATTGATGATTTTTAACATATACCATCATCTAACAAGTCTAACATGTATAGCAACTCATAGTAGAGGAAGAACAAGGGGTAGTAGCTTACCTCCACAAGAAAATCTACCCAATGAATTCTCAATCCAAGCTTAGCAATGGATTCCCCAAGTCTTAAGCAGTCCAAATGTGGTGTTGCATGCAAGAATCTATGGTAGGATGAAGAGGGAGATGAACACACACACTAATCTCACTATGCATCTCCCACACAAACTCTCTAGGCTTTTAAGGAAGAAATGAAGTGTTTATGGTGTCTCTCTCAAGGTGAAGAGTGACTTAAATATGGTCAAAAGGTCAAGCCCAATGTACAACATTTACAGCCAAGGGTCTAAGGTTTAAAGTCAAGGACATCACAAATCAGTAATGCTGTCCATACCACTTCGCACGGCCGTGCCACAATTTGGCACACGGTCGTGCCAAAGTTACAGTCTAATTCTGGACTCTCAAAACAGCCTCGCACGGTCGTGTCCTATGAGGCGCACGGTCGTGCCTAACCCAAAATTTTAAACCCAACATTCTGTTTGCTCTTGCACGGCCGTGCCATATAAGGCGCACGGTCGTGCGAAGCCTTCCAGTGTAATGAAGTGTTAATACTCCATTTCTAAGGCAACCAACACAATCCCAATCACATAAAATGAAGCTTTAGATGCATAAGAAATCAAATGCAAATGACTATGCAACTTATAACACACATCCATACACTTGAAAAGTGTACCACAAACTCAATCGCAAGTACATTTGAATGATTTATGCTCACGAAATGACGATGTTAACATAAGAAGCACAATATAGGATGAATGCGAATGATTCAATTAGTGCAAATGGTGTGGGCGTTACACCCCCACACTTTAAGGTATTTATAAGATGGTTTTCGACCGTTCTATAACTCATATGGAGTCTTATCTTTACCTTTGTGTGGTAACTTATTAAGAATATAGTTTTCTAAAAGAATGGCTTCCCCCCTCAAGTTTTGGGGTAACCTTGAACTTATCAACATGGCATTCATCATCTCTTTAAAAGTACGATTCTTGCGTTCAGCAACTCCATTTGATTGAGGTGAGTACAGAGGCTAAAAGTGTGACGTGCGATGGACACCGTCGACTGCAAGAATTAAAGTACGATTTCAAAGTATATGCGATACACAAAATCAATTTAAACACAATATGTTATAAATGTGGGATGCACATGGAATGTGAATGATACTAAATTAGCATGTTAGGGTTTTGTGGTCTAACAGGCTAGGCGGCTGTCAGATCTGGGAAGGGAAGCCCAGAAATCGTTCACCAGGTACTCGAAGCTGGTTCGCCATAATGACAGATCAGTGGTGGTGGTGGTGGCTTGGTTTACCCACTCTTTGGTAGCCCGCTTGGGGGCTTTTTGCCCAATAGTAGCTTGTTGTCCAACAGGAGGTCGCCCCAAGGTAGATGCTCCGCCCTTAGTTCTAGCCATATGCACATAATATTTAATTTATTTTTAATATAATTATTTTTATTAATAAAAATTTAATAAATACCTTACGAATATTTAATTTATTTTTAGTTTAAACCTAAACTTATACTCCATTATGTCGACCATTCAACTTTCACTCTTTTCCGATTCTTAGTTGGGCACTAATATATGAGTAGGTGTTGCTATCATGTTTATTGCTATTGGAGTTAAAGGTTGTAAAGTCACCCAACCCATGTGAAAGAGATGATAAGTTAATGGGTAAGTACAAAACACAATGATAAAAGTAAACAAGAAAAGTAACAAGGGAGCATTGTTATTATTTTACTTTTTGGCTTAATATAAGGTTATCATCGTATTGTCAAGTCTGTAGGGCCGCCCCGTGGTAAAGTTTGGTGATGGGATCCTCCCGAATACTCATCCTATGTGTTCTCCATGTCAAGCTCAAGTGGGTCCTGAAATTCATGTTGACAATGGCAGCCAAAACCTCGGAGAAGTTGAGGTTCCTTGTCAAATTCTTCTACCGATAGCGAGCATCCTCTTCCTCGGGAAAGGTCAACATCAAGCATTGAATGCTTACTTCATGTTAGCGTCTAACCTGGAAAAGGCCAGACATTTTTATTGGAGGAAAACATTTGTTCCCAGTGAAGCTACGATGGCATTTATGGCTTCTCCCTCTCCTCAAGAAGAAAATTTCTATTTATTTGCTTTATCCTGACAAAGCATTTGCCTCATTAATGAGCAGTCCAATCTCAAAAAATCAAGTGGACAAATGCATGACATTTACACGCCACCTTTAGCTATAAATAGCAGGTATCACTTTCATTTATGGCTAAGCTTCATTCACTCCCAAAACATACCAAAGTGCTGTCTATTTGCATTTACTCACTTACCTTCAATACACTCTCATTTACTCTTTCTTTAAGTACTCATTAGAGGACTGTTGGCCTTAAACACCAACCACATTCCACATATTTATTACGATACTGACTCCTACGCCTGAGGGTATTTGTCGGGTAAACCCCCCGATATTTAACGGTGTTTTCTGTGTTGTTAATTGAAGTCACAGACATCCAGCGATATCCAAGTCCTAGCAAGACAAGTCTTTTGAGAGCCGGGGCATCCTACCTGTTAACTATCTACACACGTGGATCCGACGTGAACACTAGTATTTATTTTGGCGTGATGATTAGGGTTACGTAAAGTGGGAGGATTTAGGTTCAGTAAAGGATTATTTATTAAAGTTTCTTTATTAATTTTCATCAATTTCATCATTAAGTTTCAATTTTGTAGTCATATTAATTAGTTACTCTATTCATTTGCATTAAGAATTTTGGATGAAAAATATTAAAAGGAACTAGCTTATTAACAACTAAAAAAGCAAATAAAAATCTAAAATATCTTTAACAAAATAATCTCTCTCTCTCTCTCTCTCACACACACACACACACTCACTTAGATTTTAGGTTGAGAAATACAATTGTAGATAATTTAGACTAATGTTATTTAGGGATTGATCTCTACTTTTCTTTTATTCTTTTATCTCTTTTTTAATATTAATTCAAAAGTTTACATAAATCTCATTTAATGCTTTATACTTATGCTTTAATTAGTTATTTTATACATATTTTAAGAAATACATTCAATAAAATATTAGATAAACTTAGTAATACATACATACATATATATATATATATATATCAAAAAAAATTGTATATAAGGATATTTTGAGTTTTCAGTTACCTTTTTAATGTTTTTCATCCAAAATTTTTGACGAAAGTGGATGGAGTGACTATCGTGATTACAAAATTGAAATACAGCGATGAAATTGACTAAAAATATAGTAGCATGACCTCAATGGATAAAAGTTCAAAGTAGAATGACCAAGTTCCTATTTAAGCCTTCACTTTTTAATCAAAGTATTTTATTCTATAGAATATGCTATATAATATACAAGTAAATTAAATATAATAGTATAAAATATTTTAATTAAAAAATTAAGAATAACACTCTCGAAAACAACCACCAAACGCATAGACCAGCTAGTAAATTATTTTTCTAACTTAACTATAGGTCTCGAGTTCGAACCATGAGAATGCATCTGCGTTGAATTTGGTAGGTCAATTAATGTCTTACCCGACTTGAGAGATTAAGTTTCTCTGTCTAACTTTTACCTTCAAGTGCATAGATTAGCTCGTCGGAGATTTTACCTAGCTCGAGAGATTAGACTTTTTTGCCTAACTTTTACCTTCAAGCGCATATATCAATTTCCATAAAATTTTTCTAATTTTACTATAGATTTCAGGTTTAAGTCATAGTAATGCACATGCAATAAAGCTTTTCCTTTAATGCCTTTGTGCTCCTACTCCGCTAATAATAATAATAATAAAAGTAAGCCATTAAAGCTGATAATAAGAGCTTTTTTTTTTAGTGGTTTAAATCTAAATGAGCTTCAGCTGTTTCTTTCCCACTAGAGAGGAAAAATAAGGTTTGTAATTACCCAATAGATATTGTTTATTTGTTTACATAGTCCTTATCCCCAACCACCTAAATTTCCATGAGATTCGATCAAATGAACTTCAGTTGTTTTACGCGCTACTGAGGAAGAATAAGGTATCTAAAAGCTACTCTCACTAACAAAAACTATATAGTATAAAAAATACGTCATATTTCCTCTGTTTCACCCAAAGAATCTACGGTTAAAAAATTTAATAATTAAATGATATATAAGTATCATTAGAATTAGTCATAATTACAAAAATGCTTTAGTATAGTTAACATATTTATATCAATATGGAGGGTAAAGTTGAAAAAGTTATAAGGATTGTAGACATAATTTTTTGAAAGTAGACTCTGATATGAAACATTTTAAAATAGTATAGTGGACTCTTTGCCTGAAACGGAGGGAGTATTTTGGTTTAATTTTTTTTTTCATTTTTAAGTTTAGATATCTTTATATTTTTATATTTATACATTTTCAAAGCTATTATTTTTATATTATAATCTTTTTATCACAAAATAACCATAACTTAATAGCTGAATGAAAGTATGATTAAGCATATATATACATATATATATATATATATATATATATTCTTATGTCTGTATTAAAAAAGCATGAGTATTAGAAATAATGTTTCCTAGGCATTATACATAATAATTATTTTCATGTTACATATCTTATAAGATTAACTTATAATAAAATAATAATACTCCATTCGTCCCTAAATTATTATCTTGTTTTCTTTTTATGTCCGTTTCAAAATAATTGTCTTGTTTGAAAGTTTCCTTTTTAGGACAACACTTTTATTATTTTATCATTACTTTTTCTTCCTACTTTTATTATGGGTCACTTGCACATGGATATTAAAGGAAACTACACATTATACCAATATTAATAATTAAGTCAATTATTTTTTCTTAATTCGTGTGCCAGTCAAACAAGACAATAATTTAGGACGAAGGGGGTATAAATCATGAAATTATTATAAATTTTTATATATGCCAAAGTTTAATACATATATTTTACAAAGGGTAATGCTATGTACACCTAAAGTGTGCACCAAAATCACAGTTATTATGTTTTGATTGCTTAAATAATTTGTGGGTCCTATAATTTAAAAATCTTCTAACCAACCAAAAGTTACAAATAAATTTTTTTTACATTTTATGTACTCATAACATTACTCTTATACTAATTCTATTCAAAATTACAAATATTTTTAATTAAATTTAATTTAAGCACAATTTTTCGTACACGTCTCTTACACATTTACTAAATATGACTCCAACAAAGTTTGAAGATTTATCTTTTGAGATATTCTATCTTATAGTACTGTAGATATTCTATCCTTTAACAAACGTTACATCATAGACGACGAAGATCAAGACAATGTTAGCAATTGAAAAATCAACACGAAATATCACGTACAAGCATAGATAAACCATAAATGCCCAACAGTGCAAGCACTGTAGATGGAATAGGAGCTGCATTATTAATTTTGGAGTGGAAGTAGTTGAAAATGTTCAAAGTGATAAGAGTGCCCAACTTTTCTCCCCGCTCCCCTGCTGTCAACTTCTGTAAGCTGCTGAATGAATATGGACAATTTAGTTGCCGAGCTCTCACACTACTAATGCTTTTCACGCTCCCCACTCTCACCAACTGCCATCTCTCTCTCACACACACACACGTGTATACACACTCTTTCTCTCTCTACATATCATTTTGGATATATATATGAATATAATATAAAGATACAGAGCCCTCCTAACAAATTCTTTTCAATAATAAGTTTTGAGTCTTTTGGTGTATTCAAACATGGCAGCTCGGAGGATCTCTTCTCTGCTTTCTTCTTCATATCACGCTTCTGGGTTGCGATCTTTCGGTAAATTTATTTGATCTTTATTTCTTAATTGTATAAGAGATTGTAAGCTTAAAAAAATTATGAGTTGATTGGGATTGGGACGTTCCTTTATACTGCTCGTTGACTTTTGTCTAGATTTTTTTCCCCCCCTCTTGTCTCGTCTGCTATTTTATTGTTTCATTTGAAGTCACTTAGCCTGACTGATTAGTTAGTCAATATTTGTTCTTAAATTGGAGGGTTTTTAGTAGCTTATATAATGAGATTGAATTTCTTAGGTGTTGAAATGAATTGGCTATCTTGTAGCTTTGACTGTTTGTTAGTGCTAAATGTTAATCAAACATACAGTCAAATTGATCAAATATGTTAGATTCGTTTTCTGGATTTGATTATTCATGTATTTAGTTTTTGAGAATAAAACCATATTTACCATGGTCTGCAATTTTAATTTTTTTTTCTTCTTTTGGAACAGCAGCATTAATGAAATTGTCAAGTTGATTTTGAAAAGTCAAATTAGGAATTTTTATTTATCAAGTTTTCATTATCATTGATTCATTATCTTTTCTGGGTTTGTTTGTAGGGAGTTTTTTCATGACATGGATTTAAGTTTCTGGGGGTTTAGCAGTTTATTATAAAACTATTTGCGAATCCTTAAGTAAGATTGAAGAGCCGTCTTACTTTCAAAATTCATTCTTGGCTTTAATTTTATTTATTTATTTATTTTGTTTACTGTCTTTTAATTCTGAAATGAAAATGTGAAGATGGAAATGTAGTAAAACTTAAGAACATCTCCAATGCTATTATTTAATTTTTCCTACGTAGCATGCTTAAACAAGAAGTCCTCTTTCGTGTGTGGCAAAAAATTTAAATGATAGAGATTCCTCTTTCTAAATGTTCTCCAATGCAAGACTCCTTTTAGAACATTCTCGTAGCTGTTTTTTATAATTAATTACAAAAAATAAACATTAAAAATTACCCCCTACAGTAACTTATTGACAGTAAAAAATTTTAAAAAAAAAAATGACGTGGATGAAAAAACATCTCTAGGTGACCCTCTAGAAGTAGAGGATGACATAGAGAATGTCTTCTCAGTTGAATGTCACATCATCTCCACCTCAGCGTAAGAAGTTTGCATTGGAGAAGCTTTTTTTTTTGAAAAACCTATCTTTCCTACGTGTCTAGCATTTTTTACTAGATTGACGATTGCATTGGAGAAACTCTAAGAATGATTAAATTCGAAATGAAAAAATTCATGTGCCGGTAAAAGTCACCTCAATAGGAGATAAAATGAGAGAAAATCACTTTAAATGGTTTGGACGCATACAATGTAGACTACTAAGTGACCTCATTAGGAAGTGTGACAGTCTAAATATTAACAATCAGGCTACAGGCTAGAGGCTAGTGGTAGGGGAGGACCAAAACTAACGTGGATAGCAATAATAAAGAAGAATATGAGTGAGTGTGTCTTGCATGATGATGTTGCAGTGGACCGAACCGAATAGCGGAAAAGGATTCATGTAACCGACCTAAATAATTGGGACAAAGGGTGAGTTGAGTGGTGGTAGAGTTGCCTACCATCGTTTAATATTTTTGAAGGTAAGTGAATGCTGACTTTCAAACTAAATTCAGGCCGATACTCTAGCTGGGGCAGAGGCATCACAAGGTTTAGCACTGCTGTTGCTCATGAAGAGCCAATCTCTCCACCTGTTCAGATAACCGAGACCCAGCTACTCATCAATGGACAGTTTGTGGATGCAGCTTCAGGTGGTTCTTTTATCCTGTATTTCATAAATGCATGAATGCATTTTTTGTGTATTTTATTTTTTCTGTTCTTTTTATTTATTTATATATTTTATTTTATTGAAGACTTGATTTTGGTCACTTGTGGTTTCAGGGAAGACATTTCCGACCTTAGATCCTAGAACAGGGGAAGTGATTGCTCATGTTGCTGAAGGTGATGCTGAAGATGTCAATCGTGCTGTGTCTGCTGCTCGCAAGGCGTTTGACGAGGGTCCCTGGCCTAGAATGAGTGCTTATGTAAGCTTTTCTGCCATTATTTTTTGTGCTACTGCCACAGGGTGTATGCTTTACTTTACAAAACCAATCAAGATTTACCTAATCTTTTAAGTTATATGCTTCCAGGAAAGATCAAAAATAATGTTGCGGTTTGCTGATTTACTCGAGAAGCACAGTGATGAACTTGCAGCTCTCGAAACTTGGGATAATGGGAAGCCTTATGAACAAGCTCGAAATGACGAAATCCCCCTTTTAGTTCGACTTTTCCGATACTACGCTGGTGAGGGGATCAAGATTTTTTTTAGTCTTTTGGTTCTTCTTATGAATTTGGCTGTTTATATTCTGATCAGGCTTCTTGTTATACTTCCTCTTCAGGTTGGGCCGATAAAATCCACGGTCTTACAGTTCCTGCTGATGGGTTGTACCATGTCCAAACATTGCACGAGCCCTTTGGTGTTGCAGGCCAAATTATACCATGGAATTTTCCACTTTTAATGTACTCTTGGAAGGTTGGGCCTGCTTTGGCTTGTGGCAACACTGTTGTACTTAAAACTGCAGAGCAGACTCCTTTGACTGCCCTCTATGCCTCAAAGCTATTCCTTGAGGCTGGACTTCCTCCGGGCGTGTTGAACGTTGTTTCTGGTTATGGCCCTACTGCCGGTGCTGCTCTTGCTAGACATATGGATGTGGATAAGGTATTTAAGAGCAAGTAATTTTAGTAACATTTTTGAATTTGCGTCAATTTATGGTCGATAGCTCCTTTTCGCAGCTTGCATTCACAGGGTCAACTGATTCTGGTAAGATTGTGCTTGGTTTGGCTGCAAAAAGCAATCTTAAACCAGTGACGTTAGAACTTGGTGGGAAATCTCCTTTCATTGTTTGTGAGGATGCTGACATTGATAAAGCCGTCGACCTTGCACACTTAGCTCTCTTCTTCAATCAGGTTTCTGCCCCATGTCTCTCCCTCTCCTCTCCCTTCCCCCCACCCCACCCCCACAAGTCAGTGGTTGCATTTATCAATTCCCTTTCTTAGACATTCTTTCCCAAGCAGGAGGTTGTATAATATTTGTTTGTGGCTGTTATTTGCAGGGTCAATGCTGTTGTGCTGGATCACGTACCTTTGTACACGAACGTGTATATGATGAGTTCCTAGAGAAGTCCAAGGCACGTGCTTTGGCTCGTGTAGTTGGTGACCCTTTTAAGAAGGGTGTTGAACAAGGTCCTCAGGTATTACACTATTTGACCTCCGTAAAGATAAGTTTGCATTAGGAGAGCTTTTGAGAACTATAAAAAGCCTTAACAAAACAAAAACTGAAAGTGCTTATTAAGTGACACAATGTTGCTATTTCTTGATCCTTATGATATGCAGATTGATACCAAGCAATTTGACAAGATCCTCAAATACATAAGGTCCGGTATTGATAATGGGGCCACTCTTGAAACTGGAGGTGAAAGATTTGGCTCCCAAGGCTACTATATCCAACCCACTGTTTTCTCAAATGTCCAGGTAACTTTATCACTACTCTGCAACAAAGACGCATTGTTTTACAAGGATTTCTATAGGAACTAACATGGTTGTTGACCCTTCTTAAAAATTAGGACAACATGTTGATAGCTCAAGATGAGATCTTCGGACCAGTTCAATCAATCTTGAAATATAAGTGAGCTATGAGTCGCTCAAACCATCTTTAACTTTTGAGAAAATTTGATGTTTTACACCTGACATTTTCGACTACCTTTGAACAGGGATCTCAACGAGGTCATTCGAAGGGCAAATGCTACGCGATATGGACTGGCTGCTGGAGTTTTTACCCAAGACATCGACACTGCCAATACCTTGAGTCGTGCATTGAAAGTTGGAACGGTGTGGATTAACTGCTTTGACATATTTGACGCAGCGATTCCTTTTGGTGGGTACAAGATGAGTGGGCAGGGAAGAGAGAAGGGTATTTACAGCCTTAGTAACTACCTCCAAGTTAAGGCTGTCGTGACCCCCCTAAAGCAGCCAGCATGGTTGTAATTGTAATTTCTTCCTTGTCAGTGTTCACATTATCATATTGTGGATATATGAGGGTCCCGAATTCGCATGAACTGTATCAAAATAATACGATGGATTTGGTAATGTTATTACTAATCTACAACATCCTGCTTCAATTTACATCTCTGTTTCTATATAATGGTTATTTGCCATTTCTTAATTACTATTTGAGATACATAATTTTTTTAAAAATCAATTCCTCGTAAAAAGGTTGTCAACTAGAAGTCTAAGATAAAAACCTCAATTTTTGTGTTATGTTTTGTCTGTATAATGTTGAAATACTACTCTGAGAATTCTTTCTTAAGGGGTATCAGACCAGTCTGGTGTAGTCCGAGGACTCGAAGCTCTGGCACTTATTGATATGTCATGGAGCTCCTCTAATCTCGCAACGACTTGCTCCATGGATGGTCGCTGCTGCTTAAGTCCGGTGCATGACAATGCCAACTTAAACGTGCGCTCAAAAGCTTCTACCGAGTACTCTCCTTCAAGCTTTGGATCAGCAAATCCTATTATGCTGCTATCTCTGGTAAGTGACTTCGCCTGTGTATTAAATTATGTCTGTTAAATGGAGAACTAAAGGAGAAAAGAGACCGACAAATGGTATGAAATTTGCGAAATTGTTACCATTTTGTCTAATGGCATTGGTCTCTTCACATTCATGTTTATGACCCTCCGTCCTGAGAGGATTTGTAGAAGTACAATCCCAAAACTGTAGACGTCACCTGCTGAATTTACTTGACGGTCATTTTGGTACTCTGGATCAACATAACCAAAGGTTCCTCTGACTTCTGAGCTCGCGTAGGTTTCACCAATTTCAATAGATTTGGACAACCCGAAGTCAGAGAGCTTGGCCTCAAAGTTTGGTCCGAGTAATATGTTTGTTGGCTGCAATTTCTACGAGGTTAGCTTTAAGGAAAATTCTAGAAAACATGTGGCATCCAAGTATCGTACATCACTTCAATGCATTCTAATTATCTCTAACTATCGCATTGGTCTAGATTTAATCAATTAGGCAAGCAGAATGAGACAACCATAGTGTGGGGATAGACCTTGATGTCGCGATGAACAATGCATCCCTCGGGATATGTGTGGAGAAACCAAAGTCCTCTAGCGCAATCTATCGCAATCTCGAGCCTTTGAATCCAAGACAAGGCTTTGTCCTTCCCTGTTTTTCATAGAATGGTCATCGTCAAAGCTCAACAAACTGAAGCCTTTAAATAGAAAGGAAAGCACTAAAGTCTTGCACGTTACCCCCATAAGTGCATTCGCATTGGTGGTTGTACTATACAATACTTTAATACATTTTAATTTCATGCTAGTGTAGCATTGCTCTTACCGAAAAGCCACTCCGAGAGGTTGCCATTGGAACACAGTTCATAAATGAGGAAACATTCATCTCCGTTGTCACAATAGCCCAACAATGCCACGAGATTAGGGTGTCTGACATGCCATAGATTCTTAACTTCCCTTAGAAAAGTCTCTACGAATCCTTCATTGATGATGTGCTTAACTGCAACATGCTTCTTTGACAGTATGCCTTTGTAAACCTTGCCTGGTTTATACATCAAAGTAACAATCTAATGAAAATTTGAAATTCTGAACTTATGGATTTCATACAACTTGAACATATCACAGTGTCTAGTGAGTAGTGACATTATTCTATTCATCATGCTCACCTGCTGTTCCTTCACCGATGAAATTCATTTGGTTCAAATTGTTTGTGGCAGCATGGACCTCCTTGAGTGGAACTTTTAGATACCGAGACTTCTTTGGTAAAACACGCTTCAGCCCTATCAAGTAAAATAAATCCATTACACAAATTTCTTAGGGTTGTGTTACTGTTTGGGATACTAGTGAAATTACCATCTTGCTTTACTGGTGCATGTAATTTATACCATCTTCGTCTCGTGATATATATTGAGATGACTACTGCTGCCGTGATCCCTATAAGGCCTCCAATTAACAGACGCAAGCCTGTTTTCATGTCACAAAGTTTTCGTTGTTAAATAGTAAGAACATAATGTACTCAAATACTAGTGTAAGCAGCCACCTTTGCTGTCCTTTCTTGCTTCAGTATCTGCAGTGAACATTTAGGTTAATCGAGCTTGAGAAAGAGCAGATGTCTCGAAAATCTAAGATCGATGTGCGTTTCTGACTCTCAGACACTGACTCTATGTGTCCCTTCCATATGATAGAATTCAATCATATACATGTTTCAGACTTTTATGTTTCTTAGATATCTTCATCATAAGCAAATTAAGCAATGATACACTTGCCTAAAATCAGACAAGTACTGGTGGAAAATTTTACTTTCTCCATACCTAATGTGCTTTCTAAGTAGCATTAGAAATTTAGGTGCTTAACAAAGGAGAAAATCACGTCTTATGTCAAGAGACTAACCTTTCTCACTATCCTGCTTCCCGAGGCATTTGTAAATATTCAGAATTGAAGCCATATCTTCAATCATAGTACTTGTCAACGACACTAATACTGCAAACCTGCATATATCCGGTTGCAGTAGATCAGAATACTTTTGTCTCTTCATGTCTTCCCAACTCTTCACGCACGATTCACAAGAGGGACTCCATTCTCCATCAAGGCTCAAGACTCCACAATGTTCCTTCATACTTTCAAGCTCGTGTCCCAACCTGTTAGTAGCATCTTGAACAGAGAAATCCGAACACCCTTTAGAGCCACTGGTAAGCTTTTCAATCCCACAACCCATAATATCTGATTCCAAACCCTTCATCGTGATCAAGCAGTTTCTCTGTTCTGTAGGGCCCAAGAATATTTGTCCGGTTTGGTTTGCTCGCTGAGCTAACCCATAGAGGTACTCGTGAAATGCTCCTTTACAGCAGCGATCACGCAGAAACCCACCCCACGTACCCTCTTCACAAGTAGAGTCTTTTGAGGATGTTATGTTTCTGAGGTTGAGGACGCAGTCGGTTGAAGAAAGCTGAGAAAAGGTGGTTTTGATGGTGAAGATCAAGAAGCAGATGCAGATATTCAAGACTAGTACCCTCAGTTCATGAAAATTCAAAATAAGTCGAAACATAGTGAAATTTCGACTATGGCTAGAGCTGAACAAGATTATTAGATAAGAATTTTCAGTTGAATTTAGGTTCTTGGAATAAGATGGGACTGGTTGTAACAATGGAGGATTTTTAAGAATTCTCAATGGTGAATCTCTGGTGTTGCAGTTGAATTAAAGAGGAGGAGTTTTAGTTTATACAAAAATGGCATCGTTGGAGGTTGATTTTGGCATCACTAGAGGGACAATATATTGGGTACAACGTCGAATATTGAACATTTTAATGAAAAGAATATGTCTTATACTTAAATGAGTTAGTGTAGTTGGAGCCACACGAAAAAAAAAAAAAAAAAAAAGTCGTCGCCGGCGTAAAAGGCAAATCCGGAGGTATGTTCAGAGCTGGACTTTTGCTGAGTGACGTTGGTTTTTTCCATGGTTTTGGACTAGACTACTTTTATATCATTCTCTTGTCTTTTTTTCTGAATAATTATTTAAATCTCTTTTTTGGGAAGTGTAGGAGGACGTTCCTAGATTTAACCGCAGCCAAGCTTCACTGATCATCTGTGGCCAATACGTTACGTAGCTCTTTAAACAAGATACTCCCTAAGTTTCTCCCAAAGAATTTATGTTTGAAAAGTTTAATAATTAAGAGATATATAAATAGTATTAGGGTTAAATTTAGGGTGAACTCTTTATGTGAAACATCCCAAAATAAAATAGTGGACTCTCTGTCCGAAACGAAGAAAGTAAAACAGACATCTTTTAATTTTTTAAATGAAAACCAGACATACACGTCAGTGCAATCATTCACCGTTTGATCCAAATTGTACCCGTAGGAGAAATGTTATTAGAAATGACAACGGAGTGGTTCGGGGGCAGTTATACATAATTTCACCCCATTCCTCAATTCATTTATGCCCTATAACCATCTCATTCCCCACCGGAAGGTCAATTTGTTCCCCCATATCTATTCCCCACATGTAACGGTTTATCGAAAAATACCCATAAGTAATTGCTCAAGCTAACAATTTAGTTTAAAATAATTTAATGATAAGAAAAAACTCTAAAAAAAAAAAAAAATTCAAAGAAAATACTATTTAATCAAGTTCATAAGAATTGATAAATGATAATACTTAATATAACTCATCACAATCGTGTTCATAAAAGATAAAAAATCTAATTAAATAGTTGTGCTCGCCATAAATTCACCAAATATTAAAAAAAATTCATTAAGCGATGAAGAAGAGTGTGCAACAACGGCAGATTGAGAATGATGTTAAAATTATACTAGTATTTTACACCTAACAAATGTATACATAGGTTATATGGTAAATACCAAAGTTGAACCGTCCCCAATTTTTCATTTCAGTTATTCCTTGTTACCCTCTCCATACCCAGTCAAATCAATTAATAACCTTTAATTTAGATTAAGTTCAATTCAAATATTTTAGATTCGATTCGAAATTATCATCCTAAATGTTATTCAAGATTCGCACAGGTAAAATATCTCGTTAAAGGTATGAATGTAAGAAGTGTATATATGGTTTAAACTCTTCATGGTAATTGTTTATTACTGAAATTGCAATGGACAACTTTCCGAAAATGGTCTTTGACGGGATACAAATAACTGCCATTTACATTCGTGAAAATGACTTTTTAACCGGCTACTCGCCCCGTTTTAGAAAAAAAATCTTATTTGATTTGGTATAACGATTAAGAAAAATAAATTGATTTTATTATTTTGAAAGCTTGTGTAATTTTTTTTAAAAAGCCTATGTCGGACCCACATAAAGACCCCATCAATTAAAATAGATAGGAAATTAAAGATAAAATAATGAAAATAATGCCCCCAAAATAATACTCCGTAGAAAGTAGTAAATCATTTTTTTAGAACTGGCCTTAAAAAAGAAAGCCAGGTGAACTCATTTTAAGGTTGAGATGGAATATTAAAGGGTTAATTACATCACTAGTCTCTCGACTATTAGCTTTTTAACAAATAGTCTCTTAACAAAATTTTTTTAAACTTCAGTCCTTAGAGTATCAAAAGATCATGCAGCTAGTCCTTTTGATGGATGCCGTTAGTAAAATTTCGTTAAGTGACCCACGTGCCTCCCACGTGTATTTGAGTAAGGACAAAATTGAAATTTTACTTATCATCTTCTTCACCAATTCTTCAAACCCTAATCCCCAAAACTCACACACACACACACCAAAACCCAGACCCAAAAATGAGTGATTTCACTTATCTCTTCCCCACCAAAACACAATTATTATCAATGGGCAAATCACCCTCCTTACTCTGCTTAACACCACCATTGGATCTAACACCCCCACCTCCACCTAACTCCCAATCCCAAAAAAAACACACACAACACACCAAAATCGATACCCGAAATTATTCATCCCTCGAATCAATCTCAAGATTCGGCAGTGGTGACGGCCAACCGAGGTGAGCCCAGATCTCGATCTAGATCTAGCTGGAGTCCCTCGTATATGAAGAACCATGGTGTACCAAATTCTATCTCCGCTCCCACCATATTCGTACTCAGATTCGTCGTCGCCATTCGAACCACCACCACCGCTTCGTCGTCGTCGGCAATTGGGGAATTGAAGAAGGATATAAAAGATAGAGCTAATCAATCGTCATCGTCATCTTGTCCAGCGCTGTGGAGTTTGAAAAAGCCACAGTAGCAGCTGCAGAGGAGGCCGAGGTTCGCGCCGGAGTTGGATGGTGTGGCTGCTGATGTTGGTGGTATTGCTGGAAAAACCCTAAATTAGAACTTAAAAAGAGGGCGAAATTCAAGATTTTGGTGAACTATCTTGAAACTGAAGAAGATGAGTAAACCCCCTAGAGCCCCCAAATTCTCAATAAAGAAATGAAAATACAACAATCCCAAGACCCAAATTGAAGATGAAACAAAACCCAAATGTTGAAACTAGAGAAACCCCAGAATTTTATAATCATTCAAGAATTTAGGGGAAATTCTCGATAGGAATTTACAAGAAAGGGACCCAGACCAGAACAGAAAGCAAGAGGCCATCAAGGGGTTAAGTATCCCAATTTGTTGCCTATTTTGGGGTAGAGTAGAGATAGGGGTTTCTTGGGTTCTTCTTAAGAAAATTTTATTTGGCAATTTTAATTTTATTTGGTATTTTGTTTGAGTTTTGTTGGTTGAAGTATGAATTTGGTTTGATTTTTCAGTGGAGACTTATGGAGTTAGATGATTTTTTCTGGGTTTGAAAAGAAAGAGAAGTTGAAGGTGAGTTAGTAAAGATGGGCTTGTGAAATTTTAATTGTGCCCTTACTCAAATGCACGTGGGAGACACATAGGCCACTTAATGGAACTTTACTAACGACATCCATCAAAAAAATTAGCAGCGTGACTTTTTGATACTCTAAAGACTGAAATTTTAAAAAAATTGTTAAGAGACTATTCGTGAAAAAGCTAATAATCGAGGGACTAGTCGTGTAATTAACCCAATATTAAATATGATAATTCGGCATCACGTCATTAGATTATTTATAATGTATATGAAGTGAAAGGTCAATACAAAATGACGTAATTAACTATAATGACAATTTCGATGATTTCTCAAAATCGTTGCGACTCATATCAACTCAAGAATTTTAAAACAATGGAAAATAGAGTGACATATATACACATATAAATTGAAAATAGTTTACTCCCAGGTTTCAGGCGAAGAGTTTATTATTCTATTTTGAGATGTTTCACTTTAAAAAATTATGCCTACAATTTTCATAAAACGTTCTACTTTACCCTCTGCCTATACTATAAATATCTTGATTATGCTCATTTTTATAACTATAATTAATTTTAGAGCAAATTACACAAATGGTCCCTATACTTTTTGACTTTTTTACAATTGGTCCTTAAACTAATTTTTGCAAAAATTAGGTCCCTGTACTAAATGAGTGAAACGCAATTGGTCCTTCCGTCTATTGCCGTCAATTTTTTGCCGTTAAATGTAAGCACGTGCGATGCACGTGATTTTTGGTAAGGGTAAAATTGTCCATACATTTTTTCTTTTGAATCGACAAAATTACCCATGATCTCTTTGTTTCTAAAAACTTGATAAAGGGCATTAATGTACAATCTTTTCTTCTCCTTCCGTCTCATCTACTCCACCATGAATGCCACCACCCACATCATTGCCGGCAAACACAAATTCAAAATTACTTTTACAAAATTTAAAATTCCCATCACAAAATCTAAAATTGCAGGTCTAAAAATTGAGTTTTTTTGTTCACTAGCAGATTTGGAATCTCTGATTATCACCCATCTTTCTTGCAAGTGTCACAATCTTCGTCGACATTTTTGTCGGCCATTGGTGACGATAGAGAAAGAGAAAGGGGTTAGGAAAATGGGAAATTCATGTGCTCTGCTTGGCATCCACCCCCACCATTGCCAACAACATCAACCACACCACCCCCACTATCACCGCCAACACCACCACCAACGACCTTTTCTTCCTCACCCCCTCCGGCAACTACAAAATCCAATCACCGCCAACACTCTTGTGCCAATTTACAGAATCAGTGCAGGGTTTGAATTAGTCACCTCGTCAATATCAGGGAGATCACGATCATCACCACTACCACCGTCCCTGCAAGATTGTTCATTGTCAGGAACCAATCCCCGCCGACGCGCCGTCTCTGTCTTCCACTCCAACATCGGCTCCTTCTCCGGCGAACCCCAGTAAATTACTAGTACTCCGTAATCCACCAGCAGATCTCGCTAGCTGGATCTAGATTTAGATCTCGGTCCTTGCCACTTGACTTCACTCACTCATGACTTAACCCCTCCTCCTATGCGTGATATCTCTATTGGTTGGGTGACTCTATGTGTGTGTACGTGTGTGAGAGAGAAAGAGAGTTAGAGAGAGAGAGAGAGAGAGACAGAGGGGTCACGGTGGGCTGGGAACGAAGAAGAAGATTTTTTTGGGGGGGTGTTTAGTTTAAGGCAAATTACACAAAAGGTCCCTGTACTTTTTAACTAAGATTGACTGATTTACCCTTGGGTTAACTCACGTGAAATGCACGTGATTCTATTTAACGGTAAAAAATGGACGGCAATGGACGGAAGGACCAATTGCGTCAAGAAATTGAGTTCAGGGACCGCTGGCGTGGGGTTAGGACCAATTGCAAAAAAGTTAAAAAGTACAGGGACCATTTGTGTAATTTGCTCTTAATTTTAATACTACTTATATATCTTTAACTATTAAACTTTTCAAACGTAGGCTATTTGGGTGGAACGGAGGAAGTATATAATTGCGTTTGACAAATATAAAATAGTATTCCTTTTGCATCAAAAGAAATGGGACACCTTGAATTCAATTTAACTAATTTTATATCTTTATTTAGTTAGAGACAATAAAATTATAATTAATTTTTTTTTAATATTGTAATTCACGTGTTTTTAATTAAAAAGGAAATAAATATTCATATGGAAAATTTAGCGCCCTTGTGGTCCTAACTAGCTCAGCCTAATTTTCTCCTTTCTTTTCTCTCTCCCTCTGGCGTCATCACCCTCTTTTCCCCCCTTCTTTATTTCCTTATTCCTTCCCCTCTCTCTTCTCTCCTCTCATCAGTCGCCATTTTCCCTTCTTTTTTCTTTCTTTCTTTAATTCTTCCCCTCCCCTCTCCTCTCCCTTCTCTCCTTCTCCTCCCCTATCCCTTTCTTCCCTCCAAGAGCTCACCACCAAACCCACCATCTTCTTTTAAAAATAAAAAAAATCGACAATCTCTCGTTTGGCCATGGTTGACCGAACAACCGAGTGCTGTTCGGTCAACCATGGCCGAACGAGAGATTGTCGAATTTTTTAAGAGGGTTTTCAAAGAGGAAGGAGTAGAAGAAAAAAATAATAATGCGGGAATGAGGGAGGGGTACACAAATTGATGGAAAAAGGGAGGGTAGATCTAAGAAGCAGGGAAAAAAAGAGGGAGAGAGGAGCAGCGTACATTGAGGAAGACTGCTAGGGGGTTCTGCTGTGCGTATGTGGGGGGGTAGGTTTAGAAGAAAATAGAAAGAGAAACATAAATGAATTATTTAGGAAAAGGTAAAATATGAAAGATAAGGGTGGTGTATTTAGTATTTAGGTTGGTGTGAAATTAGTATAGTAGGTGTATTAGAAAAAGGGTAATGATACACATAGTGAAAAATTGATCATGAATTTTAAAGCCCACACATGTGGCACAAGGAGATCTAAGTGTTTTGGTTAAAGAGAGAAAGAGAAAGGGAGAGGAAGTGGATCTCCTTGTGTCACATGTGTGGGCTTTAAAATTCATGATCAATTTTTTTACTATGTGTATCATTACCCTTAAAAAATTAGTATATTTAGAGAGAGTAGGGGTGTTAAATGTCAATAGCCTCACTTGTAAAATTGATTAAATGAACCCAAAAAAATTAAAGTGTTCCTCCTCGAAAATGGAGGGAGAATTCTTTTGGAACACATAACAAGTTATTTTTTGGGCAAACTACACAATTGGTCCCTGTAGTTTATGAGTTTTTTACTTTTTGTCCTTACACCTCGCAAATGATCCCTAACCTAAGGACCTTTTACACAAATGGTCCTTCCGTCAACTTCTGTTAATTTTTTGCCGTTAAGTGAGTACATGTGTCTCGCACATGCAATTGGAGAAGGGTAAAATAGTCATTTTATCTTAAAAAGTACAGGGACCAATCTTGAAATAAAAATTATGTGTTTGTTTTTATTGTTTCACTAGGTTTGAAAAAAAAATTTGGCCATGGTTGTGAGTTGTGGTATATATTCTTCTTCACTATTTAACTAGTTGATCTGAGATAAAAAAATTTTTTTTTAAATTTATTTGGTTAAACTTCCCTCTTTTTTTTTTTTTTTTTGCACAAATTTTACAACTTTACCAGCCATGGTTAATCTGTGATTTTTATATAATTTTTTTAAAAATTTATTTAGTAGGGTGAACATTTAATTTGAAGACTGTTTGAAGTAACCTTGGGATTGGTACCTAACAGTCAACACATGCTTGTTTGTGCGGTTTTTAATTACCACGATTTCTGCCTGTTTGATCTGCTTCATGAAGTTCCTCTACCCATTTCATTTTTATATGTCCTTGAGTGAAGTATAAGAAGAATGGGTAATTGCTGTTATATTTCCTAACTAGATGAAGGCCTCAGTTTGGATTGTAACTTGTCAAGCAATTTTAAAGTATTGAAATTGAGATTCACCCTCCTACTTGCTAGAAAGTATGGGAGAGAAAGAATCGTGATTTACAAGTTGAGTGTCCATTGAAGCTCTACCTCCGAGAATGGTGAGCACCCCCACTTGACTTTGTGTTTCCAAAGGAGTAAAAGACTGTGATTTACAAATTGCCATTATGAAAACCCAAGTCCCAGATCAAATTACCGACACTAAATAAATATCCCAATTCGCTATTTCGATACATGTTATCAAAGAATCACAAAAACCAGAACATACCCATACGGACCTCACCGCCGAGAGGGACACCTTCCTCTGCCTCGTCCCCACCGCAGAGTTTGCAATCATTTTTGGAACCAATTAAACTTGTCACCATGTTCATGGGCAGGTGTTACCTCGCGACAACGAAGGTGAGAAATCAGATGAAGTATGGAGCAGATCTGAGGAGCACCGACGATGGCGAGAAATGAAACGATTTGAGAAGATCTGGGTTTTAATTTGGAACTAGGTTTCACTTTTTGATTTGGTTTTTGACTTGGGTTGATTTGTACTTAAGCATCATTTGTCTGTGTAGGTGAGAGAGAGAGAGAGAATAATGTGGAGAGTACAAATTTATTGTTTTAATTTCTATATTAAATTGACAATGGCATGAGGAAGATTTTTAAAGTTCAAGTAGGTATTATCTTTTGACTTTAATTTTTTTTTCACAAGTGGTCCTTGTACTTTTTATATTAAAATGACAATTTTACCCTTGCTAAAGATCACGTGAAAAGCACATGCTTTGATTTAACGGCAAAAAACTAACGGAACTTGACGGAAGGACCGATTGCGTTCAATTTGGTGGTACAAGGACGATTGACAAAAAACAATTTATACAGGGACGAAAAGCAAAAAACCCAAAAACTGTAGGGCCCAATTGTGTAGTTTGCCCTTATTCTTTCAGCACGAGGGAACAGATGGAGTAACTTGTAATGCATTCCTAGTTCTGCAAAGTAGGGGTGTAAGTCCGAACCAACGAATCGAATCGAATCGAACCGAACCGAATCGGCTAGTTCTGTTCGATTTTGGGTTAGGACGGTTCGGTTTAGGTTTGAAAATTTTATAAACCGAGCGGTTCGGTTCGGTTTGCGATTTTTGGTGCCAAACAAAACCGAATCAAACCACCACCATTTAGTTTTTATTTTTTTATTTATATATATATATTATTTAGTAATTAGTAATTGAATTTAATAAGAAAATTATTGTTGTTTGCCTACATTTTGATTGAATTATTGTAATTTTAAAGTTAATTTTTTGACTTTTAATTATTTAATTTGTGTTAAAAGTATTTTTTTGATATTTAAAAGTTTTTTTCTTTTTTAAAATATTTAAATAATTAAACCGCGGAACCGAACCAAACCGATCGGTTCGGTTTGAAGTTTATGGCGGTTCGGTTCAGTTAGAAATATGTGAAACCGTTAGGGGGTGGTTCGGTTTGCGGTTTTGGCTCAAATCGAACCACCTTCACCCTTACTGCAAAGAGTAATGATAGAGTACATAATTAATTAATAAATTGATTTATAACAAGCTTTAAGATATTGTACTTTATAACTTACTACTCTCTCCTCTCTGTTTCAGGTAAATACTATTCTATTTTGAGATATTCTATTTAAAAAATTAACTTTAAAAAATTATGCCCACAATCACCATATCTTTCAACTTTATCTTCCACATATGCTATAAACATTTTCGCATTGCTCAAATATTTTTATAATTATAACCAACTCTAATACTATTTATACATCGTTTAATTACTTGACTTTTTAAACATAGACTCTTTGGTTTGAACGGTAAAAGTAATACATTAATAGTTATATTGTATAACACTGCAATACTTGTTATACCAAACAAGGGCGGCTCTAACTTAATTGCGGCCTAAAGCATGAGTGCATGAAAAATAAAATTGAGGCTTAATTTTATTAACTTTTAACTATTTAACTTTTTATTTATTTAAAATGTACTCTTGTAGTCTTTTGAGATGTAAAGGTATTAATTAATTTTTCATATTTTAATATTTCCACTATTCATTTTTCAATTGATAACATTGTTAATCTATTTAATCTTTGTTGTCACATAGTTGATTTTAGAGTTGATCTCAGATACGATGTTATTAATTTCAATTTTGAAAAAAATTTTAGCCGAAGCAACCATTATAGGTAGTCTTAAACAACAAAAAATAATATTGTTCGGAAGTTGGAAAATTTAGTTAATTTAGAATTTTTTTTCTCACTAATTTCCAAACGATGAAAACTTTTTATTTATTTACTAGGTAAATCATTATAACTTAATAAAGTAAGGAGAATGGTTTCTTTTTGTTCAAGGCTTAATAAAGTGAAGTGAATATGTAATTAACTAAAAAAATATAATTACTATATATAAGGTTCCTTAATTATCTCTTTATACAATTATATAATGGGCCCTAAACTCCTAGAGGCCTACAGTGCTCACTTGCCTATTAATTAGAACCGCCCTGATACCAAATTTAATGATGTATTTGTTACGGAAAATTATTGGTGGTACACTTTAATAAGTTTTTATTTTCTCCAGTTCACATTTTTTTTTAAACTGCAAAAAGGCACTCTGAGAATTTTCTTCCTAAAATGCCCCCGTTTCTTTGATGATGAAGATTGACTTTCACAGCCCAGCTCCCACGTTTGAAAGCTTCATAGCATTTAAATCTGAGAAATATAAAAACCTTTGAATGAGATGCCCAATTCAGGAGAGGAATTTGGAAAAAAAACCTTTGAATGAAATGACAACAAATGTTGTTTGCAAGTGAAAGTTAGAAAAATCAACTCAATGAAGAAAGGGTAGGCGAACAGGACAAATATGGAGAAATATTTTCAATTCCATTAACAGCACATGTTAGACAATTCAAATACTGGGCAACGCAGTAAGCTGGGCAACGCAACGGGAATCGACCTGTGAAGCATCGCGATGTACAAAGTGGAGCATCGCAATGTACAAAGTGAAGCATCGTTTTTTGTCCCTGTGAATAAACTGAAATGGATGGCTTGAGCAACAGCTCGCCTTAGCGAGCAACGGAAAGCTCGCCCTAGCGAGCAACAGCAATTCAATTCTTTCAGTTGGCCCCCCTGCTCGCTAAGGCATGTACCGATTGGTCCCTAAGGCACGCTGCGATGATCGCGATGCACCAATTGTTGGATCGCGATGCCCCAATTTGCAAAAGTGGTGCATCGCGATGCAAAAGTGGTGCATCGCGATGCCAAAGTGGTGCATCGCGATGCCTTGTTTGCTCATCGTGATGCCTTGGTTACTCGTCACGATAATTAACCCACGTGATGCCTTGAATTACTTATCGCGATGTCTTAGGTTACTGATGCGCGCGTGTTTTTCTTTCACTAATAGCATAATAATCTTTTTGCCCCCAAAATGTCTTTTTCTGATTTTTAAAAAAGATGACATGGACTGGAGCGATTACAAATATTTAAAAAGAGACCAGCCTGTAATTCACCCTATTTGTTACTCTATTATTTTTCTTATGCAAAAGAGAGATTTTCCATTTCATTTTTTGATATTCGCCCGCATCTAAGGTGTCGTGGCCTAGTTGATAACTTGATGGGTGAATTACAGGCCGGTCCCTTTTTCAACATTTGTAATTGTTCCAGTCCACTCATCTTTTTTTAAAATTGGATAAAGGCATTTTTTGGGCGAAAAAACGATTATGCCGTTAATGAAAGAAAAATACACGCGCATCAATAACCCAAGGCATCGTGATGAGTAATCCTAGGCATCGCGTGGGTTAATCATCGAGATGAGTAACCAAGGTATCGCGATGAACAACACAGACATCACGATTAGTAACACAGGCATCGCGATGAGTAACTAAGGTATCGCGATGAGCAACAAAGGCATCGCGATGAGTAACAAAGGCATTGCAATGAGTAACCAAGGCATCGCGATGAGCAACCAAGGCGCCGTTTGAATTTCAACTGCTGGAGGGGACTTGATTTTCTTTTACCTTTCGGGGGCGTTTACCTTTCGCGATCAGCAGTCGATCCCCGTTGCGTTGCCCAACATACTACAATTGGTGAATTAAAGGCATCCCGATGCCCAATTTAAGGCATCCCGATACCTAATTTAAGGCATCCCGATGACCAATTTAATATAATATCAAAATCGATCAAAATAGTTATTTTTTGTTGGAAAATTTACATACAAACATGGTATTGACTTCCTATAACAGTATAGTATTAATATTATACACAATTCAAACTCAAATCATTGATTAAAGTCCCAAAATCAATCTAAGAACATCTCTCTCTGTTTTTGGACAGCACACTGCCAAGCTCGATTTGGATCTCGAAAATAATATTTTTTTGGTAGAAAAATTGTGCACAAATGTAGTACTAAGTTAGGATAACAATATGTGATTGATTTTAAACAAATTCGAAGCTTAAAATATAGATTAAAGTGGCCAAAACAGCCAAAGAATAAAGAAAAATGGGATGAACTCAAAAAATTCAAATTTGATCAAATTGTGATCAAATTCGTGTTCTATGCATGGAAATTAATACCCAAATATGAGGGAAGACTATATTAACAACATGAAATTATTTATACATCAATTTGAACCTCAAATCTGAAGCAACGATGTTGTTGAGGGCATTTTAGGAAGAAAATTCTCAAAGTGTCTTTTAGTGATTAAAAAAATAAAGGTTGGATTGGAAAGAAAAAAAGTTTCAGAAAGTGGACCGGCCAGAAATTTCCAGTAACTTGATATATATATATGCCTAATCATTAAGGGCCGTATCAATTTGCTATAGGCCTTATTTGTAACGGGCCGGTTTGGGATCCGGTATACTCAATACCATCACCATCCTCCAATTTCATTTCACTCCTCATAGGCAGCGACTCTATTCCTCGTCGTATTTGAGAAAATCCCTACCAGTTTCTGCAGATACCTAGTCCAAGACAGAGTACAAACAACAAGGACAAATTCTGTTTGTAACGACAAAGAAACCGGATTTGAATCTTTTTGAATATAGAAAATGAAACAAGAAAATCTTCCTGAATCGTGAGTATCTCTAGATGAACTCAAGTATCATATTATCTGCAAAAATTACAACTTAAATTATTTAGGGTGTAATTATCGAGTTATGTTGGTGGAAACCTACTTGTATATAGATTTTCAATCTAAACCCTAGTGGAATAATTAATTTTCAAAGTTTTCTTTTAAGTGTTTTTGTAACGACATTCATACCTGAAAAGTTGTTCTTCATGGAAAAGGAACCTAAGGTAGGTGCTGAAGACCCAAAGATTGATTTATTTGAAGACAATGATGAATTTGAAGAGTTTGAGATCAATGCAGGTAATATTCTGTTTATTGAATTCTTCATCGCAATTGGATATTATGAATGATGTACTCTATTGAGCAAATAACACAATAGAACGGCCTTTAAGGATTCATGTCGCCGACCCCGAGTAATTGGGTCAAAGACCGAGTTGAGTTGACTTGCGTTGTATTCTATTGACCAGACGATTGGAAGTGTTTAAATTGTGTTATATTGTGTGGTATTGATGTGCCAATCTCCTTATGCTGTGCATTGCTTAATTGGTTTGTTTAGCATATGAAGAAAAGTTCCCGGTGCCTGTATGCAACTTGTATTTGATGTTTTACTCTAATGTAATTGATCTCAACGTTCTACTGTTTTTGTTTAGTTGGAGATATAGTTTGTTATGTATCTAATATATCAGCTGTTTCAGAATGAGATTTTGTCAGTCTCGTTGGAATTTTTGTCTAATTTCCTTTCATTACACTACGATATGATGATCGTTGTTGCTCGTATAGTTGAACACAGCTTGTTATTGAAGCTTCTGTACTAGTTCCTGCTCTAATTTCTTCGGCTCCGCCTAATCTAAAGATGTTATAACTGAGTGTTGGGGAAAACTTACATGCACCGGGACCACCATGCCACGTGCATGGTGGTGTTAATCAATAGCGTCGCGGCGACCTGGTGAAGTGTATGAGTGCAGCCCACAAAACAAAGTTGCACCATCACTCATTATTTCGCACTTCCCATTTTGTACTTGAACCTCTAACATAAATATGTTGCTTCACGACTTAAAAGCGTTGCCCCAAATCACTATATTTGTTGCTCCAAATTGGGACCATCGTTGGGTTAGGTGGTCCGGGTGCACAAATCACTGTGCCATATGTTTTCCAATTTTTTTGGCCCTGGTTCTCGCAACTAACCCTTTCTATTCTTTGTCTTTTGTCATGATAATAAAGTCAAGTTTCCCAATGTTGCTAAAATCTTTATTTCTACCCAGTAAGAAGTATAACATTTTTGTTTCTTGTATCGTCTTTGTTCTGACTACATTATTGTTCCTAGACCCATCTCATGATATATATCATCAGGAGTATTGTAAATGTGGTTCTGATCTCTTGTGATGTGTTTTACCTTTTATTGGTTATACTCCAGAATGGGATGAGAAAGAAGGTAAAGAAACAACACAGCAGTGGGAAGATGATTGGGATGATGATGATGTCAGTGATGACTTCTCTATACAGTTGAGTAGGGAACTGGAGAACAACATGCCGAAGAGCTAAGTTCATGCCTACTATTTCCTTTGGCTCTTTATGATATTACAATTGAACATTGTAATGACAAAAATTCACAATACATTTTCCTTGTACGTTTTATGCTTTAATTTTCCCTTCCTTCAATTCAGTGCAAACTGCAGCTTTGTAAAATATTCTTAAGAATGATCCATTGATTCTTGTTATTTTACCTTTATCCCTTAAACTTTATTTCTTCCTGCTTTATGGTTTTTTTTCCATGGTATCTTTTTCTGGGAAGGGCAGTAAACCATTTGTTTGGACCATCTGTTTGCACCGTTTATGATGCAATGGATTAGAAGCCTGGGATCAACAGCTCGTGCATCACAGCTGTGTTTTCTTTTCTTTTTGTTTGCAAAAATGTACATACTGTTATTCGAAAAATACATTTGTTTGTTCTGAAAATACATATGGTTGTTTGAAAATAGTTATGTTTGTTCAAAACCAACCAACTCTGTTTGTTCAGAAAATACATATTGTTGTTTGGAAAATAGATATGTTTGTTCAAAACCAACTGGTGCAAACAAATGGTTAGGAGCCCTTCCCTCTTTTCCTCACAAGATGTGCTATGAGATGTGATGTTAGTGACTCCATGTTCCTCTTTTCGGCTTTTCTCAATATAGTTTGATTTTGTCAACCAGTTTTTTGTTAGGAGGCTGCTTTGCAATTTCCTTCTCATAATATATAGGGTTAATTACACCATTAGTCCCTCAACTATGAACTTTTTCACAACTAGTCCCTTAAGAAAATTTTTTAAACTTTAGTCCCTTGAATATCAAAAAGTCATGCGGCTAGTCCTTTTGATGGATGTCGTTAGTAAAATTCCGTCAAGTGGCCCATGTGCATTTGAAAAAGGGCAAAATTGGAATTTTACAAGCCCCTCTTTACTAACTCATCTTCAACCTATCAAACCCAGAAAACTCCAATCTTCCTTAAGTACTCTCCACCAAACTCAAAACCCTAGATCCCAAGCTCTATTAGTTTAGCAATTCATATTCTGCAATCGAGAAACCACGACCGAGATTTTCTCTCAAAACTCAGGAAAAGAAAGGAATAATGACTGTAAAATAGAATCCTAGTTCCACTAAACTTAAAGAAAACTCAAGAAAATTTTGACTTCCTCCAATTGAGAAAAAGTTGCGAAAATTTAGTTAATCCAAACTCACATATTTATTATAGCCGCCCGAAATTAACCCATTAGAATATTTTTTTTCTTTTCTGCAAATTGACGTGTAAAGTTGGAAATTCCCAAATTTCTAAATTCCAAACAGAGCATCCCTCTTTGCCCTTCTCCCAACCCAAATCCAACCTCAAACTATTGATCATCACCTTTGTTTGCTCACTGTTGTTAGAGAGCACACACACACACACACACACAAAACATGAGTTAAATAAAAACAAGATCGAGCGTCAACCAAGATCCAGACCCCACAAATGGCCGGCGACTTCAGACAACAAATTAGGGTACTCTCTTTCCAATTCACACAAGCATTCGCAAGCCAAACCTCGGGTCTGTCGGTCCACCCCGTGGTTCAGTCGGTTAATCACAATCAAGAACAGCTAGATCAAGCCCTCTAACTAGCCGCGTAATTGGAATTCGGCATTCCATCGACGTTAATCATACCGAAAGTGATGAAAATCAAAGTCGTCGAGATTAGGAGCTGGTCTTTGAGGGAGTAATTAAGTAATTGAAATGCCGTTGTCATTTGGGGATTGGATGACTTAACAGAGGGTTTCGAAGAGGCGAGTCAGGGCTTGTTCGATTTTGGAATGAGGGATGGTGGGGAAGTATTCTTCGAGGAAGACAGTGATATTGAGCTTGAGATTGAGAGGGATGTCTTTGCGGAGGATGGATGAGAGGAAGAGATCGAGCATGGAGGAGGCATGTATGTCTAGCGGTAACGGTGGGAGCCGTCGTACTGGTGATCATCGATGAAGGTTGAGATGTTGGGGGGGGGGGAAGTTAGTAACAGAGGTGTAGGAAAGGGATGAAGATGGTGAGAGAGAGAGAGAGAGAGAGAGAGAGAGAGAGAGAGAGAGAGAAGATTAAATTACTTAAGTATTACAAAAAAATATCTTGCACATGAAATTTCATAAAAGTACTTAACCAAAGTCACGTGTTGGGCACATGTCAGACTTAACGAAAAAATTCTAACGGCATCCAACGAAAGGACTAAGCGTATCTAATTTTGGTACTTAAGGGACTGAAGTTTAGAAAAGAATTTCTTAAGGGACTAGTGGTGGAAAAGTTCATAGTTGAGGAACTAATGGTGTAATTAACCGTAATATATACATATACTTTTTGTTCCTTCCGAAATTTTCCTTTGTGAAAAAGCAATTGTTTGAAGCTTTGTATACAATAATAGCATTAGAGTGAAATCAAAGGGATGGGTGAAATTTGCATTAGTGCACAGGTGAAACGTAATGGGGAATCTCGTGGTCGTGGCTGCAGAAATGTGGTTCACTACTAACAACACGTGCTTAATTTGATTGTACAATTATGATCTGATCTAAATGACATCCTCAAACTGAGAATATGTGGTGGCAAATTAAAGGGGCAGATCGATCGGACATAGTTTGTCTACCATAACAACTTGGTTTACTAGGAGGCAGCTAGCTAGCATACATAATACCTGGCCGGGTCTTCCCTTTGTCCATAATTCAGGAGCAAACCAGGACCCGACAAATGAACTGAAATTGATTGAACCATATATCATGAAAACTTTCTGCTTTCAAGCCAAGAACAATATACAGGCTGAAACTTTAATAATACATGATATCTTAACAGCTGACAACCTTCATAAACTTTCTCCCATGGAAATTAATTAGTTGCAGTAGCTCTTTGACATCAGAGAAGCCATTCAGACTAGTAATTGGATAATTTCAGTAAATATATTTATCAATACTCATAGTGTAGCTAGCTAGGTGCCTTTGAAACTTCAACTCAAGATTTATTGCATTCTAACAGCGGCACCTGCACTAAAGTTCTTAACGCTTAAAACAGTCAAACACATGGTCATGGATCTCATCTATGAGAGCATCCACAATGGGCTCCTCTTTCAACTCTCTAAAAGTAATTTTAGAGTTTTTTAGTTCCACTAAACCTACAATGGCACCCTACTTTCATTCTCTATCTCCTAAATCACTCTTGTAATATGGAGAGTGATTTAGAAGGAATAGTAATTTTTTTTCTCTATTTCTTTTCACTCTCCACCCCTACCCCTCTCTCTCGTAGTCTCACTCTCCCTCTCCCCTCACTTTCACACACACACACAAATATAAAAAAAAGAATTAAATATATTTTAAAAAATGGAAAAATTTAATGACAGTTGTAATTAAATTATTAGTTTTGTCACATATGTGTTTTAGATAATTGAAATTGAAATAGCCATAGAAAGATGTGATGTTTGGCTTTCGATCCTAAGAGTCAAGATTGGACCCGATCAAACATAAGTACTACTATAATTTTTATAGAATATAAAATTTAAAATATTTCATTATCACCCATAAGAAATTCATTTTTGATTTTTCCAAGCCCCTTTCTATTTCGTGCAACTGTTCCTGTGATATCTCTGCTTGAGACCCAAATGCAATGTAGTGGACTGAGCATCCTTGAGCTAGTGTTTGGTCGAGCCACTCCACCCATTTTGGCATCTGGTGGAATATTGGAGTCCAACCTTTGGTGACTCTGCCAAGCAGAGGGGTCCAACACACCAAGCTTAATTTGGGTTTGAACTGATCACGATTCCAATGGTCTACATAGTGTTGCTCGAGCTCGTAGAAGTTGTTCACAATCAGACCGTAGCTTTGAGATGTTTCTAACCACTGTTCCATCAATAAGTCCATCATAGGACCCTTTGGTTCCGCTTGATTAAAAGGTTCATCAAAGTCGTTTCTGGTGATCTTGATCCAAGGAAAATGGGTTAGCGTGACTAGTCATCATTTGATATCTATATTATACTCTCATTATTCCTAAATTTTTATTTTTTTTAGGTCAAACTAATTGTTTTTTTAAATGAAAACTAACGTATATTTTTTAATTTTTTTAAAATCATAACTCAATTCCGAGATTATGTTGGCTACGAAAATGAATTCAACATAAATGATAATACTCCATCTGTTCCTAAATAATTGTCATACTTTTCTTTTTAATCCATTAAAAAAAAAAAACTGTCTTGTTTCCAAACTTTTTTTTTTTTTTGGGAAGGATTAATATACAATTTGGTCCTTGAACTTGCCAATTTTTCCTACCTAGGTTATTGCACTTGAACATTTCCTAAATTGGTACTTAAACTGAGGTTTTGGGCTCTCAGTTAGTCCCTCAACTTACTTCCGTCAGTTGAGCCGTTACTTTCTTATTTTTATGACCAAAATACCCCTGATTAGTAAGTGCAATGATCCGACGTGGAATAAACCTCCAATTTTGATTTATGAAATATATCAATATTTACTGAGAAAAACCATCAACATCTTCAAACTTTTAAATTAAGAATTATTTTCATTCGGCATCCCAAATTTCCATCCATCTGGATTTTGGAGCAATTCCAATATATGTACATAACCCAATCTCCATAATAGAACACTATATGTACCAGTTTGAAAACATTTAATTCCCGTCAAAAAAGGAAAAGAAGATGTATTAAGAGAATATGAACCGAGAATTGCTAAGCTGGCAACAAAGTCTCAATATGTGTCAAAGTTAGCAGAATAAAAGCTTCGCATTAATATCTACATCCCATCCTACCCACAACACTGAGTCAATTTCATCCCATGCAGACTTATATAGCTCAAGTCTTCTTGCACATTGCTGCCTTCTCTCGGATAATACAGAATCTTCATTTAGTAAATGGGAAAGCTACTGGCCTACAGTGTTAATAGAACCAATTCTTCAGTAGAGAGTTGAATTCGAGTAAGGGTTAGGTTTGCATCTTCATCGTCCAATTTGGTTCCTTAAAAGACGTCAGCAACCGCGGCACCGCCACTGCCTCTATTGCCCCAGATTTTACAAGAGATCTCAAATGTGGCCACTGACGTCGTCGTATCGTGGTGGTGTGAAGAACTGTTGGGGCCACGCTGGGTGGTGTAATCGAGGAACCCTTGTTAGAGCTCGATCTCATCTTCGTCGGTCCACAGCTGCTGGATACCAACTTCACTGTAAATTCCACGCCCATGCAGCTACCATTGACAACCACATCCTCTCCTCCCTTCGCGCCTCTTAATTTTGGAATCGGGGTAGTAGATTTGGGGTTTGGGTATGGAAAAGATTTTTGAAATCTAGGGTTTTTGTTGAGGGCCCTTTGATTTGGGGCAAAAGAGCCCAAATTGGTGTAATGACAGGGAAAGTGTGTTTGTGTGTGTAAGAGAGAGATGAAGGAGTTGTTTGAGAGTCCAGGGATAGTGAGTGGGAATATCTTTTGCCACCCGATCTTCGTCACCAGAGTGTTCATTTTCTACACATGGCTTGTTGAGGAGAGAGAAAGAGAGGAACTGAGGGGCTATCGCTATTTTAATTTCATTTCTTTTCCTTTTTATATTTTTATTTTTGCCAAAAAAAATCTATCTCAGTATAATTGTCCATGTATGATCCATATCAACATTAGCCAAGGGCATTTTTGTCATAAAATTAAGAAACTAACGCCTCAACTAACTTTTGTCAGTTGAGGGACTAACTGAGAGCCCAAAACCTCGGTTTAAATACCAATTTAGGAAATGTTCAAGTACAATAACCTAGGTAGGAAAAGTTGGCAAGTTCAGGGACCAAATTGTATATTAATCCTTTTAGGAACACACTTTTATTAATTACCTTTACTTTTTCTTTCTACTCTACTTTAATGATGGTCCCTCGTGTACATGAGTTTTAAAGGAAATCACATATTATATTAATATTTAAAAAAGAGTATTTGAAAAATACTTCACACTGCGTTTGTCAATACCCTCGATCCCAAATCTAAAAGATGGAATTTTTGCCACCAAAAATAAATGCATTCCACTCATTATTGTTCATATACATTTAAGAATAGGTATTTTGTGAGATTGTTTTACAAATAATAATTCTTAAAATAGAGTCACACTCTTTTATTGCTCAGCCACTAATACACGGTGAGTCAAAAAATATCTGTTGGGACAATTTTTTTAGGGCTTGTTTGGTAGTTGGACAAGGATAAGGAGTATTATTAATCCCAGTGCTATTAGCGCCCTCGCTATTAATCCCCACTTATAAATCGGGGGTAATTTTAGATTTAAAAATGTTAATCACATATTATTTTTTTATAGTGAGGGCGCTAATAATATCACCCTCAACCTTGGTATTATTAGCGAGGGGATAAGGACTTTATCCGGATAGCTCGTATTATTAGTCCCGATCGGCTATTGCGTACCAAACGTCCGACTATTTGGCTTATTAATCCTATCCGACCTTAATCGACTACCAAACGAACCCTTAAAGTTTTTGCCTACATTTAATAGCTTAACCCACAGCCATTTTACATGATGGGCTATTTTTAAAATGTTGTTCGTGGATATTGAATAGGCCAACTAGCACTTATTGCTTCAATTGGCCCACACTACTGGTTAAGACAGAAAGAAGCCAACAAAAGCATTAAAAGCCAACAGAAAGAAGACTGATCCTGATTTCAACTGCAGATGAATTTTGCATGCAGCTGGGAAAGTAACCAAATAGGAAAAACTATTTGAAAAAGAAAAAAAAAAAGGAAAAAATAATAATAATAATAACTTGCCTTTGTACATTTTATTACAATAACAAAATGGGATTAACACACGAATAAATTTCAAATAAGAATAAAAATAAATTAAATTAAAACTCGCTGGAGAGGGGAGCATGTTCATGTTGAATCATGAACATTGGAGTAGATTGGTCCGGGTAAGCCGCCGCCAATGAGAGGTCCAACCCAATAAATCCAGAGCTTGTGGAAGTCACCGCTAACAACGGCGGGGTTCATCGATCCACCGGAAAATGGGCCAGCACCCAGAATTGACTAATGGACTAACTGATGACCAATTTAGCTCTAGCAGACCCTATTTAATGAACTTTAAAAATAAAACTAATACATTCTTTTAATAATTATATTTTTCAAACCTAAACTTTTACTAATTGGTTCATGTAACATCTTCAAATTGATTTTATGCTTGGGATTTTCTCACCCCATCATCATGTAACTCATGAATGAGTTCATTTAATGACCGCCAAGACGACCCACCTTCTTCCACGGCTTTAATGGCGGCTTCACTCATCTCCTTCACCTTCTTCCTAACCTCCTTCCCCATCTCTCCTTCCATTAATTCCCTAACCGTCTTCTCCAACCCTTGCCATTTCACAAACCCTCTAACACCCCCATCACACGTCTCCACCCTTATCCCTATCTTAATCTCCTCCACCACCATCCTCGCGTTCACGTGTTGCTCCGCCATCATCGGCCACGCCAGTATGGGCACCTCCGCACATATACTCTCCAAAACAGAATTCCAACCACAATGACTCAAAAACCCCTTCACCGCCTCGTGTCCCAATATCTCCTTCTGGTCAACCCATTCTCTAACAACCAGTCCCCTCCCTTTGACTCTCTCTTCAAACCCATCGTTAAATTCATTCTCGAATTTTCTCACAACCCACAAAAAATTCGCTTCTGATTTCTCCAACCCAGTTTTGATCTCTTCCAATTGTTCCGATGACACCTCCGCTTGTGACCCAAATGCCACGAACAATACCGGGCTCCCGTGTTCTAGATTTTCATCCAGCCACACAATCCATGACGGTTTTTCGTTCGATTTGGCCTGGATTTTTGGTTTTTGGGCTAGACAAAAGGGCCCAATAGACCACGCTTTGGGCTGGCACTCACGGTTCCAGAAATCCACGTAAGCCGGCTCCAGCTCGTAATAGCTGTTCACAATTAAGCCGCGGCTTTTCGCGGTGGCGGCCGTCTGTTCGATGACAAAGTTGAAGAGCGGACCACCCGGTTCGCGGTCGGTGAAAGGCGGTTCGAAGTCGTTTCTAGTGAGCTTCAGCCATGGGAAATTTGGGACGGTGAATAACTCGTCATCCGACTCGGCTTCCAAAAGAAGCCGGGTTTCCCCTACGACTGATCGGTTCACAGCGACGGCAAAGTTACTCATTCCGTAGTGTACAAAACGCGGAATATTAAATTTTATAGCCGAGTCGAGAGTCCAGCCGAGGAAGCCGTCTGTGATCATGAAAGTGACACGTGGGAGTTTCTCCAAGGCTGTTTCGAAGTGAGGTTGCATGAGCTTTGTGGCGTTTGCGAATGTGGGAAAGAGGGACATGGAGGGGAGCTTGTCGGTGCTCTCGATGCCAGCTGGTAGGCCGTCGATGTTTTTGGGGAAGGGGAGGTCGATGATGGTGGCGGTTGTGTCGGCGAGAGAGGCGGAGATGAAGGGGCGGTTGGCCGGGGTGGTGAAGATGGTGAAGGTGGCGTTGCGACGGAGAAGGAGGCGACCTAAGTCTAGGAGTGGGATAGTGTGGCCTTTGGACATGAAGGGAAAGAGAAGGATGTGGAGAGATGGTGGAGTGGTAGTAGCAGAAGCCATTCTCTTTCTCTTTCTCTCTCTCTCTCTCTCCGTTAGTGTAATTAAAGAATCGCTATGGATTGTGTATTTGTAGTGATGGTTGCTCAACCGGAGAGTTTTCATGGGGTCCACTGGGTTTGCATGGATGATCATACGTGGCACTAAAGGTTTGGAGATGGCCCATTAAAAATGTATACTTTGACTATTTAGAAATTTAATTTTAAAAATTTTGTAAGTTAAATTTGTATACATCTTTAGTAAGTGTGGATGAGAAAAAGAGTAATGCAATAGGTACCTAAAAAGTATCAAATTTTCTGTATCAAATAATGTGTTAGTTGATGTGGTAGCTAATGTGGTACAAAAAATAAAATTAAAAATTATAATTAATGCATCACATCAGCTGTCACATCAGCTGATACATCGTTTGGTGTAAAAAATTTGGTACTCTTTAGGTACCCATAGCATTACTCTGAGAAAAATGGGTCAAGTACAACTAAGTAATATTGTCTCTGTTTTGGTCAAACAGTCAACTTTTGACTTTTTCGGTCAACTTAATTAAAGTTTGACCGATAATTAACATAAATTTAGAGATTTTTACAAAATTATAAAATTTGTAATCCATAGTATTTTTAAGATAGTTTTTAATTAATAAAATTTTATTTCCTAAAACATATGTAAAGTATGTAAAAATTTGATTTGATTTAGTCAAATGTTAATTTTTAAAAAAAGAAAAATAAACTATTTACTTGAAACGAAGGAAGTATTTTAAAAATGTCAAATACTCGTATAAAATTAATAAGAGACTTAAATATCTTCTGCTTTTAACTCTCAAAAAAAATTAAAAAATCTCTATCATTTTTCCAAACAGGGAGTTTTATTCTGGAGAAACCAACTACTGATTGTCATAATCTTTCATTTCAGGCTTTTTCAAAAAGAAAAGAAGGTTTGAGTCTAGAATCTTCTCCTTTATTTTCGCTAGTTTTTGGTTTAGACTTTAACGTGTTTGGAAAGATGGTTTCATTTCTGTTTTTTGTTTTCTATTTGGGTAATACTTTGGGTACAAAATTGTTCACAAAAATTTTGTTGTCTATATTTGATTGATTTTTTTCTAGCCCGTAAACTGTGTAACTAATTAATAACCGCCAACAAAAATTTTGTTGAAAAAATTTGTGACTTTTTTATGCCCATTACTCTTTATATATATATATATATATATATATATATATATATATATATGCACACACACACGCAATGTCGGAATGAAAAGTTTGGCCAATATGCAATGTCCAAATGAAAAGTTTGGCCAACATGTTAGAATTCCGACCATTATATACTCGTAACTTTTCTTAAACGTAAAATCTCGTAAGACGCTATAGCACCAAAGATTTTAATATTTTCCACATTCTAATTAAAAATGCATATTTTAATTTTAAATTTATTTTTTCTATTTGACCCATTTTTTTTGTTTGCTGTTTGATAAGGATTTGCGTTTTTCTCAAACATTAAAACACATACACGATACTCTCTCCGTCCCTGTTAGAAAAGAACATTTTAACTTATTGCGCAAATAACAAAAAGGAATAAAAATACCAAAAAGTCCTTTTAAAAACTTGTCATATCCAAAAGGTACTAAAAATAATTCTTTGTATCTAAAAAGTCCCAAAGTTGAACTCTTTATATTCAAATATCCAAAAGTTAAGATTGCTACTAATGTTGTTATGATAACACCTTTCATTTGGATGGAAACTTATTTTTCTTTTTGTTGATCGTAATAATGATAAAAATTGCATCGAATAATTATAATAATAATAATAATAATAATAATAAATCTATTTATTATAATTACAACAACATTATTATTAATAGATACAAAAAGTGTCTTTACAAATCTATTTTAAAATAATCCCAAAATAATTATTCCATTCTTAAAATCTAAAGTAATCTTTTAACACTAAATTTTTTGAAAATTTAGCATTGCTACGTCTTTATGAAATTGTCGTAGTAATATTAGCAGTAGTAGTAGTAGTGATGATAATAATGATCATAATAGCATAATGTATGATGCTATTGTTTTTTTTTTTTTTGATGTCTGGCGTGGGAAGGATCGAACTTGAGATCACACTGTAAAACTCTAGGGATTATTACTACTACTACTACTGTAATAGTAGTAAATTTTTTTATTTTTTTTTGTAAATTTTTTTTGATGCTATTGTTATTACTACTACTACTGTAATTATTGTTTCTATAATAATTATAATAATAATAATAATAATAATTATTATTATTATTATTATTATTATTATTATATGCATTATTATAATCATTTTATTATATTTCGTATTATTATATATGAAATATTATAATCATATTATTAATAAAAATTCATACCTTAACGACACTAATAGGAACCTTAGGTTTTAGACTTGTTGGTATTAGACTTTTTGATTGATTACTTGATATTATATGATTATTCTTAATTATTAACTAAAAAAAATTTCAAAGATATTATGTTAAAAAATAAATTTTCCAAGAGAAAATGTACCTCTTTTATTGGGACAAAAAAAAAAGGAGTATATTTCTTCAATTAGGACGAAAGGAAGTAATACTTATAGTATAGTTCTAAAAGTTAAAAAAATTCTAAATAATAATATATTTAAAATTTATCTAAAATCTAATCAAATTCACGCTACAATTAAGATTTAACGTGTACTCTCTTTCTTCCAAGTTAAGTGTCTTATGTTGAATGTACACAAATTTTTTAAAAGTTGTATAATTTTTCTTTAGTACCCCTCAAAGTATACTTATTTATTTTAAATGTTTCGAAAATAAATAAATAACACTTGGTAACGAACAGAGTACCTTTTTTCACTTAAAAAGGAGGTTGGGTTTGTTGCGTTGGTATAGTTATAGGCCGTAGACATAAAATGATGATATAATAATGCCAACAAACGGTCAATAGAGGTCGTGATTATGAACATATGATTGTGAATCTGATTTGAAATCTGCCGTTCCAATTCTAACCTAAAAGCTACCGTCTTTTAGAAGCTTCTATCACATTATTCACCTACGCCTACTTTATATTTTCGTTGGTAAGAAGAAAAAGAAAAAATATTAAATAAGTTAAATTAATTTTTTTGAAAGTTTTTTAAATTTATGTACAAATTACTGAAATGATAATTATTTTAGGATGGATTTAATATAATGTTATGTTATATTTTTAGTGTGGCTAGAACAAATAGTATCTCTAGTGAGGCATTAAACACTCGATCTTGAGTAGTATTAGGGTGGTTCTAGTAGAATTTGAATACTCGACCTTTACGTTAACAGATGTAAGCGAGTGCTAAATGGTGCCTTTGGTAAGGTTTGAACAACAACGTTGCCTCTGGTGAAGTTTAAACACCTGACTTCTCTGTTAAGAGTACTTACGTATCAGGGTGTTTTTGGTGAGACTTGAACGTCTGATGACTTCGTTAAAAGAAGTGAATGGTATTAGTTAAGCTAGACCTCGTTGGTTACACCTACTTTACCTGTCCCATCTTTTTGAAGCAAAATGTGGGCAAGTATTTTTCTCGATATTACGTTATTAGTAAATTCAAATTTTAAGACAAGAAGTGTTTTACAGTATATAAATAAAATAAAATAATTGTTGAAGTGTTTTGATTAAATAAGAAATATATTAATTGTATGGTTCAAATCATCTTTTTATTCTTTGAGTGAGTCGTTATTTATCTCTTTTTTTTTTCTTTTTTCTTTTTTTTCATTATCACATGAAGATGTAAGAAGCTTCTCACGATTACAAACAATTGAAATACTTGAGATAACCCAAGTCACTAATTGTTGGGTTAACCATCCAAGCTATATACTTAATTTTATTACGGTAAACAGTATTTAGTAAGTACTATCTCCGTTCTTAAATAAGTGTTTATTTAAAAAAATTATAAATGAGTGTCTATTTTTGTATAAATTTACTAATTTCACGTTTGATACATATTATGTCAGCTTGAAATCTTCTATCTCACCCCAGTATCACACTCCATATTTCATTGAATCTTAGTCCTACACGTGTTCTTGTAAAAAGAAGACTAGGTAAATAACAAGGACACGTATGAGGCTAAAATTCAATGGAACAGAGAGTCTAATAGGGGATGAGATAAAAGATTTGAATCATATCATGTCCTAGTGTGGATTTATAATGTTATATGTTGACGTCAATGACATTCATGTACATGTACTAAAATGCCTCAAAAGTTAACTACCTTAATTTTAGTGAAAAATAAAATAAAAATGAATACTAATTTAGGGACAAATGGAGTAATATCTAAATGTATAGACCAACAACGGGGGATGCGCTTTTGATCTCTTCCGGGGAGGTAGATTTAGTTGAGGTGCACTCAAGCTGATTTGAGCAAACCACTTTATAGTATATACATATAGATATATACATATTAACGGTAATATTGACTATATTATAAATATTAGTATGTTGTGTATTTTTATTTAAAATTCATGTCAAAGTTGGATCCATCATTAAAGTAGCAAGAAAAATAATGAAAAAATATTAAAAATAACTTTCTAAAAATAAAAGATTAGAAAGTGGACAATTTTCTTGTAACATACGAAAAATGAAAGATGGAGTCTCTTTTTGCAATGAAAGGCGTATTAATTATTGATTGGTCAAAAATAAATTCTTTTCGTTCTAAATAATTGTCTTGTTTGAATGTGCAAACAGGTTAAAAAAAAGTAATTAACTCTATTATAAATATTTGTGTAACATGTTATTTTATTTAAAGTCTATGTGCATGTGGGACTATCATTAAAGTAAGAAGGAAAAGTAAGGGTGAAATGATAAAAGTATTTTCTTTGAGAAAAAAAGTTTAGAAATAAGACAATTGTTTTGGAACGAAAAAAAAGAAAAATAGAACAAATATTTAAGAATAGGTGTCATTTTGTTAGTATTATATTATTATTAGAGTACTACCACCGTCCTAAAATAATTGTCGTTTTAGAAATTTGCACACAGATTAAGGAAAATTATATAAAGACTGATTTATCATTATTTAAATTTATCTTTTGTAGATAAGTTGTATGAGTTTTTCTTTTCCTTTCTGTAAACAATGTCTCTTTAATGAAAATAGTAAATAAGGGCAGTTTTGTTAGAATATGTGTATTATTATATCGTCATTCTAAACACCCTGATAAACCTTTCCATACACCTTTCAAAAATTATGCCCACACTTTTCATAAATCTTTTCACTTTATCCTTCACATGTGCTATAAATATCTAGGTAATGGTCGAATATTTTTGTAATTATAATTAATTTTAATATTACTTATATATCTCTTAATTATTAAATTTTTAAATATGAACTCTTTGGGTAGAACGAATTGAGTATAAATTTTATATCCCTCACACTACTTTTTTCAAATCTCATTAAACAATAAAGTCAAAACTTTAGTTTTGAAAATTTTTGACTTTAGAGTGTATTATTGGAAAACAGTGCTATGATTGAAGAGTAATTAACCTTCTAGACGAAATGTTTATCTAACCTTCATCTAGGAAAGACTTGGAGGTGACGAAAAAGCAATTCATTATGAAAATGTGTACGATAAAAAGATCTTGAAAGATTATAAAACAACGATGGATTCAGGTTGCTTTTAATTTCTTCTATCTTCCCAACCTAAGCAAATTAATACTCCCTCCGTTCTAGACCATTATTAAATTTTTAAATATTTTACTTTAAGAGTTTATTTTAAGAAATAATAAAAATTTAGATAAAATCATCTAATGATAAGGCGATTTCACATGATTAATTTAGTATTAATGTAGTAAATTGGTTAAAGTAACTTTATATTACGGTAAGACGATCTCACATAAAATTTACTTTGAAAAAATTATATTTACAATTTTCATAAACCTTTTCACTTTACCCAGGATTTACTTTGAAAAAAATTATACCTACAATCTTCATAAATCTTTTCACTTTACCCAGGGCGGTCTGAACTTTTGAGGGCCCATGGCGAAAAGAAAAAAAATGAGCCCTTATAGAAATATAAAAATAAAAATTTTACACAAATAATTTTTCATTTTTTATTATTCAAACTATTAAAAAAGTGCAACACCTACAATCATACAAAAAAATAAATTATTATCAAATATTGAAAACTACTATTCTTTATTTTGACCCAAAAACTAGTTTTAAAAACTAATCAAGAGCCCCTCTTTTAATTTTCAATTACTTATTAGTTCTTTTTATTTTCATTTCTTTTTGACTTACAGATGTATATTTTCTTGTTAATATGTTTGCGCTACAAATTTAAGTCTAAAAAATATACACAAACAATCAACTAATGAAGTTAAGAATCAAACAAAAACATAAGCAATAAAAATGATAGTCATTTAATAACAATAAAACCTGATTTTTACTTAGAGTGTTGATATAATCTACCCAATGATTATTATTATTCGACTTTTATTTTAATCTAAGTAATTTTTATTTTTTTATGACCCAATTAAAGAAAAATTAATGGTCAACTATCATTTCATTCTTTGATAAGTAAATTCAACGGATCCAAAATAAAATAAAGGTTGGATCTTTATTGTGAATCGAACCCCAAAACTTTGATTCCAAAAATCACCACCTTATCCATCGGGTAATAAAGACAATTGCAAAATTATTCTACATTAAATTATATATACATAAATGTATATATAACTTTGGGGCCCCAAAATTGGGGGCCCAATGCGATCGCCCCTCCAGACATGCTTTAGGGTCGGGCTTGACTTTACTTTCCACATTTGTTATATAAATTCGCTATGCTCAAACGTTTTAATAATTTTGACTAACTTCAATACTATCTTTTCTATCCATTAAGTATTTGACTTTTCAGACATGAATTATTTGGGTAGAAGGGGTGAAGTAGATGATAAGATAACCGAGGCCCTGTTTGGACTCCTGATTTTTTTTTTCGTGGTTTAAATTTTTATTATTATTTTTTTGTGGTTTTGTAATAGTTATGTGAAAAATAAGAAAGATAGGAAAAAAAAATGTGAAATTGATAAAAGAAAAAGGGCTAAGTGCACCACTAGTTCCTGTGCTATGCAAAAGTCACATGATCGTTTTTAAAAGGTAAAATTAGACATGCCAAAACGGTTGAACCGCGATTCCGGTTCGAATTTAAAATCGCTGGACCACAATAACCGAACCGACAAATCACGGTTACGGTTCGGTTTCGGTTCCAAACCGTAATTTTTAATTATTTTTTTAATATTTTCTTATAATTTTTTTTAAAAAAGATTTCATCTTAAAACTTTGTACAAAGCATTTTTAAAATTTTTGAAGCTTTGTAAACTTTTTATTTTTAAAATTATAGAGTAAACAAGGCAATTTCAAAATTAAAAATTTAAATTTTGGCGATTTTTCACGGTTTGGAACCGGCGGTTCGGTTCCGGTTCCAAACCGGCGGTTCATTTTGAGAAATTGGAAACCGAAATCGAACCGTGTAACCGCGGTTCCGGTTCGAGGGCGGTTCCGGTTCCTCACGGTTCGATTTATGCGATTTTGGACGGTTCGGTTCGGTTCAAACCGCCGGTTCCGAACCGTTTGGGCATGTCTAGGTAAAATGGGAAAAAAAATCGATCTGTTGAATAACTTTCAAATGAGGGGGTTTGGGTAATATCATCAAAACAAGGGAGACATGTGAAAATTTTATTACCAAACAATCTCTTCTTCTCCGGCAACAGCTTCTTCTCCGACAACGCAGCTTCTTCTTTTCAGTTCATCCCTTTTCATTTCTCTTGATTTATTCTTCAATCAGTTTTCCCCCACCCCAAAACCCTAATTCCATCTTTCCCTCTCTCTCTCTCTCTCTCTCTCTCTCTCTCTCACGCACACACAGTACACATAGCCTTAGTGATATCTCCTTCCACCCCAAAATTCCAATAGGAAACTCAAAACCCAATTTCTAATGAGAAAGAGAGAGAACCCAAAAACAAACCCAATTTCTAGAGAGAGAAACAACAATTGGGTTAATTCACAAAAATTTAAAGGGGCAAACCAAAGAACAGGGAGCTCTGTTTCTATTTCGAAAGTAATCGTTACAAAAGCACCTTGTTTGCAAGCTTCCTCGCGCGCTCCATTGAGATCGAACTGAGCTAAGAAATGTCAAAAGCACCTTGTTTCCAAGCATATAAATTTTTGTGAGTGTATATATGTGTTTATATATATATATATATATATATATATACATATATTTATACACACATATATATACTAAAGCAACCTCAATGTGCCCTTCCTCCATTTCAACAATTGTAAGTGATAGGTTTGTCACTCCTTTGTCTTTACCATCAAATTATCTTTCAATATTATTAGTTCATCTGTTAATGTCTATGGAAAAACCCATATTTTTATTAAGTAGTTGTTTATACTTAGACTTTTGCATTTCTATTGGTATGTGCTTTGTTGTTTTCTCAATGAAGATGGCAAAATGATTATTATTGGAAACTAATCCATTGTTGCCCTGTTTATATGTGCTTTTCTTGATATATTTGACATGTGTCCATTGGGATTATGGCTGATTTACATGGTTTTAGGGTTCTCTGTTGAAGCTCAGGTGGTTGGAGGAGAGAGAAGGGTAGAAAGAGAGAGAGGAGGGGGTTATGCGCACCAAATTAAGGAAAATGACGGATCTAGCTACCCTGGTGATTAATGATATTGAGTTGCAAATTGGAGAGACTGCAATCCAATGGGATTTAAACGAAAAAGGTTGATGTGAGTAGCGGGTGGTGATGGTGGTGGCGGTGGTGAAAGTGGGTGGAGGTGTTAGAGTTAAGAGTGAGATTGAGGTTGGAGATGAAGCCAAAATACTTTTTTCTTAGGAAAATGACGTAGTTGCCCTCGTAAAAACTCATGTGAGTGTAGACATGCCTACTTAACGGTAGACCAAGTAACGACATTCAATCGAGGGACTACCGATGTTTGTAAAATGCATTCTTTAGTTTGTGGTGTGCATTTGCTTTGTACATGGACTGCTTGTAAATTTTTGCATTGTAAAGGGCCTAGTGGTGCACTTATCCCAAAGAAAAAACAATTACAACAAAAAAAAAAAACAGGCGCAAATCACAAGAAAAACCGACCAATAGCGAAGAGGACCAAAAATGTGTGCCACTGTAAACATTTGTGGCTGCAAATTTAGTCACTAGTTTCTTCTTGGAGCAATGCTATGGTACAAATAAATTACAAAATTTTTATTGGCAGTTTTTAATAGGTTGCATAGTTTACGGGTCTGTCACTAACTAATAAAAAAATCAATTAAAAATTGACAACAAAGCTTTTATAACTAAATTTTTGTGATTTCTTTGTACTCAAAGTATTACCCTTTTTCTTGTAGTGGTTAATGAATACATCGTTATCACGTGAGATCACAGGACATGGATGAGGTTTGATCTATTTCCTTACAAAACTTTGTTTTATGCTAAACTCACACAATTAATGGAAACAATAGTACTTTCTAGAATAATTGTTTTCTTAATTATTTTTGAAAAGATTTTTTTAGGTCAATTATTTATGGTATCCTTGTTTGTGGGATAAAAACATTAATTTGACACAACTAGTGGTAAATTAAGGAGCATTAAAAGAAAATAACATAAAGTCGACATTTTCTTAAAATTTGTGTATATTAAATACAGTAAAAAAAACATTTATTTTGGAACGGAGGGGAGGGAGTACCAAACTTTTTAATGCCAATATATACTCTTTTCTGTTTCAAAATAAGTACAGTTTTAAAGTAATAAATCTTGTAAGTCAAAAAATATTGAATCATCTACTTAATTACCCTCCATTTTATGAGGCTCTCTTTTAAGCAAATCTATACCTCAGAAAATACCTTTTGGAACCTCCACAGTTGGGTTTTGTGTCTAAAAGAGCTTCATTTAGGCTCATAAAATCTCTAAACCCTTGCCCTCACATAAAAATCCACTTGAATAGCCGTATTTTTAATTCTCATTTTAAAGCCACAAAAATAAAGGAAAGAGTTTTTGAGATCCTTTGCTAAGCAAGCCTATTGGGAAACTGTGCCGACATTGGTGAGTGAGAGAGAGAGAGAGAGACTTTTTGTCTAGTACTTATATATTTTGACTTGGATTTTATGGATACTGTTAGGAAATATCTCAGATTTCTTCTTAGAGAAATCCAACAAGACTCTAAGATATTTATCTGGCTGTAATTAGGAATATTCCTAACAAGTTTAGTCTATAGTTTGTTGATTTATTTATTGACAAAAACATCACTCTTTGACAAGTTAATCTTTTGACCGGATAGTTTAAAGAGCCCGGTTTTTTCATCTACAAACTAAAGGTTGTTTATAAGAGGGGAATTATTGCTAATTTTTGCACCTTTGACCTCTCTAGAAGTTTAAAGCATCTCCAATGCCAACGTGAATGTGAAAAAAATTAGGTGTCACCTAGGATTGTCATTTTTTTTAGAAAAAAAATCTTTTAAATGCAAATGTAAAGAAGCCTTGGGAATATGACATGACAACAAATTTTTTTTACATTGTGAATGAGAATGTGAATTTTTTACAATTTATTTGAGGGTGTGAAGACATTCCAGTCATATTTTTTAAATTAAAAAATAACTAGATCTCATCTCTCTCTTTACTTTAGTTGTAAGATCCATGCTACATTGGATCAAATTCACATTTGTGTTAGCCATTTCAATCTTTGAGAAGACAGATCAAAGTCTGAATAATAGTATAACCTGGGTTCAAATTAAAATTTCATTTTATTTCCAATTTGAAACCAATTACTGCAAGTTGTCTCGGTATATTTTGGCTGATTGAGATCCGCTTTTGAGTTTATCTCACACTAAAATTTGTATTAACATTTTTTATTTTTTAGTTTTTATAATTGAAATTAGTGCTTAAGTTTGATAGTAAACTCAAGATTCAAGTAGTGGGCAAGTTTCATAGTAAAACCCAATCAGAAAAAATAGAAGTCTCAATTGGTGGTTGTTGGAGCAAGACCCATTCCCATGGCGAATGACTTTGTGATCCTAACCAACAATGGTGGAAATTGCATTGGGAACAATGAAAGCATATGGGAGGGGGTGTCGTTCATTAGATAATTTAAGGTTTAGAGTTTTCTAATTTTGACATGCAACTAAATTACGGTTAAAGAATTTCACCTAATTTGCTGCGAGGGAGAATGCCTTGCGGATGGAGGAGAGATGCTCCTGCTACAGAGAGTCCTTAACGGCGTTAATTGGGTAGGGGAAGCTTGGACACGTGTCAAGCTTAAGTACATTGGGACAAGGGAGTGGAACAAATTTTTTGGAACAAAATTTGTCCCAAAATAAGTGTCGTTATAGGATTTAAAAAACTATTTATCATATTCTACCAAAATTATTTTTATTTACTACTATCATTAAAGAGAGTTTGGTAAAAAAAATAAAATAAAAAATAATTCGACTTATTTATAATAATTGAACTTAAATAAAGTAAATCAGTTTTTTTTTATAAGCTACCTTAATCTGTGTGAAAATTATTAGTAAAACGAGACTTATTTTGAGACGAAGAGAGTAACTACTTTGGAGTAGTAATAACTTCTTAGGTAATTAGTATGGCACTATCACATTGTTCTCCACAAAATTGAAAGAAACCTTGATAGGGTCCTAATTACCTCTCCTGCTCTGCTTCTCAAATCATTGACAGAAGAATTAAAAGGCCTGATCCGCGAAGAAGCTCCCCCATAGTGTTAAACCTGACCTTAGTTTCCAACAGAACTACCTGATCTGCTCGTTACTCAAAAGAAATCCTCTTAAATTCATATTTGAAGCTCTAGTTACCTGCTCTTTCTGAGGATGGTTTACGATGACATGAAATATATATATATATATATATATATATATATATATATATATATATACATATATATATATATGGAAAAGTATTTAATAGTTACTTTTTTTTTAACCATTAATGGTTACTCTCATTTTCAACCATTGAATAAAAAATTAAAGGTTGAGATTTAATGGTTAGTTGGAAAAAGCAATTAATGCAAGTAGGTAAGTCATTTAATGAATTAAATTTCAACCTTTGATTTTTGATCCAATGGTTGAAAACGAGAGTAAGCATTGATGGTTAAAAAAAAGAGTAACCATTAAATCCTATATATATATATATATATATATATATATATATATATATATATTAAAGGGCAGATGCACAGCTTGGAGTGGGGGGGGGTGCCACGTGACTCCACTAAATTTTTTTTTTTTTCGGTTTTCAGGAAAATATTTTTTTGGATCAACCAATATATATATATAAAAGATGGTTGACTATGCCTTAAGGCATCCTTGACTCTGAAACTTTTCGATCCTACTCTCCACCTTGATGCCCTTAAGGTACTGCCCAAAATTACCAATTTATGGACAGCACTAGATCAGCCCATGTACAGCCTAAGCATGCCAGAATTACATCAAGTAAAAGACTAAAGCCCACTAGAATTGGATTTTTAATTAACTTCTTGGAAAGATGTAAAGGTCACTAAATTGGGCCTGACGCTTTTATTTTACAGAAAATTGCTGGTGAAATTTTTTTATTCTTTTCAGTTGACTTTTATTTTTTAATCGCTAAAAAGTATTTTTATGAAAATTATTTTTAAAATGCTCCGCAATAACATATACAGTAGCTTCTTCCTAAAAAAATTTCGGTGAATCTTCTTTTCTTCCTAAAATTTCTCCGGCCAATCTTCCAGATAACTTCTTCCTAATATTTTCTCCGGTGAATCTTCCTTTCTTCATAAAATTTCTCCGGCCAATCTTACAAATAATTTATTCTTAATATTTCTCCGATGAATCTTCCTTTCTTCCTAAAATTTCTCTAGTGAATCTCTCTACCTAAAATTTCTCCTGTAAATCTCTGTTTTCATTCCAATAACAAAGAAAATTGATTTTTGTGGATAGCCACTGTTTCCATTCCAATAGAATACTAGTGAATCTCATTTACTAAAATTTCTCCGGTAAATCTTATGAAATTAGGCATCGCGATGATAGAATTAGGCATCATGATGATGGAATTAGGCATCGCGATGATGGAATTAGGCATCGCGATGATGGAATTAGATATCGCGATAATGAAATTAGGCATCGCGATGATGAAATTAGGCATCATGGTGATGGAATTAGGCATCGCGATGATGGAATTAGGCATCGCAATTGGGTATCGAGTCCTAAAATTTCTCTAGTGAATCTTACTTACTAAAATTTCTTCGGTAAATCTTCCTTTGGCTGCATCGCGATAATGGAATTAGGAATTGTAATTGGGCATCGAATCCTAAAATTTCTCTAGCGAATCTTACTTACTAAAATTTCTCCAGTAAATCTTCATTTGGCTGCATCGCGATGATGAAATTATGCATCGTAATGATAAAATTAGGCATCGTAATGATGAAATTAGGCATCGCAATTGGGCATCGCGAAGATGAAATTAGGCATCGCGATGATAAAATTTCTCCGGTAAATATTTCATTAATGGTATAATCGTCTTTTTGCCCCAAAAGTACATTTTTTCAATTTTTAAAAAAGTATGGTGGACTAGAGCGATTACAAATGTCCAAAAAAGGACCGGCCTTTAATTGTCCCTTTATTTTATTAAGAGAAATCTATTTTTATTACCGAAAATTGCTAGTCGGTCCACTTTGAAAAGTTTTTCTTCTCTCTAGTCCACCCTTTTTTTTAATCGCTGAAAAACACTTTCATAAAATTATTCCTAAAATGCCCCACAATAACATATATAGTACTTTCTTCCTAAAATTTCCCCGATGAATCTTCTTTTCTTCCTAAAATTTCTCCAGCCAATCTTTCAGATAACTTTTTTCTAATATTTCTCATGTGAATCTTTCTTTCTTCATAAAATTTATCCGACCAGATAACTTCTTCCTAATATTTCTCCGGTGAATCTTCCTTTCTTTATAAAATTTCTCTGGTGAATCTCAATTCTTAAAATTTCTCCGGTGAATCTCTGTTTCCATTCCAATAGCTAGTAGCAAAGAAAATTAATTTTTGTGAATAGCCTCTGTTTTCATTCCAATAAAACACTAGTGAATTTTACTTACTAAAATTTCTCCGGTAAATCTTCCTTTGGCTGCATCGGGATGATGAAATTAGGCATCGCGATGATGAAATTAGGCATCACAATTGACCATCGATATGCCTTAAATTGGGCATCGAGTCCTAAAATTTCTCTAGTAAATCGTACTTACTAAAATTTCTCCAGTAAATCTTTCTTTGGCTGCATCGCGATGATGAAATTAGGCATTGTAATTGGGCATCGAGTCATAAAATTTCTCTAGTGAATTTTACTTACTAAAATTTCTCCGGTAAATCTTCATTTGGCTGTATCACGATAATGGAATTAGGGATCGGGATGATGGAATTAGGCATCGCAATTGGGCATCGCGATGATGAAATTTCTCCGGTAAATCTTTCATTAATGGCATAATCATCTTTTTGTTCCAAAATTGCCTTTTTCCTGTTTTAAAAAAATATGGTGGACTGGAGCGATTACAAAGGTCTAAGAAGAGACCGGCCTGTGATTCACCCTTTTTATTACTAATTGTGGTACATGCAGCTAATGGAATTTGTAAAATAAAGAGAAAGTCCTCGATTTTCAAAGAAAAATAAAATTTTATGATTGAAAATGTCTCAATTGCTGATAAATCTTAAGAAATGATACTTAAAAATTGATTCTCTTGTGTTTTCTCTATCTCATTGCCAATCAAAACATGCAACATGGATTCGTTTACAGTTTTCGTTTTTCTTTTGCCGATAAATCTTATATCTAACCAGACCATGTCGCAACTACCTTACTCTATAGCATAAAGCCAAACATGACTGCAGTTTCAAACTCTGTCGCAACTACCTTACTGTATAGCATAAAACCAAACACGACCGCAGTTTCAAACTCAGTCGCAACTACCAACTATGCCTGTTTGAATCTCTCTACTTTCAGTTTCAGCAGCACTCAAATGGCTGCTTTGCACTGTTTGATTATCTCGCTGTTCATCGTTAATACCACTCAACTGTCCACTTTCCCCTGTTTGGCTGTCTCCTAATTCAATCACAATTCCACCCAAATGGGCACTTACTACTCTTTGGATACCTCTTAGTTCGTCACCAATTTCACTCAACAGCCCACTTTCTGTTGTTTGACTGTCTCCTAATTCAATCACAATCCCACCCAAATGGGATTCAGTATCAACATCATTCAACTGTCCATTCTCCGTTGTTTGGCTCTCTCTTAACTCAATCACAAATCCCCTCAAACGGCTGCTTTCTTCACCAGCGATTGACCCACCGTTCCAAGAATCAGCATTGGCTCTACAGATTGGACAAATGGGTGTTCTTAAAAGCCATGAATCAACACACTGAGCATGAAAACTGTGTCTGCATAAAGGCAATAATCGACACTTTTCACCAGCTTTAAAATTCTCCAAACAGACCGCACAATCCACAGGACTGCTGCCTTTCTCTTTGGCTTTGTAATCAAAGCAAGGAAGCTTCTCTACATCATCTCTAGACATGCTTGAGCTCCCCAAACTTCCCCTGTCGACCATGGCATCGTTCCCCAACCCTCTTCTGAAAGCTCTCCCAGTAATACAAACATGAAATAATATCAAGATTACAATACCCAGAAACAATAATATAACAGATATTACAATTGCCATGACCATAACATGTGTGGCAATACCCAAAACTCTGTCATTCATCCCCCAAATCCTAAACATAAACCATAAGCACCTATCTCAGAGCTTGTTTTCCCTTGAACTTAACTAATATCAAGAATCAGATTCATATCACATAAACATCTATAGAAATTATCGATAATGCCTGTGTCGTGTTTGTAGTCATACCTTAACACAGTTGGTGCCAAAGCTGGATTAATAAAGAGGGTAGCGTTAGCTAGTCTGATAAACAGCGCAAGACTCTCACGGATCTCTATAAACATGAATCTACAAAAACAATATCCATTATAACACAATTAGAGTGACCTAATGATTGATAATTATGTTAAGAAGTGAACATGAAAAAGGATTCAACTTACAAATTTGATTGAGCCCTTCATGTTTGTAGCAGGAAGATTTAGAGATGGTAAGTGATTAGGCAGGCATGCTCATAGTGGGAGTTGGTTTTGTTTTATAGACAGAAAGTGACTCTTGATAGTAGAAGCTGTTGACCTACAACCCAGGTCGGTTGTGGTTTTTAGAGAAATAATTAATGTCGTGTGGGGTTTCGGCTACTCCCTCTAATGGAGTGGGTGGGAAATTTGAAGTTATTAGCAGTAATAATCATGCTAAGATTGGCAATTCAAACTTCCATTTTATTATCATAATCCTCTCTCTTCTTTTTTCGGGTAGCCTTTCCCTTTCCAAGAGATTTGAACCTATACGATGATAGGTTACACGACAAAGCTAGCTCTTCCTCAAATGGTGCACCATTACCATTGGGGGAAAACACAACTAAGATAGAACCTAGCAAAGAGAAGGAAAGTCGAAACAACCTTGCTGGAAATGACTACCATGGCTAAATGAACCATTCAGGGAAAACACTAACAAGTTAGTTGAACCTAACAACGGGAAGGAAAGTCGAAACAAAAAAGCTAGAAATGAGTATCGCGGGTAAATGAACAGCGCACACTAATCAGAGATACCACTCCGATATCCTGCCTAAGCAACCTTTAGAACTCATGTAAGAAACCCCTCACAGAAGCAGCGGAATCTGACACAAGAACCCGGTCGCTTGGAGCCGTAATAAGCTTGACATCACCTTGAGAAACTTGCAAATCCAATCCTTCCATCCCCACCTCCTTTGAAATCAAGTTGTTTGACATCCGCACAAATTTAGTGTTTCCTCCAAACCTCGTTTGTTTAACCATGCAAACAGTCGGAAAGCTTTTTCTTAAGATTGCACATTGTTTTTTAGGCAGAATTTCAAAGCCATTCGAGGGGCCGGGTGGAATAGACCACGTGGCCTAAACCATGATTCATTTTCTTTGTGCCGTAAAATGTGTTCCGACGATAATACTCATGATATTAATTGAGTTCAACTATTCTAAATAATTAGGTTTTTTTAGGATGTGTTATATTAAATGAAATTTTAAGAATATATTAGGAAGAATGGTAGAGAATAGGTAGATCAAAAGTTTTTAGGAACATTAGTTGAACATCTCAAAATAAAAAGTAGAAACATTTATTTGAAACGGAAGGAGTATTAATCAATAGTTGTAATTGTACATAAAAAGTTATACTCCCTCCGTTCCAGGCAAAGAGTCCAGTTTTGACTTTTTTTGGTCAACTAAGCTAAAGTTTGACCAATAATTAATATAAATCTAGTAGTTTTTACAAAGTTATTAAAGTTATAATCTATAGTATTACTAAGATAGTTTTTAATTAATGAAATTTTATTTCTTAAAATATAAGTAAAGTATGTAAATTTTTTATTTGATTTAGTCTTATGTTAACTTCTATAAAAGGAAAGTGGACTCTTTGCATGAAACGGAGAGAGTACATATTTTGTGGGCATTACTAACCGGTGGATACACTATTTTGCAATTAATATAATGAAGAATGCATGAATAGTTTGTCACTCGAATGCTCAAGCCTTCAACAGAAACGTGAGATTAGATTAACGCTCCAATTATTATAAATATAAAGCAAATTAATTAGTGAAAAGGAACACCTAAACCACTCACTGTTTTATCTTCAACCTACCCATTATTATAATACTACAATTAAGGCTTGATAGTATACTAATAATTAACCTAATCCCATATACATAATTGATGACCTATCTCGGGATGCTAATTTAGAGATGTTAAACTGGCTAGCCCTAACGATTTGTGGCCAGCTCTAACGGGCCACGGGCTAAACGGTTCAATTTTTTCGGGCCACTAATATTGCAAACTTAACCCTAACCCTAGCGGGTTTTGGGTTAAATGGGCCACTATCGGGCCACGATTAAAGATATAATATAATAATATTTTAAAATGGTTAATTGATAAACCATTCATAACTTTGATAGTTTTTTATGTTTTCAAAAGAAATATAAACTAGACATTTTTTTACATCAATGTCTTATAATTTCCAACTTGTTATTCTCAAAATAAATAATGTAATAGCTTTAGTTAGCAGTTATTTCCAAAAATTTTATTTATATTTCAGTATTTATTCACAAGTACACAAAGAAAACTAGTGCAAATGATAAATGTGTTTGACTTTTGAATTAAAGGTTGTTGGTTTTATTTTCATGGTAGTTATTTCACATATCTCCTAAACTTTTTACGGCCTAATTAATATTACGCGGGCTGACGGGCCAGCCCTAACGGGTCGCGGGTTAAACGGGCTAGCCCTAAGAAGCCCTGATTTTAAACGGACCAAAAATATTGAACCCTAACCCTGTTTTTTTCAGTTTAAACGAATCAACCCTACGGGCCGTGAACCTTTTAACATCTCCGGATGCTAATGATGAGGTTTAATTGACCTAGCTTTTAAAAGGAATTGAGTCGATATTTTGCTAAACTGGAATAGTTGATTATTGATTGCACGACAAAAAACAGGCGAATGTACAGAAAATAAACAGTGGAAACAAGCCAACTGAATGGTCTTGATTATATTAGATGAAATCCAAACGTTTTCTTACATTAAAAGAAGATCAAAAATCCTACATAAGCAGCAGGGTAAATCAGGCGTCCATATGTGAAAATTACTTTTCTTGGATATAAACCTCAACTACATAAAAGTATTATAGGATAACTACATGCTTCAACCCCTTTTCCAAACTTCTCTCGATATTTCAAAGAATTTACAAGTAAAAACCAATCAATGCAACGAAAAAGGATTATAAAAAAAAAAAAGGACAGTACTCACTATAGCCCATTACCACCGACCATTGTTTATACTTGTGCTAGGAACCCGAAACAAGCACTTCCCGAAGAATGCTTGTCACGCGAATGACAGCCTGAGCACTTAAAGGTGATAGATTCGATTTACAAAACTGCTCCCAAGATTGAGTCTCTGGGTCCTTGGAATCAGATGCTGTATTTGGATTCAGAACTGGAGATTTGTCGTATGCAGTTTGCAGCTCCAGCAGGAGAGTGCGAGCAGCCTCTCGCGACTCAGGGAGCTGATCACTTAGCTGGGATGCAGCTATTTGGATCAATTTTTCAATCCCATATGATTTTATTCCTTCGGCACCCTGTAAAGCAGACAGCATCAAAGAGAAGTATTACCAAACCTTTGCAAGAGTGAAAGAAGTGCAGTACTACTAACTAGTACTAGTATTAACCGCATGATGATTTCATTCATCCTCAGAACAGCTGAATAGCAAAATGTATCCCACTGACAAACATATCAGAAGTGGAGAGTGCAACGGTTAAGTACTTGGACAATGTGGATTGTGCTTCCTCGTTTATGAAATATTATTACGAGTGCCATTTAATGCACTGTGCATCTTTTTAAACAACACTCTAGTTCTCAACGTATTGACATTATGACGCCTTTTTTTCCCTCAGATCTTATGTGAGAAGAAACACAGACAAATTTTTTATTTATGAAAAGAAAGAGATGCAGACTTGTTGCCAGTGGATGAACTCAAAGAAAAAGAGCAAGAATAAAGGATTAGTAATCTGTCCAACTCCAAAAAGACAAGGAACGAAAAGTAATACTATAAAGTTTAAAAGCAAAATCACAAGCCCACAGAGGTTGCATTATGAACACAACCCCATGAAACCCCAACTTTGGCTTTGACACAAATATTTTTACTGTAAAAGTTTTTTTTGCCAATTGTGTTCTTACTCATCAATTAGTTCTAATAAGGACCCAAAAGGTAAAATAAAATGTTAAAGGTCATGTTTGGCTTTGAGACTTGGGAATATCTTTTTGTATATTGGACTTTCTCTCTCATTGGTCCCACCATCTTCCTCTCTCTTTCTTACTTTTTCTTTACCAAAAAAAAAATCCCTAAACCCAAAATAATAATAATAATATAATATAACTCCTCAAGCCAAACACACCCCAAAGTATCCAAGTATTCTATCAGAAGAACAGGGGAAAAACATCAAAATGGGTTCAATAAACTGAATAACTATGGAAGTAGAGTATTGCAGTCAAATTCTTACCAATCGTGGTACACTACGAGAAAAGCACATTGACGCCTTTGCTCGAATTCGAGGATTCTTGTTCTTGAGATATGGCAGCAACTTTGGTAACAACAAAAGGGGGGATACCCAAGTGGTCATGGCAATCAAAGCTCTGACAGCTGCCTCGCATACAAATCGTTTGTCTTGTGAAGACTTGAGAAGAAGTTGTACAAGCTAAAACCAAGGAAATTTGGGTCATATTAGAAGTAAGAATATAACTTGAAGCAGTCTAAAGTAAGGGAAAGAATCCAAGAAACAGTGGAATTTCAAGGGAAAAAACATACGAGTGGGTCCAATGAGTCAATAATGTGATCACCATACGCTTTGAAAATGTCAGCAGATGTCATAACTGCAGTTTTGCAAACAGCACTTCTTGGATTCTTCAGGGATTTACCAACGAGGGAAATCACATTGTCCCTGTGTTGCGGCCATGATTACGACTAGTCAGGTAAACTATAATAAATAAATGTAAGACGTGTAATATCCTGCAATTCTTCAAATAAATCAGGAATTTGAATCTTACAGTATGTCTTGCATTGCTTCCTTGTGAAATATTGATAATCGCCGTACATTATTAAGTGTCTCACATACCAAAACCCAGTCCTTAGACTCCAAGCCAGCTAAAAGCATCTGAAAAGGGAATACAAGAGGAATCAATACAAGACAAGTGGCAATAAAACCAAAGGAATCCTAGTTTCTTCCAATGAATAGAATTATCACATTCGAAAAGTTATGCTTATTGTCAAGAGATATTAAACGAACAATGGTACCTTAAGACTTGCATCTACATCTTCTAAATCATTCAGGTTTTCAGAGTCAACATACTCAACTTCCGCAACCCCCACCTCTACCCCAACATTAAGAATCTCATTTCCATTATTAGGTGTTTCAACCAAGGAGACAGTGTTTTTTCTTTGTTTCCCTTCAATATTTTCAGCTGTCTGCGCCATATGAGGCTTAGCAAAACTCTCTTTATTGGAGCTGCCATTTGTCCTCTCAGATTCAGGCAGTATACTGAGATCTCTGAAAGCCGTTTCTGGCATCATCGTATAGCTGTAATAAAATTTGGAAAATGAACTAAGGAATGCATTGTACAATAAAAGCCAAGCTAATTCTATCAATAAGTTAACATGGACATAACCCTAGAACTACATGAATAATCACACATACGGGTAGAATAAGCAGACTATGTCAACTTAAGTGTGTTTAAATAAAAATCAAATCTCAAGCAAAAATAGTTGGGTAAAGAAGAAGTTAATCTACGCTTCCTTCTCATTTGCAATTGAAGGACTAGTCAGACTTGGATCAAGGTTCACCCTGCCAAAACCTATGTTGCACAGAAAGAGACAAAAGAAGTTGACCATAAACTCCTAAAGGATGACTATGCATCGTCACTGAATCTATTGTAGATTGAAACAAATGACAAGGCTAATTTAGGGCTACCTCAGGAGTCAAAGCTGTTATATTCTTGAACTCTCAACACACTTGTCAGACATTTCGTGCAAATAGTGACTGCAACAACTCGGCTAATATTATCATCCATGGACAGACTGATAATGACTCCAACTAAAAATCAAACTATCCATAACCGGACACTTGGACTGCAATTGAACAATCCTGCTACAAAGCAATGCAGACTGGATGCACTGAAAAGATCTGTCAGCTCATCAAGTTTTTAGCATATCTTGCTCAAGTCAACATTCCAGTAAAATTTCTCAAGGGATCAATGTGTAGATCACTAGTCTCGACGTGACTAGGATCATGATCAGTTTCCAGAAATGTTATCTAATCCAGGAAAACTAATCCAGGAAACATACACAATTATCCAGAGAAAACAAACATTGAAAAGGCAAATTCAAGTTATTTGTATGGAAAATGGTTCAATCCAGTAATCAATTTTTTTTTTTAGCTTGGCACAACTTCGAACTTTAATTTCTCTTCTATTAAGTTTAAAACTGAAGGGTATTCTGGAACTTTCATATGTACTACTCCCTCCATCCCAAAATGAGTGTTCCTTTTTGAAAAGCATTTGCCCCAAATTGAGTGTCCCTTTTTCTACAAGGTTATCAAATTCAACTTTGATATCTATCATGTCCCAATTGCACTTGCAATACTTTAGTGTGGACACTAAGAGCATTTACTACTAAAATGGCATAAATGTCAACTTCTTTAATTTTTGCAAAAAACTAAAAAAACAGACACTCATTTTTGGGACAGAGGGAGTAATGAATTAGCTATGATTGTAGTCTGGCCATAATGCAGTGAAGCAAAGTTGATGAATCCTTCTACAATTTATGTGGTCTTAGGCATGCCTAAACTGATCTTAGGTCTTAGTTCTGGAAGTTGAAGCCAGTAGAAAACGTGACCGGTCAATAATGTCGCATAAACATCTCATTAGTAGGCCCTAGCTCACGGCAAGAGCAAAAAATAAGAGGTGATATGGGATAGTGGCAGCAGATCCCAGCATTTGGGACAAAGGCTTGCTGATTGAAAAATAACTCAACCGCAAAATTAAACTCTCCTTAACCACTTCACAGCAAAGCAATGCATCCACGAGCGAGCAGTTGGCCTACCTGTGAGCATACTTTTTGGTTTACGGAACAAGACATGTGGTACGGATATGCCCTGAAATGCTCTTTTGAGTTTGGCACTGCCAAAAATTCGTATTTTCCAGAAAAAATATATATTTTTATCCATGTATATGAAGAGATATCACATCAAAAACACAAATGAGCCCATTGCATTACCAGATTTATTCACATGAACATAAAAAATTTACATAATATAAATGAATTAATTGTCTGACTAAACCAACAAAAATGCTAATGTCTTGATCCGCAAAGAATAGTGAATTACAGATACTACAGTCCATTACAAAACTCGGTCACAGAATAAAACATGAAATATATAAGCCTCAAGTTGAACTCACACCGATACATAAACAAACATGTCTAGGTTGAATCTTCTCCTTAAGTATAGAAGCTGAAACACTAATGTACCAAGCCATACAAAACTAAATGCTTAAATTACCACAGATTCATATATTAAAGACCTCACCAACCCCAAAACCAGTGAATATCACTGTTCAATTACTCATTCACAAATCATACGCACATTTACATACAAATAACTATCTACAAACGCTACTAGAAACTACATCCTTGTAATCGAAGTTACTCGGAGGACTAGCGCATACCTCGAAGAGATAAAGAACCTTAGATTTCCTTGGCTGACCAGATCAATAAGCACCGAAATCTATAGATCCAGGAAAAGCCTCGCCGAGCTCAGTCGTTCGAGCAAGACAATCCGTTGACTGATGCACAGATTTCAAGTAACCAAGCACAAAATCACTAATTATTCAATGAATTTAACACATATTTTGACAACTAAACATAGCGAAATCCAATGCAAACAATTGAGTAACAGTAAAAAGGTGATGAGCGAGAGGTTACCGCTTGAATGATCGACTAAGCAATGATTGGAAATGCTTGAATGTGCTGCAGATTTGTGTGTGCAAGTGTGTGTGGGAGATGAGAGATTATAAGAGCGCGTAGTAGAGAGAGAGAGAGAGTGAGTGTCTTAGAGAGGGAAAGTTTTGTAACCGGCGATGGGCGCAGTCAAATGGGACGCCATTTTTTGGTTTACCCGACCTAGGCCGGCAGGCACGGGAAATTTACAAGTTCACCGCCGCGGAGAGAGGGGCCTGAAGGACATAAATTCGGGGATTTTTGGTTTCTAATTTACCCCTTCTTTTTCCCAATAATAACGAAATCTAGCACCAAAATTTGAAGTTTTGAACTGACATTTCAACCCAATTAAAGCAAATTTTGAATTGACGCTCTATCATTTGAGGAAATTAAACTATTTTAATACTCCTCATAAATTGATTAGGAGAAGGATTAATTGTGCATCCGCATCACCCTAAAATTTACACTTGTTTGCACTTAAGGGTACGGGGTCTTAATTTTTTCACATTAAGACTCAAGGTTATATTTTCATTGCAATTGGAGGGGTCAAAAGGGGTTTTTGTTAAATTTTTAATAGAAACTATGAGTCATCCATGCGTTTTTTATGGATATTATGTTTTTTAAGAGCTATACATTTGGGAGTACAAGGTTATTTTAAATTATTATTAATGTTTTCAATAAATCATGTTAAATGTAACATTAAAATACTCCCTCCATCCCTAAATTATTGTCTTTCTTTCTTTTTTTGTCCGTTCTAAAATAATTTTCTTGTTTGAAAACTTTCCTTTTTAGGACATTAATTTTACCATTTTACCCTTACTTTTTCTCATACTTTAATTATGGACCACATACATATGGACATTAAAAAAAATTACACATTATATCAATATTAATAATCATGTCAATTATTTTTTTTAAATTCGTGTGCCAAATCAAATAAGACAATAATTAAAAACGGAGGAGTAACATTTTACTCTCTTATGTATAGCTGCTAAAAGATATAAAAATCATAAAAAGTGTGCATGAATGACACATGTCCAACTTCCATTAAAAAATTAACGAAAAAACCTTCTTTTGACCCCCTAATTGTACCAAGGATGTAACCTTGAACCTTAATGTGCAAAAATTAAAATTATAGATCTCCTATTGCAAAAACATGTAAACTTTGGGGAATTAAAGTACAATTAACCCTTACGATAAATTTATAAGTAAGCGTATATAGTATATACTGTATAGTAAATGCAAGAAAGGACCATGTTTTAAATTTTGTCTTTAAGTAAATCATTACGTACTCAACCTTAATGATTGTCATTTTGTTACTCCATAATTTTATCTCTATATTTTAACTAAATTGGTACCGGCTTAAAGAATATGCTAAAATTGAATTCTTTGGTAGGAATTGCTAGTAACACTATATTTTATAACTGTGATATTCTATTATTAATATTTTGTTGTTCTTGTATCAAAGATTTTACATTCTATATTGTAGCGTGTCGCAGTTTTTACACAAAATCTCATATACATTTTTTTTTCAAATGCTACAACCGCAGGAATTGACTTGCCTTTGATAAACCCTGAGAAACGATCTTCAGTACCACTCAAACCATAGGCCAATTGGTCAAGTAAAATTTATTTATGAATGAAAGTAGCATGAAAAGTTTTGATTGTACAATAAAAATAAATTTTCATGTTGTTTATTTTGGGTTATGCAATTGGCATTTTAATTTTCAACTAAGGCATTCAACATTAAATGTCATGTGCAAATAAGTCAAAGCAATAACTGAAGAGTGTGTTGGTTAAAAACTACTCCCTCCGTTCCGAATAAATGATCTTAGTTGATAAAGCACATGAATTAATAAAAAAATTAATAATGTGCTGTAAAAATGTGTTCTAACGATAATAGTCATGAACATTAATTGAGTTCAACTATTTTAAATAATTGGGTTTCTCTAGAATGTGTTATATTACATGAAATTTTAAGAGTATATTAGGAAGAATGGTATAAAATAGGTACATCAAAAATCTTTAGAAACATTAGTTGGAACATCCCAAAATAGAAGGTAGGAACATTTATCTGGGACAGAGGGAGTAGTATATCCCTTAATTCTTTGGGTGTGTTTGGCATGGAGTTTTTAGGTTGATTTTGAGTTTTAAATTTTTATTACAATGATTGAAGAAAAAAAATAAGAAATAGATACAGAGAAATAGGTGAGACCAATGAGAAAAAAAATAAAAATACAAATTTTAAAATACAAATAACAAACCATTTATGTCTTTCATTTTCATCTTTAATGCCATGGTGAAAACTGAAATCCATACAAAATTCACAATTTCCATGGTCCCAAATTTGTAGAGATGGCCTTGATGCGGTCCACGGGGATGTCTTGTTAGTCAGTCTAGGCACTGGTGTACTCTTTTTTTGGTGACAAACTTGTTTATGTACCCGATCTGGAGCACAGTGAGTTTATTTAGATCGTACAGTGTATATGTATATACAAGAGTTGTACCCATAAGATGTACGGGGTAATTTTTATAATATTATTATTCAATTTATTAGTTATTAGAAAGTTAAATTAAATTAATTTAAATATCTAATTATGTGAAAATAATATATTTAGTCTACATAATTATAATATCTATCATATTTTAAGAAGATTAGTAAAATTATATAATAATAATAAAAAAAGATATTAACTGAGGAAAAAATATGTTAATATGAGATGATTATGGTAGGTGTATTAAATTAAGAAGACTAATAAAATTTAAAGAATATTAATGTATTGCAGAGACTACAATGCTGCCGCAACAACAATGCAGCAGTAGCACCAGTGGCAATGTAGCAGCACCAGTGGATAACTAAGGCAGTTAGGATGAGCTTGTAAGAGTAAATTCGATCCAAATGCGGAATTAATGAAGAGGATCGAGACCAAAATTAAGTCAATACTCATACCTCCAGCCATTGATGTTCAACTTCGTTTGTATTCCGATTTCTTCAACGATTTCCCCTTTAAATCCTTAGGTCTTAGGAATCTTCTAAGCTTTTCCTTCACTATATTAATGGTGTATTTTGAGGAGTCAAAAACGAACTCAGAGAAGGCAAACTTAGGGACCCAAAACCAGTTATGATTTCCTTTTGTAGCTTCCAACCATCATGGAAGTTACTAGCAGTTAATGATTCAGTTGAGATGGAAGTTATTTCCACAACATTAGGAATTGAACATGTGGGCCAATTTTTGAACTTCAAGAGAGATAAAACTAACATTCTCCCACTTGGTCCATATGTTATTACATCCACCTCCATAGAAAACAAAACACATGAATCATGGCGATAGGTCCTCTAAAACGAGTATTATCTTCCATGTATCACAATGTACTCTGATTCCTAAAATCACTATATATCTTAATGAATAAACCTTATGTTTATTCTAGGTCCAAACAATAATGATATTTTTCAAGACAAAATATGTGCACAAAATGAAAATGAAAAATATCAACTAAATAAGAGTTTCAGTGGCAACAAGAAATGTACGTAGAACTGAAATTTACATTTCGGAACCAAGTCCCATCCGTACTACATGATCCTTAAAATTCTTTGGTGGCATGCCTTTAGTTAAAGGATCAGCAACCATTAATTCAGTGCTAACGTGCTCAATGACCACTTTCTTTTCCTTAACACGTTCTCTTATGGCTAAGTACTTGATGTCGATATGTTTACTTCGACTACCACTTTTGTTGTTCTTAGCCATAAACACTGCAGCTGAATTATCACAGTACATTCTCAATGGCCTAGAAATAGAATCTACAATTCTAAGCCCAGATATGAAACTCTTCAACCATACACCATGACAAGTAGCTTCAAAACAAGACACGAACTCTGCTTCCATGGTAGAAGTAGCAGTCAAGGTCTGCTTAGTACTTCTCCAAGATATAGCTCCATCGGCAAGCATAAAGATGTAGCCAGATGTTGATTTGCGTGAATCAACACAACCAGCAAAGTCTGCATCGGAGTAGCCAATCACTTCCAAATTATTGGCTCGTCTATACATAAGCATGTAATCTTTTGTCCCTTGAAGGTATCTCAACACCTTCTTTGCAGCTCTCCAATGGTCAATACCTAGGTTACTCTGATATCTTCCTAACACTCCAACAACATATGCAATGTTAGGTCTGGTACAGACCTGAGCATACATAAGGCTTCCAACAACAGAAGCATATGGAATGTTTTTCATTTGTTCCCGTTCAAGATCATTCTTAGGGCATTGGTCCAAACTGAACTTGTCACCTTTTACAATTGGAGCTACACTTGGTGAACAATCTTTCATTCGAAATCTCTCTAAAATTTTGTTGATATAGGTCTCTTGAGACAAACCTAAAATGCCTCGAGATCTTTCTCTATTGATCTTAATGCCAATGACATAAGATGCCTCACCCATATCTTTCATATCAAAATTCTTTGAGAGAAATTGTTTCACCATATATAACAAACCATTGTCATTAGTTGCAAGTAAAATGTCATCCACATATAATACAAGAAAACAAATCTTACTCCCACTGACCTTCTGGTATATACATTGATCCATGACATTCTCTTCAAAACCAAATGAAGTAATGACTTCATGAAATTTCAAATACACTGGCGGGAGGCTTGTTTTAATCCATATATGGATTTATTGAGCTTGCAGACTAAATGTTCTCCATCTCTAGAGAAGAATCCTTCTGGTTGTTTCATGTAAACCTCTTCCTCTAGAGAACCATTAAGGAATGCCGTTTTCACATCCATTTGATGTAGCTCTAGGTCAAAATGAGCTACTAATGCCATAATTATTCGAAGAGAATCTTTCTTGGATACATGAGAAAATGTTTCTGTGTAGTCGATTCCTTCCCTTTGAGTGAACCCTTTGGCAACAAGTCTAGCTTTGTATCTCTCGATGTTACCTTTCGAGTCCTTCTTTGTTTTAAAAACCCACTTACAACCAACGGATTTTACACCATTAGGTAACTCGATGAGATCCCAAACTTTGTTAGATGCCATAGAGTCCATTTCTTCTTTCATGGCATTGTACCATAAGTCGATTTCAGAACTCATAGCTTGTGAAAATGTTTCAGGATCATTTTCGGCTCCAATATTATAGTCATACTCTTGTAGATATACAACATAGTCACTAGGAATTGCTGGCCTTCTTACTCTAATAGATCTTCTTAATGCTATATCATTATTCTCTTGAGGAATTTGTTGTTCAATCGGTTGTTCAACCGGTCGTGCAACACTTTCTTGTTGTTCCTCATTTATAGCTTGATCGTGTGATCTAAATCGGATGTGGAATTACGATAGTTGGTTGTCTAACACCCATTTGAACTTGAGGGGTATGAATGACAAACAATCTATTACTTGAACCAGAGGGTTGAGGGTCATGATGATCTCTTTCAGAGACAATGCCCTGAAAATGATCTCTCCCACTGATTAAATCATTTTCAAGAAATTTTGCATTTCTTGATTCCACAATCCTAGTAGTGTGAGATGGACAGTAAAATCTATACCCTTTAGACCTTTCAGCATATCCAATGAAATACCCACTAATGGTCCTTGGGTCTAGTTTCTTTTCTTGTGGGTTGTAAATTCTTACTTGGACGGACAACCCCAAACACGTATATGCCTCAAACTCGGTTTCCAACCTTTGAATAACTCAAAAGGTGTCTTTGGGACAGCCTTGGTTGGAACTCGGTTTAATATATACGCAGCCGTTTTAGAGCTTCATCCACAAGAATTGAGGAGTTTCACCTTACTCCTCATGCTTCTTACCATGTCCATCAAAGTTCGGTTTCTTCTCGCCACACCATTTTGGTCGGCACATTGCATCTTTGAGCAACAATCCCATGTTCTTGAAGAAACTTTGCAAATGGACTGGTGCTTGTCCATTCTCTCGTATATCTACCATAATACTCTCCACCTCTATCGATCTCACGATCTTAATTTGTTTTCCACAGTGATTTTCTACTTGACCTTAAAAACTTTAAAGGCATCCAAGGCTTCATTTTTTGAATGAAGTAAGTAGAGATACATATATCGTGAAAAATCGTCAATAAAGGTGATAAAATATTTTGGACTATTTGCGTCCATGTCGGACAACAAATATCGTATGTATTATTTCCAATAGGTCCGTACTCCTCTTTGCACCCTTTTGGACTTGTTAGTTTGCTTACCTTTAATGCAATCTATACAAGTCTCAAAATCAACAAAATCTAAAGTACTAAGTACTCCATCATTTACTAATCTTTTGATTCTCGAATGGAGATATGTCCCAATCTCGGTGCCACAACATAGAGGATTCTTCATTTACAACAAATCTTTTAATACCAACAGTATTTTGAACGTGCAAAGCCGTATTTTTAAAATCATTTTGCAAATTAAGACGAAAAAGACCATCAGATAAAATACCACATCCAACTACATTTGATTTAAAAGATAAATTAAAAGTAGAGTTTGAAAAGGTAAAGCAATAACCAACGATACAAGTCTAGAAACAAATCAAATTCCTAGCAAAACTAGGAATATAAAATGTCTTTTCCAAATGCAAAATAAAACCATTACTTAAAACAAGTTTGCACGTTCCAATTGCTTCCACATGTGAGGGCAACTTATTTCCGAGAAGATGCTTTGCTCACTTCCCACTGGTTTCCGCAGGTTTTGCAATCCCTGCAAGGAATTGGTAACATGGATTGTAGAACCAGAATCAATCCACGACGTGTTATGATTAACATCAACCATATTGGATTCATAACAAACAAATGAAAATTGAGTACCTTTCTTTTCAAGCCACTTTATGTACTTAGGACAATTCTTCTTCATGTGCCCTTTCTTCTTGCAAAAATAGCACTTGTTTTCTTTCTTGATGTCCTTTTGTACAGAATTTTGCCCTTTCCTTTATCTTTTGCTTGATTGTGCCACTTCTTTCCCGATGTTTCACCATATTCACTTTCTCGCCCTCTTCCATATCGTCCTTCCTCTTGAACACACATGGTCATCAATTCATTTATTGACCATTTGTCCTTATGTGTGTTGTAAGAGATTTTGAAAGGACCATATTGTGGAGGAAGAGTACATAGAATGAAGTGAACCAGGAAAGAATCTGACATCTCAACTTCCAGTGCTTTTAGTTGAGCCGCAATATCCCTCATGCGCATGATATGCTCACGCACACCTCTTATTCCAGTATGCTTTAAGGATGAGAATTGCATTATTAGGGTGCTAGCCAATGCCTTGTCGGAGGACACAACCGATCATCAATTGCCTTCAATAAGGCACGAACATTGCTATATTGGTCGATCCCCTAATTCCAGAGATATTCTAGTCTTTATGAACATAACACGAGACGATTAGATCGCTCCCATTTTTCATAAAGGTCAACTTCATCGGAATCTTGTTTCGTAATAGAAGGGGTTCATCTTTTCTTATTGCATAGTCTATGTCCATCCATCCCAAATGGAGGAGAATTCTCTCTCTCCAAACCTTATAATTGTCTCCATTAAGATCGGGAATTTCAAATTTCATGTCAGAGATATTAACAGGTTGAATCACTGCATCAAAATAATAAGCATGCTCTTGTCATTTAAAAATGAAGCTTATTAAACCATATAACATGCTACCAATGTAAATCATGTTAAAAATATTAATCTAGTGACATAAAACTTGCCTGTGGGCTAAAGTATTATTCGATTAGATTCATCTAACTTTAAGATAAAACTATTAAATTATGTTCCCTTTTCTTAATTCCTGTGGGTGGATTAAGAAAAATAATTTAATATTTTATCCTAATTAATCATGCAAAATATAATAAAATTCCTGTGGGAAATGTTTTATTATATTTCATATAATTAATTACAATTAATGTTATTTTACTTACGTGATCACAAATTGCATATATATATATTTTTAATCAATCAAGAATGCTGTGGCTATTCACAATTGATTAAAAGATATAAAAATCACATAACATTGAACAATGGCAAAAAGACAAAAAATCTGGCACACTGATCCATTACAATATATAGAGAGAAAAAAACATCTTTCAACAAATAAATTTAGTAGGCCAGATAGTAAAGTATCAGTCCTCCCACCTAATGGTTACAAGTTCAAGTCTCGGCAACACCAATGTTTTGTAACCCTTTTATTATAGAAGGAACTGATTAAATGATCGTCTTTACAAAATGGAACTGAAGAACACGAATGCCCCAGTGGTCAGTATAGAGCTTAGTCTGTCATTTAACCCAGGATTGAGCTTAGGCAACAACAAGTTTTTCTTTTTTATTATAACGAAGTACCGAAATATATATAACTGAGATTTAAGAACAGAGGAAAGACCACAGTTTCAGTGGTCACAAAATTGTTCATAAAACATTTTGAGTTCCAGACCAGTGTTCGATTCACAACATCAACAAGCCCCCTTTATTTATTTATTTTTACTAGTCATCTTCAACCTCCAGACGGGTCGACCCAAAACCAGTTCGACCCGGAATAAAAACCCGACTAGATATTGATATTTTAAGCATGAAAATTGATGTTTTAAATCACAGAAATGCTAGAAAATCCATTACAAAATGATTTCTAGTCTCAATTTCATCTAAAACTATTTAGAATTAAAACTCATTTGAAATCATATGAACACAACAATCAAGGCAGAGGCAAAACCTTGCTCTGATACCAAATGTAAGAGTAAATTCGATCCAAATGCGGAATTAATGAAGAGGATCGAGACCAAAATTAAGCCAATACTCATACCTCCAGCCATTGATGTTCAACTTCGTTTGTATTCCGATTTCTTCAACGATTTCCCCTTTAAATCCTTAGGTCTTAGGAATCTTCTAAGCTTTTCCTTCACTATATTAATGGTGTATTTTGAGGAGTCAAAAACGAACTCAGAGAAGGCAAACTTAGGGACCCAAAACCAATTATGATTTCCTTTTGTAGCTTCCAACCATCATGGAAGTTACTCAGTTAATGATTCAGTTGAGATGGAAGTTATTTCCACAACATTAGGAATTGAACATGTGGACCAATTTTTGAACTTCAAGAGAGATAAAACTAACAGAGCTGGCATGTTATCTTGGAGCCCAAGTTATAGCAAATGTATATATACATCAGTCTCTCTCTATTGTAATTATCATGTTCATATGAAATACAATATGTAAGTAAATATTGTGTAATATTTGATTGTATCACTCTGTTAAGGAATGATTTATTGTATCTCTTAGAATAGGAAAGTTTTGATTGAGATCTTGTATAATTATTGTATCCCCCAAGGCAGTATATTTATATAAATAAAGGGGCGGCTCCTTGAGAATTCTCAAACTGCATAATATTTTCTATATGGTATCAAAGCCATAAACAATTCTTTTCTTCTTTAATACGTAGTAATTTTTTTGTTTTTTTTTTCTTGTCCTGCTCATGGCGCCTTCTTCCATTTCCCTCCCTGTTGAAACTCCCGAAAACACCACTGTTTCATCCCTTCCTTTATCCAGCTGTATTGAAGACAGCCATATGTCTTCCAATATCTCAGGCGGCAGCAGCGCACAACATATGATTGCGCCTCCAATTCAGGCTGTGACTCCACCAGCAACGATTGCACAATGGCCTCTGCGTAATGGCTCCCTCTCTAGCCAATTTCCTTTCATGCGCACCTTGGCTCAGTATGGGCCAACAGTTTTTCCTGCCCTTTCTCAACCTATTCAAATCCAATACCCAGCCCACCGTTACCAAATTGGATCCTCTATTCCAAAATGGTGTTCCATCTCCTATTCCAACCGTTGGATGTGCGCCACATGTGCATAAAAAATCACGGGGTAATTAATGTTATTTATTCACATGCACATGTGGCGCACATCCAACGGTTGGAATAGGAGATGAAACACTATTTTGGAATAGAGGATCCGATCTGCACCGTTACACCCCTGCTCCTCCTCAATCCTTTGTAGTCCAACCGTAAGCCTATTGTAATAACCCGTATTTATTTTTATTATTTAGTAAATCGTGATAATAACGATTTTTGGCATAATTCCATTTGGGCCAGTATATCTATTATTTGGGCCAACTATCTTTTAGTAATAAATTAGTAAATTAGCCCATTAGTTTAGGTCAGAGTTAAATTAATAATAATAATAATAATAATAATAATAATAATAATAACAATAATAATATTACTAATAATAATAGTGATAATAATAAATAAACTTAGAGATATATAACCACAAAGAGGTTGTAAGCGTAACAAATTGGGCTGCAAGTTAGTTACGTCGGGGGATAAGGATTTTGAAATTCTAAGAAAGGGGGAGTAAATTGGAGTCTCCAAGATAAAATCAAGAGCTAAGTTGAGTCAGAGGTGGAAGAGAAAATTGGGAGAGCTTTTGAAGAAGGAAGTGACGGGGCAAAGGAGTTTGGGCAATGTATTCGTGAATAGCCAAACTGAGGTAACTCTTACTTATGCAACTCTATTTGTATTGTGTGGATGAAAAATATAATGATAATAATATCGTATGACTCCAACGATTTAAGAAAAGAGTAATTTGGCTATGCACATTATTGAATTGGGATTAAAGAATTGGCATAGAAGAGACAAAAGGGGAGTGAAGGGGACGGATTTAATAGAGTGAAGGTGTTAGTGTGTGTAAAAGTGTGTGCAGTAGGGTAATAATGAGTTTTGGTTCCTTTCTTCTTTTCCATTCTTTAATCTTCTTTGTTAGTCTGGTTCTCATCACTTGGCTGTTATTGGTGAGAGAATGAATATTAATTTATTGGGTGAATGTGAATGTGTGTTCGCATGTTGGAGGGAGGAGTAAATACTGGCAATGGCAGGAGGGGTGGGGGGTCGAAGGTAAAAAAAATGGAGAGTGAGGGTCAGATAAAGTGTGTGTGTGCATGTGACAGTGTATGTTGCGGGTGTGTGTTTGTATGTGTTCGTGATGTGTGTGTGTGTGTGTGTGTGTGTGTGCTGTTGAGTGTGCGTGAGTCTATGTGTGCGTGGGTATGCCTCCAGCTTGGAAGCTAGGCGTGGCTTGGTGGCAGCTTGTGGGGATGTTGCTGTGTGTGTTGTGTGTAAATGTATTCTGGGTGTGGATTTGTTACTGTATAAGTGTGTATGCAGTACTATGGGCATGTTTGGTAACCCAATTAAGAGCTTAATTAGGAAAGTTTTAAGTGCTATTAAAAATAAGATTATTTGATAATGCAATATTATATCACTTAATAAATTAAGTATCCCTTAAAAATAGCCAAAATTTTAAGTCAAAAGATAATGTCTTAATATTTTAAGTTCTACTTTTTCAGACATCAGTTTTCAGAGCTTAATTTTCAGTTTTAACAAACAGGCCCTAAGTGTGTGTCTTAAGTTTAGTTATGATAATTATTATTGGTTAAGGAATAAGGTACTGTGAGAAAAAAATGTATGGGAATTTTTGGTGGTAATCTCAGAAGTAGCTATATACTGGTTCGTTAACAAGTGTGAGTTACTCTAGAATTAAAACTATTTTATACATAATAGATCCAATGACATACTGGACTTATAATAATAATAATAATAATTTAAGTGTTTTTCCTTAAAAGAGTTGTACTTAAGTTACCAAGAAATTATTGGAGTACTATTAATACAACTATAGCCTAGTATTTGTTGCCTATTTTGAACTTAGATTTGGGCAAGCGAGCTTAGGACGATCGTGCGTGTTGTGGATTATCTTTGCTAAGCTTGGATTATCTTTGCTAAGCTTATCGAAGTAAGGGATTTCGCTTCTTTTAGGTTACTTTGTATAAACATGTTTTTGACGTTAGGTTTCCATGTCAATTCTTGAATTATCATTTTGATCGACATGCCCGACCTCGTGTCGAAATTCGCTTTGACTCCGTCGATTCACGTTTCGTTGTATTATATTCTTCAAAACCTTGTGTTATGTCTTTGGTATTTGGTGAAATACTTATACTTTGAAAGTAAATTTCGTATGTATCATTTGATAACGTTTTATTTCGAACTCCGCTATGGTCACTAGTTGAAGAACTCGTCACTGGGTATAGAGTGAACCTTTTAGTTCGTGATTACGAACAACCCGCCTCTGGGTATAGAGTGGACCTTTATATTTTTGCACCACTTGGCCTTTGGTACGGTAGTCTGGACTTACCTTTATTAGTTACCATTGGGGTAAAATTTTGGTACCCTTCCGGGACAATTGTGTACTTGGTCAAAGGACCACCTATGTGATCATGTCATCTATGAGTAGTCTGTCGTGACTAGCCGGTATGGGACGGTTGGTGACGATTGGGTTACTCGACTTCGTACTTTGCATGTTTCTTTTCTTTGAGCTCTTATTTGTGAAACACTAGTTCATTCGCTTTGTTCACTTCCGTTGTAAAGCAATATATGAACTGCAAACTACCTTTTTGTAACATTGATCACTTTGAATATTCTCCTTGTGCGTTCACCCTTCCTTAGAAACCAGAGGGGCAGCGTTTGAACTTACTGGGCATTGTTCGCTCACCCTTCACTTTATTCTTCTCCTTAGGTCACAAATGAGATATTAAGGTTTTATGTTGAGGCGTGCAAGCAAGGATGAGTTAGAATTTATTTTATTGAGTTTCTATATAATAAGTTTGATTCAAGTTTCAATATTTGAATAACTTAGTTAGTACTGCGAGACAATTTGTTTTGGGCCTGGGTTTTGAGATTGTAAACTTGGGTTATCTTTTCGTTGTGCACTTTCCTTGAGAACTAATTTTGATATATATTGTAAATTTGATTTAGTTGAGTTGGATTGTGAGTTGTGACGTGTTCGGGCTTGGGCCCGAATGGTTGGGCTCAGGTTTGGGGCTACACCTATCCTAGCTTTCCAATAGGTTAATCACAACTTACTGGCCCGTCTCCCTTTGCTGGTGCGCCACAAACAAGTTTCCTCTCCATACCTGCTTCCCTTGCAGCTCAACAACAACCCAATCAGAGTGGACTGGCTCATTCACCAGTCCACAGCATCTTCCAAGGCGGGCATACACTGCCCCTTCCTACTTCTGGCTTGTCTTCTCCAAACCTCAATCAACACACTAGCTTCCAGCAAGCCCCTCTGCTTTCCAGTCCGCAGACTAATTTTCAGCGGGCTCCTCTACTTTCTGCTCCTAACATTACTAATCTGGTATCTCTCAGACTTGACTATACAAACTACCTTCTGTAGAAGAGTCGGTTCTTATCAGTCTTAATTAGTAATGATCTCTTGGGCTATGTTGATGGGTCTTTTCCTTGTCCACCACAATATTATCATGACATAGATAGAAATCATATTCTTAACCCAGACTATTTTGCTTGGGTACGAACAAATCAAAGTGTTCGTTCCTGGCTTAATGCTACGATGACTAAGGACATTTTATCTGATGTTTATGATCTTACTACTTTGCGAGATGTTTGGTTTACACTTGAACAACATTTTCTTGATCAATATGCTGCTAATGAACTACAATTAAAGTTACAACTGCAATCTCTCAAGAAGGGTGCGGATTCTATGAATCATTACCTACGTCGGCTCAAGTCCATTGTCAATTCTCTAATTGCTATTGAATCATCGATATCTGACAAGGACCTTATTATATTCGCTCTTGCTGGCCTTCCCACAGAATATAAATCCTTTGTGATAACGGTTACTAATTCCAATACTATTGCTATATTTGATGTTCTTTGTACTGAGCTCTTATTTCAGGAATCTAAGCGCATTCATGCACCATCTACTGACACACAGGTGGCATTTTCTGTTTCTCAAGTTCCTGGTCAATCATCGAACAGTTCTGGTGGGCGTGGTTATAATCGCGGTGGCAGAGGTGGGTCTCGTGGTCGTGGAGGTAATCGCACGGGTAATTGAAATAACTTTAATTAACATGCAAATGGTCGAACATCGAATGATGCATCTTTCTTCAACCCACACACATTTAAAGCTCCTATCTCACCTGCTCCCCGATCCTCCACTTCATCTGGTATACTGGGATCTCCTCCTCTTCTAGAACTTCTCTATGTCAAATTTGCATGCGCACAGGTCACAATGCTAGTCACTGCCCTAATCGGTTCAACCATGCCTATGTCACCAATGAACTTCCTCGCTCTTTCTCTGCCATGTCCATTAGCGAAAATTCTGATATTGCTTAGTACCCTGACACTGGTGCAGCTGCTCATTTGACTCCCGATGAAGGTAATCTTTAAAATAAAATACCATATCATGGTTCTAACAAAGTTTTGATAGGTACCGTAATGGTTCTTTATTAAATATAAACCACGTGGGCTCTGCATCTATCCACACCTCTTCACCTTAAAAATATGTTACATGGTCCCCACCTAAAGCAAAACCTTCTTTCTGTTCGTCGTTTGTGCTATGATAATAATTGTTCTATTGGTTTTGACTCTTCTGGTTTTTCTATGAAGGACAAAACCACGGGGACACTACTTCTCACCAGTCGCTCCCACAGTGATCAATATCCTTTCTCGCCTGACTTCTCTCATTCTGCTCGAAGCTTTACTGCTCAAGTCACAGGGGACATTTAGTATCGATACTTGGGTCATGCCAATTTCAGCACTTTAGGCCACTTACGATCTTTAGGTTTATTACCGTTAACTTCGAAGTTTAAAGATTTTTGTAATAATTGTCAGTTGGGTAAACCTACGCGTTTGCCTTTTGACACTGTTGCGTCTCATAGTCAACGACCTCTTTATTTAATTCATTCTGAAGTGTTCACTCATTTTTGTACCTTTAAAGCATATGTCGAAAACTTTTTTTCTCAAAATATTACTCATCTTCAAGCTGATGGTGGTCGAGAGTATGACAATACGATTTTTCGTGAGTTTCTTAACAAACATGGAATTTTTCTTTGTATGTCTTGTCCCGACACACAACAACAAAATGGTGTCGCTGAACGTAAACATCGACATATTTCAAAAATGGCACGAGTGTTATTGATTCAAGCTAATTTGCCATTTTCTTATTGGGTTGATGCATGTTTCACAGCTGTCTTCACCATTTATCGTCTACCAAGTCGGGTTTTACATGGGAAATCTCCTTATGAAATATTGTTTTCAAAACCAACCAGATTTCTCTCATTTTCGCACCTTCGGCTGTGCATGTTTTCAAAATCTCACTGCTCGGGTTCATCATAAACTTGAGCCTCATTCTAAATCATGTGTCTTTCTCGACTATGCCTCCAATTATAAAGGCTATCGTTGCCTTGACCCAAGCACGGGACGGGTATATCACAGTCGACATGTCATTTTTAATGAGCATGATTTCCCGTTTTCCCGTCTTTCACATAGGTCTGACCCTTCCAATTGTCCACCATCTAGTACTCATGTCCATATTTCGTCAGCAATGCAACCCCTATTCTGTACACCCTCAGTCTGACCTCCCGTTCTTTCATCTCCACGAGAACCTCCTACACTCTCGCCAACTGTTCCGGTGCCTTCTCGGCAACACGAGACTTCGACATGTCCATTATATGTGTCCTCCTCAATACCCGATGGGAACGCTTTAGCCTCTACCTCTGACCAGTCCTCCTTAGTCCTTACACCCAACAGCTAGTCCTCCTGTTGCTGCTCCTACCTTGGCAGTCACAGGTACAGAAATCCAACCAACCATAACTGGTCCCTCCTCTGGTCATCCCATGGTCACCTGTTCCAAACAAGGTATTTATAAACCTAAAGCTATTTTTTCCCTATCTTCTGTCCTCACCTCTGCGGAGCCCACATGTTTTTCACAGGCCATTACTAGCTCGAAATGGCGTAAAGCCATGAGTGAGAAATTTCATGCTCTTTTGGATAATCACACTTGGGATCTTGTTCCTCTTGATCCTACCAAAAATTTTGGTTGGGTGTAAGTGGATTTTTAAAATAAAACACAAATCGGATGGGTCCATTGAGCGGTATAAAGCACGTTTAGTTGCTCAGGGTTTCAAGCAGCAAGCTGGAGTTGATTTTACTGAAACCTTTAGTCCGGTAGTTAAACCTTCCACTATTCGTCTCGTCCTTTCTCTTGTAATATCCTCCAATTGGTGTGTTCGTCAACTTGATGCCAAAAATACATTCCTACATGGTCATCTTACCAAAGAGGTCTATATGAAATAGCCTCCAGGTTTTGTTGACCCCCAACGCCCAACTCATATTTGTCGTTTACATAAGGCGTTATATGGCCTCAAACAAGCTCCTCAGACATGGTTCCACCGCTTTAGCTCCTTTCTTTTCTCTGTTGGTTTTCATTGTAATAAATCTGATTCCTCTATGTTTCTTTATCGTTATAATAATATCACTCTCATCCTTCTCTTATATGTTGATGACATAATTCTGACAGGGAGTAATATCACCGCTATACAATCTTTTATTTTTCTTCTATCGTCTATATTTTCCATGAAAGATCTTGGGGATCTTCACTACTTTCTCAGCATTGAGGCCTCCCGCTCTTCTTCTAGTCTACTTCTTACCCAGCATTGTTACACCACTAATCTTTTGTCTCGTTTTTCCATGTCTCGTGCGAAACCTGTGAGCACTCCTATTCTTGTTTCTGCTCAACCTTCTAGTCATGAAGGTGATCATCTTGATGATCCCACTACCTACCGCAGTATGGTGGGTGCTTTACAATATCTTACGATTACTCGTCCTGATATTGCATATGCTGTTAGTATTGTTGGTCAATATATGCATGCTCCTCGTGTTCCACATTTACAGGTTGTTAAGAGAATTTTTCGTTATCTTTGTGGTACTCTTGGCCATGGGCTACACTTAACTCCCACTGCAGATTTTACCCTCTCTGCCTACGATGATGCTGACTGGGCTGGGTGTCCTGATAGTCGTCAATCGATGACGGGTTATGCTATCTTTCTTGGTCTGAACTTGATCTCTTGGAGTGCTAAAAAGCAATCGACAGTTTTTTGATCTAGTACTAAATCTTAATATCGTTCTGTTGCTTATGCTATTGTTGAAACTTGTTCTCCGGGATCTTAATGTCTTTTTACCACGACCAGTTACCACGTTCTGTGATAAGATTTCAGCTACTTATCTTGCTATGAATCCAGTCTTTCATGCTCGTACCAAACACATTGAGATTGATTTTCTTTTTGTCTCTTCTGGCGTTCTCCAGGTTCACTACGTCCCCACTACCGATCAGATTGCTGACATCTTTACCAAAGGCTTGTCATCTGCTCGATTTGCCCTTTTACGCTACAATCTTCACGTGGTTGACCCCATTTTGATTGCGGGAGCGTGTAAGTAAATATTGTGTGAGTATTTGATTGTATCTCTGTGTTAAGGAATGATTTATTATATCTCTTAGAATATGAAAGTTTTGATTGAGATCTTGTATAATTCTTGTAGCCCAAGGCAGTGTATTTATATATATAGAGGGGCGGCTCCTTGAGAATTCTCAAGCCGCATAATATTTTCTATACAATACACAGAATTCTCTCTCTCTCCCTTTTTCTCTCTCTTCTTTGTTCTTGAGTTCATTGATTTCTATAGCAAGATCATTAAAAGTATCGTGGTATTAGAGCCATATTTCACATCAATCGATGATTAGTTCATCAAATCTAATTCATCTTTTTACAATTCTGTGATCTTGCAAATTCATCAAATCAAAATGTCTTCAACAGAATCACAGAACACGATTGAGGTGAGCATTGATCCATATGAAGTAACAGAGGTAACCTTACAATTAAGCACTTCCCATCCACTTTATCTTCATCCTAATCACAACTCTGGCATGAACATTATCAATTTGGTTCTAAATGGCTCAAATTATTCTGAATGGAAAAGAGCTATGATGATAGCCTTATCAACCAAAATAAAATTAGGAATCATTACTGGAATTCACAAGAAGCCTAATCCAGATTCAAAGTATCTAGCTCCTAGAATAGGTGCAATGACATGTTGATTGCTTGGATCTTAAATGTAGTCACAGCTGATATTTAATCAAGTATTGTTTATATTACAAATGCTAAGGATGTATGGGATGATCTTCAGACACGGTTCACTCAGGGCAATGTTCCACAAATTTACAAAATAGGGAAAGAAATCATTGGTTTTTCACAAGGATCATTGAGTGTCTCACAATATTTTACAAAGTTCAAATTCCTATGGGATGAATTAACAAATGTAAGCAATACTCCAAAATGTGTGTATGATTGTTCCTATGGAGCAGTTAAACTCATGGAAGAATATGAACATCTACAACATCTCACACAATATCTTTTGGGGATGAATGAAAGTTTCACAGTTATATGTGGATCATTGCTTATGATGACACCTCTTCCAAGTATTAGTCATGCAATATCCTTACTATGCCAGGATGAGAAACAAAGGGGCATTATTCATGATCTTCCTGCTATGATTCATGACACTTCTACAGCCTTGTTCTCAAAAGGTCAACAAACTTATAAATACAATCAATCCAGGAATAATAACAATAAAAGTAGTTTGATATGTGAGCACTGTGGTGGTACTAGTCATTCAAAGGATGGTTGCTTCTTCGTTAAAGGATTTCTTGATTGGTATAGGCTTTATGGAATCAAGCCTGATCCCTCTAAAATGCCAAAATTTTTGAAGAACAAATCTCACAATTCAAACCTGATCAATGCGAATGCGAATGTTGCTCCTGTAATTGTCAATCATATCTTTGTGGCATCCTCATCATCTGATCCTTACTCACAATTTCTCAACATGGTTGATTAGCATCATCAATCTATTTCTCAGGATCATTTCACAGGTACTCCTTTGTCTCTAACAAGTGTTGTTCATCCATTATGCTTATCTCATAAGGCACAACATGCAACAACTTGGATCATTGATACAGGGGCTACAGATCATGTAACTTCTAATTTCTCTTTACTTTCTAATCTCATTCCTGTTTTAAACACTATACAATTACCTATTGGACAGACTTCTAACATTACCTACAAAGGTACAGTCTATCTTTCTCCTTTTATTACCTTATACAATGTACTATATGTTCCTAATTTTCAGTATAATCTTGTGTCAGGCATCAAGCTTTCTCATGACAGCAATTGTTGCTTGATGTTTTTATCCTTCTCACTGTGTTTTTCAGGACCTTGTTTCCAAGAAGATGAAAGGGATTGGTAAGCTACAGAGTGGCCTGTATGTCTTCATACTATCCAGGGATGTTACTGATGTTGCTGTGGTCTTTTCTTCTCTTTTCAAATCTAATTATTGCAATGTGGTTTCTTCTTCATTGTGGCATTATAGACTAGGTCATTTTCCAGTTTCTGAAAAGATTCACATTCTTTCTTTGCAATGTACTCATTCTCATAATAAACTTTCTTGTGATACTTGTCATTTGGCCAAGCAAACTAAGATTCCTTTTCCTTTGAGTTTCAGTCATGCTACTTCCATTTGTTCTCTTTTGCATTGTGATACTTGGGGACCATATAAACACCCTACATATAATGGTTATACATCTTTTCTTCCAATTGTTGATGACTACTCACGGGCTACTTGGGTTTTTCTTTTACATTCTAAGGCTCAAGTGTGTTCCTTTCTTACTAAATTTCTCAAAATGGTCCAAACACAATTCCATGCCACTGTGCAGCAACACAAGTCTCATAATGGCACTGAGTTTTTCAATGCTTCTATCTCTTCCTTGCTTACTTCTCTTGGCATTGAACAGCAGAGCTCTTGCACTGTTACACCCCAGCAAAATGGTAGGGTGGAGAGGAAACATAGGCAAATTCTTGACATAGCCAGGGCTTTAAGGTTTCATGCCAATCTTCCCATTAAGTTTTGGGGAGATTGTGTCTTAACTGTTGTTTATCTTCTCAACAGATACACCTCTTCTGTTCTTCTTCATAAAACCCCTTATGAAATGCTTCTTACTCATATTCCTTCTTATTCACATCTGAAGGTTTTGGGTTGTCTCTGCTTTGCTTCTACTCTTGCTGCAGGCAAGGACAAATTTGCTCCTAGAGCCAGGAAATGTGTCTTTCTTGGTTATCCATTTGCCCAAAAGGCATACAAATTATATGATCTCTCCACTCATTAGGTGTTTACCAGCAGAGATGTTGTGTTTTATGAGACCATTTTTCCTTTTAAAGACCCTGCTTACTCTTCTCCAAATTGTCATATTCCCATGTTTGTTGACACTGCTGGTCCTCTAGATGATCCAGTGTGTCCTATTTCTTCTCTTCCTGCTGATACTCTTATTGTTTCTCCTGCTGATACTCCCATTGTTGATTGTTCTGCTTCTCCTTCCTCTTCTGTTGCTCTAGAGAAAAATTCCCTTAATGTCGCTCCAATTGCATCTACTAGACCACTTAGGCACAGGATTGTTCCAAAGAAGTAGACAGATTATACAAGCTTACCCTCTACATTTACTACTCATTCTACTTCTTGTATTCAGTCCATTCTCTCTTCTGTTGACTACTCTGCTGTCACACCTTCTTATTTTTCTTATATATGTAATATTTCTTCTTTTACTGAACTCTCTACATATGCTCACGCTATCAAAGATCCAAATTGGTGCACTGCTATGGCCAGTGAACTTGCAGCCTTGGAACAGAATAACACTTGGCAGTTACAGGAGTTGCCTCTTCACAAGCATCCCATTGGTTGTAAAGGGGTTTTTAGACTCAAGTATAAGGCTGATGGTTCCTTGGATACTTACAAAGCAAGGTTGGTTGCTAAGGGATTCAATCAACAGCATGGGGAAGATTATTTTGAGACTTATGTTGCTGTGGCAAAAATGCCTACATTCAGGATTCTGTTGGCCCTTGCTTCAGCTTGGTCCTGGCCTCTTTTTCAAATGGATGTGAGTAATGCATTTTTGCATGGAGACTTAGATGAGGAAGTGTACATGTCTCTTCCTCCTGGCTGTAAGCCTGCTGATGGCTATAAGCCTACTAACATTGCTCTTTCCAATTCATCTAGGCCTATTGTTTACAAATTACTGAAGACCCTTTATGGTCTTAAGCAAGCCCCAAGGCAATGGTTCTTTAAATTCAGTACTGCTCTTAAAGCCTTTGGTTTCACTCAGTCCTTGAATGATCATTCCCTTTTTATTTTTCATAAATCCAGCTCAATTGTGATTATCTTGGTTTATGTACATGATATTCTCATCACTGGCTCAGACACTTCTCTTATAACCTTGGTTAAGCAATACTGACACACTCAGTTCAAGATTAAGGATTTAGGTCCTTTGAAGTACTTTCTTGGTATTGAGGTTGCTTGGTATTCTAAGGGTATTTGTCTTTATCAGAGGAAGTAATACCCTTGATGTTCTTACTGATATTGGTCTTCTTTCTGCTACTCCTATCAAGGTTCCTATTGAGCAACATCATAGTCTTTCTGCAGATTCTGGAGACTTATTCCTTGAACCTGACAAGTATAGAAGGTTGATTGGTAAGTTGATCTACTTAACAATTACAAGGCCTGATATATGCTATGTTGTGCATATTCTCATTCAGTTTATGTCTTCTCCAAGGGTCCCTCACTATAATGTTTCAATTAGGCTTGTTAAATACTTGGGTGAGATCACTGTTGGTCAGGGTCTTTTTTACTCTGTTGCAAGTCCTATTACTCTTCAAGCATTATGTGATGCTGATTAGGGGAGTTGTCCTACTATAAGGAAGTCCTTGTCAGGGTATTGTGTTTTGCTTGGCTCCAGTCTTGTTACTTGGAAAGCAAAGAAACAACAAACTATTTCCAGATCCTAAGCTGAGGTTGAGTATCAAGCCATGGCCAGTGCTTGTTGTGAGATTGTCTGGTTACTTGCTTTGTTAAAGGATCTTGATGTTGCTTACTCTCAGCCTGTTGTGTTTGCTTGTGACAACAAATTTGCTCTACACATAGCCTCCAATCATGTATTCCATGAGAGGACAAAACATATAGACCTTGACTGTCATCTTATACGAGAGAAGTTGGTTCAGGGTGTTATCTCCACTACTTATGTTTCTTCTTCTGATCAATTGGCAGGTATGTTTACAAAGGCTTTTCCTTCTCATTAATTGGCTTATTTGTTGTCTAAGCTTCAAGCTCTCAACCTATTCCGCTCTTCCAGCTTGAGGGGGGATTTACAAAGACTGCAATACGGCAACAACAATGCAGCAGTAGCACCAGTGGCAATGCAGCAGCAACAGTGGATAACTAAGGCAGTTAGGATGAGCTAACATGTTATCTTGAAGCCCAAGTTATAGTAAATGTATATATAGATCAGTCTCTATTGTAATCATTATGTTCTTATGAAATACAATACACACAGAATTCTCTCTCTTCTTTGTTCTTGAGTTCTTTGATTTCTATAGCAAGATCATTAAAAGTATCATAAGGTAATTAAAGTAAATATAATTAAAACAAATGAAATTTTACACTGATTTTCATCTATTAAAAAAATTCAAAACTCCAAGAAATCTGCGTTGAGGTTTTGGAGCTCATTTATGCTAGTCATATTATTATAATATATATATATATATATATATAATGTGTATATATATTCTAATTGAGTATATCTTTAAAAAATATATATATATTTGTCCCAAAATGAGTGTTATTTTTTGTATAGAGTGACAAATTTTATTTTTTCTTTCTATCATGTTCAATGTATACTTCTAAACTATTGTGTGAAGACTAATGACATTCTTGTATATTCTAACCAAAATAGTCTAAAAATTAATTTTCTCAACTTTTGCAAAAAACTAAAAAGGGTCACTCAATTAAGTTTGGAGGAAGTATTTAAGAAGAAAAAAAAAAGGTTATGTTATTACTACACCCATTTTCAACGAAGACACTCCATCTAGGTTGCTCTTTTTTATTAATTAAACACAATATTTTTTTTACTTTATATATTGAAATATTTTGATTGAAAATTGAAATAAGATTAATATAGATACTCATTTCTCCATCCCAAAGAAATTTTTTATATTAAAAAATTAGCTTAAGATAAAATTATATACTCCCTCCGTTCCACCCAAAGAGTTCACGTTTGAAAATTTTAATTATTAAGGGATATATTAGTGTCATTGAATTTAGTCATAATTGCAAAAATATTTAAGCACAACCAAGATGATTACAACACAAGTAGAGGGTAAAGATGAAAGAGTATGAAAATTGTAAACATTATTTTTTAAAAGTAGACTCTTTAAGTGAAACATCTCAAAATAATATAGTGGATTCTTTACCTGAATCGGATGGAGTAGTATTTTTTATCTAACATTTAATTTATAGGTAACAAAATGTCAAATCTTGAAACAATATTAAGAATACAATTAATAGTAACTTCTAAATTTCGTAATTAAGAACAAGTAACATCATATATCTTTGGTCAAAATAAATTAACTAAATAAAGTCAACGTATAATTTATTTATTTTTTTGGACGGAGGGGGTATAAACACTTTTTTTTTGGCTGAAAATCGTTGCTTACTCAACTAGAATTTTGTACGAAGTATCTAAAATTATTTATTTACATTTTGTCACTCCGACCTTACTCACTCACATGCCAAAATATATGCGACTAAAGATGCAAAAATTATCAATTGTATCGGGTGCTTGTCTGATTGTCGTTCGTTAATTTGGTGATTTGTTTAGCGATTTTTCCATCGTAATTTTTGGGATATCCGGCAATGTTAGTCGGTAAAAACAAGAAAATTTGAGAGAAGCAGGGTGGTTTTTCCTGCCAAAATCTTCTCGTGTGTTCGTCAGTATAATGTCTATGCTCAACAATCATAAAGAAATCTACATTCTGGTGTGAGAGACATACCTTGGATTGAAGGTCCAGAGGCAATATATAATTGAGCCACCATGCTTAAGTGAGGCTCGTACACTTAGATGAACGGGTCCAAAATATGCACATCAGTGACATTATTCAATTAACGAGTTTTCAAGATAGAGTTTGTTTTATTGGTTTGATGTACCAATCTCACCTTATGGAACGAGTGGAATATATAAGGGAATACATGATATCCCTTCTATAGTATTGTATCTGTATTACCATATATGTGTAATTATATTTGGTATATTATTTCCTATTAGTTAAGTCTCCTAGTTACCTTATATTGTAACTCTTCTCCTAATCCTTATTTTATTAGGTTAACTTGTAATCCCTATAAATATGTGTTCCAATCAATGGAAAAAGCTATGCCATTATTCATAAGAATTATTATTTTCTACATGATATCAGAGCTTTGATTCCACAAACCCTAAAAACCACCAAACTTCCGCAACCCCAAACACCACCGCCCACCACCTCCTTCTTCCTCTAAGCACCCATGGCTTTCAACATAATCATCGTCCAAGATACCACAGACCCCTCCAAAAACTATCAACTCATCAACATCTCCAACCAAAATATCACCAAGCTCACCCCCACCACCTACCTCGCATGGAAACTTCAGGTTGAATCCACGCTCGTTGGCTATGATCTTTACAGGTTTGTTGATGGCACCTCGGTCTGCCCGCCAGCCACCCTCACCGTCAACAACGTCCAAGCACCCAACCCAGCCGACCTCCCATGGATACGACAAGACAAACTTATGTTTGGCGCCCTTGTCGGCTTCCTCTCCACAAGCTTAATTTCGCTCATTCAACAAGGAACTACAACTCGGGAGGCTTGGGTCATCCTGGCCAACACATATGCTCGCCCTACTCACGGGCATATTACGCAAATTAAAGACCAGCTCAAGCGAGCTACCAAAGGCTCTCAGTCGATCTCGGAGTACATGCAGTTCATCAAGAGAAAATTTGATAAGCTCGCTCCCCTCGGAAAACCCCTCGACCATGAGGACCTCATAGAAACAGTGCTCGGCGGCCTGGATGATGACTATCGACATGTCGCCAATGCAGTTGAAGGACGGGACACTCCTATTCCCTTTGATGAACTTCATGAAAAGCTCATCAACCGCGAGCTGGTACTGAAGCAATCCCACACCACCTCCACTCTCCACCCCGCCACGGCTAATACTGTGACTAGTAATAAGGGTCTCCTCAGCCTCAGTATCCTCGCCACCAGCAGCCCGCACAGCCTCATCGGCATCCACAGTCGGGCAACAATGGTCCTCGCCAGCAGTGACCTTACCTCGGCAAATGTCAAGGCTGCCGACAACAAGGTCATACGGTCGCTCGGTGCCCCAGCTTTCAGCTTGTTCCGGCCTCGCCATCCAGCTTGCCTCACTCCTCGTCTGCGGGCAACAAATGGAAACCGCGAGCAAACATAGCCACGACCTCGGGCAACACAACTCCGAGCTGGCTTCTCGATAGTGGTGCTTCCCACCATGTCACCGCTGACCTCAGAAATCTCTCTCTCCATACTCCGTACTCAGGCCCTGACGACATGGTCATTGGTGATGGCACTGGGTTACACATTGCCAATACTGGTTCTACCTCTCTCTACACACCTCACACACCTTTCAATTACATAATGTTCTGTTTGTACCTAGCATGAAAAGAATTAAACCTCATTTCTATCTCTCAATTCTACACATCTAATAATGCATCTATTGAATTCTTACCCACTTCCTTTCGTGTGAAGGATCTACAGACAGGGACCTCGCTGTTGGAAGGACAATCTAAAGATGGTGTGTATGAATAGCCGAGCTCAATCCCTCTGTTTCACCCCACTGCCTTTGCGAGCTCGAAAGTATCTGCTCCGGACTAGCATCATCGCCTTGGTCATCCCTCTGCCCAAATCCAGAGTCATATAGAGTCTAGGTTTGCTCTCGAGCATTCTCGAGATAAGTCATCCTTTTGTAATGCGTGTTTAAGCAATAAAAGTCACAAACTTTCTTTTACTTTATCTACTATTGTGTCCACCCACCCCCTTCAAATTATTTATTCCGATATTTGGACCTCGCCTATTCACTCGTTTGACGGCTTCAAATACTATGTGATCTTCGTCGATCACTACACACATTACATCTGGCTCTACCCTCTCAAAAGGAAATCCGATGTTGCATCCATCTTTCCTCGCTTCAAAGCTCTGGTCGAAAACCACTTCAAACAAAAAATTGTCACCCTATACTCGGATAATGGTGGCGAGTATACTGGTCTCACCAAAACGACCGGCCTGGCCAGTTTGCCACTAATGGCATCTCACACCTCACCTCGCCCCCCCCCCCCCACACGCCCGAGCACAATGGCTTCTTTGAACGACGACATCGTTACATTGTCGAAACAGGGCTATCTCTACTATCGAAAGTCGCTCTTCCCCTCACCTTCTGGTTGTATGCCTTCCTCACAGCCACCTATCTCATAAATTTCCTTCCCACTCCCACACTCCAGATACTCTCTCCCTACCACAAACTCTTCAGGTCAGCCCCCAACTACTTAAAGCTTCGAGCATTTGGATGTCTCTGTTATCCCTGGCTGCGACCATATACCACTCACAAACTCTGATACCATGTAGAGAATAATAATTCTTATGAATAATGGCATAGCCTTTTCCATTGATTGGAACACATATTTATAGGGATTACAGGTTAACCTAATACAATAAAGATTAGGAGAAGAGTTACAATACTAGGTAACTAGGAGACCTAACTAATAGGGAAGAATATACCAATTATATAATTACACATATATGGTAATAAAGATACAATACAATGGAAGGGATATTATTCCCTTATATATTCCACTCGTTCCATAAGGTGAGATTGGTACATCAAACCAATAAAACAAACCCTATCTTGAAAACTCGTTAATTGAATAATGTCACTGATGTGCATATTTTGGACCCGTTCGTCTAAGTGTACGAGCCTCACTTAAGCAAGGTGGCCCAATTATATATTGCCTCTGGACCCTCAATCCAAGGTATGTCTCTCACACCAGAATATAGATTTCTTTATGATTGTTGAGCGTAGACATTATATTGACGAACACGCGAGAGGATTTTGGCAGGAAAAACCACCCTGCTTCTCTCAAATTTTCTTGTTTTACAGACTAATATTGCCGGATATCCCAAAAATTACGATGGAAAAATCGCTGAACAAATCACCAAATTAACGAATGACAATCAGACAAGCACCCGATACAATTGATAATTTTTGCATCTTTAGTCACATATATTTTGGCATGTGAGTGAGTAAGTTCAGAGTGACAAAATGTATATAAATAATTTTAGATACTTCGTACAAAATTCTAGTTGAGCAAGCAACGATTTTCAGCCCAAAAAAAAATGTTTATACCCCCACCACGTACGGTTCGCCTCATCCTCTCCCTTGCGATTAGCCGAGGATGGGATCTTCGTCAGCTCGATGTCAACAATGCCTTCTTGCAGGAAACCCTTACCTAGGAAGTCTTTATGACTCAACCTCAGGGCTTCGTCGACACTGATAACCCGCAACATGTGTGTCGCCTTCGAAAGGCAATCGATGGTCTCAAACAGGCTCCCCGAGCATGGTACAATGAACTTTGACAGTTTCTCCTCGATGCTCGCTTCACAAACTCAGTGGCGGATACTTCCTTATTCATCTTCAATGAGGGTGGCATCACTCTTCTGTTGCTCGTCTATGTTGATGACATCATCATCACCGGCAGCAATACTAAGGTAGTCCAGGCCTTCATCACCGTCCTCGTTGCTCGGTTCTCGCTCAAAGACCTCGGCGACCTTCACTACTTCCTCGGTGTGGAAGTGGTTCCTCGGTCTACTGGGCTTCTCCTCTCCCAACGTGGTTACATAGCCGACCTTATTGCTCGCACTGGTATGTCTGAAGTCGCCTAGTGGCAACACCCTTAGCGACCTCGCCAGTACTTACCCTTCAGTCGGGCACGGCACCGACTGACCCAACCGAGTTTCGGGCAGTAATTGGGAGTCTTTAGTATTTATCTCTTACCCGCCCGAACATTGCCTATGTCGTCAACAAGCTCTCTCAATTTATGCATAAACCCACCTCGGATCACTGGCTCGCCACCGAGCGCCTACTTCGCTATCTAAGTGGCACCATTGATCATGGCATCTTTCTTCATCGCCAGTCGCCTCTCGATCTTCATGCCTTCACCGATGCCGACTGGGCGGGAAACAAAGATAATTTTACCTCCACAAGTGCTTACATAGTGTATCTTGGCCGGAACCCCATCTCCTGGAGCTCGAAAAAGCAGAGAACAGTTGCTCGCTCCTCAACAGAGGCCGAGTACCGAGCTGTTGCCGCAACAGCTGCTGAAGTCCGCTGGGTTACCTCTCTTCTTGGTGAGCTCGGTGTCACCTCTTCACACCAACCCGTTATCTACTGTGATATTGTTGGCGCTACAAATCTCTGCTCCAACCCAGTGTTTCATTGTCGTATGAAACATGTTGCCCTCGACTATCATTTTATCCGTCAACAAGTTCAAGACGGTATCTTACGGGTATCTCACGTCTCCTCGACTGACCAGCTCGCGGACGCCCTCACCAAATCACTTCCTCGAACTCGCTTTCATCATCTTCTACTCAAGATTGGTCTCTCCTCTCGGGGGTCCAACTTGCGGGGGCATATAAGGGAATAATACCCTTCCATAGTATTGTATCTTTATTACCATTTATGTGTAATTATATTTAGTATATTCTTCCCTATTAGTTAGGTCTCCTAGTTACCTTGTATTGTAACTCTTCTCCTAATCCTTATTGTATTAGGTTAACTTGCAATCCCTATAAATATGTGTTCCAATCAATGGAAAAGGCTATGCCATTATTCATAAGAATTATTATTCTCTACAGAATATTGGGACTAACAGTGATCAATTCTCCACGAAGTCTGCTTATGATCTACTCGTATATGCCAATTCAAGGCACCTTGCAGTTGACACGGGATGGGATGAGATGGAAACTCCGTGGACTGAACGTCTTCGTTTTTTGTTGTGGCTAGTTCGCCGTGACAGGCTATTAACGAATAGGCAGAAGATACGGTGGGGAATGGATTGTAACGGCGCTTGTCCGATGTGTAACATCGATGTTGAAACAACCATTCATGCATGTTTTGCGATACTTTAAATTCGCAGAACATATTTGGCAATCCTTAATTTGCATGGACTACTAGCTAGGGGACCTTTACGTCAATGGGAATGAATAGTGGATTGGGTAGACTGGAATTTGCTCAAAAAAGGCGTTGCTGCGAAGGTCAGAGGTGTGGATTGGAGCTCGCTGTTTGCAGAAGCAGTGCAGTCGATATGGAGGTGGGGAAACCGGACTTTTCCATGAAGAGGGATATATCTTGCCTGCTAATCCGGCGAATGCATTAATCTTAGAGAGTGCTGCTACTAGTCGGATGGCGTTTGAAAATAGCAGCAGAATGAATGGCGCGCATAGGGTGGTTTGTTAGACCCCCGAATCGTGGATTGGTGGAAAGTCAATGTAGATGGATGGTGCAGTTCGTAACAGCCTAGCAGCTTGTGCAGGGATCATTTGCAACCAGTACGTGTTTGGCTGGTGGGTTTTGGGTTTCACATGGGTCATGCCACGGTGCGAACAACAGAGCTTTGGAAAGGGCTACACAAGATCATACTCAAGTCAGACTCTTGGGAAGCAATTCAGGCCATTGAAGAGGAGTACGAACTTGACCAGACTAGCTAGCTATAATGTGGTGAACAACATCGAAGAACCCTTGGGTAGGAATTGGAATTGCAGGATAGTACATGTTTTCCGAGAGGCGAATGAAAGTGCAAATGCTTTGGTAAAGGACTGAGTGTCGAGGGAGCGGAGTTCAAATATCATCACTAAACCTCTGTTATGTGTTAAGGAGTGGCTGGCTTCATAGAGACGTACGTGATTGGTAGCTGCAAATTTGGATTTTCTGCATGCTAGTTAGTTTGCTAGGCTTCGGCCCCACTTCAAACCCAAAAACAATATATATACATATATATATATATATATATATATTTAATAATAATAATAATAATAATAATAATAATAATAATAATAATAATAATTTTTTTAAAAAAATAGACATGACATCAAGAAACTCACTTAGAGCTCGTTTGATGTAGTGTTTTTAAAACGCAGATTATTTAAAACGCGATTTTTTTCTTTATAAATGCGTTTGAGATATTATGTCAAAATTAATGCAGCTTTTTATTTTTTACTGCGTTTTAAAATCTACATTTTGGAAAAAATGTAGAAATTCTAGCGTTTTAAAATGCAGCTGCTTTTTGAAAACGCAGCTTTTTCTTCTACCATTGCATTGAAACGCTAAATTAAAAAATAAGCTGCGTTTTAGCCAAAACGCACGAACAAAACGAACTCTTTAAAGTAATTGATTAGAACTTAAAAAGTTAAATCCTCACATTTTCCACATTTGTCTCTAGGTACTACCCCTTTTTAAAGTAATTATTTTCTGCTTGTTTCACGTAAAACTTAGAAATATTAACACTTTATTTTTCAATTATAACAGTACTTCACTGAACATATGGACAAAGAAAATAAAGCAACTGATGGAGTTGCAGATAACTGGTGTGTCAATAGCAATTTTCAAATGTATTGAATAATAAAATAATTTTAAATGAAACATGAGCTCTATAACTTTTTTGCATATTATTTTTTGTAAGAAAATAACATATCTATAATAATTATTAAAAAAAAAAGTAAGAGAAATATAGTAATATGGATGTCACCATAGAAATAAAAACTTCAAAATTACAAAATTAAATCACCAAAATCAAAACGAAAAACAAAATGTGAGTTAGAGCATGAACAACGAAAGATCAAATGGGGATCATTTGGGTATCATGGCTTCCAACAAGGAATCAATAGGGTAGCAACAAAGGAGCTTAGGAGCTTAAAATTAGATTGGGGAGCAAATAATGCTCTCGTATCAATTGAGTATCAACCGGCCAAATCCTCCACAAAACGACGTAGTTTTAGCCTAAAAGGGACCAAAACGACGTCGTTTTGGGCAAGATTTTTGAAAAGAAAAAAAACATTTCCTGACACGGGCACTGTAGTAGAACTGTAGCAAAATGTTTTCTTGCTGTTTTTGGTCATTTTTTACCACAAAAAATCTTTTTTTAATTTCATTAAAGTACACATTTTTATTTATAAATAGAGACTTGGTTTATTTAATTAGGACACTAGATCAATTTTTTACGAATTTAATATATAAAGTGATCACGCCAAAAAGTGTTTTGGTGTTCTGTCAAAATCCACGTATGTAGCTAGAACGGTGGTACTTGGTAGGATGCCCCGGCTCTCAATAGGCACAAGTGTTAGTGGGACTTGTCCTCGGTAGATACCTATGATGAAAGGAAGCACCGTTAGGGAGCTGGACGTTGGTCCAGCTAAAACCCTCTGGTGAGAGAATCAGTATATTGGTAAGGTTTATGGTCTCCGGTGAGGATTCACACTGCTCTTGGAGAATAAGTGCACTGAATGCTTTGGAGACTTAGTAGTTGTGTGTGTTTAATTTGAACTTAGGTCATAAATGAAGGCAATCACCTTGAATTTATACTGGAAGAATGTTGGTTTGTGACAGGTGGGCCTGCCAGGTGTCAACCTAGGACAGGTGGTCACATGTCCATTTATGGCAGCCGCAATCTGCATTGATGAGCTTTAAAGGAGAACTGACCTGCATTGATGTAGTGGATAGAACTTCACTGGAGGGTGTGTAGATTTTCTAGAAGCAGCTTTACTTAGAAGGCAAGTCACTCTTTTATCCAATGAGAAGCTGGTTTGTGGCTCTGGGATGACGTAATAGTAGGTAAGCATTGAATGCAGCAGCTTTTAATTGTTGACTATCTTCACATTTCCGGGGTGGAGACCTCGAGGTCTTGGAGCTGGTAGCCCGGGTTTCAGACTTTGCGGGCTCTCTGGGGCGATGTATTAGACGCTCTTAGTTACCCCGAGCTCCTTGAGGAGGTTGGGATAAGGTGATGGAAAGATGCGCTCGGGATCCGGGCTGTAGGTGTAGCTCGGGACTGAGGTAAGCTGGTCTATGCGTTCCAGCTAAGTATGGCCACGTGTTCCGCTTGTGTCACGTGGAAAGAAAATATTTTAGTATCTTCATAAAGATATAAAGATTTAAATTAATAGAGGTAAAGATGGCGAAATATGTAAACTTGTTGAGGTTTGTACATTATTTGAAGAATATTTTTTTCAAGTAAGTTAAATGGGTAGTTTAATGACATTTTTATAAATAAGGGAGATAAGCTCCCTCGTTTATCTGCTCTTAGGGGGAAATTCAATATTCTGCAAGTCTATAGCCTCTTGCCTCTTCATTAGAATCATTACCCTAGAGTTACAATAACTGGGGTTAAGCTTAGCCATAACCTTAACTTGATTTTGACAAGTTCAACTTTATTGTGTGACAAATGGTGATACGTTTCATCATTAGTGTATATTGTGTCCCCTTAACGTATTGAGGCCTTAAAACAATAGTATTAAAACTTAAAAGAATCCCCAGCTGTCCACGTTTAATCTTGTCTTTGTAGTCAACATATAAAAATGAGTTCAATATCTCCATTTAACTGCTCCCTCCGTTCTACCCAAAGAATTTATGGTTAAAAACTCTAATAATTAAGTGATAAATAAGTAGTATTAGAATTGGTCATAATTACAAAAATATTTTAATATAGTTAAGACATTTGTACCACATGTAGAGAGTTTTATAGATATTGTAGGCATAATTTTTTTAAGTGGACTCTTTGATTGAAATATCTCAAAATAGTATAGTAAACTCTTTACCTAGAACAGAAGGAGTAGTTCTCAAAGTTGAGCTGAGATAAGCATCTCAAGAAATTTGATTACTTATATATTCACTCCTTCCTAAAGAAATAGTCTCATTTAACAAGTCAAATATTTTTAAAAATTACTTTATATGCTTGTATCTTTAAAAATTTATACTATTATTTTTTTTAAATGAAACTCTTATTTTGAGACAAATTAAAAAAGAAAAAGAGACAATTTTATTTTTATTTTGACGAAAGGAGTATATTTTACTCATCATAAAGTGCTCAATTCCTATGTATTCACCTATCTCAAAAAGAGTCATCATGAATCAAAATCCAATAGCTTTATTTATTATTTTCAATACTCCATTTTCTTATTCTAGAATAAGTGTCTATTTTTAGTACTACTATTTTATAAAAATTAAGAAAGTTAAGTTTTAAGTCATTTTAGTATTTCTTCCGTGCTTAAAAATGGTTCTGTTTAACTTGACAAACAAATTAAGAAAACTACGTTGACTCTTATAAAAAAAAAAGGTAAATTACAAATAGCACCATCAATTATGAGTTGGGTTCAAATTGTCCCCTCAATAATCAATTGAAGCAATGTGTTCCCTCAGCAATAACATTTTCCTAAATCGCACCTACTGTTTAGGAACTGTCATTTGAATTGATGGAATTTGCCTACCTAATACTCATATGACCATCTTTACATACCTTTTTTTTTTTTTTGTCAAAATACGTTTAGCACCCTAGGGTTTTCTTCAAATCCCAATGTGCCCCCGACGTACGATTTACCCCATAATCATATCTGACGTTTTTCAGTTTACCACCTGACTGTAACAGGCATTAGAGAATTAACGTTATTAACGTTTTTTATCACGTGCCTTGCATGTGAGGGGTCATTTGGGTATTTTATCCTTTTTGATTAGAAACCATTGCAGACAGATCTTGAGTTCTTAGTTTCTTTGAATTCTTTTCATCTTCCACCATTATTTACAAGAGAAAATGGGTTTTTCTCCCCAAAGCCCAAGGCTGTGACTCATGGATCGTGAAAGCATCATTTTTACAAGAGATATGTCTCCGTTCTATCCCTCTCAATCTTATCTTGTCTATTATACAACTTCAAAACCCACAAGAAGAACCCTTTTTCTCTATACACAAATCAACAATCATTTTTAAATAGAAATTATGCTCAAAAATTTGTAAGTTAGGGTTTATATACAAACAAAAATATAGATTTATAATAGACAATGATTCTACCCCTATTTCTCTTAAATCAAATTCAACAGGAGAGTGAGAGAGAGAGAAAGAGAGAGAGAGAGAGAGAGAGATTATACACTAAAATGAACAACAATATTAGTAAAGTGATAAATAATAATCAAGTGAAAAATTAATTAGATTTAAATCAATAAGACTTACAAGCAATGGCATAACATAGTCCTGTGATAATGAAGTAGGAAACACTCTGTCACACCCCCAATCCGAGCTCCCCATAAGGGACCCCGAATTAGAGCATGAAACATCCTTCTAACAAATAATTGCTTCCTCAACGTAACAATGTAAACACAATTATTATGGTTAAACTCATAACATAAGCCATAATATCTAGTAACCAACAAGCTGCCATGCTAATAAGTATAATCTCCCCCAAGAATGGCCATGCAGCCCTAGCCAACATGTCACAGAAATTACATCCCCGAGTTAACTAGTCTAGTACACCCCGACTTCACAAGTCGGAACAAAAGAATATTACAAGTATTCCACCCATTAAAATTACAACCCAAAATAGAGTAAGACAACTCTACATCTCGTCCTCACCAAAAAGACGTTAAGTTAGCAAAAGAGAATATCTATCCAAGCCAACTCGAACTCCTTTGTACGAACCCTCCACCGACCTCACTGTCCGCTACTGTTCGTATCCCTGCGAGCTAGAGGGGGAGAAAGACAATGTGGAAGGGGGTGAGTCGGAGACTCAATAAGTTATTACTCATGCAACTACATGACATGTAAGAATGCAACATGGGTCATTAATTAAACCTTAAGAATGCAATGGATAGCATAACAGTAACAATTAAATGTCACGAACATATATAATATGGCACTTTCCACTCACCATTGTTACATTACCTTTTGTTGTTATCAAGCGAGTGCAAGGTCGAGGTACACCTCCGACCAACCCCACCTTATCACCCCATCACATAACACATTACCCGGGTCTTTACTAATAGAGCACGCGCACTGGACCATCATGAGCCCAGTCCCTTTCGACCTGGGGAAGTCAATCGGTCCGGTCACATCTCGGCTAGCAAGAGATGCGCCAAGCCCCACTATGGCCAGTAGCGGGGGAAAGGCCGGATTGTAGCTCAACTACGACATTTCACTAGCTCTCCGCCCTCATGAAACGTCGGTGATACTACAACCCCCTAAATTAGTTCCTTTTATCCACATGTTCAAGTCCCATTAGCTTATTCATTTATCGGGATGTTCAATTACGTTTTCAAGGTTAAGGAACCAACCAATTCCATTATAATCATGAGTTCTTTATCAATTTCGGACTCCGTAGAGTCTACAACCAAGTTCTCATTTAGTAACTAAGCATGCTTTTCACACACACAACATGGTTCTCATTTTAGCCACTAAGCATGCTTTTCACATATACAACATAATTCTCCTAGTATTTATCCTCTAAGCATGGGAAGACAAGGCTTACTTCAAGGAAAGCAAGTTTCATGGCACTAGTACAATTTAAACGCCAAGTACATCGTACAATCATCATTTTCCTTATCTAACATAGAGTACATAGTTTATGGCATGCTTAATATCAATGAATCATGAAAATGAGAGCAATAACTTACACTCTACCAAGACCACCTATGATGGAATCAAGATTTCTTCGGATGGAACTTTTCCTTTTGCCAAGCTCTTCGATCCTACGGTGTCGGATCGTCAAGACTCCTCAAAAATCTTAAGATTTCTTAAGTTTCTCACTCTAGGACTCTCTTTCTCTCTCTCTCTAGTTTTCCCAAGGTTTGAAGGTGGAAAATGGGGAGTTATGGACTCAATTAGATGGGTTTTGTGGAGTAAAATGAGTCCCCAAACTAGCCTAGGGACGTGGCCTAATGTTGTCCACAAGATTTCAAAGGAAGAGAAGAAGAAAAAAATCTCGGGTGAACAGTGCTGAGGGAGGGCGGCCGCCTAGGCGCCCGCGCTACCCCTCCCCAGCAAAAATCACAATTTTCTGGAAACTGGGCGGCCGCCCAGGCGCCCACTCAGTGTCCTGTTTCGCGAAATTTTTTGAAAATGCCCGAAAATACCCCCGAAGTGATTCTAAATGACCCTAGGATGATTCTAACCATCGGACAAGGCCAAAACATATGCAAACTACTCCCGAAGATCCCGTAACCAAGTCTCAAAATGTATTGTACGCTGGACGCCGTCAATCACCAAACTTAAACTCGAAATTCAAGACATGTGAAATGCACGAAATCATATAATGCACAATGAGTTATAGATGTAGAATGCACATGAAATATGAACAAGACCAAGTTATCATAATAGGGTTTCGGGGTCTTACACACTAATGGTCCTTTTGTTACCTGAAACATTAACTAGATATCAACCAACAAGATATATCAACATTCATATATGTGACTTGACTTCAATATTACTTACTGTGTGTGTGATTACAGAGTCTTGAGACAATGATATTGTTCTTTGAAGATCTTGGGAGAAAACATTTGGACTCCCAGCTGGCCCTCTCATTGCACTTTTTTTGTCCTCCCTAGGCTATGCAATTGACTATCATTAGAGGCTCTTTCTTCTTGGGGCAAGACTCTATTCTATAATATTAACCCCTTCTTCTTAGCCTATGAAACATAAAATGAAAACAGAAACCATTTGCTATTAAATTCTAATGTTTCTAATAAATCACAAAATGAAAACACAAAACGTTAGACTGAATCCACTTACTGTCCTTGTTGTTTTCTTCTTAACTTGCAACAAAGATAGATATTTTAGTGGTATTAAATGAAGTGAGTGAAGCAACAAAATCAATTTCAGCCTATAAATTAAGTATTCCACTTGCATGTTCCTTTGACATTTGTTCTGTTTGTGTTGCTTCTGCTGCTTGTATTGTTTCTGTTGTTGTTGTATCTGCACTTTCAGTTTCTAGTGGTAGCCTCTAAGGACAAGTCCTAGCATTGTGATATTCTTCACCACATATCCCACATCTTACAGTATCTTGGTACTTTCTCAATTTGTGTGGTTTTCCCTTACCCTTATCCAACTGTCTTATGCTTCTTCTTTTAGGCCTCCCAGGCATCCCTCTCTCAGTTGGGGGGGTTGCAGTTTTAGGTTCGTTTTGGGCCACAAGTCTCTCCCCCGAATTGGATATACAATGTTCTTATAAGCCTTCATGTAAGTTGTCTTCTTATAGAAATCAACCACATACTCTTTAGCTTTAAGTTGGTTGTGGTTCAGGACAACAATTGTATGTGGACAAGGGATGCCTGACAGCTGCCACTTTCTACAATAACACTGCATTGTATTCAGATCCACCTCAAACATGTCCCCATACATCCCTCTCACTTGATACTTTCTATTCCCAGCCCAGACTGCAATGAACCTATGTGATTCCCCTTTGTACTTGTCCAACTTATTATTAGTCCTTGGACACACTAATCTAAAATATTTCCTCATTCTTTCCCTATATTTTTGCAACCTTGACATCATATACATCCTAATCCACTTAAGCAAGTCTAAAATAGGCTTACATCTTGCCTTTAGAATATAAGAATTGAAAGTCTCACACAATTAATTTAGTAAATTCAAGGAAAAAGGGTGATAAAAGGGTGACAACATACCAGTCTGGATCTGTATTTGAAATAGCACAAAGGGAAAACAAGTAAATGTATTAACACTATACATGCATGCAGACTTTGTATAAGGCCAACAAAGGGAGGGGGGGGGCATTTTCAAAGAATATTTACACATTGTTCAATTATACCAAACACTAGGGGTGACAATTTCGAATCGAACCGTGGATATCCGAACTGAACTGAACCGAAGTTGACGGTTATTAACTGGTTTGATTGGATATGGGGTGGGTAATGGAAATAATCGAAATGAAAAATTGGGGAACGATTTGGTTTTGGTATTAGCAGTACCCACCCCATTATCCGCCCAATTACCCGAACCGCTTATTTAGTACTAATATAATTTTACTCGTATTTTCATACAAGTATTTACCATATAACTTAGGTATATATATGTTAGATTTAAAACACTAAATTTCAAACATCTTTCTCAATTATGTGAATCTGCTACTCAGTGCGCTTAGCTGTTCACTCATTTTCATCACTTAATTATTTAATATTTGGTGAATTTGTGGCGTACACAACTACTTAACTTTTTAACTTTTACGAACATAATTATGATATAGTTTTAAGTATAATTATTATCTTTTATCAAGTCTTATGAACTTGATTAAATAATATGTTATTTAAAAGTTCTTTTTGAGTATTTTTTCTAATCATTAAATTATTTTAAGCTAAATTGTTAGTTTTACCAATTACCTGTGGATATTCCCCGATTAATCGTTACCCGTAGAGAATAGATATGGGGACAAATTAATTACCCGATGGGGAATGAGGTGAATATGGGACATAAAATTAAATTGAAGAACAAGGGTGAAATTATGCATAACCGTTCTCGAACTGCCCCATTACCATCCCTATCAAACACATTACTTTAAACAATATTAACCAAATAATAATGACAAAATATAAACAAAAAAAGTCCATTTTGCTTCGTTGGGTTACAGATACCCAAATAATCTCCCCCTTAACTCTTGCAAGTGTAAAAGTTCATTTTGCTTCGCCCGGATACGTTTTAATGATACTTTTGTAATGTTTGTTGGGAGGGGGGACTAATTGAATTGACAACATCAGATGGAGGCTATGGACGAACCTTAGAGCAACCACAACAATACCTCCCTAAATCACACTCTAAACACCTCGTTTTCTGTTTAAGTTTCATTTTTTCAACAATCTAAAAATAAATTCACTCTAACAAACACTCTCTATATAACCCTCTAAAAATTAAATATTTCTCATCTCAACTAACAAACCATTATATTTTTACTCTTTTAGTTATATTTTTCCACCCCAATTAAAATAAAATATTTTAAACTTTAAATTTTATATACTATGAAAAATATATTGTACTCTCTCCGTCCCTAAATTATTGTCTTGTTTGATTCGGCACACGGATTAACAAAAAATAATTGACTTGATTATTAATATTGGTATAATGTGTAGTTTCTTTTAATGCCCATGTGTATATAGTGCATAATTAAAGTAGAGAGAAAAATAAGGGTTAAATAGTAAAAATAATCTCCAAAAAAAGAAAGTTTTAAACAAGACAATTATTTAGGAACGGACAAAAAAAATAATAATTTAGGGACGGAGAGAGTATATTTTAATAATTTTTATTCCAAAATATTAAATAAAAGTACATTGTGCTCAAATAAAGTGAAGAAAATGTAAAGAATTTGAGCCACTATTCATGTTAAAACTCATCATATATTTAAAGGGTGATTTAATTGATTTTAGAGATAGAGGGTAGACTAGAGGGATTGATCAAGGGAGAGTAAAAATTTCTAAAATTAATTATAAAGGGTGGACGGAGGAGGGTAAAAATTTTTAAAATTAATTATAGAGTCGCTCTTGGACCGGTGGACTTGGAATTTTGTGCATACTATGAGGTTTTTTTTTCTTCTTATTTTAGCCTTAATTTATAAAGGTTGAAGAAAAATTAAACCGAAGTGAGGGGAAACATCGTATAAGCTTTGGAGATTGTGGGCCCTCGGTTTGGACTTTGAAAGGAGTCTAGTACGATGGTACCACACGTCTCAGGTAACGAGTCGCCCAAATCTTTGACCTACAGTAATTTGCCTTACTTCAAAAGTCTCGGTGGCGATCACTTACCGGTTTTGCTTTCCGGAAAATTTTGGCTCTCTCTCTCAGTAGGTTGTTCGAACCGAAACGAACACTCGAATTATCAATCCATCCACCATCGCGACCGCGTCCCAAAAATCAATTCTCCCGGGGAAGATTGAAACCTCGAATCATAACCATGTCCCGCAGGGACACTCCGCGGCGTTCATGTCTCCACCGTTAATGGAAGTCGCCGCCGCTTCCACTCCCGTAAACACCGAACCAACTCCCTCCACCGTCGCACTCAATCTCAATGAACTCCCTTCCTCTACCTCACTTAACCAACCGCTCCCTGCGGACCATCCGAATTCCTTATCCGTCGTACTCGCATTCCTCAACCATCTGACTCCTCCCGCCGGCCCCCAACCGGAGCTTCCCAGAGATTTCAACGGCTCGGATTGTTCCGCGTGCGGTCTGCCGGAGGTTAAGGACCAGATGGTGGTATGCGACGGTTGTGAGCGGGGCTTCCACCTCGACTGCGCGCGAATTCAAGGGAAGCGGAAGCAGCCGGTGGATGTGAAGTTCGTTGATAACTGGATGTGTGCAGAGTGCGTGAGCAATGCAGTGCCGTGTGATCGATGGCCGTTAGGTTTTAAAGCCAAGGCTCCCGGGAATAAGAACGGCAGCTTAACTCTGCCTTTCATCAATGGTGAAGGTGAGGGGACGGACGACTTACCGGATTCAAGGTAACATATTTTAAGTTTCCTCATCAACTGAATTTGTGCTTTTATGTCTGGCTGATAGAAATTTGGTTTAGTTTACCCGATAGATAGTGAGTTAAGATTACCCTGAAGAATGTTTAACTTAGTCCTTTACTCACTATCATTATTTTTTTAATGAAGCACATAAAAAGTTATCTTTTGCATTGATGTACAAACTAACGGTGACTTGGTATGGAGATAGGTTGATTTCTCGCCTCAATTTAGGATGAAGCAGAGTCGAAAGGATATAAGTTTGCATGAATAGACTGTAAAAGATTTAAATCATGTGTTACTTTCACCGTGTTTCATGAAGATAATGTACTGGAGGTCCTACAAAATTGGTACAATTGCATAGACATTGATCATATGAGGTATTTTAATCTTATTGCAAGTATGCACAGTTTGAAGTATCCACTTAAATTTCTTTCTTTCTCTCTCTCTCTTTCTCCCCCATATACACCACATTGCCCCGGACAAGAACAGACCGGATTTGGTGATATTTGCAGTAGTATCAACTCAAGTTTCTAAAGTTATGGAGGGATATTCAAAATCGTGAGAATTCATCTGTCTCGGTATATCTCATCACCCAGGAACCCGCGCCAACAACCCAATTCTGCATAACCGTATGATGGCACTGTCAAGTGCTCAACCCAGAGTATTTATTTATTTGTTAACTATTTCACATAGCATAACTTTGGCAGGAATGACTTAAAGACCAAGTGAAGACTTAGAATTTAATTCTGTTAGGTCATTTTTTATTTTATTTTACAAAAGGAGAAAAGGAAAAGCTAATATTGATGTGATATAAGAATTTATTGATCTTTGCACAAGGAAAGGTGGTAGTGAAACTTATTACATCTAGTTACTCTTGTCCTCAGCAAACCTCAATTTTGAGGCTTTAACGTTGTTCTAAGGCTTTATAAATAAGTCTAAAGATCTGAATAACAATAGAGATGTGACATCACTAATCTTTGGCAACTTGGTTGAGTTTTCGTGCCATCGTGCTCTCAAAATGCCATTTATTACAATCTACTTCTCTAGAGATTTAGTATGACTATAGATCTCCATGTGGTTGTAACATTTCTCCCATAGTGAATTTGAGTGGAACAATTTGAACTGTACAGTCCACCAGCACTGAAATTCAAGGTCAAAGTCAAATATCAATTAGACAATGATTATCTCTCTTTCTCTTTTAATTTCATAAATTAAGTTTGTTTCTACATTCCTATCCTTGGCTATTCAATCAATCTTCCTTGCACTCCTTAAAATTCTGTGAACAAGATAAAATAAACTGAAATTCTTTCCAAGGAAAGTAATAAAAAGAGAAAATCTTGCCCTTAGGATTTCGTGAACAAGAGCAAATAGTTCTAATGCTTTTCAAGTGAAGTTATGGAATTATAGAAAGTAATGTGACATTCGATTTCCTACTCTTCTAAATGAAGAGATCGTTGAGCCTTACTAGGAGCAAGAATGAAGTAAAGACCTTCAATTTATAGTTAACTTGGTAGGAGGGAGAATGGAAAGAGAAGGACTTGCTCATCTCTAAACATCTTTCACTCTTCCCTACTCAACAATTGTTTGAGGTACTGTTTGGATGGCATTAATGGAGATTGGCAATGCGAATCCCATTGCCTGTAATAGGATTACCAATTATGAAAATCCCTTATATTTACATTCACGCCTTTGGACGAGAATAAGAATATTTCCAATGAATTTGCTTATTTTGAATTAGGAAAGAAAATAAAAGAAATGTGTGTATGTGTGTATATATGCGCACAAATTTACTTATCAAATAAAATAAAAGAATTTAATGCGTTACACTATGGGGAGAAAGGCTGTCTAATGATACGAAGGAATGCAGTTTGTGTGATGATCATGCATTGGTGATTGGACAGTGCAAATTGATGAAAAAGGATTTATGTAGCCGGCCGATAGTATTTGGGACCATTCCCATCACACAGGGAAGGAATGAGATACCCACTCTTTGTGGCAATTTCATTCATGATAAATGAATTTCCAACTTATGATTGTGAGTACCAATCATGAGAATCATCCTTTCCTTATTTTTTTATCCATTTTCTGATTCCACCAATGAACAGACAATACTTTTTTTCTTTAAGTCCTTTCCCTTCTTTCTCTTTTTCACCTTTTCTTTGATTATGTACATAGTCACATCCAACATTCTCCATTACGGATTCGTTGTTGATTGGTCACAGATTAGAGTTTCAGCTTGAAAATCACAAGTCATTAGAATTAAAAGGGAGAGAAAAGGAGATCGATTATGTAATGTAGGTGAAAAAAGATCGCTAATGGTCAAGTGGACTTGTTTGTTACAGAAAACTCAAGTGACTGATGCATCATTTTTATAGTGCTAAAGATATTTTCTACAAACTACTAAAGTATATGGATTACCATTATATCACCATAACTCATCAATTGTTCGACCTCACCAAGCAATGTGCGTCAGCCTACTTCGATTAATATGTTTACTTGAGCAATCAATTATATCGGCACACGAACCATAATTTTTTGAATAGAAAATGTTGTAGGTGAAGCTTAAGTAGTGATTGACTTGCTTAAGGCTCTTTAGTCCAGCATATTCATGTGTATAGATAGGTCGAAAGACTTGATTTAAAATTTTTTTTTTGCATCAAAAAGGGTATAGATAAGTTAATTATTCCTTAATTTACTTATAAAAAAAAAGCGTTAATTATTCCTTGGAAATAGCTTGAAATTATCAGTAATTCACTACTAATTGATCCATAATGTCGTCATTGCTTCTGATAGAGAAAACAGTCTTATGATTTGAAAGAAGGATATACAACTGAGGAAAGGGTACCACAAGAAAAAAAAGGTTACATTGATTCCTCACTCCTGCGGCTGCCTGGATCTGTTGGAGCTGATCCATTGGCATTCCAAGCATGGGGCAGTAAGGTTTAATCTTTGTTTGGTTTTTTATTTCATGTAGGATAAGGAAGGTTTAGGTTCTTTTCCTTTTTAGATGAAAAATAGGCAATTAGCTCAAATGTGGATTGGCTATTGAAAGCAATAAACCTAGACCTGTTAACTTCTACGAATGATTAACTCCTATCACATATAGAATACTATTCCAAAAAGTGATGAATTTAAAACATTTATGAAAATACTATATGGTTCTAACTCACTTTATTCCCAAATGAGTAGCCATTGCCAAAGCCGGCAGTTAAGAAATTTCACTATTTTTGCATCTTTTGCAACTAGCCCTCCTCTCCTTTGCCTTATATGGAAGTGGTAGGTCTAGACTCGTACAACCTGTGAAAATATTTGTCTAAACTCGGGCAAAAAAATCTTTCCTATATAGTGGCATGGCCAACTAAATTCAAATGTTCTTTACGACTAGAGGTTGAAGTGGTATTGTGAGATAAAAAATCCTCTCTTTAGAAAGTTGGCTCTCATTTCCTGATAGAGGAAGTATACATATTACTCATAGGGCCATTGTAATGCTCTTAGTTGTCATACAAGAAAAGGATGGCTCATGTAGATTACTTACGATGAACATCCAACATCATAGTTAGTTTGGGCTTGGGAGTATGAGTGCTTAATAGTCTAAGATTTCAGATGATGGGCATGCTCTGAAAGCTTTAAAAATTGTCAACTTTTCCTGAAAAGGACTTACCCGGGGACAAGGACTATTAAGTAAATTAATAATTGACTTAAAGAGCGAAATTTTAGGTTTTACGTCCACTTGGCTTTTATTGGTTAATTCATAATTCATTATATGTTGCTGACACGCATTGGACTAGCGTGTAGGAATCTTTCAAAAGATTTTACTAATCTTGATGGGAATTAACTTTACCCTTTTGGGAAAAGTAAAAGTTTGTAGGCTACATCTCTACCGCTATAAATTGGATGTAAGGCTGCTAGATTATTGTCTAGTGCTATGAATTGGATCTAAGATGGCTAGATTGTGGTCTTGTTAGTTCTCTATCTTTTGCAATCGCTTTGATTAGTGCCCTTTGCGGTTTCACATTTCTTTTCTCCTTTCAAGTTCTTCTTATGCTCTCTTAAACAATGGTTGTGATTGGGAGGTTCTTAAGGTTGAAGTCCTAAATTTGTAATCAGTTGATGGCAGATCCCTAATAGGTGAATGATCTCTCTCTCTCTCTCTCTGTCATTGAGATTATTTTCTGTCTGGTTTTCATAATTCTTTGAGAAATGATGTATTTGACTGTATCTTCTTGCAACCCCTTAGGCCCCTTTTTAGCCCTAATCTTGGTTTTCCACGAGCACGGATCAAACCTCATCTTCTATTTAGATGTAGTTGATTTTAGGAAATATATTTAGCCCGGAATTTGTTATTAATGTCAACAATTATCTAGTAGCAAAATTTGAGCTTGAATTGATGAAGGCTGAATTTGCATGTTTGTGTTTCAGAACCGATTCAAAATTTATCTCACTTCAGACATCTGTTATGAATGTGGACTTGTACGTAATAGTAAGCCATTATCAAATAGAAATTTTTTAGCTCGAGTAGATGAATGCTGAGTTTGCATGTTTGTTTTTCAAAAGTGATTCAAAATTTCCCCACTTCATATGTCATTTGTGAATGTTGACTCATATGTAGCTCCCATCTTTTGTTGACAAAATTAACACGTAACACCCTTTATTTTTTGTACTTCAAAATGTTGGGAGTTTAAGCATATTGAAGATTTTTCTCGTTATATGCTTTCCCTTGTAGCGCCGGAAATGACTATTTGAATAAATTCCTTGGTAGGACTGGATGAGGCTCAGTAGCTTATGTTAAAAAAAAAAAGAAGAAAAGAAACGCTCCAACTTTAAGATAGTCGTAGTTTGCAGAGTTCGTCTTCAAGAGGAGGGAGATAAAATTATTTTTGTATTAAAATATTGGACTAGAAGGAAGCTAAATATTTAAGAAATTTTTTTTTTAAATTTCAACCATTTCTTATGAGCTAGATCTGAAATACTTCTTATTCTTCTTATTGATACGTTTAAAAAGAGGAAAATCTAATTTTTTTATGCTGAATTTATCGCTGCTAAGTTACAATTTTCTGGTAAGTTTGGTTCGACTGAAATTCTTTTGCACAACTAGACACTATGTTTTGTGCTTTTGTCAAGTAGACAAGGATTAAAATTATGGGATACTGTAAGAATGAAATGAAGTAAAAGAAGTGAACTGTGTCCCATGCTTGAAAACATTCTTTCACCAATGAGCATTTGTTGTTTTGCCATCAGAAGCTTAATACTTTGGGAAATAAATAATTTGTGTGTGTGGCACAAGGGACCTTAAGGACTTTGAGATTTTGTTACTTGATTTGGAGCCATATTCTAATACTCCCTCCGTCCCAAAAATGAAGTCCCATTTGACAAGTCAAACTTTTTAAGATTTTAGTTTTACATGCTTCTCCTTTCTTCAAATTGCACTAAAAATTATTACTATTTTTAGATATGAGACTATCTTTTTGGGACAAATCAAAGGGGAAAAGGGGACGATCTTTTTTGGACAGACTGAGTATAAATTTCTCAATTTTGTTACAAAAATGTATATTGGGCTCATGGAAAGCCAACTTTTGTTGGCTTTTGTTTAGGTTTTATTTTAATTTTTTACAATTAAAGAATGGAGTCCAAACTGTCAGATGCAATAAAGCAAGCTTTTCTGCGGATTAGTTTGGTTGGTAAAGTCCCACACACTCTATGGTAGGTTTCTATCTTTAATTTATGGACTTTGCCTGTGTGTCGTGAACTCTCTTTTATTTTTAATATGACAAGAACTGTCATTTTCTTGCATGTAAGGCTGCTACCCCAAAGAAAGGTTAAACATAACTTTTCATGTGCTTCTAGACCAAATTTTTTGCTCTAGTTGTCAAAGCCTTCAGTTCACTTTCTTCAGGTCAAATCTTGATCATTATTGTGAGTTAGTTCTGCTTTTTGGTCTGGGCAACTCTTTAGTGGGGTGTGTATGGAGTAATAGTTGCATGCAAAGGTAGGTGGGCGGAATGTTTTCTGAAGTTTGAAATTGATTGGTGGTAGCATACTGTGCATTCTTGGGGTCACTAGGTGTCTAATGTCTCTATATCCAATACTGATTGGCTAACTTTCTGTAACCCATTATGCAAGTATCCGAACCTCACCCTTATTGTCTTATTCACAATCATCAGAATTTGTGCAGATTATAGTTATCCCTTTATGCGATATGTTCTTATCTTCAGTTTGCCCCTTCGTGACGTCATAAGAGCCTTAAGCTGTGGCATCACACTGTTTTTTCGCCAATATCTTGTTAGCCTCCATGCTGCCTTTGCTCTTTTCGCTTTTATTAAGACAACTAATATAACCATCAGTGGCTTTGACGTATTAGGTATGTTGATTATTTGGCATGTTGCTCGCCATAACAAATGTAGCATCTTAATTGATATTAGCAATTTGATTTTGCACATCAAGCCAGTCACCCGTCAAACAATTTGCACTGTAGTATCTGCCATAACGAGGTCTTTTGGCACCATCCCAGCAGAGGTTCTTAACTGACAATTGTAGCTTTACATTTTATGTTTGGCAAACTCAAATAAGCAATTTGAACTGAAAGTATGTGTTCAATTACTTATATTTCTTAGAGTGTCACCAAGCCTTTAACTGTGCATGCAGTGACTAGCTCAATTTCAGTATTTGATGCAAAACTTTAGGTTGGAAGCTTGTTTCTTGTGCCATTATTGTCTTCTTGGGTTTTTGTTATTGGATGGTGTAGAAGAACTATGCCATTGTGAACGCAAATGGAGATCTGTGGACATTACAACGTGGAATATGTTTTTGGTTGTTGGTGGCCTCAGTATGGACGATATAGAGAAGATTAGCATGTCACCTGCTCAAGGATGACAAGGCAAATCAGTAAATTATCCAAAATTTGCCCTATAGTGCTGTAGCCTAGTTTTTGAGCTTGGGCCTGTGGCAAATATGACCTGTAGTTTGACCTAGATCACGCAATCTGTCACATAACGTTGCCACTTTGGCACTCGAAACGTGAATCGATCTTCCTGGAGCTAATTCACAGACTAGGTTTTTGGGTTCAGGAATTAAGTTTTAGATTTGCAATTTGTCTTTCTAACCTATATAATCAACAGTCTTCGATGTTTCTCTGCTATTTCAATCAATGTCAGCTTGTAACCTCCATTTTCTGTGTTTGGCTTTCCATTTATAACTGGATCCATCATCCATGGATAGTAGATATAAAAGGAATTCAAAGTAGAAGGAGAAGTTTTCCTGAACCCATCAAGAAACCAGTATATATTACTAGCAAACCCTATCGAAATCTCAGGTGGATTAGGAGAGTAATAGCTGGTGCATTGTGGAGAATGGACTGTTCGAATAGGGATGGACAAAGGCACGAAGCAGACTTAGAAAACAGATAGAGAGAGAGAGAGAGTGGTGGAGAAGAAGTTTTTGACAAAGGAGATAGGGTTGATGATGGACTTTATTGCTTTTGACTATACAACGGTATCTGTCACACTTGAACAAAGCCCTTCTTTGTTTAGCCATCTGTTGACTCTTAGTAATTAATAATTGGTATATGACATGTAAACCCTTGATTGACTTTTAGAGTATATATCTTTGTGTGCATATGGCTGCAGAATCTCATTAAATTAGACACTCTCAAGGAGCTGCTCCTATGATATTTTCTAATTTGACGAATTCCTGCTTCCACTCCGGCTCCTGCTCTCCCTCTCCTTGCTGCTGTCTGACTTAGGGTGGGACTCATGTTACCTATGTTCTCCCGTCTTTGCCTGTTCCTTTGGTGTGGAGCAGTTGGCTGAACCCCAAGGGATTTTATCCCCATAGGTGGGTCGACTGTGGCCGTGCTTTGGAAGCAGTTGCCCCTCGGATATCCCAAAAATTCAAGAAAAAGAAAGTATATAATTGGTCCCTAGAATCTTCATGAATGCAGTTGTTCATGATGTTGACCACTTGTTTTGCTTTTGTCCTTAAACTACCGGAAATAGCTATGGCACTGGTATGGAATTTGGGATGTCGTTACTTGCATATCAAGTACTCCCTCCGTCTCTAAATAAGTGTCCATTTTTTGTTTTACACTAAAATTAAGGAAGTTGACTTTTGGGCTATTTTAGTAGCACATGTACATTAATGCCCTTAATATCTACATACAACATTAGAAGTCCAAACGAGGACATGATAAGTGCCAAAGGTGAAATTAGTAAACTTATACCAAAATGGACACTCATTTAGGGACGAGAAAATTTTAAAAATGAACACTCATTTAGGGACGGACAGAGTAATATGTTTTATGGGGAGTAGCAATTCTTCTTTCTTCTAACGATGTTTGGCAGTCAAGCAGCTGGGCCCTCTGGTTTCTGATTTTTGGAAGTCTATTGTATTATTACTATTCCTTTTTTATCTTCCTGTTTTTTTCTTTTGCTTGTTTTTCTTTACTCAAATCAGTTTCGTGAAATATTATGTTTGGATAATTATTGGTCACATTATTTTGGTCATAGAAAGCACTCTCCAGGTGATAATTCTTTTGGTGGCGATCGGTTTGGTGTTCCAGTGACATATTTAAACTTGCCGCATGGAGAGAATGTATCCAACTTCAAAGAAGCATCCCATGCTCTGACACCCTGCTTCAAATTGGGTTTTGAAGATAGGCGTCTTCATACGCTGGAAGTTTCTGGTATATTTGGGGAGGTTAATTTGCATTCCCAATCTGAAGTGCTTAGGGGGGGCAGTCAAACAGGTATCAGAATGCAATCACAGAGTCCGGAAGAGATTCATTTGGAGGCCCTAAGAGAGTATATTCTTGAAAGGCATGGATCACTAGCTGAAGCGTGGTCAGTCAAATTGAAACAATCCAGGAACAGTGATGAACCACATGCAATTTACTGCTCTCCTGATGGGAAGACATTCCAGTCAATGTCAGAAGTTGCATGTTATCTTGGATTGATGCCTAAAAGGGGGCGGAAAAGAAAGAATGAATATGGTTCCCCAGAGTTAGGGGCGCAGCTGTCTAGAAGAAGAAAGAGTGCACGGTTTTCAGCAGCCAGTGATGTTGCTGAAAGTAAGGAAGCTCCGTTGGGAAGTTTGCCCAAGGAAGAATCATCTACTTCTCAAACTTCGGGGGTTGGTGGTAAATTTGGTGACCATGTGGAAGAAACAGGTGGAGATGAGGCTAGGAATCTTGATGTAAGTTTCTTATGTTGATGTATTGTAGTTATCCTGTCTGCTATACTTTTCAAGTGTTTCTTGTTCATCTTTGCTACTTTGGACATTACTTTTCAGGATAGACTTCCGGTTCAGTTGGAAGACTTCTTCGTTCTTTCTTTTGGAAAGATCGATCTGAGACCTGCTTATCATAATGCTGATCGGATTTGGCCCGTTGGCTATAAATCCTGTTGGCACGATAAGATTACTGGCTCTGTTTTTGTTTGTGAGGTATCAGATGGTGGTGATTCTGGGCCTATTTTTACTGTTAGAAGGTTTTCGTGCTCAACGTTTGCTATTCCAAGTAGTTCAACTGTTCTTTGTTGGGAAAACCTGGGTAAATCTGATGGTAAAGGTGAAGAAAAGATTGTAGATCATGATGAGGATTACAATGTTATGAGGTTTCTTGCAGAGCCGTCACCGCCTGGGGAACATGATGTTTTTTCGTGTCTTGGCAGTAGTTTTAATGAATGTCCAGATTTGCAAACTTCAAATGAAGTGCAGCTTGAAGCTCTTGCGTCTTGTGGAAGATTTGAAAATGTTCCATCTGATAATGTGGTGTGGAAGGATGAAGTCGGCAGTTTTTCAGTTGAAGAGTGTTCAGCATCTTCAGCATGGAGAAGGGTGTCTGAAAAATTTAATGACTTTTTCTGTGCAATGTATAAACAAAATGGTAATGTTAGATTCTTCTGTGAGCATGTTTCAGGTGGAATGTTCACTTCTACTTGGGATGTGATGCATGAAAGTTGTGAAGATCAGTTTGCCCCTTTGGCCAAATTTCATGGTTCAATGCACCATTCCAATATCCCAACCATCATTCAGGATGACAAAGATATGAAGAATGGCTCTGAATTTTTGGTGAAATGGCTGGACCAGGATAGATTTGGACTAGACATGGAATTTGTGCAGGAATTTGTAGAACGACTTCCAGGTGCCGCAGCCTGTTCAAGATATGTAGTCTGCAACGACAGAAGTTCACCTACTTCATCCTTAATGCTTGGAAATGGGATATTACAGATCAAGACGAAGGATGTCGGTCTAGCTAGGTATGATGAAATTTTTCATAAATTATCTGAAGGCCACAAAAGTCCCAAGAAGCAGATGGGTGAGGACCCTGTTGTCATTAGTCATTCTTTTCCTCCCGGGAAGCCTATTAGTTCGAGACTTCCTTCCCAGTGTGTAGGTAACGTTCTTGAGGTATGTAAGCTTCCAGTCCCTCACAGTGGACAACCAAGTCAAGTTATTAGTTATATTTATGATTTATGAAATATTGTGAACCGTCTTTTCAATTTTGGTATTTCATCTATCCAGGCACATGAGTTCCTATGTCGGTTTCATGAAGTTCTTGGGCTGCGGGAACCTTTATCATTTGAAGAACTTGAAGAGGAGCTTATTCACCCATGGCTTGGTGGCTTAGATCTCCTTGAGAAAACAGGAAGGGAATTTAAAGAAAGCCAAGATAGAGCTATGCCTTGTGGAAGTTCATGTGGGCACATCTTATCATCTAACCTTGACTCTGGGTCAGTAGTATCTTCAGAAAGTCCTCATGTTTTTATTCCAACTGAAACAAGAGCAATGAGGGATGCAGCTAAGGCTAGAATGACATCTCTTACTTACATGGGTTATGCTTTGACTAAGGCTCATAAATCACTGCTCTCCGTGCTGATTAGTGAGTTGCAGTTAAGGGTTTCTGCAGTGATAGATCCAAATGTTGATGGAGAGTCTAAACCCAAACGGGGTCGAAAGAAGGACACAGATGTCCTGATCACTGGAAAAAGAGCAAAGTTCAATCTGCTTCCCCTGAATGAACTGACTTGGCCCGAAATGGCGCGAAGATATATTCTTGCGTTCTTATCCATGGGTTATGACTGGTTCGATATAAATACCCGTGAAAGCGCTAAAATCTTCCGCTGTTTGCAAGGTGATGGCGGCTTCCTCTGTGGGTCAAAAACTGGAGTCGTGGGGAAAGAAGAGGATGCAAAGGTGAGACTGAATTCAGCTGCGCTTTTATTCTTATTTTATCTATTTTTAGTCTCTGATCCTTTAGCAATAAATTTATCGAACATTGTTGAATGGGAGTGCTAATCTGCCTCAAGTACCATTACAACTCGCACTTATTTTGGTGAGTTTTCAGTTTTTCTGATATGATGCTATTGAATTGATTGAAGGTTTGCTTGAGCATAAGATTATAGGTTGTTGGTACTTCACATGGGTAAACAATACAATATGGGTAAATTCTGTCCAATCTTTTCCTGAAAAACCTGCCTCTGCCCGCATCAAATTGAGGAAGATTCTGCCCTCTTCACCGTGCTGATTCATAGGAGGTGAAACTGGTGAAACTTTCATCAGCCCGCTTGATGGCTCTTTTTCATCCCTCGCTATTGCGGTGGCAGGATCAACCATTGACGTTTCTCTCTACAGCAACCTTGCAAAAATCTACATGGTTGCAGTCCTCTTGTTATCACACTCTCACTTCCAAATACCATTAGTTAGACAGTTGCACCAACCAAGCTGAGAGTCCTTAAGGAGAGGGGAAAATGGAAAGAAATAGCCGCCTAAGAAGAATGCCAGTGATGATGACGAAAAACCAATAAGCACTCGAGAGTGAGATCGAATTTTTGCAAAAGCTACATTCTGTAACTATTACATTTATCATGTTGAGTTCAATATTACTTTTGGTAACTGCAGCACAAACTAAACGTTGAGAGAATGGCATAAAGCGAAGGTCTGATGGAGGGGATTGTTATCCAGCTAAGAAGTTGAAAAGACCCTTCTTGCTCTTGTAGTCAATTACAACCGCTACTAGTGGGCCTGTTAGTTTTCCGCATATGATATAGATGTCAGTTATTCCTGTTCAGCCTAGTGTGCCGTCACAAATGAAACAACCACTTATAAAAAAAGTATTGATGTCAGTTCTTGGATTTTATGGTGTGAGTAGACTCTGAACTGAAGAGTTCACTTATATGATCATATAGAAAAGTTAAAGTTCAGATTAGCTAAAGCTCCACAACTTCTTTCGGCCAGTGCTTCAAGAGCTTGTCTAAATGTAAGAAGCTAAGTCGCTAACCAAGATAATCGCCCTTTATTCTGGTTTATTCAAATTAATGGAATAAATTTACGAGATGTTAGGCTTGTGCTCTTTTGTTGATGAGGATAGGGAGAACGACTTAGGGAGCAGCTAGCCTTTATAGTTCTGATTTTATTTATGAAGCTTATGCTTGTACTTCTTTGTTCAAATTTGTTAAGTAGGATAACTATTTTTGGCCTTCCAAAAACATGCATATCCCAGAAGTAAACACTGTAATAATAGGTATCCATTTATTAGTGTTGTCGACTTCCAAACAATGGTCATAGACCAACCTCTCTTGATTTCTAGCGAGGAAAGGGTAAGCGCTTTGCTGGATGTGCTAAGATGGTGAGGTTAATGCGCGAGGAAGTTGCCGGTATTTCTAATTTGTAATGTAGGGCAAGTCTGTGAGCCCTTGCCTACAATATTTTTGCCCAAAATCGGATATTAGGCTCTAAGGAGTTGAAGGAGGACAAGGTACGGGTACCTGTCCTACTAGCGCAGACACAGAAGAAATGGGGGAAAGAATGAAGACGAGGAGAAGAACGCTTACCCTCGCAGGGGATCAGGCATGCCTGAATGCCACAACTGCAAAAGCCTCTACTCAAATATTATTAGTCAACTCTAATTAGAAGATGGGGCATTACATCGATATTTGATAGAGATTCAGAAGTGACGGTGTCACACCTTCTGTTTCAGATGACACACTCGTCTTCTACGAAGCTCAGGCCTCTCAACTGGGCTATTTATGGCTTGTTTTACTGTTTTTTTCAGGCGATTTCGGGGCTTAGGATTAACATTTCTAAAAGTGAGATTATTCCAGTTGAAAATGTGGAGAACATGGAGTCTTTGGCTTCTTTTTTTTGGTTGCATGGTCGCTTATCTTCCATCCTCTTATCTTGGTCTTCCTTTATGAGTGTCTTTCAAAAGCAAAACCATTTGGAATCCAGTGATTGAAAGATTTGAATGTCGTTTGGCAGGGTGGAAGCGGTTAGGCTTACTCTTATTAGGAGCACTCACTCTTGTATGCCCAACTTTTTCATGTCTTCATTCATTTTTTCCCCCTTTGTGTGTAAAAGACTATAAAAGCTACTCCTTATGGGTCGGGGGTTTGGAAGGGTATCCATAAGGGTTGGACTGCGTTCCACAGGCACATCTCATTTAAGGTTGGGAATGGTGAGAAAACTAGATTTTGGAGGGACAAATGGTGTGGTGATGAGGAGTTGTGGAATGTGTTCCCCAGCTTATACAACTTGGTGGTGGATAAAAATTGCTTCGTCAGTTCAATTCTTCGAGGGGAAAATGGAAGTGTTGTGTGGAATCCAACCTTTCGTCGAAATCTTCAAGACTGGGAATTGGAGTTGAGTTTACCTTTCTTCTCCATGTTATATTCACAGCAAATCGATCACAGCAGGTCGATAAGGCGTGCTGTGGTGCATCGAGTTTAAGAATTTTTTCCGTTAAATATTACTACTCCATTTTGTCGGAAAGAAGTGATAAGTCTTTCCCTTGGAAGACCGTTTGGAAATCCTTGGCTCTGAGTCGCACAGTTTTTTTTGCGTGGGAGGCTAGCCATGGAGCCATACTCGGGTGATAATTTACGGGCAAGGGGGAAAATCCATCTTAATTGGTGTTTCATGTGCAAGAGTAGTGGCGAGAGTGTCAATCACTTGCTAATCCATTGCCCTGTGGTGTCATCCTTGTGGAACTTTATTTTTGGTCTGCCTAGGATTTCGTGGGTGATGCCCAGCTTAGTCCGCGAGCTTTTTTTAAGCTGGTCGTTGTACATACGGAGGAGGAATCACGTTTGGGAGGCTGCTCCTTTAGGGGTTTGTTGGCTGATTTGGAGGGAAAGAAATAGGAGAGTCTTTTGAAAACAAAGAGTGGTCCATAGATCTATTGAGAAACAGTCTGATGCACTCTCTTCCATTGGTGCTGGTGACACTTCCATCGCTTTTAGCCATTCTTTTGTTGATTTTGTAAATAGATTCAACCTAGAGTACCCGGGTTGAAGTATACTTCTAGTGTACAAAGGACGCGTCACCTGTTTTGACACATCATTTTTATATATATCTCTTACCTATCAAAAAAAAACACTAGAAAAGTTGGAAAGAGATTTTTTGTGGGAAGGATCGATGGCGGAGGGAAAGTATCATTTGGCCAAATGGGATAAGGTGTGCTCTAGTGTGAGAGATGGCGGGTTAGGGATTAAGAATCTCAAATTGTTTTGATGAGTAAATGGTTATGGAGATACATGGTAGAAAAAAAACATTCTTTGGAGAAAAGTGGTGGTGAGCAAATTTGGGGAAAGGGATCATTTGTGGTTTCCCAATGCGATTTCTATGCCGTAAGGGGTGGGTGTCTAGAAAGGGATAAGGAAAGGTTGGGAATTGTTGGAGCGGAACATTTCTATTGAGATAGTAAGTGGCTCTTCAATTAAATTTTGAAAAGACAAGTGGTGCAGTAATATGGAATTATGGAGAGCTTTCCCTAATTTATTTAATTTGGCAACCAACACTTTGAAGAAGGAAAAGCCACAGTTTGTAGACGAGATTTATTCACGGCCCATTGATGGAAATGGATAAGACAGGGTGCGTTGGGAGGGAACTAAGAGTAAAAAATTCACTTTTAGATCGCACTTTAACAAGAATAGCAACATGACTTCTTTCCTTGGAAAACTATTTGGAAGACTAAGGCTCCGGGAAAGTGGCTTGCTTCGCTTGGGAGGCAACAAATGAAGCGATTCTTACAAGGGACAACTTGTGGAGTCGTAAAAAAGTTTATGTCAACTGTGTTGCATGTGTAAAGGGAACGGGGAGAGTGTTAACCACCTCTTGATTCACTGTCCGGTGGTGAGTGAGTTGTGGAACTATTGATCAGTCAAGGAGTTATTCCTTTAAGGAGCGATTCTTACAAGGGACAACTTGTGGAGTCGTAAATAGTTTATTTCAACTGTGTTGTATGTGTAAAGGGAACGGGGAGAGTGTTAACCACCTCTTGATTCACTGTCCGGTGGTGAGTGAGTTGTGGAACTATTGATCAGTCAAGGAGTTATTCCTTTAAGGAGCGATTCTTACAAGGGACAACTTGTGGAGTCGTAAATAGTTTATGTCAACTGTGTTGTATGTGTAAAGGGAACAGGGAGAGTGTTAACCACCTCTTGATTCACTGTCCGGTGGTGAGTGAGTTGTGGAACTATTGATCAGTCAAGGAGTTGTTCCTCGAAGGAGTTATTACTGGGCTGTTTTTATTATAAACAAAGGAGGAGAAATGTTATTTGGGAAGCTATCCCTTTGCCCTTTGGGAGTTTGTTGGACTATATGGAGAGAAAGAAATCGTATGGCTTTCAAGAATGCGGAAACGTCCATTCCGATCTTGAAGAAATCTGTTCTTCACACGTTTTTTTGGGGCACAGAGTCAGTTGTGCCTACTGCCAATTCTTTTGTAGAGTTTATGGATAGATTTTATGTAGTCTAGTTTCTTCTGAGTATACTCCCAGTGTACAGCTGTACACAGGCTGCATCACCTGGTTTGATGCCTTTAGTGTGTGTGTATACATATATACACTCTTACTTATCAAAAAAATAAAAATAAAAGTGAGGTTTTAGAGTTTTGGTATAGGCTTTCAGGGATGGAGTTTACGTATAAGGATTTCGATGGAGTTTATGTATTCGGACGTAGGATTTTTGTGCATTACGCCAAAGGTTTACATGCATTCTGCATCAAAGTATAATCTCAAAAAAAAAATTCCAGTGTTCCCCTCTTGAAATAAGGGCATGGAAAGAAAATATTTATGAGGATATATGACAAACGGCCCAAGAGATTTTGGAGACCGATTTCAAAAGCCTTGATCCTTAATTTAGCTTAGTTAGCTGATTTATCCAATATCTAGGTATGAATCATTGTGCACTCTACTTGTGTTTTCCATATTCTAGCCTTTTGTACATCCCTTTATTGCATCTTTTGTAGGGCTTAAATAATCGTGTAGTTTTGGTTAATTGTTGTCTTTATAATTATATAGGAGTCAAGGGTATGATAAAAATTTAGTCTGGAAAGGTTGGACTTGCTTGCCCCAAGTCTGAAGCCTAGATCCTTAAATGGATTTTAAATCCTGTACTATGGCTAATTATTGTGCAGAAAACATAGAACACAGTATTGCATTTTAATCCCACGGCGGCTGTTCTTAATGCTTGTTTTTCTCTGACCTGTTCGTGGAGTGGATCAGATTATAAGAGCTAGCTTGATATCGAAATGCACCTCAGTTGGTTTTTCTTAAAGATCCTGGTACTGGTATTTATTGAGGCTAGAAGGAGGAGAATTGGCTTGATTTGCTTACAGCTTTTTTATAAATGTGAACAAAAGGGTTTCATGGATTAGTCATACGTGTATATAGGTTTTATATCCAACTTTAATCGCAGTATGATAGAAACTCCTTCGATATCATTGAGATCCCTAATTCTAGACGATAGCAGGTCTGCAGCATAAATCATGGTGACTTGACCAGTTCGACTGTGGACAAACCTTTGAACTATAGCGTTGTGATATTACTAGAGTTTAAGGTTATCAGAGGTTGGGTTGTAGGGATGGTGTCGACTTGCATGAGCAATTTAGTTTCAGATAAAAAGGTTTAATTGCTAATAAAGAAATTCAGAGAAAGGTGACATGAACCATGCTTTACCCAAAAGAGGGTTGGACAAGCAATCTGTTGATATAAACTTGGTATATTGGCCGACATCTCCTGTTAAAACCGCAGTGAGACCCTGACATATGAAACCACCTCCTTATTTCTATGTGCACTGAGAGCTGGACATGGAAAGCACCTCCCTTTCATTATATGGTACTGTTTTCCCTTTTGGTTTTGGAAAGTGAAGTAACATGCAATGATCTGAATAGAACAAAAATTATGAGTTTTCCTTTTGTACTCGAAGGCTTCATGCTAGTGTTGGGTGTAACTTAAGTTTAGGTTTCTAAAGCCTAAAATACTTTTGATAATAAATGTGCCTTTCTTAAATGCTTTTGAGGCTTGCCGCTTCAGTCTTGTCCTTTTAAATGTCTTCTTTTTTTCCTGCCTTTAGAACTGTTTTTTCGTTTCTTTTATATAATTTACTTAGTTTACTGATATCATATTTATGATATTGAGTCATATACTGGTGGTAATGTAAACTGCTAGTAGCTTCTTAGGGGAAAAAAGAAATATTTAAACTGAAGGTCGTAGATGCTTAGTGTCTGAGTTTCATGAATTTTCAAATACACCTTTGTCCTATCCTTCTATCCTCTTTGTATTCCTTAGCAAAGGTAGCATCTGTAACTGATGTTACCTATGAGTCACATAGATAGTTGGTTGCAATGAAGTTTTTGTATATACTTGCTAATAGATCTTTAATGTTACTGTTGTTGACATTACACGTAGAACTGATCTGTAACTCTTTCCTGAGTTCCTAGTTTACTACACTCTACATGTACTTTATATTGGATAGAATGTTGTGAACTAAAGTTAGACAATGCGTGCCAATGCACGAGAGTGCTTTCCTTTCAGTTGCTCGCAGGTTCTATAAAGAGGATTTTTGGTTCTTCAGACCAAGATGGCGATATTTTATACATGGAGGACACATCCGATGGGACTAGTTCATGTAAAAGTGTTGCGGCAAGCGATTACCATGTTCCGGAGTGGGTTAAAGTGCTGGAACCTGTCAAAAAGCTGCCCACAAACGTGGGAGCCAGAATTAGGAATCGCGTCAATGATGCTTTGAAGCTAGGTCCACCAGAATGGGCAAAGATTAGCTTGGAGCGGTGCATCAGTAAGGGGGTTTATAAGGGCAATGCTTCTGGGCCAACAAAGGTAATTTTTACACACTACTTTATGGTCTTGTTACATGTATTATGTATTTTTGTACCCAAAAAAGTTTGAATGAGAACATCAACTACTACACGAACAGGAAATTATTATCTTTTTCCTACAGTGCTTTCTTCTTTTCTCTTTGTATTACACACACACACACACACACACACACACATATATATATATATATATATATATATATATATGGTTAAGGCTGTAGCCACATCTTTGAATCATTTAATATCCAATAATCATGCTATATTGAATTTGAGATGTCATACTGTGGCTCATTAGAATTATTTCTTACAGAGAGGCTGTTGCTAGTGTTCTATTGGTTCTTATTCACTTACACAAACACACTTACTTTGTTTTTGTGTTCATTTCAAAATGATAACATAGACACCATTTTAGGTCAGCTGTGAAACTCAGTGGGCTGGGAAAGATGAATTTTAGATTTCTTTTACATCTTACAGCATTTGGTGAAATGATAGTTGTAGACCATGCAAAAAAGTAAACTAACAACTATGTAAAAGAAGGGAAGTACTTGTTCGCTCTGCGTTACTTCTTGTGTGTGGTTTTTAATGGCCAGGGGGGGAGGGTTGGAGTTCAAAGTTTTAATAAAAGGAAGTGGGTCCATTGCAAAAATTCTTGTTCCTTTTCTAGTGCTGAGGCAGTCACAAGGACTAACAAATGTAAAACTTGGCATGGTTGGGTTTATGACACACTTAGCAGTGAGGATGTCTAAGTGTCTGTGAGGATGTTTATGCATCATTTATATGAACTAGAATGCCAAAACTTTCCCTTCTCTCTTCTTATGTCGCTACTGAATATCTTCTGATTTTGTGTTGAACACTTGACTGAATTTTTTTTCTGCGCTCTTCTGATGCAGAGAGCTGTTCTTGAAGTGCTTGGACGAGTATCTGCGGAAATTATGTTTCAAAAACCTAACAGGCAGAAACCTGATATGAAAAGCAGAAAAAAATTAGCATTGATTTCTGAAATTATTATGAGAAAATGTCGTATTGTGTTACGTCGCGCAGTGGCTGTTGATGCAAAGGATATCAATAGAAGGAAATTGATAAACGGCACTGATAACGATGACGAGGGAATTCTTGATTCTCCAACTATGGTATCACGCCCTTTGGATTTTAGGATCATTGATTTGAGGTTGGCAGCTGGTGCTTATGGTGGATCACATGACACTTTTCTTGAGGATGTTAGAGAGGTCTGTTTCATTTTTGGATTTATTTAATTCGGATTTCACATGAATGTATAGGTCTTGTTTTTTTATGTATGTTGACATTCAAGGTACTAGTTGTGTGCATCATGCATATCTTTGGTATAATTTGAAGCAATCTTTATCCTATGTGTGTACTGTGATTCCTGTAGCAGACTCCTTAACCGGGCTTAGGCTTCTTGGGGTGATCTACTTTTAATATTTCCTGACTAGAAGTGGATGCTAAAGAAGATTTTAGAGATTTATAGTTTGAGGGTTTGGGATTTATAAACTAACCTCACATTTCTTCTTATAAGACTATTTGTGTGCTTCACATTTATATAGAGCTCTTTATCTGGTTAAGATGCGGTCATTTCTAGATTCTATCTTGAATTAAACAAGACAATGCTTGGTTGATTTATTATTTTTTTTCCACACACATGAAGATATGCAATAAATATATGACTTACTTGTGACCTCCCACAAGAAAAAGTCATGATATGTAATCCAGGATGGAGCTTTTAAATTGTGTTAGGTAGAGAGACCTAGGTTTCCTTGAGCTTTTGATCTCACTGTATGGAAGGAATCTGTTGCTGATGGAACCTTCATTCTCCAAAAGTTCCAGGTTGTGCATAATTCTCGCTACCATGACTGAACTAGTTGATCTTTGTTGTATCATTTACTTGTCAGTGTTCACACTACAGAGATTTTTTGTTGGCTATGAAATGAAATGATGGCTTCCACACATGGGATTTCCTTCTTTGGAGACTAGGAATAATGTCATTAAGCTCTTTGAGTTGGTACCAATAGTGAACCTTGATCCTTCTTTTAATGCTAATTTATGTTATACTGGAACTGGATTGCTTGTTTTTCTCTGAGCTGATACTATATATGCTTTCTGTTTATGGTGCTTCCTTTTTAAGGCATTGATGTGGACCTACTGACCTCTTCTAAGTGTTTCTCGACTATCAGTTATGGAACAATCGGCGAATCACTCATGCGGATCAGCCTAACCTGGTTGAGTTGGCTGGCGAATTATCCACTAATTTCGAATCATTATACAAACAGGAGGTCCAAAGACTCTCTCTCTCTCTCTCTCTCTCTCTCTCTCTTTATTGTGTTTTTACGTGCAACCTTTTTCATTTATGTTCAAAGTAATGATCATTTGCTGAAATCTATGAAGCTTCAAGTGCATGTGCTGGTCTTGTATTGCTAGAGATGAACTTAAGAAATCTATGAAGCTTCAAGTGCATGTGCTGGTCTTGTATTGCTAGAGATGAACTTAAGTTTAGTGGGAAAAAAAATACACATTACACATTCACATAAATCAAGAAATTAGCTCATCGATTTATACTTGAAACAAAATTTCCTCCATGGTACTAGCCGATCGCTTTACATAATTAATCACTGAGCAATCTTGTCACCACCTTCGTACTTATATTTATTCACAGTTTAACGTACAATGAGTCATGGTTGTGTTACATAGATGTAGTTGCAAAACTTGCGATCCTAGGACATCAGTTGTTGCATTACGCAGGTGGTGTAATAATCACTGTCTATATATAGTCACTTTATTTTTGTTGTCAAATTCTTGGCCATGCACTGGAGGTCTTTTTTTCTGGGAAATCTGTGTTTGAGGGATAAACTGGATTTGATGGATACTTTAGGGGGTATTTTTATATTTTTGATTTTGTATTTAATTTCAGTAACATTTTATGGTTGATTAGAGTAGCTTCTTTTTGCTTTCCTTACATCTTGTGAATAGATAGAAAACACAAGCTTTCTGAAAGTTTGACTCCCAATGTGGTAGATCATGTTTTTGGTCAAGGGATTTGGCTCCTCTCCAAGGCACTTTTTCCCTTTAACTCGCAAACATGCGTTTAGGTGCAGCCTCGACATTACAATTTTAATTACCAAACTGCCCTTTAAAGTCAATTGGTCTGGTTTGTCTCCTCCATCTTCCTCCAATCATTCTAAGCTCATTCACAACAAAATTTTAGCCGTTCCTCTATCTGTACTATCACCACAAAAATTCAAGTTGGAATTATTTGAGCAAAAATGTATATAGGTACTTACATATCACAACTTTCAGTTGTCCACTGTTTCTATCTTAAGACAAAATCCGTATTACAGATTTAAGGTAGATAAATGTGTTACAGGTTTCTTAAGAATTTTAAAGAGGAATTTCGGTGCTGCTCTAGCTTGTACTTTCTCAACTTCAGTGATAACCCAATCACTGATAAAGCTACAATTATTCATGATTTTATGAAGAACTTGAGAAGGAATTTAAGTGCCTTTTTAAATTGCCCTTTCTTAGCCTCACTTCTAAACCATCATCAATTAAGCTTCGATTTAGCAAAAAGAATATGAGAAGAGTTGAACATACTTTTATGAGAACACCTCAATCATGCAAAGAAATCAGAGACAACTTATAAAGGGAAATATCAATACCGAAATCCTCATATCCCCACCACGGTAACCTCAATATCATCTGTTACCGGACAACAAAGAACCCATCTCTCATCATTTAACCACCCCTAGCAATCGTACACCCGTACCTTCCACCATAAAAACACCCTTATATTCTCCACCATATCAGTAATAAAAAACATTTAATACCGACGCGGTTTCTGACCGAGAAAAGTTTGATTAGGGCTAAATGAGCTGCAATGGCGTCTTGCTGATAGATATGGTTGGATAACAATGTATGTCCCAATAATGTTGAGGTACCAGCCGTCAATTTGAGACATACTACTCCAATTGGCTAAACTATTAACAAGCACCGTTATCACTCCTACTCCTGCTCGTGTTCGGATGATCTTTCTGCGGGGTGATTCTCAAGCCTAACTTTTGGACCATCCTTGTGACCCCTCTTGACACCTCCTTTCCAAATCCTCTGGATCTTCTTTTACATCCTGATTTGGGTCTTCCTCCTCAGACGAGTCATCATCTACCTCCAAGGGGTATAGTCTTTGTACCTTGTACAATATCTAGACCATATTTGATTGTCCCTCCTAAGGTCTCTAGGGTGGCCTCGAATTGTTCAAAAGCCCTGCAATGCCTCCATTTTCCTATTTAGTTGGCTCCTTGTAGGCCCTTAAATTTTCATTCTGCTTCCTCAATCTTGAAGCTTAGTCGCCACATGCCATTCCTATGCTGTGTCCCTATGGACCAAGGCTTGAGAACGATGTGGCTACTGGGCTTCAAAGATTAAGGAAGAAGAATGAAAAGTTAAGGGCTTACAAGGAAGATTTCAGGAGTCAACTAAAGAGGATAATGGATGCCTTTTGAACAATTCGAGGCCACCCTGGAGAGATTAGGATCAAACATGGTCTGGATACTATACGAAGTACAAGACTCTACCCCTTTGAGGTAGACGATGACTCGTCCGAGGAGGCAGATCTAGAGGAAGGTATCAAGAGTGCTCACAAGGATGGTCCACAAGTTAGGCTTGAGAATCACCCTGCCGAAGGATCATCCGAGGATGACAAGCAAGAGTAGGAGTGAGCGGTTAATTCATTGTTTAGTCAGTTGGAGTAGTATGTCCCAATAATGTTGAGATACCAGCTGTAAATTTACTGAATGGATTTTCTTTAGTTGAAATTGAGAGAAGACGTGGATTATACCTGTGTTATGTGGCACTGAGGGTTGGGACTTCTTGGGTATATGGAGGCTTTTGATAAGCTGGGTGAGGTTGTTAGCGATCACCATTCGTTGTACTAAGTTTATAGTTCCCAAACATTTCCGGATTGGAAAGGGAAAAAGATCCGAATGCATTTTTTCTTCCAACTCATCGAGATGAGATCGTTAGCTTAGGTAGTATTTGGTAATATTTCTGTTTCTTCATTCTATTTCACATGTTTCTGTTTTACTTTATTTCAATTTCATTTCTGATTTTGAACTAGAAACAAAAACACGTTTGATAACTGCTTCTATTTGTGTCATGAAAAGAAACTGAAACATGTCATGTTTGACAAACATTTCAATTTTCTTTCAGCGCTTTCACAAAGTTAATTTTTTTTCCAAAAATATTATGTCATGTGGTACCATGCTATCATGTGATTGGTTGAAATTTTTGAACCTTTAAACATAACTTTTCGATAGCACACGACATTATTTGATTGAATTGTGAGACCATATCATTGGTATTACCGTCATATCCAATATTATTTTCGGGCTGAGGCGTAGAGCCTAAGGTAAGTAACAAGTTCAAACAAGGCTTTACATAGAACATAAGAGAGCAAAACAGCGGAATTGCAAAAGTTCTTGGGAGAATGGAGAATGTAGAATGAAGAGGGCTTCCTCTACACCAATCAATGCATTAAAACAAATGTTTCACTTTTTCTTTTTATGTGGAGGTTGAAATGACTAGCTTCAAAACTTGGAAAGCTTACACATTGGATGTGGAGAGATCCCATGTGGTGACGTACAGCATTGAGGCCAAGATCAAGGATACGGACTCAACGGTTCGCGTTGTTCTAAGGAGCAGCGGCGGTGGCAAGCAAACCCTTGTGAGAAGTCAGATCGGGAAAGATAATTAGCGTCAACGTTGAGGGTTCAGACAAGATCGAATCTGCCATAAAGAAGATTGAAAAGCATAGAGGAGATTCCACCAATCAAATGAGAATAAGTTTGTTCTTTGCTGTGTCTCTATTGATGGAAAAGATGAATGGGTTTTTTGCAACAATATATCTAAGGGTTTACATATATATATATATATATATATATATATATATATATATATAAACCCTTAATTATGTATATATATATATATATATATACATAATTAAGGTTGAAAATTTGTCGTGCCCAAAGTTCGAAGGCCCGACCTCATTTAACTTGGCCCTTCCGTGTTTTGGACAAGAATCATTTCTCTTCTGCAAGAAACAATTGTTTATTAATTTCTGAAATTTGGGAAAAAGTAAGAAACGTTTTTGGTTTCCCAGAAATAGAAATGGTTGCCAAACGCATTTCTGTTTCCATTTTTCACCAAAAATTAGGAACAAAAACATAAAATGTGAAACAAAACTGGTTAACAAACAAGCCCTTAGTTTTCTGTTCTCAGTTACCTTCATTATCTCAGCTAAGTCAAGTGGGCTTACTCATCCGATTTGATAGTCAGGATCGGTATTCATAGGCATACATAGTTCAGGGAGTTCTTTTTGGCGTTTACTTCTTCTTAAATCTTACTCTCTTGTGATCATGTGGCGAACAACTAATAGTGTGTTGGGGAATTGAGGAAATAGTTTGCAAGCACTTTTGTGGAATCTACAAGGCAATCAATCATATGAACCGCCCCATCACTTAGGATATCGGATCCCTAGAATTACTTGTATGGAGTCATCCATTTGCTCTCTTTTCTGAATGCATATTTAGTAAAAAAAAATCTGTTTTATGGATTCGGGATAGTTTGTATACGAACTAAGCTTGTATAAATTTGTATCTTCAATGATTCTCATGGTTGAAGCAGTGGATGTTGTAAGACGAAGAAATGTTGTATATATTTTAAAGTTGTGTTCTTTGGGCTCCATAATCTGGTTCAGAAATCTGGACAATTGTTACTCGTTTAGTAGATGGGCTTTACTTATTGCAAATTATCTTGCTTGAATTGAAATTATTGCTTTGTTCACAGGTGATCACTCTATTCGGAACACTAGTGGAGTATGCCAAGTCAGAAAGCTTAAGCGCAGAATCAAAGAAGGAGGTTGAGGGACTTCTAGATTCTATGCTTGAAATACCCAAGGCATCTTGGGAGGAAGGAGTGTGCAAAGTATGTGGGATAGACAAGGATGATAACTCTGTACTACTGTGCGATCAGTGTGATGCAGAGTATCATATGTACTGCCTGAATCCTCCACTTGCTAGGATTCCTAATGGAAACTGGTACTGTCCTTCATGTGCTTCTGGTGGGTGCTTAGTTCCTGATGCACCTGAATGTGCGCAGGGTATTTTTCTGGGACTGAAAAAATTCAGGGGAAAAGTTACTTGTGATTATGTGGAGCCGCTTTCACATTTAGCTAGCAGTTTGGAAGAGAGAGAGTATTGGGAGTTGAGTGCAGACGAGGTAAGTCTATATATTGCCTTCGTCCCATCACTTTCCTTGCATTATACTCACCTATATTCATTCGTTTATTTAGAGAGTTGCATAGATTTGAGGACTTCTAGGCTAGAGATTTGCTGCTTATCTTGGTTCTCGTTGTGAATGTCTGTGTGCGCTATTTAGTAGATTTTGTTCTTCATGACAAGATTGGTTGTCTGAAAGTTGCTGATGTGGTGCATATCAAACCTCGCATCATTTTCCATCTTATCTCCTAGCTCTGTGACTTTTGGACTTATCCTCCCCCTTCTTTTCCCAGCCTAAATTTTTCCTCCATTCTTAGCGAGTATTGCTTGAAGTGAACATTTCCCATGTTTGTATATTCCAAGTATGATTTTGTTTTGTAGCAATTAGGAAGGATGTGGAAGTTGAGAATGTACACAAGGGAGCAAGTCTGAATTTTTAACTGCAATACGATTTTGTTTCATTTGTCTTTTTTCTTTCTGCGTGGCAAGATGATATCTCGATAACATTCATCACAACTTGTTTACAATAAGGAGTTAATATTATATATCATGTATGCTGATTTTTATAGGAATTCAGTATGTGTAAAAGCCTTAGTAGCGAATATGTATAGTGTTGGATGTCGTCATTAAATTGTAGTCGCTAGAATTGAGATGGACTTTTTTTATGATGATTTCATGAGCGTAGGGAGCTATTCATCTCACCTGTTATGCTTATGCTCTATTTCCTTTTCCCTAAATCAAAGTTCCTGTTTGTTCTGGATGCAGAGAATCTTCATGCTCAAATTTCTCTGTGATGAGTTATTGAACTCGTCTCTTGTTCGGCATCATCTCGAGCAGTCTTTGGAAACTTCAACTGATTTAATGCAGAAGGTGCGTTCACTCTCTGGAGAGCTGAAAAACTTGAAGTCCAAAGAAGAGCGACTGGCTGCTAGAGCTGCCAAGGTTGATAGAGGCTTTAGGGATGCAGTTGCAGATGTTCCTAACGAGGAAGGGTTTGGTTCTGCACCAGAAACCAATGATACATGTGTTAGAGATTTGCGTATGAGGAGCGATCAACATAACTTCATTGGTATATTTTCTGATGTTATCTCTCGACCTGAGGTTTGTCAAAATGATGCTGGTCTGACATGTGGAAGCCAAACTGTGCATTCTGCAGGTGCTGAAGATCAAGCAAAGTCTGTCCAGATAGCTGAATGCGAAGTTGTAATTGGAGACTCCTCTGCCGAGATAGCTTTATCCAAGAATGGGCGCACATGCGAGAAGAAATTGATATCATCCGATATTTCTGATGCTCTCTCTGATGAATTAGAGAAACCTACAGAAAGTGATAATTATATGATGTTTTCTTCGGTAGACATGCAAGGATTCTCTGCTCCGCCTGATACAGGGAGCATCCTTGTTCAAGAGGGTGTGCCTCTTATTGATGGAAACAAGTCACAACCAGTTAATCTTGAGCTAACCTCTGTCAGAAATGAGATTGTACTTCTGCAGAATACAATTGCCAGTATGGAGAGGCAGCTTGCAAGGCTGTCTGCGCGGAGAGAATTTTTGGGTAATGATTCTGTGGGCAGATTCTACTGGGGATTTTCAGAGTTGGGTACACATAAGATAGTTGTTAATGGGAATAAGGAGTTCCAGTGTACAGAAAGAATTACATTGCCAACTAATAAGGGTTCAAGAGCTTCCTGTCCTTACTTGCGTGATCGCGATGGTGATAATCCTAGCTGCTGTACATGGGTTTCTTACCAGTCAGATTCAGAGATAAAGGATCTCGTTGAGTTTCTGAAAATTAATGACCATAACGGAAGAAAATTGATAGATTCTATCTTGGACTGGCAAGAACGAAGATTCCAAGGTTTTCGACAAAATGAAATCCATACGGGGAAGCCTCTTATGGCTTGTACAAGGTCTGAGGATTGTGAGAAGTCTGTATCATCGACCATAGCAGCCACTTTGCTACAGAGCAAATATGGCCCATTCTCTGAGCTAGATGTAACTGAACATCTCAAGAATCATAGAAAGGCAAAAGCTACAACTGAACAAAAAATGTTCAGGTGTGAATGTTTGGAACCTGTTTGGCCATCTAGACATCATTGCCTTTTCTGCCACAGAACCTTCTCAACTGTCATGGAATTCGAGGGACATCGTGGTTGTAACTGCAATGTAGTTTCATCAGTGTCTGTGAAGAGCAAGAAGTGCGCTGATATGATTGAGCGGAAGGGGGAGAGCACTGAGAATGCACAGGAGCGCATGGGAGGAGTGATTAGATCTCAAAGTGATGGATTAGCATGCCCATTTAATTTTGAAGATATTTGCTCCAAGTTTCTAATTGCGAGTTCCAACAAGCAATTGGTGAGTGAAATAGGTCTTATTGGCTCAAATGGTATTCCATCCTTCGTTGCGTCTACATCTCCTTATCTCAATGACCCTACCCTGGTCCTAGTTTCTCCTAAAGATTTGGGCGTACAATCTGATAAGCATGCAGCCAATCATCTTGTGCTCTCTGATGTTGAGAAAATGACGAATGATTCATTAAAATGTGCTATGACTGAAGTTACTGGACCACCTGAAGCTAATGAAGCTGATGCCAACTTCTTGGTGAAGAATGACCAAAAGTCTACATTACCTAATACTGCTCCCTTAGTAGAGGGTAGGACGAGCTGTGTTGTCCCTAGTTTTTCGTCGAGGCCACTGGTAGGAAGGGCACGTCATATTCTGAGGGACCTCAAGATTAATTTGCTTGATATGGAAGCTGCACTTCCTGAAGAAGGTATGAGACCATACAGGGCAAGTTCCGAAAAGAGATGGGCTTGGCGCGCTTTTGTGAAATCCGTTGAGACAATTTATGAGGTCAGTCCTCATTCATAGGATTCCTTTTCTTTATATTGGATTTCTTTTTCTCCCCAATTGTTTCATTTGTCAACAGCTGCTACCTCATGACAGCTATGGATAATTCTAAGTACAGTAGATTACTTGATATGCTAATTTAAGAAACACGCCCTAGGGACAGTTTAACTCGTAAAACTAATACAGTAAAGGGTTAATTGCCTTTTACTACCCTGTGGTTCGCTCACTGTCGCAATTGGCAATTGGGGGTCTGCGGTTTCAATTTTTGCACAGGGGTCTAACCGGCTAAGGTTGCATTTTTGTTGCAATTGAGGGTTAAATTGGGGCTTCCGTTAACTTTTGGACATGTCGCCATGTGCCATCCGCATGCATTTTTGTGGGGTGGTTTTCGTTCTTGACATGATCTTTATAATTCATGTGCTTACGTGTTATTCACGATGGATGAAAATACCCTTGATAACCAAGTGTTAAAAGACGAAAACAACCCCACAAAAATGCATATGGATGGCATATAACGACTTTCCATCCAAAAATTAACTTAAACCCCCTTTTGACCCTCAATTGCAACAAAAATGCTACCTTAAACCCCAACCACATGCCCCCAAGTGCGATAGTGAGCAAACTACCAGATAGTAAAAGGCAATTAAACCCTACGGTAAAACTATAAAACTTCCAAAGCCAAGTTGTTTAAATAATTATTTCTGAATATTTCCATGTCGTTTTAGTTTTTTTTATTTATTATTATTATTTGCAAACATTTCTTTTTATATTTTGTTTCTTTAATATCAAAAAATTAACGTAAACCCCCCTTTTTATTTCTGAATATTATTACTATTTCTGAATATTTCTTTTTATTTCTAAATCATTCTATATTATGGCAGAAATTCTTGGTAGGTATCTTCTCCGTCGTGTGCATAGACACACAAAGGCCTATAAATGAGATTTTCTTTTTTGTTTCAGATGGTTCAAGCAACGATTGTATTTGAAGACATGATCAAGAGCGAGTATTTAACTAGAATGTGGTGGTACTGGTCATCAGTCTCAGCTGCTGCGAAAATATCCACTGTATCCCACCTTGCTCTGCGCATATACTCCCTGGATGCAGCCATTGATTATGAGAAATTCCCACTCGGTTCTAGCCGCACGCTAGACAAGAACCAGCAGTCTCATTTGCAATCAACTGAAAAAAATAAAGTAGGCCGGAAGCCAAACAAGAAAAAGAAGGAAGCAGAAGCTTAATTTTGGCGTTTGAGCTGGGCAAGAGGGATCTGAAAGCGTCTGATACGGCCACAGTTTTTCATGTCAAACGAACAAGGAAGGTGTTTATGAAAACAAGAGTTGTTTTCTATTACGTCTGAGCTGTATAGCAAATCACATTTTTGTGACAAATAGGAAAGGGGGAACTCTGCTGCTTCCATCTTTCGGAATAAGATAGCTGGCATATCGTCATTCAGCCACTGTTTTGATACTTGGAAGAAGAGAAGATAGGGATAGGAATTTTTTTTAATATATATATTTTTTCAGAGAGTAACATGATTTTGATAGATAGATAGATAGATTGGATTTATGAAAGGACCCAAAAGTCCCTCGGGGGCGTGGGAGGTGGGGAAGAGAGGGATAGAATCAGAAGATGTAGGCAGTATTTCATTCGTTCATTCTTTCTTTTGTTTACTTGCTGCTCCATTGGCGGGCGGGGCAAAGAAAAGAATTTCTTTGGCTCGTCTTTGTGTAAAAGGTTAAAGCTCAGAGTTTTGACACATCTTTTCATTTGAATATATAGAATTAATTACCTTTCAGTGGAGCAACCCTTGTGTTTTGATCCTTGAAGGTGGATGCGTGGAATGAGTTTTACAGCTTATGCTGCTTTAGTTGCAATAGGCCTCCAAATTGCCTTGGTTGGGTTGAATGGCCTTACAAGTAGTTGAAGTTAACAATTGGTTAAACTCTCTCTCAGTAATAAGAGTTAACATTAGAGAATGAAAGATTACACTATTAGTGCATCTTAGTTTGAAAACAAAAAAGTGAGCAAACGGCAAGGGTAACGAACCTTGTTCACAACTTATAAACCCTTTTAAAATGTTTGTTTTTACAATTATGACCTATTTTCTTACTTGAATTTTGTTGAGTCCTCATCGATCCATCAATCGAGCCTAGATCTTGATCTTATCTTTACCAAGGTTGAAATACCCTTGGAAATACTTGATACTTAATCTAGTACCTACGGAAATACTCCTTGATGCTTGATGATACCAAAAAGTTTACCATATTGGGGGTGCCGAAAGTTTTGACATTAGCACGTATCTGGAGTCACGTCCGGTGGTGGTTGTCATCATCGTGGAAGGATATTTGGCGTTATCGATATCTGCAAGAGTAAACAATCGTGAGAGGGCAGAGAATTTTTTCCGCCAAAACTCTCCGGTGTGATAATCAGTATCTCATTTGTATAATAGAGAGAAAGTGTGCTCAAAATATGTGTGGAGAGAAAGAGAGAGAGTATGGAGAGAGAAGGAGGAAACTTAGTTGAACTAGTCCTTTTAATATGAGGGGGAGCCACTTATTTATACGGGGTGTTGCTTCTTGGGCACACTTCGTGTGTGTGGGCTTGGCTCGTACATCTTTGAAGGTACCCTTTTGGGAGTATACTTTTGGAGGTATATATTTGGGCTCTTCAGTAGCCCCCCACTCCTTACTCCTCGAGATAAATCTCGAGGGTGAGGAGTAGTATTTGCTCGCGATTATTCTCTTCTATTGTGTCGAGAGTTCGCGTTTTTCGTCTTGAACTTGAAGACGTGTCTTTGGTGTTCGATATTGAATACTCACATAAATGCTCGGGTTGACCGAGGCTTGATAGTTTTGACCATTAAAGAGCAAGGTTAGCTCCACTGGCTCGGATTTACCGAGGTTTCTAATTGATTTACTCGGGTTTGTCAAGGATTAAGATTTCTCTCTCAATGAGACTTTATTGGCTCGAGCGTGTCGAGATTTTATTTACTCGAGATTGACCGAGTCTTGATGGGCTCGATCGTATCGAGACTTGATTTGCTCGGAAAGACCGAGGCTTTTATATGCTCGGCGAGGTGAGACTCTGAATGCTCGGCGAGGCGAGACTTTGAATGCTTGAACGTATCGAGGCTTGATTTGCTCGAAAAGACCGAGGCTTGCATTGCTCGAATGTATCGAGACTTGATTTGCTCAGGGAGACCAAGACTTGGATTGCTCGAACGTATCGAGACTTGATTTGCTCAAGGAGACTGAGACTTGGATTGCTAGAACGTATCGAGATTTTGATTTTCTCGGAGAGACTGAGACTTTGATTTGACCTCGTCTTGTTAGGTTATTGGTCGGGGAGGCTGAGATTTAACATGCCCTCGTCTTGCGAGGTTAGTTACTTTCAATTCTCGTAATCGTATTTTTACCTTTTTAGAAGGTTTTACAATTTTTAGCGAATAAAGGAATCTTGGACTTTTAGCGAGGTAAGTATGTAACCTTGAATAATTACAGAGTGGCCATTCCGACCTCGAGTAATAATTGTAAACCTTTACTTGGTAAGGTGACGTCAACTTGGTGAGGTGCCTTTGAATCATTACTGAGTGACTATTCGTCGACCTCGAGTGATAATTGTTAACCTTAGCTTGGTAAGGTGACCTCAACTTGGTGAGGTGTATTTGAATCATTACCGAGAGGCTATAACCGACCTCGAGTAATAATTGTTAACCTTAGCTTGGTAAGGTGACCTCAGCTTGGTGAGGTGTATTTGAATCATTACCAAGTGGCTACAGTCGACCTCGAGTAACAATTTTTAACAGCTTGGTAAGGTGACCTCAGCTTGGTGAGGTGCCTTTAAATCATTACTGAGTGACTATTTGTCGACCTTGAGTAATAATTGTTAACCTTAGATTGGTAAGGTGACCTCAGCTTGGTAAGGAGTATTTGAATCATTACCGAGTAACTATAGCCGACCTCGAGTAACAATTGCGCTCTCCTTAAGTGGCTGCTGCCGATCTTGAGTGGTATCTTTATGGTTCTCGCCTCGAGTGGGACAACATGAAGCTCGGGCACGAGAATAATATGAAGCTCAGGCCGAGTGTAATATGAAGCACAGGCAGGCGCGTAATGTGCTCGGGCACAAGCATAATAAGGAATCTACCCAGCCGTGAGAAACATTCAAGCAGGAAGGACAAGCACAGGAAGACACTGGGTACTACTCAACCGCGAGTTACACTCGAGCGGTGAGGACCAAATTTACTCAGCCGCGAGTAGCACTCGAAAAGGTGAGGATAAGCGCAGAAAGGTGCGGAGTACTACTCAGCCGCGAGTAAGACTCGAGCGGTGAGGACCAAATCTACTCAGCCGCGAGTAACATTCGAGCGGTGATGATAAGCACAGAAAGGCACTGGGTACTACTCAACCGCGAGTTACACTCGAGAGGTGAGGACCAAATCTACTCAACTGCGAGTAAGAATCGAGCAGCGAGGATAAGCGCAGGAAGGCATTGGGTACTACTCAGCCCCGAGTAAGACTCGAGCGGTGAGGACCAAATCTACTTAGCCGTGAGTAACACTCGAGCTGTGAGGATAAGCGCAGGAAGGTGCGGGGTACTACTTAGCCGCGAGTAAGACTCGAGCGGTGAGGATAAGCGCAGGAAGGCGCTGGGTACTACTCAACCGCGAGTAACACTCGAGCGGTGAGGATAAACATAGGAAGGTACGGGGTACTACTCAGCTGCAAGTAAGACTTGAGCAGTGAGGACCAAATCTACTCAGTCGCGAGTAAGACTCGAGCAGTGAGGACCAAATCTACTCAGCCGCGAGTAACACTCGAGCGGTGAAGATAAGCGCAGGAAGGCGTGGGGTACTACTCAGCCACGAGTAAGACTCGAGCGATGAGGACTAGAGTAACACTCGAGCAATGAGGATAAGTGCAAGAAGGCGCTGAGTACTACTCAGCCGCAAGTTACACTCGAGCGGTGAGGACCAAATCTATTCAGTCGCGAGTAAGACTCGAGTGGTGAGGATAAGCGCAAGAAGGCGCTGGGTACTACTCAGCTGCGAATAAGACTCGAACGGTGAGGACCAAATCCCTTCAATCGCGAGTAAAACTCGAGCGGTGAGGATAAGCGCATGAAGGCGCTGGGTACTACTCAGCCGTGAGTTACACTCGAGCGGTGAAGACCAAATCTATTTAACCGAGAGTAACACTCGAGCAGTGAAGATAAGCGTAGGAAGGCGCTGGGTACTACTCAGCCGCGAGTTACATTTGAGTGGTGAGGACAAAATCTACTCAGCCGTGAGTAACACTCAAGCGGTGAGGACCAAATATCAGCCGCGAGTAACACTCGAGCAGTGAGGATAAGCACAGGAAGGCGCTGGGTACTACTCAGCTGCGAGTTACACTCGAGCGGTGATGATATGCTTTGAGCGAGATTTTTTCAAGAAATAGTTTTTAAAGATTCTACAAGGTCTCACTATTTGTAGTAGTAGTAGTAGTAGTAGTAGCCCCCCATTTCTTGAGCGCGAGAGAGTGCTCCGAGGTCGAGAAGTAAGAAATATAGCTTTTTGCTTCAACGGTAGCCCCTCGAGTGATGGGCTTTCCGATCGAGCTCGTTGGTCTTACATGCATGTACGCATTGTGTGATGATAGATCATGGTGGCGTCACGTCGCTCTATTAAAAGATATGGTAAACTCATAAAAGTGTGCAAATTCACGAAATTGAAGCACAGTAACGCGTGCATGTCATGCTAATATATTGATACAGGGCTAGCCATGTTATGTCGAGCTCGAGCTCTCGGTAGTTGAGATAAAAATTATATATTGAGTTCGCGTGTTTGACACGAGTGGGCAGACAATATGTATTTGTCATATTATATTAACATTTATAAGTGATTTTCATAAAATGATGCTGGCTTTCACTTATCAACTTATTTTATTTTGTATTATATGCTCGTAGATTGCTTCGCATGCAGTCGTACAAAATATTACTGTTATAAACTCTACGCGTTGGACTTGTTTTGGCAAATATTTTTATGAATAAAGATCATGTTATCTCGCATTTTTTTAAGAAAAATTGTACCAGTGACACTTCATACTATCACAAGATATATGCTAAATTCATGAATTGTCGAATTTATTGAATTAAATCATGGAATAATGTGTGCATCTTATGCTAATATATTTTCACAAGACTAAGCCTGGTAGCATGAATTAATAACATAACGCAAGCCATTTACGAGTTTTATACAATCAAAATTAGAGTTGCATGGTGAATTCATTTGTCGTTGAAGCATAATGACGAATAGAGTTTAACTTGCTTCTATTCGCAAAGTGGGTGCGTAATATTGCAACTATTTGATGTATTTGAGTAAACAAATAAATAAGCTTATAACACTTTTAACTTGACTAGCATGTCATAATTTTCATAAGCGGGTAATCTCGTGTCACATGGCATCAAATGCGCAAAACAATATTTTTTTAACGAGCACATTAGAGTAACGAAATACTATTATTTAAGCTCGATATTCTAATTTTAATCATGACATTGCTTTTATGAGCATAACATGTTAATTATTAGTGATTTGCATCAATTATAAGCAATTAATAAGCATATGAAACGCATATTTATCCTCAATTTAGGATTTGATGACTCATTTTGTGATTCATATTTTTGTTACACTAAAAACATGGACATAGGAGCAACATATGTAGAAATTGAGGGTAAAAAATGGAAGAAGGCCACCTTAAAACATTGTGGAGGGGTCCATTAGTAACTTTTCAGAAGTAGAGAAGCCAATTATTAATTTCTAGAAGCATAGGGGCCATATTGCCATTTTTTAAAGTTAAAGGACCATACTACATTTTTTAGAACTATATGGGCCTTTCTGTAATTTTCTAGAACTAAAGGAGTAAAATGACAAATTCCAGAAAATGAAGGACCCTTGTTGGTCCACTTAAGGCAATCAGTAAGGCTAGAGGGGGGTAAATAGCCTTACAAAATCTTTTTTTCTAAGTTTTAAAATTTTTTAAAACTCTGGCAGCGGAATAAATATTTATTTAATAAAAACAATCAATCTGAACAATGAAAGTGTTCAGTCAAGAGTTTTTCTAATGAACAGTTTGATGACTCGACTGAAGTAATGAGACAAAGGCTGACTGAACCTTTAAGTAATGAAGTGCTTAAAGCTTTGGTCAATTCGATCAAGATGGCGAGCAGTAATGAACACAGTATGTAAAGTGGTTCATAGTATAAAAACTGCTACGTCCACTACCAAGTTGGTCAAACTTAGATTTTGAAGTACATTGATTATTAATAATCTAAATGATCACTAATGGATTAGTGTACAACAAGGACTTATGAAATTTATGGAGATTGTATGTTACAAGGAACAATACAATCTCGTGTGTTACAATCAATGATCTCTCAATAACTAAGTAGTTGGGAGAGATTCAGTGTGAGACCCCGTTCCCATTTTCATACTATTTCACTTATGGGTACTTTGAGTAAGTTTAATTATCAATTATCTTTACGTTTGTGCTTCAAACCACTTTGAGATGGGAAAAGTTAAACACAAAAGCATAGATACATGCTTAAACTCGGAATTTTGCCCATCCAAACACCATGTAGTAATTTGGTCATAACTTTGTGTAGAAAACTCGGATTTACAATCCGTTTAATTCTATGTAAACTAGACTTCAAGGGCTTTCCAACTATAACTTATTTGTAATTTTTGGACTTATAAATCATCCCAGGCATGTCTTTAAAGTTGACTGAAATTTAAAATGGTGACAGCATTAGACTATTTTAGTTTTGTTGACTTTTTCAAACTTTTGACTTGTTGACTCATTTGCTTGGTTGTTAAATGGCCACGTGAGAGAGATTCTTGGCCAACCATTTCCCCACTCAATACACCAACCTTAATTCAAATACGGTAGCGGCAACAGTAAAACCCGCAGTCGAGGCTTCCATTGCATGCGTTTCCAATTTCAAACTCAACAATTTGCAAACCTCCGTTTTGCAAACTCCCCATACTGAAAGCAACCCAGCAATTTTGGAGAAGGAAAAAGGGAGAAGAAGAAAAGGAAGAAGAATAAAAAGAGGAACTTTGATTTCACAATGAGGAAAGCCCTACGTATGAAATTCCTTCTATTTTAAAGTTCAAATAGCATTTTCGTTTTAATATGTGTGTTAGATATCATTTTATTTGCTGGATTTTGTTAATTTTCATTATATTATGTTTGGCATTGGTCGAAGGAACACCACAGTGGTGTTCGGGACTAGTTGAAGGAACACCATAGTGGTGTTCGGGAACCGCTGTGGTGTTCTTTTAACCATTCCCGAACACCACTATGGTGTTCCTTCAACCAGTCTCGAATACCACTGTGGTATTCCTTCGACCATTCCCGAACACCATTGTGGTATTCCTCCAACCATTCCCGAACACTACTGTGGTTTCCTCCAGCATTGTCTAAACAATTATTATTAATTAATTTTTTTTTGTGTTTCTACAACCTCTGCTGAACAACATATTGTAATTATTTACATTTCTTGTTTAATCGATTTAACTAAAATTATTTGTGTAGCAAATATATATGAAAGAAAAAGACCCACTGCTTCAAACAAAAGAGAAAGACAGCGTGAACAAAAAGCCTGAGGATCCCCCACACGTCCCATAGGAACAAGAACAACCTCCTATACAGATGACTGATTATAATTTTAAAAGAGATGCTGATTTTGAGTTCCTGGTTGATCAACACATCATACATACTTGGAGTTCCTGGTTGATCTTGAGAGAATTCATACGTATGTATGGGGAGCTGCAACTCTAGCTTATCTCTATAGATAGCTAGGACAAGTGTCTACATTCACAACCAAGCAGATGGCTAAATATTTCACGTTATTGAAGGTAGTAAATTCATATTTTTTACTTATGTTTTTTTTTTTGTTAAAATAAATATTTATTAAATTATGGAAATATTATTGTGTGTGTTTTATTGCATTTCATGTAGGCATGGATATACGAACGATTTCAAATGTTTAGGTCTCTACATAACATTGACTACTATGAGGAAAATCCCCTTGCAACGAGGTGGCTACCAAAGGCTGGACAAGGAACAACTATAGAAAGATTAATGGTAGTGCGTGAGGTTCTTGACACCTTAAACCAAGTGAAGTGAGTATTTATGTGTTTTTATATATTTGTATATACCCACACAGCAGAGGGTCTACACCATGTTCACGCTCATTTCATCATATATCAATCAATCCATGTATCGACATCATCCCTTGCAGCTCTCTAAATACAATTGATTTGTATTTATGCTGGACAACATTTTCTGCTCTTCTCAAATGACTGTTTGATTGCCATGTGTGATGTCTGTATTAGGGTGTGAATCTATCGCCAACATATCTCAAAGTTACCTTGACTCGAGCCAAGCTATTTTTTCAACAATGCATGTTGACTTTCCACCCTGAAATACAAGTTACACTCATTATTAAGTATATATCTAACAAAATACCTATTAAACAATGAATTCAACATGACATGATATTATGCGTTAAATACCTATTTGTTGTGGTTTTATCGAAATGCATGACTGCATCCATCCAAAAAGTTACAAATCTTTCCTTGTATGACACCAAACATTGCTTCATGACATATTTATGGCAAGTGGAAAATCTTTGAAGTCTGACTGGAGTCTTTATAGCAAGTCATTATAATTTGACTCAGTATTTACAAGAACCAATGTATTCCAATACATAGAAAAATAATCCCATTTATCTTTTACACGGAACAATTTCTTGAAATTTGCCAAAATGTTCTTGTCAATATGCCACCGACAGAGGAAATGAGAGGTGGGAAAAGTTCTCTGAATTACATTTATTAAACCAAGTTTTCTATCAGTAACAATCACGTGGGGTACAGAGGTTTGGTCAACCAATGATTTTAAGACTGTCAACGCCCATGTATAGTTCTCATCCCGCTCGAACTCCAAATAGGCGGCTGCAATATGAAATGTCATCTGTGTGGGCGTCACACTAACTTATACCTGTTTGTCTTGTACGTACAATCCATAAAGAGGACGCTTGGAAAATATCGCAATAACTCCACGCTTGTTGGGTGAGCGAAGAAAATATCCTTAACAACGTCGATCTTCTCGTAGCGATGGTAATGATATAAATATCTATGCTCATTCAACTTAAACATAAGCTGCTACATTTGAGACCGCCCCTCACGTTTGATAACTCTATTTTGCAAACGAGCATTGTAGATAGTCCTTATTGTGGACTTAATATCTATAAATTTTGATTTTAAACCAAACAAAATGTCTTTGTGTTTACTATTTGTGTAAGACAAATCAATGACACAGTCCTTCTCCTTCGGTTATAATTGACCATCATATGAGTGACCCTCCAAATACTCTGCAATTGGATGATTGTGGATACCACATTGCACATCCAATGCTCAAGGTCCATCAATTGATACTTGTCTACCCCTCAACCTAAATGGACAACCATACTTCTTCGTTTCAATTTCTCTTTTCCTCTTTGGTTTATTCACAACGTCCTTTTCAACAGTTTCCTCTTCGTTATTTACTCCAGACAACTTTTCAACCTTCTTGAATTCAAGGTAATTTTCACTATGTTCACACGCCAAAAGTAACCGAGCTCTTTTCTTACACGACCCACTATCTGACCTGATAATTACTATCACCATTCCATACTCCTTTCCCGTAGCAAGCACTCAATCAAACAATGTATCATGAGATATAAACAATTCATACGTCGTGAACACATTTGTGAATCTATGACAATATGTTGAACGTGTTCAATCTCGTTCATAACCGGAGCAACAGTAGTCTCCGTAGACAACGTGTTTGAATCATGTTTACAACAAACAAATAAAATTCAACAACAAAGAAGTTGAAAAGTTTCTGTTCGGTTAAGATCGATGGAACACCATAGTGGTGTTCGGTAACTGCTGATGGAACAACACAAGGGTGTTCGGGCACCTCTGATGAAACACCACTGGTATGTTCTGTTGGTGGTGACCGAACACCACTGTGGTGTTCCATTGACCACCGAACAAATCCGTCTCCAGCATGTACGAAAATTCATGAAAATATCGAATTTCAAACTTGAGAACGATAGATATACTTACATTCATTGTCTGCTTCACTTCTTTAGTCTCCATGTCTGATTTTTGTTACAATATCAATATTGAAACTTGAAGATTTGGGTTTGAGAGTTTGGTATGACTTGGTAGGAAGTTGGAGAAATTGTGTATGTTTTGGAAAGGAACGAGTTTATATTGTATTACGGATGAGAGTGTATTGAATAATTGTTTGGTGGTATATTTAGAAGTTTAGTAGACGTGTAAATATAATGATAAGTGTATTTAGTAAAAAAATAATATTTATGTTTTTTAAAATAATAATATTTTGTAATTTAATTTTAGAAGTGTATTTATTAATAATAAATAGTGGTGTTAATAGCGCAAGTATAATTTTGTATCCCCTTAAGCTCCGATAACTTAAATATCCAAAAGTACCCCCATTGTCTCCTAACCTACCCATTCAATACACAAAAAAACACTCCATTTTGGTCATGCTCTTCATTTTAGTTCCCAACAACACTCTTCGAAATTCTCTCAACTCAACACGCCGTCTAGGCGACACTCGCTACCGGTCCATTCGCCGGTAAATACGAACGGCGTTTCTAGATCGAATTCCGACCTGGGCCATTTCATTTCTCCGAAAATGCATACGGTATTTTTTCCAAAATTTTCTGGTTCCCAACCTTATTTTCTCTTTTTACTGCTTAATCAAAACACTTAAATTTATTTATACAGCTATTAGAATTGTAGGCTTTCGTATATGTATCACTTGCAATTTCTCTCTCTCTAAATTGTTTATAATTTTGGAGATTTCAGCTTTTAATTGCAACCGAAGAATCCCAAATTTTGCTTCTTCGGCTCTTCAATAGCAGTATCCAAACCCTAGACTCTATCAAGGACCGCATTGCTCAGATCTTTGACGTTTTCATCTGCAAATCCAACACTGATTTTCCCGATGCGAGGTAACAAGCAAACTGCGAAACACACACGCACGCATATTCATACTCTAGTGTGTGTAAGCGTTGGTATTCCAATTTGATATGTTGAACTTTTTTAGAACTTCTAGGCAAGAGGAGATGTTCCCTTCAACCGGTCGAGATGTTATTGCAACTGTTGGGAATAAATGTCAGCAAAGAACCAAAGATTGGTTGTCACATAAGAAGGATTCTGATGATGAAGGAGATCCACACACAGTTTTTAATGTATTGGATGCAATGCTGAAGGACAGTTTGGAGCGTATGAAAGTCATGAGGTCAAGATTCAATTTTTATTTTTTATAGCTTCAGTTATCTGGGATTTGATGAGTATGTCCTGGTTTGTTGTTTGAGTGCAAGTGTTTAGTAAGGACTATCTCAACAGCTTCTCGGTCACTTTTAAAAACAACCCCGGCAACGGCAAAGCGTTGTAAAATTTGAAAATCCTTTGATTTCTTTCTTGCTAAATGAGGTAGACCGCATCTGTAAATAATAACCTTCTAACTTTGGTCAAAGTCTTGTCCAACTCGAATTGGAATCCTAAGGCTGCCTGCGGTTAAAATTTCTTGGATAGCTGCCTTGGAAACATCCGAGTACTAAGGACAAAGAGAGAACTGATTTTGAACAGTCTCACCCACACTGTGAAACTGCATATACGCTGATCAGTGGTCACTCTTGAGTTACACACCATTTAAACATTTTAAATGTAGGCTTCTTATCTATTGCATACTTATGTTTTATACTTTTATGGTTGTACTAGGGGTTGTGCCACGTCACTTTAGGTGACTGCCATGCAATCACCCAATCTTCCTCAAACTAAGATCTAGCATACGGGAACATGCTAGGCTCCGTGAGATAGCCTAAAGGGGGGCCAAGACCAAGTCCGTTAACCCATGGGTAATGACACACATATTCACGGTCGCACCCCGGCTCTAAGGTCAAGATGCTCAGTGAAGAGGACAGTGAAGAGGACTTCTTGCCTGACCCTAAGAGATGGAGCTAGCTAGAGAGCCCTGACCTCCAAAGGCTAAGGGTTTTGAGGAAAACTCTTGCATGACCCTAGGAGATCAAGCTGGTTTTAGTACCATGATCTCCACTCGATAATGGTTGTAAGGAGATAACTCTACGCCTAAGGAATGAGGCAACAACTTATCGCGAACACTTCCTTCCCTTAGGGATGACCCGACTTACGACACTACTAAGCGATCTACTCTAAGTGCAATGACTGGCCTAGGGTTCCTGAATCCCCAAGCCTAGCCGGTTTTGGAAACTTTGAGGGTTATTGCCTTATTGGTTTGGCGACTGTGTCGAGAGAAAGTCTCACCCGTTGTATGTGTGCGAGACCATGTGCGATGTGTGTGACCTGATTATCGAGGAGAGAGAGCTGGTTGTAGTCTTGCTTACGGAACACTTGTCCTATGATCATGTCAATAGGACGATGACAACTAGAAGAAAATCCTGGAATATTCCTTGTGTCATTTCACACTCACTTTAAATAGAGGTTAGAAACCTCATTTTATAGTTAATTGTTAATCGACAATTTAACCCAAGTTTCTAGCTTGAGACTTGAGCTAGTGAGTATTGAAGATCACTCTCTCCATTATTAGCCTTTGCCCTCTTTCTCTTTACCTTATCAGTGTTGACTTTCACCCTGACCTTTTCTCTTTGAGGATGTTTGATAGATACGTGTCACGCCAAATACTTTTCCCATCACACATCACACCCCTCAGGGACACTCACATTCTACGATGGTAATACAAAACTACCTGTTTTTAACAAATTTAAAGTTCACTTAAAAAACATAGTGCATATGTTATTCATTTTGTTACTAAAATGTTTGCGATGATTTCTGCAGGGAAAGCATGTCATGGTCTCATGCTGGCCTAAATGGCTGCACTTTTCGGGCAGATTACACTTCCCGAGTAGCAATGATTAGAGCTTTGAGTTTGGAAGGTAAGTATGGAGTAGCTCTGTGGTTACGGAGTAAAATGATGCATGAAGGTGCCATTCCTGATGTGCTGACTCATAATTACTTAGTTAATGGATTTTGCAAGTTAGGCTTCTTAGAGAAGGCAGAATGGCTTTTCCGAGAGATGTCATTTTGGGGTCCTACTCCAAATTTTGTTACTTTTAATACTTTAATGAATGGCTATTGTGCTATTGATAATGTTGATAAAGCTCTTGATCTCTTGTCTACCATGACTAGTTGGGGTATAAAGCCAAATAGAGTTACTTGTAATATTCTTGTAAATGCACTTTGCAAGAAGGGCCTGTTGAAGGAGGGTAGGAAACTTCTTGTTGAACTATTAGATGAAAACTGTGAAGGCATAACCTCAAATCTAATTACCTCAACAATACTCATGGATAAATACTTTAAGAATGGGGATATGTCTCAGGCTCTCAGTCTTTTGGAAGAGATCTCCCAGAAGGGTAACCAAATGGATGTTGTTGCGTATAATGTTATTATCCATGGATTCTGTTTGAATCAAGATGTGACTGTTGCTTGTACATATGTTAGTGAAATGCTTAAAAGTGGATTGCTTCCTGATATTTTCACATATAATACTCTTTTAAGTGTGCTTTGTAAGGTAGGGCAGACTGATGATGCATGTCATCTTCTTACTGTTATGTCAAGAATGGGTGTTACTCCCGATCATATCTCATACAAGATGCTCATTCAAGGCTTGTGTAAGAACGGAGATGTAGTTACAGCTAATAAGTTTCTTGAATGTATGTTAGAGAATTCAATTAGACCTGAGCCTCTCATTTGGAATGTAATAATTGATGGTTATGGGAGATGTGGAGATTTGCGAAAAGTTTTAGCTATTAGGAATCAGATGGTGGCATACGGTGTTTCTCCAAATGTATTTACATATAATGCATTGATTCACACTCTAGTAGAAGGTGGAAAAATTGCTGAGGCTTTTGTTTTGAAGAAGGAGATGCTGTTAAATGGTCATCTTCCGGATTTAGTCACTTATAATCTGTTGGTTGGTGCTGCTTCCAACAATGGACACCTTCATTCTGCAATTCTACTGCATGATGAAATACTGGAAAGAGGTTATAATCCTGATATTGTGACTTATACTGAGCTGATGAGAGGTTACTGTTTGAGAGGTGAAATAGAGGAAGCTGAGAAAATACTTCTCAAAGTACAGAGGTCTGGTTTGTATCTTGATCACGTTCCATTTCTAATACTTATGAAAAAGTATTGGAAGATGAGAAAGCTTGACAAGGCATATGACCTTTATCAAAAATGGTTGAAAAAGGATAAATGAGTGTGATTTCATGAGCAAATGTTTGCAGGGCTTGGGTGGTCAAGCTATGCTGTTGATGTTGGCAGTTTTCTGCCTGCTGCAGATGTATTTTGCCTACTCCCATTCTGGAGGTATGTTATCTCTTATCTCCGAAGTTCTAAGGTTTGATCTTACACTTCTAACATTTATATACCATTTATTTTATAGTTTTCTCCTTTTTGTTGAATGATTAATTGTCCTCTGTTGATATTTATTCAGATCTTTCGTTTAGACACCTTATGCCAAACTCTTAATCTGTAGCAACTGTAATCCAGCATATTTGATGTCATGTGATTTTCAATAATTGCTTATACAATGAAACAACCCTGTTGTTTTACAGTTAAGCTGACTTGAGGAACAAATTGCACATATAAAGGGGTCTAAAGTTGGGTAACTCCTCAGTGCTTTTTGTATCATATTGCGTGTCTTTGCTTTTGGCAGAAGCTCTTGTGAGGCTGTTGGGAAAGTTTGCATGATCTAATTTGCACTTAAAAGCTAATCCACATGATTTGGGTGAAGATGTAAGTGCATTGGTGCCTTCTCCGATGATCTCTTTTTAACGACGGTGGAGGTGGTGCTGGATGCAGCCGATTTGTGAAGCCCACGGTGGTTGACTAAGTAGACTACAACATATCATTAGGTACTCTGCTCAAGTAAACTCGGTCAATGATGTAGAACATGTAGTGTGGGAACTCTGCTCAAGTAAACTAGGTCGACTAAGGCAGTACAGGATGCATTTGCTGGATATGGAATCCCAGTTCCTGAAACAATAGAACACCCAAGGCAAGTTCCGGAAGCAGATAATCCTGGTGCTGTTTTCTGAAATTGGCAGAGGCAATTTATGAGGTTAGTCCATATATTTTCTTTTTGAATTAAGCTCTTATTTTAGTTTCTTCAGTAAGTTGTTGCTTTGGAACATTCCTTGTATCCCAATTAGTAAACCATTTCTAGTTTTTTATGGCTGAAGGTGAGAAAATTACTGCATAATAGTTTACTTTCTCTATATCCCTGACTCTCACAGATGTCTGTTGATGTAAACTTGGACTGATTTTGTTTGGTGATGGCAAGAATTATCATTCTTGATGTGTTTTAACAAGGTAAAAATGCTAAAGAAATGACATGGTTTGTTTTATCTTACCAGTCGATTGTTTTTTCTTCTCTATTGTCTCTGCCTTCTGTTTTCTATTGTGGATAACAATTCAGTTTCTTAATCCAGTCAAATATGTAGATCTCCTGTTGGCCAAATTTAACGTGAACCCTGACCTGCCTTACAGGATGTCAGCCACCCTAATCTTTGTTGGGTCGCCTTTGGTTAGCTACTTGTGATGCTGAGAAGACAATCATGTATGCCTGTGGGTTATTAGGTGCTTATTATTCTCCTCCACCCTACCCCAAATTTCTTTTAAAACCAAAAAAAAAAAACCCAATAAATAAAAATATCCCATCTATGTCCACCTCCTACCTTGCCAGGCCTTTAAATATTTTGTTATAAATGTATAAGAACTGATTGGAGAAAAAATAAGATGATTAATGCTCGGTTTGTTTCACGACGGATTGTTTTGGTGCTTGGAATCGGCTACACGAGGATTGGATAAGGGTGTGAATCTGAGTATTAGATCTGAAATTTCAAGATTTTGCACTAATTTAGTGGTAATACTGGCACACCCACACCCGTGTCCTTTGTGTCGACACGAGTACTTTGCAAATATGAAGGATCGAGGTAACTTAGGTGCTTGCTAGGAGGAAAATTAGTCAACCCTAAGATATTTTGCAAGTTCCTACCAACATTCCAAAATAAATTCCTTGAGTAGATTGTCTATAATACCCTTATTAATCGTGAGATTTAAAAAAATGAGATACCCATTGGTTTGTTTCACGACGGATTGTTTTGGTGCTTGGAATCGGCTGCGAGGATTGGATAAGGGCGTGAATCTGAGTATTAGATTCGAAATTTCAAGATTTTGCACTAATTTAATGGTAATACTAGCACACCCACACCTGTGTCCTTCGTGTTGACACAAGTACTTTGGCAAATATGAAGGATCGAGGTAACTTAGGTGCTTGCTAGGAGGAAAATTAGTCAACCCTAAGATATTTTGCAAGTTCCTACCAACATTCCAAAATAAATTCCTTGAGCAGATTGTCTATAATACCCTTATTAATTGTGAGATTTAAAAAAAAGAGACCCATTGATTTGACACCTCTAAAGGGTGCTTTGAGGGCATTAAAGAAAAATTACGTTGAGTCAACCCCCTTCTTAAAACCTGTGCAAAGTTATAATAGGGGACACTTAATTTGGAACGGAGGGAGTATGAGATGATCTCCCACTCTTCACAAGGAAACTGGCTTGCGCATTAAAGATCCATACATTTTCTTGAAATTGAAGCTCTGGACTCTTCCAACTTTATATTACTTTTGTCTTTCAAAAGTTGGTCATTGTCCTCCGCTGTTTCATTAAAGATGGCTCAAATAATTTCCGACCTACATCAAATGTGCCAGACTAGGAGAATAGAATATTTGTAAAGGAAAATTGATGTCCATCAAAATAATTTCTGGAAATTATTTTCCTGAAGTTATTTTTATGGTGCCTAGAGATGATAGTAGCTGTCCCTATTGGAAACCAGGCCCTAAAAGTGAGGGTATAATTCATCAGAATGCCAACTGCTCAAAAGTAGGAGCGAAGATAGATGCTGAAGCCTCACTTCACTAGTCCTTTCTTGAGACAGAACTCTCAAGGACTGGAAATTCTTGAGCCAATCAGCCAATCCAGTCCAAAATTCACTCTTTCCTAGAATTATTATAATTTTAATACAATGTAAAGAAGGGAGTACTTCCACCCCTATTGTGCCTCTCCACCTCCGTTGTTAACAAAAAATCAAATAATAGCTTTACAAAGATATATCAAGGAAAGTTGTGCATGACGGTATGAAAGCTATGCAGAGGTTGAAAATAGTTTCCTATGGATTCTTCTTTCCCTCATTTTGAACTCTAGCTCCCAATTTCGTTGATCCCTCTTTTCTTGGTGAAGTTTGTATATCATGACGGACTTGTTAGATCCGAAATGCCAAGTTTTACCTTCTCCATTATCCGCACAAAATTTCTAGAATGGAGGAGCCATTGGCTAGCTTGTTATTTACTTATATGTGCCACATAATGTGTAGCAATAATCGACTGCATCAAATAGGCTTGCTTCTCTCTCTCTTAGGTACCTGTGGCCAAAGTAGTTTACAGTTACTTGTATTAGAAGCATTTGTTACATTACACCACTACTTTTGGTACATATGTTCCATAATTTGCCTTGGAAGGAGTGGCATTCTCTTTGCACACTGTAAGGTTCCAAGTATGTGGCGTGGTTCGGCGACCTTCATAGGTCCCAAGTACAGAAATATAAGAATGCAGATTGAAGCATTCTCTCTTCCTGTGTGTCCGCATCCTTATAAGTGTGTACTCTTTATAATGATAAAGTATCAACGTTCAAATTGGAACCTGGAAGCGTCCTAGGACTTGGTTTGAACTTCCTTCAGGGAAAGTGTGGCATAAGGGTTAACATCGATGCTCAAGAGGTTAGTAGTTACGCTTTTGAGTATTCTGCTTCACTTCTAATATTTAAACACCCTGGCGCGGCTGAGAATATTGAGAAGACGATGAGGAGTTTTTTATGGCTTGGGAGAAAGTATACCTTCCCAAGGAGGAGGGTGGCTTAGTTCTCGGGAACCTTGTCTGTAGGAGCTGCAATCCATATGGCATAAAATGATTAAGAGCAAATTTGGTGTGTATCAAAGTTGGTGGCTCCAATTCTGACAAAAGCTCATGAACTCTCGGTAGTTTCTTCCATTATACAAGTTTAGGGTTGGGGATGGGTCTCGGATTCGTTCGGGGAAGATGTGGGTGGGAGATCCCCCCTCTGAACATTGCTTTCCCTCGTTTGTTTTGTTTCTCAACAGTTTATATGGTTCCTCTATTTCGACTATTTTTTGATGGATGACTTTTAGCCTACATCCAGGGGACATAGCCAAGTCCTTTAGTTTGGGCCTGCTTCAATTGAGAGACTTGGTCCAATCGATCCTTGGCTTCCGAGAAAAGATTGGTGTGGCCAGTGTCCGAGCCTGAGCTTTGGGCCCTTGTACAAGGACTTGAAATTGCCTCGGCTAGTGGATATAGGAGGCTCCATCATTCCTGAGTGAAATCTGGGCAGGAGCTATGGACGCCCTTTGATCCCTTATGGTCGAGTGGGGGCATTGAGAAGTGACGCTTTTTTGACTCTCGTACTACTTTCTTTCGATGAGACATCTCAACCATCCTGAGGGGGATCTTGGACCTGTGCAAAAGGAGACCTAAGTCTTTAAAGAGCAAGATGAGAAGGCTCTTCTTCCTTCCTTCCTTGAGTGAAAGGCGATGGTCCGAGACTGGCTAGCGCAAGGGAACCTTCTTTTCTAGCTTTTTCGTGGTCTAAACCCGTCTTTTTTCTTTGAAACTGAAACTTTCGATCGAGATTGTATCACCATTCCCAACCGGTGAGGTCGAATAGGGAAAGAAAGTAACATTCTCTATGAATGATTAGATTTTGTGTGCTTCTTTTTTAGTTGTTTTCGTTTGTTTTATATTTCCATTTTTTGTTGATGGGCTTCTTTTCTGATAAACTACCCCTCACCTTTTTTTTTTTTTTTTTTTTTTGGTTTTCCAATGTCTTTTGGATGAATGATTAGTAGGGATGCAATCGCGAGGATCCCGCAGTATTTCCCATTAACTTTTTGCCAGATGATATGTCGCTCTTTTTGAATGTAAAGAAAGAATATCTTTCTTCTTGTGTGAATTGATTTATGAATATGAGAAAGCTTCAGAGCAGCCCGATTCATTTGAACATTTATGATCTCAGCTAAAGCTGCTCTTTGCAGAGGGAGTCTTGTCTATGCTCCTGTTAAATGAGAGTTCCCTTTGATCATCGCTGGGTATTTTTGACCATTTGTTATAAATTATGTTTGCGTTATCTTTATTATTATTTAATTTTTTAATTATTTTTTGCCTAGGGTTAGAAACTACAAAATATTCATGTAAAAACTACAGCTTGTTTCAATTCATGACTCAAATTTTGACATGATACATACCTTTGGTCGTTTTCTCTCATACATGTGGATTCATGGTGTTCTAAAGGCTGAAGATTGCTCTTCTTTCTTGTTTATGTGGCATCTGCTGGGTCAATATCCAACCAGTCAGGTCTGTCAAGAACTCAAGATTTCTGTGCCTTCCATTTTGATATCTCTCAACTCTCAGTGCTCCACTATCATTCAATTTGTTAGTGCATTAGGTCTATAAGCTCATGCCTAGTCTGATTTGTTAGCTAATTTCACCAGAGGGTAAATCAGGTGAGGTCCATCTATGACGAGATTGATTGACATAAATCACTAAACAAGACGAGAAAATCCACCGAAACAACATCATAACTAGCAAATACCCAATCACAAATTACTAAGAATACAAGCCACACCTTATAAAAAGTCAATTGAATCAAGTATGTTTCAGCGCACAGATTTCTGCTTTTGCACAGTACTTCAGACAAATCCCTAATTAGGCAAGTACATAGAGTACCAGCTCATTAAGTAGATTTTCCTAACAAGGTAACAAACATATTACGATCTTGTTTAAAGACTGCCACCCCTCAGTGCAAGAACAAGATGAAGTGCAGAGTCCCCCCCTCCCTTCCCCTCAATGTTGTAGTCTTTAGCTGTTTTATAGGTCTCCCCTAGCATAAATCAACCTGCACAAAAAAAACACACACGTACACAAGATGTGGAATTATAAAGACCATGGCAGCACAGTAACAGATACCATCAACTCACACATGTTCATATTCAGGAGATCCACAATGAACGCACTCTAAGGAGTGTTTATGGCCAAGGAAAGAAACCAAGCTTGTATGTGGGCCGAAAGAGAACCTAGTGTAAGGATTAGACAAGAAACCTACAAAGGATCAAGCAGTAGTGAGAACGTCGTGATGGAGCCAAGAGAAAACAAACCCTAACCCTAGAAAAGTGAGCGGTACCAGATGTGGTCAAAGTAACTTAAAGCCAATACTCATGTTGCGCCAATCCAACAACCAAACATGACCAAAACTCCCAACCCCACTAACCCTACACCATCATCAGTCAAGGATGAATGGCCAAGATTCAAACCAGCCCTCTTTGCAAATCCGGTGAGGCAAACTGTGTCATTGCCCCTTTTCATAGAGTTTCTGCTGCACCTACATACAGTAAACAACAAAGTCAGATTGGTCATTGGACTGGAAGAGAGTGGATGAGTCGCGTACCTTGTTAGAATCCAGATTCTTGGTCAATTTACCATTTGCTTGCATGTGTTCCAAGTTTAATTTACATCAAACATTGGACTGTCCATTGGTCAACTACTAATCTTCAAGTCTCCCCTATCTGCAGTTTTTCTTGGCCGTTTTTTACAATAGCTGTTAAGGAATGTTACAGTTATTATAGTTGAATTTGCTTGTCACAGGAAGATGGAAAGTAAAACCGAAGTCGCATCAGTGAAGTTGCCATACCTTTTGCTCAAGTTTTCTGTTGTTGTCAGTGAGCTGTGTCAATGGCGACAGACAGAGTTGGGTTATGGGGATTTGATATACTGAAGAGTGGACCGAACCGACTCCTGAACTGGGAGCCATCCGATTAAGTTTACGTGTTATCTTGAGGATTTGTTGGCTTTTTAGAGTGGGATGGCGATTGTGATTGTGATGGTGATGTTTCTTTAAAAAACGAATCTCAACTTATAGAAAATGGCCTAATACTGTTCTCTGGTCCAACCTGGCTTTCCAGTGCACTTAACAAAAGTGTGTGACAGTAACCCAGTTTGATAGTGCTCTTTCTCTCTCTCTCTCTCTCTCTCTCTCTCTCTCTCTCACACACACACACACACACACACACACTAAACTGGGGTTATTAAAATTTTATACGAGTCTTACTTCAGCTCCACTTTTGCATGGTCCAAGCAACTTTGATCAAACTTTGCGTCCACATATCTTCTACGCCTTGGTCTAGAGGAAAGTTTCAAACTGAGGTCTTTACCTTTCTCCACATTGGTGAAACTTTTTTTTTTTTTTTTTTTTTTTGGGGGGTGGGGGAAGGGAATATTTATATTTAAGGTAAATTACAAATAACCTCCCTCAACTATGGGTTGGGTTTGAATTGCCCTTTCAACTACCAATTGAAGTAATATGTCCTCCTTAACTATAATATTTTCTTTAATCGTAGCTATGTCCTCCTCAACTATAACATTTTCTTTAATCGTAGCTTTTGTTTAGGCATTGTCATTTAAGTTGATGTAAAATGCTCACGTAAGACTCATGTGATCTCTTTAGGTAGTTTTTTTTTAACCATAATGTTCTATTAGTGTTTTAATTTACTATATTATCCTTATTCTAAGACCCTCTTTGTACATAAAAATGATCATTAAAATAATTTTTTATCTTTATTTTAAATATTATGGTAAATATCATATGTATAGATGGTGACATGAGTGTTTTGGACAAATTTTGTGAATTCAAACCACACTGTCTAAATAGAAGGTGCAATTTAAGAAAATATTATCGTTGAGGGGGGTACACTGCTTCAATTAGTAGTTGATGGGGGCAAATCAAACTCAATCTATAGCTGAGGGGGTTATGTGTAATTAACCCTTATATTTATTCACAAAATTGCTGGTTTCTTCAAAATACTATTAAAAAAGATTGTACGACTTCCTAGAGAAATATAAATCAAATCGTACTAGGTATCTTACAAAGAGTACAAGGGATATTAAGTGCGCGACTTGAAATTATCTTTTGTTTCAATAAATAATGTAATGAAAAGGAAATTTTACAAAAGAATGAATGACTGATAAGTTGATAGCATATAAGTTTATTAGACAAATAACGAAACCCACATACTTGCAAAGAAACAAAAAAGTTGTGTTCTTCTACTAGCGACTACATAAAATTATTTAGTCCCAAATTGGAATACAAAATACAGAAAAGAGTTTTTAATTAAACATAAGCAACAACATCACAAATATGATCTTAAAACATTTAAGGCCAGACCCACCATCCCATTGGCTCTTCCTCCCGGTGTTGCTGCTGTTCCGCCGCCACAAACACATTGGAGAAGTAGCTCTGCCCATCGTCACTACCATCGTCCTCTTCGGATTGGTCAACCGGGGCTACATACTCGGGATAGTCATCGTTTGGGAAGTATGAATCACCGCTGTCCACGAGCTGCGGACCGTCCTGATCATCCACCACTGCACTTCCACCACTCCCTGTGCTGAGGTGGTCCTCCACCTTCACATTCAGTTCAAGGTCCAGGATGTCGCCAGCTTCTACAGGCGGTGAGTTGGATATCTCGGCTGAAACTGCCACCCCATCCACCTCCTTAGGTTGCAGCTTCTCAGTCAAGGAGACAACCTGTAATACTACTATATTGGGTTAGTTTATCTGTCTGCTACATTCCAGTTGCTTTAGTTAAACAACACCTAGCAGTTTGACTGGATACACGAATTAATAAAAATTAATTAATTTTTATTAATTCGTGTATCCGGTCAAACAGAGCGATTAATTAGGAACAATAGTGTTAATCAGTCAAGTGGAGTAGTATATATGTTGGGTTTATCAAAGGTATAATCGTCTTTAGGATTTGAAAACCTATCTTATCTTGTCTTTTTTAAATCAAAGGTGGGGTTTAGAACATATGCTCTATTAATTTCCATAGACATGATAATTACATGTCACACATTTTGTAGCTAAGATCGAATCTTCTAGCTTATGTACGTAGGACCGACAATATAGCAGTCCGATTTATTCCACATGCCTAGCCAGGTGTTGATGTGATTATGATTGAATTGTCTGATGGCCAGGAGAAAATCAATTTAAGAGGCGATTGAGATCACTCTCGGCTCAGTTTTTGGCCATGGAGAGACGGCAATAGCATCTCTAACCCCCTCGACAAGCAACAAATTAGTTTCTCCTACTCCCTCCCTCGCGGTTCTAAAATAAGTATTCTTTTAATTAAACAGAAGATTATGGGCAAATTTGAACAAACCACTATTACTTCTTAACGTTATTTTTAAGAGTCATTTTCTAAGGATCGATAGTGTTAAGGGATCGATATCCATGGCTAAGAGGACCTTCCACTCCAACTGTAAGTTCGACTCGAATCTAATTCATTAAAATAACAAGATAAATAAACTTTAATGACCCTGCCTAGTTAAGTTGATGAGGGAAAAAACTTCTGAAAAATACTACTGTATTTAATGTAATTTCCAACCAAATTTTATGTTATATCCATGAAATCACATAATTGCTAATCAAATCAACAACTTATTTGACGATGCCAGTTAAACAGTCATAATTAAGAATTTTTCTAGATATTCAAAATCGATCGCAATAAATATAAACTTACTTGTTCGTAACTATTTATTAACTAATTAGTACTCCCTTCTTTTTTCTTTTTTTTTCCGTCTTAAAATAATTGTCTTGTTTGAAAGTTGATATTTTTACAAATTTACTCTTACTTTTTCTTTCTATTTTAATTATGGACTATATACAAATAGGCATTTAAAAAAACTACACATTATACTAATATTAATAATCAAATTAATTATTTTTTTTAATCCATATGCCGGATCAAATAAAATAATAATTTAAGTACTAAGGAAGTATATTGCATGATGTATAAAATGAATATACCTCAGATTTAAGCTTTTCGTTATCCTTGACGATGGAGTCATAGTCTGATACAAGGGAATCATACGAAGCTTTAAGTCGATCATAATCCCTTTCTAGCTGTTTGGTCTTCCACCGTGCACGTCGGTTCTGGAACCAAACCGCCACCTGCCTCGGCTGCAGTCCTAGCTTCTTAGCTAGCTGTGTCTTTCGATCCGGCTCCAGTTTGTTCTCCTCCTCAAAGCTCTTCTCCAGCATGTGCACCTTACATTAAAATTTTCCAATCGACCAAATTATAAAAACCAGATCCACCATACTTATTTATCTATGATTTTGAATCAATTTTCTAGTATCGGAAATTCGATGCTCAAATAGTACAGGTCAAATAAAAGGTCTGTGGATGCGAATATTCTTATTTTAGTTTATCTCAAAGGAATTAATTAAAGGCGTCCTCAACTATAGATGCTTTATTGACTCCGGCAGTCGAACTGACCTGCTCCGGACTGAGACGTCGTTTCTTCTCCGGCAACCGTTCGTCGTAATACTCCTCTTCATACATCTCGTCCGGCGAGCTGAAAAACGGTCGCCTCTTCGATGTTTCCTCCACGTTCAGCATCGATCTTGCTCCTATAAATTAAATCACAAAAATCTAAAATCAACCTGAAATTTATCAAAACGAAAATGAATCTTCGCTTCGTTCATTCATCGATCAAGTTTGTATATGATAACAAAACTGAAAGAAATTATGATATGGAAATCATAGAGGAGAAGGCGGACTAATTACCTCGAAAGACGTTTTCGTCATTCCCGAGGAACAACATGTTGCTATGACACGATGGATCGAAGAAGATACGACCGGAATCCATAATTCCAAAAAGTTTGTTTATGACTTGTTCGATTTAGATCTCCTATATATAATTATATGTATGCTTCTGGAGAATTTAGAAAAACCCTAGGAGAGAGTTTGATTGAAATTAACTAAACAAACGTATATACGTATATATAATCGCTTTTGATTATATTTTAGAAAATCATGATCTTGTGGCGGAAGAAGCTAGTACTCCACAGCAGTCTAGCCGGAGACTCCAACGGACAAATACAAAATCCCATCACGCGAGCCACCTTATCCACCTGCTCTCTCCCCCAATTTTCCCGTGCTGACGTATTAGATTTTCCCGGTGAATGATTATGCTCGTTTGTGTTAGGCCTAGACGGGATGGTGGTTCACAGGGTGAGACCCGGCGGGGGCCGGAAGGTTTTTTGCGGACTCTGTGTGTTTGTGGTAGGTGTGTTTTGCAACTAAAGTTGATAGAGGAGAGGGCATTGCATTTTATATTCGTCCATGTAGTATCGAAATTACTCGCGTACCCCTGGGAGGAGCCCGTCAACTTAAGTATTGAGAGGGACAATTTACCACATTAATTATGCCTTAGAGCTTGACATGTGTTATGTTTTAAATTGGAATATTTGAGATAAGTTACTTTTAGCTATTGAATAAGAACAATGCTATAGTTATCGTGCCAGGGTGTATTGCAAATTTGCAAGTATCAATTGCATGTTTACATTGTTATATTTTTCAAACAAAGGTACAATGTTAAAAAGGTAAAAATTTAGAAAAAATTATTTTACGAGTATTTTCTGCAAAACAAATTCTATTGATCCGATTTATCGTTTGTTAGTGGACTGAGCTGTAAAAAAATAAAGCTTCATCTAACGAATTAGTATGCTAAAATAGTCTCATAAAAGACCTATTTATGCTAAAAACATGTGATTAATGCCTGCGACACACCAAGCGATAGGTCGTCTATAATAAACATTAAAACATGTCTAACTCTAAAGCACAATTTGTTGATTATTAACTCATACTCGCTAGGTGCCAAACTTGTGTAATAGGAAAGGTTTACAAAAATTACAAACTGAACTAAGTCGATAAATCGAATTGAATTGGTACAAATCAAACCAAACTAATATTTTCAATTTGGTCCTGGACCTAAGTTTTAGAAGAACCAGTGATTTTGGATTTTACAAATGCAGAACCAATTGAAACCGAAATGAACCAATTTATACGTGTGTGTATATATATAAATATATATGTGTGTGTGTGTGTGTGTTTTTACTCAAATATATAAAGTATATATAATTATTTTTGTAAATAAATATTTTTAATTTTTAGTTTTGTACCGTACTATATATACTAACTTTAACATTTTAGTTTTTATTTTCTATCCCTAGTGTGTTAGAATTTGTTGTTTTGATTGGTTCTGGAATGTAACATGTACTGTAATCTCGCTTTAAAAATTCAAAAGAAAACAGTTTCAAGTTACAAGGCTTAAAAAATGATAAATGCTCAGGACCAATAAAAGAGTGGAACTGAACCAATAGAATCAAACCAGTGTTTCGATTCTCATTTGATTTGGTTTAATTACTCCATGACTCTAAATTTTCAAGAACTCATATATTGGTAATGGACATGATTCCCTATATTTTAACAAAAACTGCAATGAATCGAGCCATAAACACCACTACTAGTAGGTAACAATAACACTCCAGTGGATTGGCCAACTCATTTGACTAGAGTTTTAAAAAAATAGTTTTGTAGTAGCTTATTTAACTACAAAATGAAAGGTGTACAAAGATAATATTAAGCGTGGTCAAGTGGTAAAATTTGAACATCATACTATGAGAGGTCTTGGTTCGATCCACGGATAGAATTTAGAACTATTAAAAAAAAAAAAAATAGGTCTGAAATTGTGTTCTATGGGGCCCGAGAGGACTGTTTGGTAATTTAAGTGACTTGATTTTCGTAGGTGCATAAGGGTAGGGGAGTGACTAACTTGCGCGGGAAGTGACGGGGGTGTTAGATTGGATCTGAGCCCGTTGGATGAGGCTGAACACCATATATTGAGGGAAGAATCGTAGGTTGTGCCAGAAATATACAGATCAGCAGGAGAGAGAGAGAGAGAGAGAGAGAGAGATTCCCACTCATAAAAATGGTTGCCATGCTCTCTGGTCGGGGTTTGTCAAATATGGTTAAAGTCAACTTGTTTGACGTCCGGTTAACTGTCTGGTTTCTTCATACTGCCACCATGAGAGATGGCAAATTTTGCAAAACTTATACTTTCTCCGTCCCTAAATTATTATTTTGTTTGACATGGTACACAAATTAAAAAATATTAATTAACTTAATTATTAATATTAATATAATTTATTATTTACTTTAATACTCAGGTACATGTGGTCTATAGTTAAAGTAAAAAGAAAAAATAAAAATAAAATGATAAAAATAATATTCTAATCAGGGGTGAATCTAGGATTTTGTTATCACATAGGCTTAATATTTAGACAATATTAGTTGAATATCCGTCCTACGGACAGAAAAAATTAAAAATTATGCATTTCACATTTTAGCATAGTCACATAAATTCATATATACCTAAAATGTGAAGGAAAAAAAAAAGATTAACACGTGTTTGTATCACTTTTTTTATTTTATTACAAAATTACTACTCTATTTTTTTAGAAATCTATACTGATCAATTTAAATACAATGACCTTAACTAATCAAAACAGTAATTAAAAAAAAAGTATAAATAAGAAAAGATTTTATAGATTTAGGATATGGTTAAAGCCAAAACAGTAATTAGAGAAAATATTTTAAATAAAATAATGTTTTACAGATTCAAGATACAGTTAATAACCATGCATAATAACTTATTGAAAAAAGAATTACATATAGTCAGTGACTTATTGAGTGTTATTCATTACATACATAATTATAAAAGAGCTTAAGCTAACTAAATCTAACTCTGTGAGAGAACAGAGATGTAACTGGTTGTTGTTTTTTTGGTAATTTGGTGGAAGATCAAAGACACAGCACCGAGTGAATAAGGGAGAGAGATTTCAGATAAGTACTGTGGGATATATGGAGAGAGAGTGAGTGGAGAGTTGAGAGGGTTGACATGTGAGTTTAGGTTACATAAATTATTATTATTATTTTTTATTGGCTAATTTTGAGGTGGGCTTGAGCCCCACTCACAATACATGTAGATTCGCCCTTGGTTCTAAAAAAGAAAGTTTCAAACAAGACAATTATTTAAGGACAGATAAAAAAGAAAAAGAAGACAATAATTTAGGAATGGAGGGAGTATATTTAATTACCATGGTAAATGGCATTATTACTATTATTATTATTATTATTATTATTATTATTATTATTATTATTATTATTATTATTATTATTATTATTATTATTATTATTATTATTATTATTATTATTATTATGGTACTGCAGCATAGAATATATAAGGAAATATTTATTGGTATTATACCATTAAATCATCAGTTGATGAGATAGTTAAATACTAATAAAAATTTACCCTTTAGATAAAGTGTATAATAAATTTTTAACCAAAATTAGTAAAGTTTAAAGGTTAGCAGGCTTCAAACTTCAAAGTCCGCTCATTTATATTGTTCACCTTACCACAATGATAACTTTCTATTGATATTTAATCACCACATCAGCTACTGATGTAGTGATTTGGAATTGCTAAATTTTCCACACCTTTTATATCCATTTTAAATTTGTGTGTATTACTTGATATAGTAAGATGTTGTGACAATTATAATTTGGCCAATTCTAATAATGGACTCTCTTCCCAAAAATGAGGGACTGTTTTTTCTTATTTTTTAGAAAAATTAAGGTAATTATCTATTAAAAAGTTCAATAACACATACTCTCTCCGTTTCCAAATAACTGTTCTATTTGACACATTAAGAAAATACTAATTGAATCTATTATAAATATTGGTTTATATGTGTTTCACTTTAAAATTCATGTGCAAGTGAGATTTATCATTAGAGTAATGCTATAGGTACCTAAAGAGTACTAAATTTTTTGCTTCAAATGATGTGTTAGCTGATGTGGTATAAAAAATAAAATTAAAAATCATAATTAATGCATCACATCAGCTGACACATTATTTAGTGCAAAAAATTTGGTACTCATTAGGTACCCATAGCATTACTTTTATTATTAAAATAAAAAGTAAAATAAGGATAAAATAATAAAAATATTTTCTTAAAAATAAATGTTTAAAAACTTGAAAGTTATTTGTGAATACGTAATACCTTTGGGACAAACTCTCAACTGTCTAAGATCGTGAGGTACCGTCAAATTATCATGAGTAAGGATCTTAAAATTGAAAAGTAAGGCATAATTTACCTTCCTCGAGGTCATAGGACAATCGCAAGCCCAAATGAGCTTCCTAATTAAGGGATACTTTAGCCCAAAAAGTGTGCGCTTGTGTGTGTGTTTTTTTTTCTCTCTCTCATGAGGTGTCTTCGTAGCATATTGGGACTAAGATTGAAACTAATCTCAACTCACGGTACTAAGCATGCCGCTGATCCAAATATTTTTATACCTATTGGGAGTTAACCTTGGAAAAATCCTGCTGATTAAATTGATACTCTGGCACCGTAGCCCTCTTAAACTACTGAATCCATTTCATTTGAAGGGGAAGGAGGGTTTATTTTAAATAATTTATACTTGTTTTTGACATGGAAAAAATTCAGGTCAGTCTGTTTTGGTGAATTTTCAACTGCTTTAGTATTTTATATTTTTTTAAACCAACAAAATACACTTTTGTGCATCGTGAACCCAAATTGATGCATCGCAATGGATAAAACTGTCTTTTGCCAGTTTGACAAAAATATAAAATACTAAAATAGTTAAAAATCTACCAAATTATACCAACCCGCAATTTTTTCGCTTTTAACATTTTTGAACTGCGGTAATGTGCTCACACACCATGAAGTTTTCTCCAGGTGCATGTAGTAGTAAAAAAGAAAAAAAAAAAAAAAGTGACTCAACTTAATACTAAAATTAAAGTTAAAATATATATCTGAAACCTTCAAATACAATTAGGTCTTTCTTAAAAGTAGAGCTGTCAAAATTGGCTCAACCCACCGGACCAGCCTGTCCCATCATCTAAAAGAGGCGGGTTGGGTTGATGAAATTCAATTCCGTTTTGGAGGGAGTCAAATGGGTTGGGACCGCACGGGTCCCGGGCTAAAGCCAATTAGGACAGGATGGGCATTGGCTAACTCGCCAATTTAATTTTGTTCATTTTTAAGTTATTTCTTTTTTGGATCTCTTAGTTTATTTTGTATGGATTTATTTTGAGTCTTAAGAAATGTAGTTATATTTCACCATATTATATTTAACTTTACTTTGTTAAATTTTTTCTTAGTTTTCGTACTAATTAAATGAAGAATAGTTGTGAGTCTTGTGACAAAATTTTTTTTTTTTTTTGCTTTAATTGGTTAAATATTAATATTTTTAAAAATTACATTTTTTGACGGGTTAGCGCGCCCAAACTCATAACCCAAGTTGGGTTGGGTTGAGTACATGCATTCTTGTTATTTTGACGGGTTAGTCCAACCCGTTCTGCTTGGTGACAGGTTATAAAAGATTGCAAGTCTATGTTTTTTACCAATTCGTTTTGACGGTTATACTTAAAAAAAGAGTAAATTCTTATTGATAACCTTTTAATCCTTAGGAAAATTACAAGTGGGGGGTCTACTCTCAGTCGCAATGTGTGGAGAAGTTGATAAAATGTTGCATCTAGTCATGTGTAGACATCTGTTATTGTGGATATAAGCACGTTAGAAACCCTATAGCTCTTATTAGCTCGTGGCATTTATGGATTTTTCTTGAAAACAATTTGAAAACTGGCCACTATCCATGTGTTGGCCAGTTGTGATGTGGAAATAATTTTCATCAATAATAATTACAAAAAAAAACTTTTATTTTAAAGTTTTGAAAATTGAGATTATAATCTTCCATTCCCAGAAAGCAAATGGGATATAGCAAATCCTAGGAATCTTTTTTAAACAAGATCATGTTAGACGTTATTTTTTTACTTTTCTTTTTTGCATTTCCCTTCCCTTCTCTTTTCAATTGGGGCTGATACACTTTTTCATTCGACAGTTGTTGTATGGTAGTTAGGATAAATGATCGACTATAATTAATAATACCAACAAAGATGTTTGATAAGTTTTTGCGATCGGGATCATTAATCCTCACTACTTCAATAAATGACTTAATTCCCTTTCTATTAATATTAGAGAGAGAGGATAGTATTATTAATCTATATATTATTATTAATATCGTTTATCTTTAGGTGGCTACCAAACCACCTTAATGTTTATTGTTGCACTTGAATGTCAAAAAAGTAGGGGAAGGAAAAGAAAATTGTTAAAAGCAACTGTTTTTCTACATTTTGAGTGCAACAATAATCATTGAGGGGTCACTTTACTGTAAATTTTTTTTTTTCAAGAATTAAAAAAAAAAAAATTCTCACAAGATTCCCAACATTGAAATTTAACTTAATTTAATGTTGTTTTGACTTTTTATGCAATTAGTGAGCAAGTCCATCTATAAGCTATAAATTAAGTTATACTTCATCCTAAAATGAGTGTTTATTTTTATTTTTTTATAAAAATTAAGAATGTTAATTTTTGGGTTATTTTAGCTGCTAATATACGTAGATATCCTTAGTATCCATGGTATATCATTGCAAGTGAACACTAGAACATGAAATTAACAAATGTGAATTTAGTAAAATTATATAAAAATTAATGATCATTTTGAGATAATTTTTTTAAATGAACACTTATTATTGAGTGGAGATTTTGTATACTATAAAATATAGCAATTTACCTCTTTCACCAACGACCTCCAAAGCCTTAACTCTATTTTCTTATAATTTTTATTTTTTAATATAAATAGAATATATGATTCACCATTGACCAATAATATATTAAGCATCATTAAATAGCACTAAGAATCATGTAAATTGTGAGTTCCTATACACATTTTAAATTATTTTTTAACCTTTAGTGTGTAATTTTATATTTCCTTTCTCCATTATGTGATTTTTTTCCCAGAGGTTTTTTTTTTTTTTTTTTTTTTTTTGGGGGTGTAAGGGGAGAGGAATAAAGAGGTGTTTAAGTTCAAATACAGTCCTTTATGGAATTGTCTAAGCGGTAATAGTCACTACAGGTCTCTAGTTGTCTAGGCAGACGCCCATGCGCCTAGGTTTTTTTTATTATTTAAAGAGGATCAATAATGGTTCTCCACTTATTCCCTGGTGACTCAAGCACACGATCTATCGGTTGTTGGTGAAGCATCTTACCATATAAGTTGCGCTTACTTGTCGCCCAAGAACCTAGTCGCTCGCCCAAAAATTGAATTGTAAAGAAATAGTTTTATCTATCAAGAGTACTAGAGTAGACAATATATAATGTATTGACGAATTTAATCTCACTTGTAAGATTCTTTTTCTTTTCATGGCATGCATAACACTCAACTAAATTCAAGTACTTGGTCATAATTTTTTTTTTCATCAATAATATCATACCAAAATATACAAATTTTTAATTTTTTGAGTCCCGAAATAAATGTCTGAAACATCTAAACAAAAATACTATCAAATTTCGTTTAGAAAAGTAACTAGTATTGGAGAAAGTTTGAATCTTCAAAAATAAGATTAATTAACTCATAAACAAAATATTCTAAACACCCATCATAAGAAATTAAGAATAAGCTCAACATGCACTATGTTAAAAGGTGGGCCGGGTGGGGTGCCTAGTCGAAATTGAAATTGAGCGTTAGGACACGTAACACAATCACCAATTAACGTTCGCCTAGTCAGTAAACACTTGACCTAGTAGTATATGTTTTGACCCTTCTAAAAGACACCCGGGGTTGAAGCCCAGTCACTCACCTAACGGAACGCATTTAAACGTAAACAAGTACACTGTGGCCACGGGGTGCAGTGTGCCTTTTTAAAACAACATTACATGCATGCTACTTTAACACCAAAAAAGTTTTAAGAATATTTAATCCGTACCCTCTAAAAATTATATTTGTCTCTTCCTGAAAAATCATTTTTGTACCAAGGTAGATAAGTTTCCACATTGCTTTAGATTCTTTTTTTCCTTATTCCTCAGTTTTAGAATTAATAGAGTCAGTATTAATAATTTTTGAGTATATTTTAAATCTGTTTTCGGGTCTAGTATATTATAGATTTATTTTTATTTTTATTTTTTGCGGGTGAAGATAGGGGGGAGGGGGTACTAGTGGTTTTGGTCAAAATTGGACCCATTGACATGCCACTCGTTGGCGCTTGTTCTAAGACCCATCGATATGCCACTCGTTGGCACTTGATCTCACCTATATCTTCTTATATTCCATTTCTTCGCCAACAACTCTTCAGCTGTCAGTTTCTCATCTCTAAGCAGTCCATTCAAACCGTAACTTCTAAGGACGAATTTGATAACTCAAAACATCTTCCTCACTTTCATTTTGTTTTAAATTCAATATTCAAAAAAGAATAAGTTTCTTTTTATACTTACGGTGGGTAGCTTGATTCGTTTCATTTAGTTTAATAATAAAAACAATATCAAACCCTAATTTGATAAACTGAATTTGGGTTTTGAAAACAAAATGTATAGCTTATTTTCATACTCAAAATTTGAAATCACTAACAATCGTTTTGTGACTAAACTTTGTTGTATTATTCAATTAATATTTTGTTATGGAAAGAAGATATTTTCTTTTCAACGCATCACCAATTCAAATCCTAACATTAATTTTTTGATAACTTATTTTGTCAATCCTAAATCAAAATCTTGAATCCACGGTTAGCGGCACATTCTAAATGTATTCCATTATTCTAAATCACAATCCCGAAACAGGATATTTTTTAAATAGAGTATATTATTAATTTTTTTTAAATTACAAAATACGTAATTTGTAGTACTTTTAAAATAATCATATTTTTTCAGTTTAGACCAAATTTTGCATATACTCCCTCCGTTCCAGGCAAAGAGTCCACTTTTGATTTTTTTTGTCAACTAAACTAAAGTTTTACCAATAATTAACATAAATCTAGTGGTTTTTACAAAATTATTAAAGTTGTAATCCATAGTATTGTTAAGATAGTTTTTAATTAATGAAATTTTATTTCTTAAAACACAAGTAAAGTATGTAAATTTTTTATTTGATTTAGTCTTATGTTGACTTCTATAAAAGGAAAGTGGACTCTTTGCCTGAAACGGAGGGAGTATTAGTGAGAGTTATAGCCATTGGTGGGTTCGTCGTCCGGTCCCACCCACTGACCAATACTACTTAAACCGGTCCGGGTGGTTTGCGTAATTCCAAATCTTTTTCTTTACTCCCTCTGTTCCAACCAAAGAGTCCACTTTCTTTTTTTAAAAGTCAACATGTGACTAAATCAAATCAAAATTTTACACACTTTACTTATGCTTTAGGAAATAAAATTTTATTGATTAAAAACTATTTTAAGAATACTATGGATTGCAACTTTCAAAACTTTGTTAAAATCACTAAATTTATGTTAATTATCGGTTAAACTTTAACTAAGTTGACCGAAAAAAGTCAAAACTGGACTCTTTATCTGGAACGGAGGGAGTATTACTTTTTGGGGTATTAGAATTCCGATTCTTTTTTTCTTCTTTTTAGTGCAAACAACTTTAATTCCGATGACTCATCATGGAATTGGAAATCATGTCACTGAAATGTATGTTGGGACACAACTATGATAGCTTTTATCTCACAAATATCATGTCACTAAAGTTTTCCTTTGATACGTAGTAATAATAATTCTTTTCAATGTCATTTAAATTATCATCATTATAAAAGTTATACTAAAGTTATACAGTACGTAAAAAAAATAAAATAACAATTCTTGCATATTAAACGAATGGCAAAAGGTACGTCAGCCACTACGGCACTACAACAAATTATGGCAAATGAAATGAATATACTAAAGAGTGAATAAAATAGTAAAATTGAAAAACATTTTTTGGATGGAACATGATAAAATATCATACACTTAGAGTCCGTTTGTTCATGCATTTTGGCCAAAACGCAGGGTTATAACGTAGCTTATTCCTTAACTTAATGTTTCAATGGTGCGGTAAAAAAAGTTGTGCTTTTAAAATGCAGCTGCGTTTTAAAATGCTGAAATTCCTAGCTTTTTTTCAAAACACAGTTGGAAAAAAAGTTGTCTTTTTACATAATATCTCAAACGCATTTATAAAGAAAAAAACTACGTTTTCAAAACAATGCGTTTTCAAAACGATACACTAAACAGTCTCTTAGTACATATATGTGTGTGTGCGCGCACGCATGCATACATATATTCCATTGTTTTGGCCTTTAGGATATCTTTTAAATAAGTGTTATTACCAATTTCCTATATATCTTATGAGTTTTATTATACTTAATATTTAACTTGTTTTGCTAATAAAACATAATGATATTTATGAATATTTATTTTAAAATTTTTAAATATAAATTTTGTGAGTAGAACGATATATGTTAGAAACAGAGAGAGAGAGAGAGAGAGAGAGAGAGAGAGAGAGAGAGAGAGAGAGAGAGAGAGAGAATTAGGGTCAGTCTAAGGGCATGTTTGTTAAACCAATTAATAGCTTAGTTAGGAAAATTTTAAGTGAATTAAGAAATAATATTGTTTGATAATGCAACACTGCATCACTTTATATATTAAGTATCACTTAAAAATAGTAAAAAATTTAAGTCAAAAGGTGATGTCTTAATATTTTAAGCTTTACTTATTCAAACATCAATTTTCAGAACTTAATTTTCAGTTTTAACAAACATTCCCTAAGTGATAGTTTGATAATATTCTCAAATTATTTACCAGATTCAGAATATTGTAACAAACACTTACAAAAACAAATTTTAAATATATAAGTCAATAGTACAAATTTGCTCTTCGATTCGTTAGAAAAAGTAAATAAAGCTGAAATGTCCATAAACAGAACTCGAATGACATACCCTAGCAAAAAAAAAAAAAAGGAATTAAAAAGGTGAGAAACTTCTGCTATTCAATTCCTTACATGCTAAGTAAGAGAATGATGGTATCTTTTGACTTGAAATTGATTGGAGATTTATCACTTTTAATTTTTCCTTTTATCATTCATGGGGTATTAGCTTTTGAGAAAGGCTTAGGTTGAATGGGGTTAGAGATGGAAGGTTAAAAAGCTATAGCTATAAGAGCTACCATTATTATATGGCTCCAGATAGGGGAATGAAAAGCTATATATATATATATATATATATATATATATATATATATATATATATATATATATATGAAGAGAGTATTCAATTGTTACTTCAAAAATATAATCATCAATGGATACTATTATATCAATCATTGGATTAAAAATTAATGGCTAAAATTAATTGCATTAAATGACTCACCTACTTGCATTAATTGAGTCACCTACTTACATTAATTATATTTTTTCAACTAACCATTAAATCTTAGTCATTGATTTTCAATCCAATGGTTGATATAATGGTAACTATTGATGGTTATATTTTTGAAGTAACCATTGAATACTCTTATATATATATATATATATATATATATATATATATATAAAGCATTAATGATAACATAATTAGAAGCTCATACTGCCACTCACTTACACACACAGACACACAAAACACACACTTGTGGGATGATGGGTGAATATGGGTGACAGGGGGAGCAGGGGTCACTGTACAAATCCCACTTCAAAAAAAGAAAGAAAAAAAGGAGCACTATTTTATGCTTCTTACTCCTTTTGTATCAATCATCATTTTCAACCATACAAGTATATGATTATAGGTTACACACCCACCCTCATATAGAAGACATATCTCAAAAGCATTGTGTTCCTCTTCAGGTGCCTATATATATATATATTTAGCACCTCTCATATATATATATATATATATATATATATATATATATATATAGTGGCAATTATTTATATTAGAGGAGTACTCTAACTCTTTCATTGCTCATTTCTTCAAAATTCTCCATTAAAGAACAAACATAAGCAAAACACACTACGAAACTCTACTAAAATCCAATCGATTACATTGGTGAGAGTTTTATAGCTAGTTAACTTAAACAGAATACTGAAATATTGTAAATGTTATCAAAGATGTGATAATATCTACAGTGACAATGAGTAAATAATGCAGCGAAATTAAAACAGTAAAGAAGTAAATAATGCAGCGGAATTAAAACAGTAAAGAACACTTTGTTGTAACTTTTATCTACAAATATAAATACTTGTAGGTATGCCAGTATGACAAAAACCTTTCATTAGAAAATATGTAACCCGTTACAAAGTAAACAACTAGTGAAACTATAAAAATACTCCTAATAAAGATAACTCAACTGAGAGTGCAATCTATCACTTAAAGATCTAAATCCTATCTATTGTCTATTGACAATAATTGTGGTACAAGAACTCCAACACAGTTTCAGAACACAAAGATAAAATCCAACAATTGGAAATTTAAAATCCAAATTGACAATTGGAAATTTAGAATCCAAATTGACAATTGGAAATTTAAAATCCAAATTGACACAAATCAATGATTGATTGAGAGGATTTTAAAACCCAACAATTGGAAATTTAGAGGATAAAATAAAAGAATAAAGGAAGGGGGAAGAAAGAAAAAGGAAACCTGCTCATTTTCCATGACACCCTTATTGAGCATGGCCATGTCAATTATTGGAGAAGCTCTAAAGTGAGTTATATCATGATATCTGTTGTCTTCAGAACCCTAAAGAAAAGAAGAAAAAAATTTTGATAGAGGAAGAAGAGAAATCGCATTTTCTTATATTTGTAAATGGGCTTTGTGCGTTGATGCAATATTGCCCAACTACCACTTCAATGTTGGGCCATCATTTCATCTTCTTCACAATCTATACAAGAAGAGTCCATAGGCCAATTTTTATTATTTTTTTATTTTTTATTTTCTCTCTCTTTTCATTAGAATTATAGGTAAAAGTCCGATTAATGTATTCCAGAAAAATTCTCACTTTACGTGTAAATTTTTTGATTGGGTGATCTGAGAAATTCGAATCTCATTGAATGTTGATTATTATATGGCTTAGGGTTTCGAGATCAAAGTGACTTCAAGCCAATCAAATAGGTTCACATCTACTATTGCTAGATCTACTACTTCCTCCGTCCAAATATATATATATATATATATATATATATATAATTATATATATAGTCTTATTTAATAAACCAAACTATTTAAGATTATAATTTTATTTGCATGTACATTCTTTAAATCGTACTAAAATTATTATTATTATTAGAAATGAGACTAATTTTTTGGGACGAAGGAAGTATATATTAAGGGAAATGAGGGGATTTGGTTTCTCTTGGTGTATCCTTCCTCACTTTGGTCACATCTCTCTCTCTCTCTCTCTCTCTCAAAACTACCTTCTAAAGGTGCATCATTTTTATTGATAATTATCTTTAAAATATATTTTCTATTAAATTACAGGTATTGTCAAATATTACTTATAGTGCAACCTTTTAAAATAGGTAGATTTAAAAATATTTACAAACAATTGTCAAAAATAGTCATAAACAGTGCACATGCATGGCTGTATGCGATAGTTATTTGTACTGTATATTAAGGGAGAGGAGTTGGTCTTTTTCGGGTCTCCTCCCACTTGCCCTTTTCCTTTATTTTCTGTCTTTCTAAAACTGCTTCTAATGTCTAAACTAAACCAAAATCCAGATATTAATTACTTCCTCCGTCGTAAAAAATAGTCTATTTTTTCTCTTTGATTTGTTCAAAATAAATAGTCTCATTTCTAAAGATAGTAATGACTTTAGTGCAATTTAAACAAGGTACAAACATGTAAAACTACGATCTTAAAAAAGTTTAAACGATCAAATATGACTTTTTTTTTAAAGGAGCGAGTATATTTACTAGGTGATATAATAATTTTGAAATAATGTTCTATAACTTGTGAATTAAAGAAAATAAAAATTAAAAATGCGACGGTATAAGTGTTCCTCCACTGTTATTTGCGAAGTTAAAAACTAGTAGGTTGTTGGATAGGAGAAAATTGGATCATGGGACAGCTATGAAGCCCAAAACTGCAGAAAGCTATCTCGGTCCACTTTAGAGAGGAATAGATGGGCACATTTTGATTGAATGAATGGGAAATAATTGCCCCAGCAAAGATTGTCCGTACCGTAGGGTACAGGAGTACCACGTACAATAATATAGTCCCTCCATTTTAGGTAAAGAGTTTATTTTTAAGTTTTTAATCAATTTAATTAAAATTTGATTGATAATTAATAAAAATTTAGTAATTTTTACAAAGTTATGAAAATTGTAATCTATAGTATTCTTAAGATAGTTTTAAATTAACGAAATTTTATTTCCTAAAACGTAAGTAAATTATGTAAAAATTTAATTTGATTTAATCACATATTGACATCTAAAAAAGAAAAGTGGACTCTTTGCATGAAAAAGGATTCTAGTATTTAGAGTAGTGGTAAATGGAAAGATTGTTTCAATTCGGATCGTTTATATTTATCAGCCCATGTATAGAAATTAAATCTATACATCAGTGCATGATTGTGTGAAATTAAATCTAATCTTTTTGTTATGAATGTCCTTAAAAGTTGCGTGGAAAATGCGGATGAATAGAAAGTTCTGTTATTAGTAGCGAAAATTATATTCTTGACCATTGTATAAATTGAGGATAACCAATTTAACCAACGTATTTCTAATATCCAAAATATGATCAAAGTACTCACGATTTGAGTGCGATGTGGTCCTTGCAGTTAACACTCTATCCAATTTTTTAACGGTTGTTAATGTCTCAAACAGGGTTGGTGACGTAGACTATGTGGTCCCCTATCCCGCATAAATGGCTGCTTGCGTGGACTATGTGTGCTTAGTTGTACAAGAAAAAATAAAAATAAATGTATAAAAATAATATTGTTTTGTTGGAAATTAGTATTTGAGTATTAGTAATTTTTTTGGATAAATATATAGTTTTGGAAAAATAGCATATGCTTTTTTTAAAATTAATAAAAAAATCAAAGTAATAGAATTATTATTCAAAATTAATAATCATTTTTCTAAAATAATATAATTATTTTTAGTATTATTTTTAAAATTAATAATCATTTATCTACCATCGTATTCATCTGATGACTGCAATGAAAAAAACAAGAGCATTTCGAAACAAAAGTAAGCAGATCTCAATAATTTGATAAAATAATTATCTTCATTAATTTGATAAAATATCATTCTACAAATTTTATTTTTATTTTGTTGAATTTTTTTTTTGTATAACTAAGCACACATAGTTTACGCAAGCAGCCATTTATACGATATAGGGTCCACATAGTTCACATCAGCAGCTGCATTATAAAATTAGATGAGTCATTAATGACTCTTAAAGAATTGGATGAACCGTTAACGGCAAGGACAACATCGCACTCAAATTGTTAGTACGCTGGTCACATTTTAGATATTAGAAGTATGTTAATCAAATTAGTTATCCCCAATTTGTACGATGGTAAAAATATATACCTTATTAGCAATGACTACTAAAATGTCATGGAAATGGCTGGAGTTAAGTATCACATGTTTAAAAAAGGTCATCTCACAAAATAACCTCGAGAAATCAGTTTTGCATGATGGTGATGGTGATGGTGATGGTGATGGTGATGGTGATGAGAAGTTTACTATTCATTCCCAACCAGTCAACTGAATTAAAAATGTTGCAAATAACAATCAACTAGTGTTTTTCTTGGACCTCATATATAAGGCCAGATAATTTTGATATGTGTATTGGTGATATGGTATTACCAATCAATTAAAATATATATATATATATATATATATGTATATATGTATGTGTGTGTGTTAAATCAATGGTTTAAAAGAGTCAAATATGCTTAAAAGGCTTAAAAATTTCAAACAATCAAATGATAGGAGGATACCACACCACATTATTTAGTTAATCGGTTACTGATACCACGTTATCAAGATGACATGATATTACCGTGTTACTCAATGTTTACTCGGTCACGTGTAGTTTTCTTGAAGTAAATATTGGATATCAAGGTGAGATTAAGTAATCAAATAATGACGTATGTGTGGTATCCTTATTTCATTGATTTCTTGAATTGATGAATACACTCCGATACCTAATATATTTTCTGCTTCTTGGGGTAGATTTTTTTTTGCAATACAACTCTTTTTTGTGTGTGTGGCCAAATTGTGTATCGTTACTGTATAAATTATAATTTGTTTTTAAACACGTCCTTTAAAATGCTAGAAATTGTATTTTCACTAAAAAAAAAATGTGTTTGAGATCTCTCATGTTACGAAATTAAGTTTCTAAATTGCTAAATTAGACATGTTAATAAATAATAACAAAAACTTGTTTTGCTCTAAAAAAAAAAAAAGCCACGTTTTAAAAGTAATATAGAGTCAGAGAGGTGAAAGAGCATTCTCAAAATACAGCTTTTTCTAGTGAACAACTAATTTCTTTTTTTATTTATTTAAAAAAAGTCAAGTTTCTAACATAACACACGATTTCAACCAATTTACTAGTTAAAAAAAGGAGAAATTGTTGGTCGGTCCACTTTTTCAAACTTTTTTTCTTTCCAGTACACCATTTTTTTTCTAATCGCTAAAATGCATTTTAAAATTTTTCTTCCTAAAATACCCTCAACAACATCGTTGCTTCAGATTTGAGATTCAAATTGATGTATAAATGATTTCATGTTGTTAATATAATCTTTCCTCATGTTTGGGTATCAATTTTCATGCATAAAACACGAATTTGATCAAATTCAAATTTTTTGAGTTTATCCCGTTTTTCTTTGTTCTTGAGCTGTTTTGACCACTTAAATCTCTGTTTTAAGCTTCGAATTTGTTTAAAATCAATCTCATATTATTATCCTAACTTTGTACTATATTTCTGCACAATTTTTCTACCAAAAAACACTATTTTTGAGCTTCAAATCAAGCTTGACAGTGTGCTGTCCAAAAACAGAGGAAGATGTTCTTGGACTGATTTAATTCGCCAATCGTAGTATGCTGGGTAAACGAAAATCAAGTTCCCTAAAGCGCGCTGCGATGATCGCGATGCACCAATTGTTGCATCGCGATTCCCCAATTTGCAAAAGTGGTGCATCGCGATGCAAAAATGGTGCATCGCGATGCCAAAGTAGTGCATCGCGATGCCTTGGTTGCTCATCACGATGCTTTGGTTCCTTAAAACGCACTGCGATGATCGCGATGCGCCAATTGTTGCATCGCGATGCCCTTGGTACATCGCGATGCAAAAGTAGTGCATCGCGATGCCTTGGTTGCTCATTACGATGCTTTGGTTCCCTAAAGCGCGCTGCGATGATCGCGATGCACCAATTGTTGCATCACGATGCCCAATTTGGTGCGTCGCGATGCAAAAGTGATGCATCGCGATGCCAAAGTGGTGCATCGCGATACCTTGGGTTACTGAAGCGCGCGTGTTTTTCTTTCATTAATGGCATAATCGTCTTTTCGCCTCAAAAATACATTTTTTCGATTTTTTTTAAAAAATAAGTGGACTGGAGCGATTACAAATGTTTAAAAAAGGACCGGCCTGTAATTCACCCTTAAAAAAAAAAGCTACTTTTAATTGACCAACATCACACGTAACTTTTAATTTTAGACTAACCATGTACTTAAATATGGTAAATTGCAAACGGGCTCCATGTGATTTTGTTGTAGAGGACCTTCTTGTCATCCATTCATATGCATTTATGGTTAACTTGTGGCAAATTGGCCTAAATGAAGGATGTGGTTAATTTCTCCAAAATGAAGGATGTATGTGGTCAAACTAATTTGGCTTCATCTTTGTTCTAACTTTATCTCTTCAATCTATTTTATGTTCCCTTTTAACTGGAAAAAGTTGAAGCTATTGTTTCTTTTATTTATTTTTAATTTTTCAAGGTATCTACGGCCTTAAAAACTCAAGACTAATCCTGGAGCCGAATACGAACACTAAATTTTAATGCAATTGCATTCCAAAATCCTGAACCCGAGATATATTGTTAACTGTTACTACTTCACATCATGGAGATATCTCTTGTGTCAAAAAATCACATGTTTATGGTTAATATGGTGTACATATAAAGGTGAGTTGGCTCTCCGTGGGAAGATGGGAGTAACGTATACTAGCCAACTGCATTTGTTGTTTATACGCATAGTTTTAAATAAAATTGATTTGTTTTAAATAGCTATTCTCTTAAAATCTAGCTACGATTGGGGTCAATTTGTCATGCTCTTGATCAATGATATGTAACTAAGAAGGAATGTAAAATAATTTAAGAATTAATCATTCATCATAGCTAGCTAGTACTACTATACTTCTGATCACGTCCAAAATGATCTACCATGTGTGCCAGAAAAGGTAAATAGATACCCCTTCATTCTAGGCAAAAAGTCCACTATACTATTTTGAAATGTTTCACTTAAAGAGTTAATTTTAAAAAAATTACACTTATAATTTTTATAACTAAACTATTCATTTTTACCTTCCACTTGTGTTGTAATCATCTTGGTTATACTTAAGTATTTTTGTAATTATGACAAACTCCAATGACATTAATATATCTATTAATAATTAGACTTTTCAAAAAAAATATATATATATATATATATATATATATATATATATATATCAAAGAGTATGCATCTAACTATTGTTGATGGCATGCATTTATACTGGTGAAGGTAATGCGTGACGTCCAACCTGGTCTTCACTCGATTTCGGTTGTAGGAGAGTATTAAAAAACACAATTTGGAGTATATTTTAAATATTTAAATTTTGTAAATTTTGTCTCAATTACCACTATGATGATGCGCGAAAAATCGGGCGTACCGGGGGTGCTGCTCCGATCCTTCCCGCGTTGTCTTTTTCGGATATCTAGCGTAGATTTAATTGCAAAAAGAGACACCGTGAGAGGGGCGGGAAGGATCTCCCCAAAACCTTCCAGTGTGATAATCAGTATTGCCAATAAAGAATAGAAGCTAGAAACTTTTCTCTGTATAAAGAATGACGTACCTTGGCTTGGTATAGGAAAGAGTATATATATACCCGCGTGGATCAGACCTCTATTCATTTCGAGTCCACTTGTTTTATTGAAGCCTATACACTTTAACCCGAGTCCAAGATATGGACATCAGAAGCTCATCACTCCTTATTCCTCAAGATTCATTTTGAGAGTGAGGAGTACTATTTACTCGTGTTCACTTCGAACATGCCGAAGTTTCGATGTCTTTCTTTTGATGAGCGAGGTTAGTATTAGTGCTCGGGCCTACCGAGTCTTAAATTTTGACCTTGGCCTGCAAGGTTCGTTTGAACATTGACCTCGACCTACGAGGTTCGTTTGAACTTTGACTGAGACCTGTGAGGTTCATTTTGACTTTGATCATCTGCGAAGGACTTCGACCTGCGAGGCTCGTTTGAAGTTTGACCTCGACCTGTGAGGTTCATTTTTGACCTCGACCTGCGAGGCTCGTTTTTGACCTCGACGGAGCTTGCCGGATAGTAGAAGGGTCCATTTGTAACAATCAGCAATAAAGGGGTCAAGCTGTAACTACTTAGTATTGAAGGAGCCAAACTGTAAATGTTCTGCATTGAAGGCCTTGTTTGTAACTTCTCAGTAGTTAAGGAACCAGTTTGTAATCGTTTAGCTCTAAAAGGGCCAAATAGTAACTAACGTATAGTTAAAGGGATCTACTCATAACTTGCATTAGTAGAGGAGGCTGTTTGTAACCACTAGTTGAAAGATGCGTCTAACGCATAGTGGAGGCGTGGAGTGATCTATCCAGCTCCATCCTATAAATGCTCTGTCCGCGGCCTTCGAATTCCACGGCGGCGTCGGCAAGCTCTATTGGCGGCGACTTTTCCTTTGCCGGCGTCGTTCGGATAGGACAAAGCCATCTATGGCACTTCATTTTCATTTTGTGTTCGCCTCCTTTGGAGATTTGTACAAGAGCAAACACATAGAGGGGGGATTGTTCTAGAACTTCACGGCTTCGTCATTTTTCTTGGGATAAACTCAAACCCAAACTTGGCTTGAAGGGTACTACCGGTGGTGCTCGTGTGTTCAGAATCCTCTGGTGGGTTGAAATTCTAGTACCAATCAGTTATGATGAGTGTGGCCCGAAGAAGAAGGCTGTTTGGGATTTTGGTAATTTCGAGAATCTTGATGAAGTTGTTTGGAATCTCCACTCCATTTGTTTGTCTTGGATCTGCCCATATGCAGACATACCTGATGGAGGACCACTAAGCATCAATGATCCATTGAAGATAAAATATGGTCCAATTACAAGACCAAGGATTAAAAGAATAAATGAAGTCTCAATCCTTGTTTCACAAGCCCAAAATCAAGTGCAATTGAAGATGATTGAGGAGCCCAAATTGGTGAATGTTTTTCAAGCGAATCAAGCCCAAAAGGAGGACTTCTAGAAGCCTTTGTTACTGCCCAAAAGAAACCGTGTGCATAGGTGTGAATGCAAGATGGCAAACTGTGTGCATGGTGTGAACGCAAGTTGTCAAAAACGTGTTCAAATGTCCAAGGCCATTTGGAGTCTTCAAAAGTCATCCAAAACTGTGTTTTCTAGAAGGAATAAGCTCCCAAAAACGTGTACAAACTGTCCCAAGAGTTTCAGCCATGTTTCCAAAGTCCTATGAACTCTTAAAACCGTGTTTTATCATTGTGCAAGCTGTCCAACGAATTTCAGTCATGTTCCAAGCTATGAAGGAGTCCTACAAGGTCTAAACTCTCCAAAACCATGTCTTCAAAGAGTCCATGGCCAGCCAAAGTTCATTATTAGAATCCTAGTTGTTTTATTTAGTTAGTCTTTTAGTTCTAGGTAAATTTAAACTTTAATCCTTAGTTCGATAGGAGTGTTTCTCAAAAGCCTATAAATACGTCTCTTATTTTCATTGTAAAAATCAGATTTTTGATATTAATATAGTGTGAGTTTAAAACTCTTTTCTTGACAACATAGTTTGTTAGGATTTTTGCAAACTTTGGATTAAGTTTGTGTGATATTCTAATTCGTGGTTCTTAATTAATCAATAATTAAGGGTTTCGAATCGATCAAGGTTCTTAGTTCATTGCGAAACTAAGGGTTGCGACCATCCTTGTGATTGTTATTCAAGTCCTAAGCGTACGTTTCCGCGAGGTAATTCCGAAAGCGTGGTTCCAAGTTCGTTATAACTTGTGGGTCTCGTTGGGAGTCACATCAATACCGAAGCCATTTCTTCACCAGTGCGTCGTCCTTATTCACTTGTTGTCGTTATATGGCAACTGTTTGATGAAATGCCACAACGAAGTCTGGTTACATGGAACTTTATAAATTTGTGGGTATTTACGTACCAAGAATTCTGAGATTGCTAATGAATTGTTTGCGAAAATTTTTGGACTTTGACTTCGTTTAGTCTTCCGCGGTTCTTGTTGTACCCGAATTGTTCAAGGTTCAAGAGGCATGCTACGAGTAATGCTTTGTCTGAGAGCTCTAGATCTTGTCCACGAACTGAGATGCGAACTAACATGGAGATAAGAATAGGCCCCTTTTGACCTTTTCTTTTGTTCATCAAATCTCTTGATCTGGGACAATCACAAAATCCAAAATGGTGGCCATGGTCGCAGAAAGTGAACGGATGAAATTGTGAAGACAAAATGAATCCATTTCGGTGGGCATGCGGTAATACCAATAATGGAATCTGCTACCGGATGAAGACTAAGAAAACTTCATTTCCTGGCAATGGAACCAACCGATGACGCACGAAAAATTGGGCGTACTGGGGGTGCCGCTCCATTCCTTTCCGCGTCGTCCTTTTCAGATATTTGGCGTAGATTTGACTGCAAAAAAAGACACCGTGAGAGGGGCGGGGAGGATTTCCACCAAAACACTCTGGCGTGATAATCAGTATAGTCAATAGAGAATAAAAACTAGAGACTTTTCTTTGTATAAAGAATGACCTACCTTAGCTTGGTAAAGGAGTGAGTATATATATACCCGCATGGATTGTGCCTCTATTTATTTTGAGCCCACTTGTTTAAGTGAAACCCATACACTTTAACCCGGGATCCAAATATACACATCACACTAATTTACAAGTTTCAATATAACTAATTCAAAAGTTCCAATATAAGAATAATATTTGAAATAAAACATACTATAAATAGATATCTAATAGATTAACATTCCCTCCGTTTTAAGCAAAGAGTACATTTTAAGATGTTTCACTTAAAGAATTCACTTTTGAAAAATTAGGTCATAATTTTTTTTGACTTTCCAAATATACCATTATTTTCAATATTATTCATATACAATTAAACAAGTTATCTTCATTATAAGTATGACGGTCTTCACCAAAGTTGGATGAACAATTAATTTCCCATGTTAAATTTTTTTTGGATGAACATCCCAAACAATCTTCACCAAAGTTGGAAATGCAGCGTTGACAATGGTGGGGAGCTTAATGGGAGTATCCACCTTTTCAACCTAAATAGTATAAAAATATCCTTAAGCAACCCATAAGTTACTCAAACCAAAAATATTTTTCAATGGTGGCAAAAACTCTAATAACTTTACATACCCCACCATTTTTATTTCTATTAATTTAATATCCTTTTATCTTTATTAAGAAAATCAGATTTAAAGAGAGATGAACGACCTTAGCCTTCAGCTGGACACGTGGCAGACATCGCGGCCTCATAGGCTCCAGCTGGGCAAGCGCTGAGGTGACATACGCCACCTCGAACACGACGACCTGAAAATCATAATACGACATGTCACCCACCTCACCAGTATACTTTCCCAGCGCGCTGACACAGGGGTCTACGGTGCGACCTGGGTACATCCCAGGTCAACCTCATCAGCATCAAGCGACCTGAACATACCAGGCCGACCTTGACTACATCGAGCGACCTGAGAGCATACCAGGCCGACCTCGATATAGCCCCTTCAGCTCGGACTAAGCAATGTCCTTTACAGAATCACCTCTCGCCTGGGAAGAGTCCTGCTATAATTCTATACACATCAGTCCCAAGCAGACAAGGAAACATAATCCGAAACTAATTAGGATTATGGCTTATCTCCCTATAAAAAGCACCCTCAACAGGCCTCATAATTAGGTACATGCAAATTACTTGCTTACAGATTTTATTAGTTTTACCTCTCACATGAAGTATTGCTGATTCTCACGCTTGAGGGTTATTGCTGGGACAGCCCAGCACCCCTTACGGTGTTCTTTGTTGATCACAGGTTCGAAGCTACTTGCACTTGAAGGACAATCCCTGCAACACAGAGACGGAATCCTACTAGACTACACACGTGGACCAGACACGTTCACGCAATCTTTTTGACGTGATCAAGAGAGTAGAGAGGAAAATAAAGAGAAATTTGAAATAAATCATAGAAAATTGATCTGATATCCAAATGAAACAAGCAATGTCTCTACTAATAGATAAAAATGTGTACTTTAATTTTTTTTTTAAAATTTATGGCTGAAAAATGGCCAAAAACAGTTTAAGGGGAAAAAAATTTAGGTCCATTAGGACGCTGCCATGTGAAAACATGGCTGTCAGCGCGTATGTCAAGCGGTTGTAAGTGTGCTTTATTTGTTTTTAATGCGATCTGTTCAAAACGACGTCGTTTTGAGTGTTCCTAGGCTAAAACGACATCATTTTGCTGTTGATAAGCACCAATAGGTTATTTTGGTAGTTGCATTTTGCCAATTAAGAACCCCATATGCTCCCCGAAGAATCTCCACTATAAACAAGAATCCCCCATTGTACAAGTTCTCAAAGGGCCTGCGATGGTACACCTGTGAGTCTCTGACAACATTATAGCTGAATAAAGGTAAAGGATGCATGGGAAGATGAAGAAGAAAAGCTTCAAACGAATAAAATCAAAGGAATGAAAACAATAAACAAAGGAATAAATATGCCTTCTTAAATAATTGTCTTTACACGAACGCTTGTTTCACAGTGGATCGTAAGTTGTTTGGCTTTGGGATGGTTTTGAGGAATTGGGATGGAACAAAGGAATAAATATTCCTTCTTAAATAATTGTCTTTACACGAACGCTTGTTTCGCAGTGGATCGTAAGTTGTTTGGCTTTGGGATGGTTTTGAGGAATTGGGATGGAGCTTTCTTGGCTAGTCATACAAGCAGAAAACGTGGGGCTGCTTTGGTGAAGGAGGCAGAAGCTTTGGCCATTCGAGAGACACTTAGTTAGGTGAAGGAGCTAGGTCATTGTCACAATGCCATTGAATCAGATTCGAAGGTTGCGGTTGACGCCATCCATTCTGCAACGCTCGATCTTAGTGAATTTAGTGCTATTATTTCATCATGTCGAATTTTTTTTGTTAGAATCCGAGTTTTCAAGTGGTGTTTGTGAAAAGGCAAGCAAATAGGGTCACACGCTCCTTGGCACATGCGGCCCTTACCGAGTCATGTCCTACTTTTTCTGTTTCTACTCCATGATTTTATCATAGCTAGGTCCCTTTTGTTTGAAAATTGTAATCATCCTGGTTAATTTTATATATCTTTAATGGTTTGGTTAAAAAAAAAATAGAATTTTGTCTTTACCAAAATTGTCAGCATAATTTTAAATTGCAAACTTATAGAATTTAAACTTGCAAATGGCATTTTTAAGATGTCAATTTTTTCTTGAAAATGTTGTCTTTTAAATTAAACATGAACTTTTTGCCTGAAACGGAGGGAGTATATGATGAGAACCGTGGTTCGAGCCAAGACTCAAGGCCCAAGTCCAGTGAACCAAGTATGATCGATTGGGCTCAAAGTCACGCAAGCACATTCGAGGCCCAAGAGGAGGAGTTCATGCGTGTTCTTGTGGCTCTTATGGTACTTGTGGAATAAGCCAAGGCTAATACAACACCCAAGGATGCTCAAGGCAGTGAAGGACGGATCATATATGTGTTGGAGGGACATTTGTATGAAGAGCAGAAGTTTCTGGCAATAGAGCGATCGCCTTGTCTATGCTAAAGCGATCGCCTTGGATTCTGCCTAGCAAACGATCGCCCTGTCTCAAAAGGAAGCGATCGCCCTGGACTCAGCTTGGAGGGCGATCGCCCTGGGTCGTTTTAAAGCGATCGCCCTGTGCCCAGAATATGCATGACGCGCTGTTTGACGGAAATTTGACAGTTTTTTTGTAACTTTAAAGTATTTTAGGTATTTTTATTTTCTAATAAACGTTTCCTAGGTTTAGTAGGATTGTTTTAGGCCTATATAAAGGCTTCTCTTTCATTGTAAAACTTTAACTTTGGAGATATATATATTTGATTGAACTGAGTTTTCACAATATTGTGAGCTTCTGAGAGATTTCTTGGACTAGAATTCTCAAACCCTTGAACTTATCAAGTTTGTTGAGCTACAGGCTTGTGACGTTCCGTAATCTTGGTTCTTAATCAATTGCGATTAGTGGGTTAAGGTTGCACCCCAAGGTTCTAGGGATTAAATCCGCCCTAGAGTTGAGGGAAGCTCCCTATCTTCATTTCAATTTCGTTGTTTTCTATTTTTCAATCGGCGTTCTTAGTTGGTTCCGCTTTGTCACGATCTTGGAATCACATCAGTATATGTCTTTAGCTTTTGTCTAAAATAATAATCACAAAAACAATGAATGAATTATATCAAGAAGGAGGAGTTGTGTTGATGCTTTTAGACTTTAGTTTTTCACCCAGACTCATACTATTCTTAAGAACTTGTTTGATTTTGCGTTTTGACCAAAAAATGCACTTTATTCCGCAACTCAGCGTGCAGTGGCGAAGCCATGATTTAATTCTTAGAGGAACCAAGTTAACTTAATTAAAAATGTAACATTCAATACCCAAGGAGCTAAAATATATAATAATAATAATAATAATAATAATAATAATAATAATAATAATAATAATAATAATAATAATATTTTAAAGGAAATAAATTACATATTGTTCAAAGTCTAAAGGGGCCATGGCCACCCTTGACCTCCATGTGGCTTCGCCATTGTTAGCGTGTCAATGTTAAAACGATGTATGAAAAAAAAAAATTTGTGTTTTGAAATAGTATTCTAAATACATTTATAAAGAAAAAAGTTGTATTTTAAAAAAATTAGCATTTTAAATAATCTACTTCCACATTATAAAAAAACTACATTTTAAAATTGTTCTACTATACGAGCTCTAATTTGTAATACCTGCGTCTCAAAATTAGTATCCTTGGTTGAACAAATAAATAGACTTATTATGTACCAAAAAAACAGGACTCTTATTTCGAGGTTGGAAGGTGATTTAACTTCTAGATGAATTTGTAATTGTTTTGGAATTGTTCACTTGGCGAGTTAACTTGGAGAAGGGTGCAGTAATTAAGTATTTTCTCGTAGATTATCTACGGACCAAAAGTAAAATTAATAAACTTACACAAAAAATAAAAAATATAACTTTTTTTCTTGAAAAAATAGATATTCATTTATGGAGGGAGTAGAATTTATGTATTCAAAATATTCATAATAGTTTGGAGCATTAATAGTGAGAGCATCTCTAATAAAGAAAATTAAGATCCGAAAAGTAGAGCTTAAAATATTAAGACATCATCTTTTGACTTAAAATTTTGGCTATTTTTAAGAGATACTTAATTTATTAAGTGATATAATATTGCATTATCAAACAATCTTATTTTTAATATCACTTAAAACTTTCCTAATTAAGCTCTTAATTGGGTTACCAAACATACCCTAATGCTATCACCTAATTTTTTTTATGTGACCTATTTAAACAAGAAGACCTTCGTATGTGGAAAAAAATTATTAGATAGAGAATCATCTTTCTAAACGTACTACATGCAAGAACCCTTTTAAAACATAAAAATTATTACATACTAGAAAAAAATGACCCCTTTTAAAACAAAAAAATTATTATATATTGGAAAAAATTATTAGACTGAGAGTTATCTTTCTAAACGTGATCCAATGCAAGACTTTTTTTAAAATATAAAAACTATTACATACTGTAACTGATTGACAGTAAAAAATAAAAATAAAAATTGACGGTAAATGACGTGAATAGAACAACATCTTCTAGACAGGGGCGGATCCAAGATTTTGGTACCACATGGGCTTGATATTTAGAAAATACTAAAAAATTAAAATTATGCATTTCATATTTTAGCATAGTCACATAAATAATTTATATATACCTAAAATGTGAAAGAAAAAAAAAGATTAACGCGTATTTATTACAAAATTACTATTTTTTTAGAAATCTATACTGATCACTTTAAATACAATGACCTTAATTAATCAAAATAATAATTACAAAAAATATTTATAAATAAGAAAAGATTTTATAGATTAATGATATGGTTTAAGTCAAAATAGTAATTAAAAAAATATTATAAATAAAATAAGGTTTTACAGATTCAGGATACGGTTAATAAACGTGCATAATAACTTATCGAAAAAAGAATTACATATAGTCGGTGACTTAATAAGTGTTCATAGACGCTAAACGCAGCCCCCCTAATGCGCTAAACGCAGCCCCCCTCCCCTGTAAAATTACTAACTTGCCCTCGTCTTTTATATATAGAAAATATTTAACTTAAAACTCTCACTTTTATTTGCTTCGAATGTGTATATTTTTGACATATTTTGTGTTGAATTTTATTTTTTTGTTTAGTTATTTGCTCTAGTGTGTATGTTTTTGATATATTTTGTGTTAAATATAATTTTGTTTTTGACATATTTTGTGTTAAATATATATATATTTTTTGCTTTATTATTGTGTTATAATGTATATTTAAAAATAAAAAAAACGAGGGCAAATTCAACAATATTTTTTTTTGAAAATTTGCACTTTACCCCTTAAATTTGTTAATTTCGTTAAATTTTTTACGAATTTAACAAATTCAAGGGTATTGTGAAATTTTTTCAATTTTTACAAATTCGGTGTAAAAGTGCAACAATTGAAAAAAAAAAAAAAGACATGCGCTACACCGCATGTCTTTTCTTTTTGTAAATTTGCACTTTACCCCTTAAATTTGTTAATTTCGTTAAATTTTTAACGAATTTAACAAATTCAAGGGGTATTTTGAAATTTTTCAATTTTTTACAAATTCGGGGTGTAAAAGTGCAACAATTGAAAAAAAAAGACATGCGCCTACACCGCGCATGTCTGGACATGCACCGGTCCGGGCGCATGTTTTTGTAAATTTGCACTTTACCCTAAAATTTGTTAATTTCGTTAAATTTTTAACGAATTTAACAAATTCAAGGGGTATTGTGAAATTTTTTCAATTTTTTACAAATTCAGGGTGTAAAAGTGCAACAATTGAAAAAAAAAAAAAAGACATCGCGTTTTTTTTTTTTGCAAAAATATACATTATAACAAACGAGGGCAAGTTAGTAATTTTACAGAGGTGGGGGGCTGCGTTTAGCGTCACTCATAAGTGTTACCCATTACATACATAATTATAAAAGAACTTAAATTAACAAAATTTAACTCTGTGAGATATGTAAATGTTTATTGTTTCTTTCGGTAATTTGGTCGGAGAAGAGAGATAGCACCGAGTGAATGAGGGAGAGATGGATTTCGGATGAGTACTATAGGGTTTCTTGGAGATTTGATGATTGATGGAGAGAGAGTGGGTGGAGAGTGGAGTAAGTGAGGGGATTGGCGTATGAGTTTGGGTTACATAAATTTATTTATTTATTTATTTTGGCAAATTTTGAGGTGGGCTTGAGCTCCCCCTCACAATGTAATTTCTAGGTGACCCTTTAAAAGTAAATGATTACGTAGATAATGTCTTCTAAATAGTCAAATTGCTGCCCAATAACTTCGGTGCCGCCACGTCTTGGTTCGTCTTAATGTGGGATAATTTTACTTTTGGCACCCAATGTTTACTTGCTTTTTGTTTTTGGCACCCAATGTTCCAGAGTAATCACTGTTCATACCCAATGTTTCTACTTTTACTCACTTTAGCTATTGACCGTTAATGCTTCATTAAATACTAACGAACAACTTGCTATTGTAGGTTGATTTCAGTATAAAAGAGGAAAATTTCCTCACTTATGTTTGTCTCCTACCAATCAGACCTCAAAAAAACCTTCATTTTGATAAAACACGTAATTCATAATTCATAAATCTATTTTTTTTGTAACCTAGTCCGTAATAGACTGGATGATTTGAATATTATACTACAATTTATAATTGAAATTTCATAAAAATATATACATAACTAAGAAAATCAGTTAAAAAATTAAGGTAATATAGTAAAACAGTAACTTCAAATATAACAAGGAGGCATCTCGCCAAACTAACTTTAAACAAATTTAATATAATAAATATAATATTTTAATTTACTTGACATTTATTGATTGTAGGATTAATAATGCAACAAAATAAGTTTAAGTATGTAGATAAAAGTACGGCTTTAATAAGAATAATTTTCTTCATATTAAACGAAAAACTGTAGTACTCTCTTTGACTCCCAAAAAATAATTCTACTATAATTTGAGTTTGTTGCAAATTTAGTTTCTATATTTTAACATTAGGAGTATGAACTTTCTTTCTTTTTTATATATATATTTTTTTCATTTCCTTCAAAAGCATAATACAAATTATAGGAGATATATAGAAGAAAAAGTATAATAAAATATTGTTTTATATTATATTTAACATACATATTCGCACAAAGCTATATAAAACACATGATTCGTAGTACATAATGTGTTATGAATTACGTGTTTTATCAAAATGAAGGTTTCGATGAGATTTGATAGGTAAGAGACAAACAAAAGAAAAGAAAAGAATACATTTTTCTCTTTTATACTCAAATCAACCTACAAAAGTAGGTTGCCCGTTAGTATTTAACGGAACATTAATGCTCAGTACCTAAAGCGAGTAAAAGTGAAAACGTTGGATATGAACAGTGATCACTATGGAACATTGGGTATCAAAAGCAAAAAGTAAGTAAACTTTGAGTGCCAAAAGTGAAATTATCCTATCCCGTCTTAATGTCTTATCCATCCAGAAGGGCATTAACTGTAATTTCATCCCAAACGGACTCTAATTCCATAATCAACTTAACTAACTGAATGGTCGACTCGCCGACTCTCACGACTCCGAATCCCAATCATTTCAGCATGCACACATATCGTTTTTCCGCACATGTGTACACGTAACAAAATATCTACTGCTTGTTAATTGTTATTGTGTCTAAGAGAAAAACTATAAAAATACGCAAAAACACAATAAATATAAATTCAGATCAAATTAATTATTGAAAATTTAAATTTAAAGGTCAAGCGATTCCTCGTTCGACTTTTGAACTGGCTAGTACTCAACTTAATCTAATTTACGTGTTATAAATGCATAATAACAAAATAATACCCCCTTCGTCCTAAAATTATTGTCTTGCTATTATTTTTCGTTTGTCCTAAAAAAATAGTTTTGTTTGAAAATTTTTTTAAGATATCAATTTTACCATTTTATTTTTATTTTTTCTTTCTATTTAATTATGTGTCACATGCACATGAGCTTTAAAGAAAACAACATATTATACTAATATTAATAATCAAGTCAATTGTCTTTTCTTAGTTCGTATGCCGGGTTAAATAAGACAATAAATTTAGGACGGAAAGAGTAATAAATTTAGATGAGATTAGTTTTTGAAAATTAAAATTAATGAATGCGTAACTCGTATTTTTTTTTCAATTTAGCAGATAAGTTGAATCGTTCGAGTCCACTTACACGCACCTTAACTTAATTTACATGCCTAAGAAGAGTAATTGGTACTGACTCCGTCCTAAAATAAATGTCGTTTTAGTAAAGTTTTTTTGCCATAAAATAAGTGTCGTTTTATGATTTCAAGAAATATTTGCCCATAACCTTCCAAAATTGCCCTTATTTACTATTGTCATTAAAGAAGGCCAGTAAGACAAAAGAAAAAAATATTCCTACGTCTTATCTACAATAATTATATTTAAATACGGATAGTTCAATCATTTTATGAACATTCTAATCTGAATTTTTAAAACGATACTTATTTTTGGACGGATGTAGTGTTTCATAGGAGTACGAACACCTTTGAATTAATTGTAATAAATATTTGGCTTTTTGTCCAAGGCATTTAATTCGAGATGATAAAATCTTATCAAAAGTTTCAGATATCTACTTCAACTAAAACTCGAATAGTGCGTGTAGGATGTTGTATTTAACCGTCCCCGTTCCGCTCCCTAAGCTCACACTAATTCACCTCTCCAATTTTCTGCTCTCTCTGTATCTTCTCTCTCTCTCTCTCTCTCTCTGCAGCAAAACTTTTCAAGCGCTGCAAGCTTTTCGAAGATGGTGAACACTGAAACCATCCGTACAGTCGTTGGCATCATTGGTATGCTCCTCTCTTTCTCTCACACACTCACACTCACAATCACATAGCACGCATGCACTTGATATATTTGTGTACGTTGTTGATATTTGAGTATGATCTTCTCCAAATTACGATTCATTACGATATTGATGATGAACAACTCTGAGAGGACGTATAGACTGTCGTTGAGTTAATAGATGGTTATCGAAATTGTTGAGTTATAATCAGATGTTAATTTTAATTTGTGAAAGATCAGTGTATATGATTGAGTGACTTAATTTGTTGTTTGGTTGCTTTAATTTTATGAAAAAATCTTTGTTTTTCGGTAATTATCTCTTGCATGCATGGTACATTGATTTTGTTACTTTTACATATTGTAATTGACGGTTAAATTCAACTTAATTAATACTACTTGATGGATTTATCTATTGACCATACGTTTTGATGATCGATCTTCCGCATGGAGTATATTTTTATTATGTGTTAATTTGTGTGATTATCTCTTGCATGGCACATTGATTTTGTTACTTTTTTTTTACATATTGTTGTCGATCACTGATAATAATTCAATTTAATTAATGCTACTTGATGCATGTATCTTAATTAATGAATATTGTTTGTTTCCTGAGAAAATTAATTAAGTGACGATATTCTGTATTTTGTTTCTCGAGTTATCTGCTACTTGGCTTTGTTAGGTTCAACTTAAAACAGTATTACAGCAAAATAAACTTGAGTGTCTTTTTATGTGTTGATTTGTCTGATTTTTCTTTTAATCTGTCTTTTTAATCTCCTGAGTACTAATTATAAATTATGATTCAATAATGAATTGTAGAATTGATTAAAGTTTGATAATTATGATCTGCGATTAGTGGATCCTATTTTGTGTATGTAATTACTACGTTCTTGTTTGATCTCCAACCTTAATTTCTCCTGTTCCCTTGGTTACTTTCTTATATTGCGATGCTCTAACTCTTCTTCCTGCAAACTACTTGTTTTCACAGGGAATGTTATCTCGTTCGGCCTGTTCGCATCTCCAGTGTAATTTCACCCTTTAATTCCTCTCTCCAACATGCACTTATACATTTTGTGATATTTTGACAGCTTTATATTCATGCAATGTACTGATCACGAAATTGCTAATCTTGTAGTCCAACATTTTGGAGAATTTGGAAGAAGAAGGATGTGGAGGAGTTCTCACCCTTTCCGTATATTGCAACCACAATGAATTGTATGTTGTGGGTCTTCTATGGTCTGCCCTTTGTTCACCCAGACAGCACCCTTGTTGTCACTATTAATGGCATTGGTTTAGCTGTGGAGTTGATCTATCTGACATTATTCTTATTATACGGTAGCAATAAACATAGGGTACGTATACATGATCTTTAATATTAATGATTCTTTCTTTCTTCCTTAATTCCTTTTCAATGATTGAATTCGTAAAATATCTGTATTGAACTTTCTATATATAACTTGGATTTTGAGCATAACTTTAAAGGCCAAATTAAGCCTTATTGTTGGACACATGATCATGCCTCATGAGAGATTGATTTAAGTACTTCTACAACTTGAACTTCCAACTTTCTATTCTATTTTCATTTTAATGATCCACTCTTAATATTCGGTCAATAATTACCGTTCTCATGCTTTAATTTTCTCTTGCTTGTAGAGGAAGATTGGACTCGGGCTTCTGATTGAGGTTGTTGCAGTTGGCGGTCTTGCTGCTATCACTCTTAATGTATATCACACACACACTGCCAGATCAAGGATTGTGGGGATTTGCTGTGTCATATTTGGGATCATTATGTACGGATCCCCTCTTACCGTAATGGTATGTCCATCTTTTAAGCCTCGTCTCATCAAGATACATGCTTGAATACACTAAGCAACTCCCTGTAGATTTATACGTAATTGCCTTTCAAAACTAATGAGTTTTTTTTTTTGTTATTATATAAACAGATGAATGTTATCAAGACAAAGAGTGTTGAATTTATGCCATTTTGGCTCTCCATGGCTTCCTTCTCAAATGGTTTAATCTGGCTAATCTATTCCCTCCTCAAGTTTGATCTATTCATCCTGGTAATAACAATAATAAATAATGCCCTTTTAATTAGTTGCAGGTTGTTGCATATATTATGGCATGGATTTTGTTTTACTCTTAAATTGTTACTTTTTCTGTTGGTGCAGGTTGCGAATGGAGTTGGAGCACTACTTGGTGCTGTGCAGCTTATTCTTTATGCCATTTATTACAAGACAACTCCAAAGGGCAAAGATGATAAAGGGAAGCCATCTGAGGTCCAGCTCCAGAGTCCTGTCTAGTCTGCGTTTCTACTACCTCTATACAGTGTTTAGATTTTTCTTTCCTTTTCTTGTTAGGAGATGTTTGGGAGTTACTTAATTTTAGGATTTTGGTAAATTTTACAGTTCAGGCTTCAAAGTTTCAGTTCATATTTTAAGTATTATTAGCTGAAAGAATATATTGTGTTTAGTTCCCAAGCCATCCTAGCAATACAATTTTGTGTTATTTTCTTCGGATTTCTGGAAATATAGCTTTATATTCTGTTTATAGGAGAAGTCCCCATGGTTGTGACATTTGGATTGGGCTAATTAGCATGATTTGCCTAATCATATTGCCTGTGTCTTCTGCTACTAGTCCAACTTACTATTGGTGCCCAAATCACATAACAGCAACCGAAAATGACTGCTGAGAAGTGAGGGATGTTGTTTTCGTTTATCTTGTCAGATTCCTTGACATTACTGAAGTTACAATAGAAGTTTTTTGTCTTTAGTTGGATCTATTTCTCTAAAAATCACGCAATTGTCGCCGAAATCACATAACTGAAAAAAAGTGACTGCCGGGAATTGGATGTCATTTTGCCGAGTCGATTTACTTTTCTCTTTTTGGAACATTGTTCAAGTTAAAGGAAATTAAAATTCTCTTATTTAACATCAAATTCAAATGCTTGGTTCAACTTAGAGAACTTCTTCAGTCTCCCTGCTTGGTTCGCCAATCAAGTTGATGTACATTAATAATTATCATGTTCCTTATTGAAGATTTGATTTTTGATTCTGAAAACCCTAGCTCATGTTTCTGTACGATCTACATGAGTAATTGAGTTTTACCGATTGTTTTCATCAAACTGTACTGAATTTGTCAAGTTCTATTGTTCTAAGCCCTAGAAAACCATGAATTTATACAACTCAATTGAGTAAGCTTGAACTGTTTCAACAATGTATATCACAAGTTGATGAAAATGACATGTGAGAGTCAACTTTCTTAACAATATCTAAAGCTTTAACCCCTTTTTTCTCATCCCTAGCAGTGAATTTGACCCTTAATGCTAGCTGCCTACATATCTCAATTCCAATTCCTTCGTTGGCTCCTATCACAAGACTCACAACACACCTGAAACCACACATTACTTAAATCAACAAAAAATTAATTTGTTCAAAGATTTTGGAAACAATTTTGGTTTACTCTATTTGAAAAGCACATCAACCTACTCTGACGTTAACTCGCGAGCTAAATGAGACAAGCTTAGAGATCAAAAACTCCTTGAGTTAAGCTTGAAAAACTAAGCTTTGATCAGCTAAAAAAACTTGCTCAATATCTAATCGAGAGACAAATGAATTTAATTCAAACTTTATTTCAAGCTCATATAAACTACGAACCATTAACTTCTTTGAACTATAACTCAACAACAAACGAAAACACAATAATAAAGAAATTCAGTCCACTGAGTCAATGACTCGGTTTGACCAACACCTTATGGCAGGCTAAGTCCTCATCACAAGCCCAACTCAGTGGCCTAACCCGCGAATCCAAAATCAAAGCATTATCTTATCCAGAGCGTGAGGTTGACTTGAACCGATTTAGATTCATGTCTCCCTCCATTCTTCCCCCCTCATTACCTTATCTCTCTCTCTCTCTCGCTATATGATACTACTGTATATTTTCTCTCTCTAACCCTTTTTCTTGTGTGTACTTCACTTTCTCTCTCTACAAAAGAAAAAGCCCCCTAACTAATGTCAATTGTCCTTTGATAAGCTTCAAAAATGGCAGCCATTTTCTCCTGTCACTATTCTTCTTCTCTGTATTCTAGTAGTTCAACCCCGTTCATCAATCCTAAACCTTCCACCAATTTTATCCGTTTCGCACATCCTACCAACAATGCTTTGTTTCGGAGATTCGGACCCGTTTGTTCTTCCAAATATCGTCAATTTCAACCCCACGACAAACAGGTAAGTTCCTAAATTAATGTTTTCTTGCAATAGGAATGTACGAGTCCGGCACCTGACGATTTGAATGTGCCAAATGATCCGCAAGTTCGAAAAGCCTTTCTATTGGTTAGGTGTTGGATTCGAAATGTATTGCTGCATTTGCTAGGTCTTGGTTGCAGTATTGCTTTATGCTTATAATTTGAACATGTGATGCTAGTCCAAAATATTTGTATCGATTTTGACGGTAATTTTGTATTAAATCACTTACTTGTGGGGCCATTCAAGTAACCAATTGCGTCCCAGGAAGTCAAAATTGAGATGGTTATTTTTAACTAGTTTCCAATTGGATTGAACTTTCAAATGATAATTTTGATTTAGATTAACAATGAGTTTGATGAAATTATTCCATGTGAGCAGAAAGACGGGTTTTCTGCAATGAAAGAATATGTGATATCTATTGCTTTAGCAGTTGGATTGGTAACTGGGGTGCCGGCATTGGGATTGCCAAGTTATGCCAATGCAAGTGCTCCGGCAATACCGGATTTGGCTGTGTTGATCTCCGGGCCACCAATTAAGGATCCAGGAGCATTGTTGAGATACGCTTTGCCTATTAATAACAAAGCTATTAGGGAGGTCCAGAAGCCCCTCGAGGATATTACTGAGAGTCTCAAGATTGCTGGGCTCAAGGCACTTGACTCGGTCGAAAGAGTGAGAACCTATTCACTTATAGTGTTTGGTATATATGTTTTCGTTAATGCTGATATTTTAGCACAATTTGAGGATTTGTCAAAATGGTGAATGGCTTTTGGTTTTGTGTGAGATGTAGAATGTGAGGCAGGCTTCTAGGGCTCTTAAGCAGGGGAAGAGTATGATTATTTCGGGAATAGCAGAGTCAAAGAAGGATCATGCAATCGAATTGATTGACAAGCTGGAAGCTGGAATGGATGAGCTCCAAAAGATTGTAGAGAATAAGAATCGAGAGGCGGTGTTCCCCAAGCAGAAGGAGCTCCTTCAGTACGTCGGAGGGTAAGTGTTAAACTGTAGAACTTTTTCCTTTTTGAATCTACTCATGCACATTAGCATATTTTACATGCTTATAACTTAATGAAAATGGAATTTTTGTGCGTAGTTGTTTTTGTTGCGTCAACATTGTTTATCCTTGTCAATGACCCTAGAAAACTTAGGAGCCTTTTAATCCTAAACATCACTTATCAATTATGGCTTTACTGCCAATTAGGATGTTAAGCTTAGTTGAAATGAATTTTTAGACAACAATTTGCATTGTCGAACTGAAAATCAAGTGTGACAACCAACAAGGGCCTTATTTCTCTTAAAACAATATAAATTCCTACACATTAGAGATCCCATAAATAGGAGAGTGCTTCTATTCTTAGTACGGAATGACTGAAGGATGACTATGCCTTGTCTTTTAAACGTATCCTTTCTGTAAACTCAGAGCTAGGAGAGGACCTGCCAAAGTTAATCTGTTAAAATAGCTTTTCTCATTTAAACCCTTGTATTGACTGCAGCTGAGATCTTCCTGGGGCATTGGGTTTCTGCAGTGTTGAAGAGGATATGGTGGATGGTTTCCCATATGAAGTGCCTCAAGAATATCAAAATATGCCTCTATTGAAGGGAAGAGCGACTGTGGATATGAAAGTCAAGGTTAAGGACAATCCTAACTTGGAGGAGTGCGTTTTCAGAATCGTTCTTGATGGTTACAATGCCCCTGTAACTGCTGGAAATTTTGTGGATTTGGTAGAAAGGCATTTCTATGATGGCATGGAAATTCAAAGAGGTAAGATTGCTTGGACAGAGTGGAATAGTGTGTATATACTGACAAATGATTAATATGGCTTAGGAGATGTTTTTGTGTTCCTGACGGCTTCTTTTCATATGATTTCTTCAGCCGATGGCTTTGTAGTCCAAACTGGAGATCCTGAGGGTCCTGCGGAGGGGTTTATTGACCCCAGCACAGAAAAAACGCGCACGGTGCCTTTGGAAATCATGGTTGATGGTGAAAAAGTGCCTTTCTATGGATCAACATTGGAAGCAAGTTTCTTAGACTCTTCTTATTTTTTCAGTTCTGTTTTGTTATCTGTTACTTTTTGCTAATAAAGCTCTTATATAATTTGCATGTTATACAGGATCTGGGTCTTTACAAAGCCCAAACTAAGCTTCCCTTTAATGCATTTGGAACAATGGCCATGGCTAGGGAGGTGAGACTTACAGAATGCCAATGTTAAAGACAAACAGTATAGATTGCAATTTTATTGGCTTGATTGCTGTACTGAGGCTTTCTATCTTTTTCTTTTGATGGAAAACAGGAGTTTGAGAACAATTCTGCTTCAAGCCAAGTGTTTTGGCTTTTGAAAGAAAGTGAGCTAACTCCAAGTAATGCCAACATATTGGATGGCCGATATGCAGTGTTTGGTTACGTGACAGAAAACGAGGATTTCTTAGCAGATCTTAAGGTTGGAGATGTCATTGAGTCGATCCAAGTTGTATCTGGACTAGATAATCTGGCCAATCCAAGCTACAAGATTGCCGGGTAGCTTATTATGGTTTTCATCTTATTTTTTGAGTTTTAGATTGAAGGATGAGAGTCTGGTATATTGCGTGTGAAGTTTGATGAAATTAGATTCTTTGTTGTGAGAACTTGACTTTGTAACTGTATCAATTGAATAATGTCATCAATAAAGGGTAAAATCATACCAAAAACTGTTCTGTTGCTAACTTTTGTGTGAAAAATAACAACTTTTAACTACCTTTTATTTGGTACAAATTTTTCACTAATAATAACAAATTTATACAATATGCTCATAAACACCTTACTTATTGAAACTAGCAAAGTTACTCAATCTTCTTCGATTAAATATTCGTTTTAAGATCAACTTGATTAAAGTTTTCCGAGCTCGATAATTAAGAAATCAAGTATATTATCAGATCAAGTTTTCGGCTCAAATCTGGCTTGTTTGCAGTTTCTAATTGTACAGGATAATCTGGTCAATTCACATGGTAATCTTATTTGAAACCCCATTAATCGAAAAAAAAAAAAACTTATCAGGGTATAAGGAATTAGGAAACTTGCGATCTAAAGGACAATAAAAAATGATAGTTGCTATTTACACCCATGAAATTGCTGAGTACACCCCCTAATAAAAATTACAAAAATGCCATTATAAATTTAGACCTCAATACCCTTTTTTGGTTTTTTTTTTTTTTACTGTTCGGTAGGGGGTGCCGAACACCCATAGTGATGTTCGGTAGGGGGTGCCGAACATCTATAGTCATTTTCGGTAGGGGGGTATGGTGTTCGGTAACACAGTGCCGAACAACCTGTTTAAAAAAAGAAAGAAAAGGACGGACTGTGTGTCGTGGGGGAAGGAGGTGGCGTGGGGCGGGCGGGGAGGAGGAGGAAAGGGGTGTTCAAAAAAAAATCTAAGTAAAGGGAGGAGGTGGGTGGGGGGGGAGGGGGGTGGGGTGTACCAAAAAGAGGAAGATGGTGAGGTGTGTTTGGGGTGGGGTGTACTTAGTATTTTGGGAAAAATATTCTTAAGGGTATAATAGGAAATTAGGGAGGGGTGTACTTAGTTTTTTGAGGGGTTGAAAATATTAGGTGGGGGTGTACTTAGTAATTGGGTGTACTCAGCAATTTCATGGGTGTAAATAGCAACTCTCATAAAAAATATCTATTTTTCGCTTGAGGCTTGATATTCCTACCCACATGCCCTATAAGTACACCCCTATTCTAAGTATACCACCCCCTAATATTATTATCCACCCTAAATACAAAATATACCCCCCTTATTTTTCTATTTTACTCTTCCTTACATTTTTTCCAAAATCAACCCAACTAGAGATGTTAAACGGGCTAGCCCTAGCGGTTTCGGGCCAGCCCTAACGGGTCACGGGCTAAACGGTCCAATTTTTTCGGGCCACTAATATTGCAGACCTAACCCTAGCGGGTTTCGGGCTAAACGGGCCATTATCGGGCCACAATTAAAGATATAATATAATAATATTTTAAAATAATGAATTGATAAACCATTCATAACTTTGATAGTTTCTTATGTTTTTCAAAAGAAATATAAACTAGACATTTTTTTTACATCGATGTGTTATAATTTTCAACTTGTTTTTCTCAAAATAAATAATGTAATAGCTCTACTTAGCAGTTCTTTTCAAAATTTTTGTTTATATTTCAGTATTTATTCACAAGTACACAAAGAAGACCTGTATGCAAAGGATAAATGTGTTTTACTTTGTATTAAAAGGTTGTTGGTTTTATTCTCATGGTGTTGTTTTACGTATCTCCTAAAATTTTTACGGCCTAATTAATATTACGCGGGCTGACAGGTCAACCCTAAAACCTAGCGGGCCAGCCCTAAAAAGCTCTGATTTTAAACGAGCCAAAAATATTGAGCCCTAACCTTGGTTTTTTCAGTTTAAACGGGCCAACCCTACGGGCCGTGGCTCTTTTAACATCTCTAAACCCAACCCTTCTAAGTACACCTCTCCCTACTCTCTTTGAGACACCCACCCGCAACCCACCAAAACCGACGGCCATTTGTACCTCCCGCTTGGAAACACCCCCCCCCCCAACACACACGGCTTTCTTCAAAAAACTATACCTTCACCACTTGCATTTTAGGTTTAAAAGCACTTGTTTTGCAATTTGTATGTTAAATCATTGTTAGGATTTAGTTATATTTCAATTTCTTTATAATTTGGTGTTCAAATTTTGTGATTTATAGCAAATTTGAACAGAAAAATCGTGATTCGGTACTCTTGCCGAACACCACCAAAAGTATTCGGTTAGGGGGTACCGAACAGCTATGGCCAAAATCACGATTTTTCACTCCAAATTTACTAAGGGCATTTATATCAAAATTTATAATGACATTTTTTTAATATTTGAAGGAGGTGTACTAATAGGAGTGGTACTAAATACAACACCCCCGATAAATTTACTATTTTGCCTATGTTATAAATGAAAAAAAAAAAAAATTTTGACAAGGCCGCCACCTCTAGGCGGATATATTCCAAACATCCACCTAGACTAGGCGGTCCTCCATTTCTATCCATGATTCCATCAGTTTTTTTTACACTTTCAACCCCTAAAGTTAATATTTCCGTCAAAAAGTTAACGAAATTGTTAAAATTTTAACGGAACTTGGTAGAACCGCCACCCCTAGGCGGCCTACATTGGAAGATCCGCCACCCTAGGCAGCCTACATTGGAAAATCCGCCACCCCTTCCGCCACCCCTAGGCGGGCATCATTGGAAAATCCGTCCTCCCTAGGCGGGCATCTCAAATTCTACCCCTAGGGGGTCCATTTGCGCTAAATACAAACTTGAGGGGGTTTTAGTGTAAATATTTATTTATATAAATGAGGGGCAAAATAGTTTTTTTTTTTTTTTTTTTTAAGGGGTGTTGTATTTAGCATTTTTTGGGTATTGTATTTAGCACCTTCGATAGAATATAGGGGTGAGAATAGCAAAGCTCTATTTGCTTTGAGGGTTACTATTAACACCACCAATTCCTATTAATACACCCCTCAATTAAATTACAAAAATGCCATTATATTGTTAGACATAAATACCCTTCTTTTACTAAATACACCAACCCAAATATTCAAACACCACCTAAATCTCTAAATACACCATTTACCCTTTTTTTTTTCTCCTTTCTTCCCCACCCCTCCTTTCTCTCTCCAAGAAACCTCCTCCCAAGAACCCCCTTCAGCAACCCATTAAACCCCCCTTTCCTTCTTTCAAACGATCCGTTCTTTCCCCATTTTTTTCCCTTTCTTTCCTTCTTCCCTCCCTCTCCCTTCTTTCCTTCTTTCCCTCTTCGCCCCTTGCGGATTTTTGTTGAACTACCAAACAATTGGGGGTTTTTCCGAACATCATCGGTGATGTTCGGAAAATGCCACCGAACAACCCCGATTGTTCGGAGTTCACCCAACAAAATTCCCGACGATTTTTCAAGGACTTCAAAGAGGAGGGTGGAGAAGAAAAAAAAAGGGAAGAAGGGAGAATGAGGAGATGGGGGTGTTCCAACCATGTGTGTGTGGGGGTTAGGTTTAGAATGAAGAAGAAAAAAAAAAGAGGGAATGAAGGAAAGAATGGAGGTTCTTTGGAAGGAGGAGGGAAGAAGAAGAAGAAGGAAGGAAGGAAGGAAGGAAGGAAAGAAGGAAGGAGAAAGGGGCGGGCTGTCAGTTGGGGGGGGGTTGGATAGGTTAGGTTTAGAGAAATGAATATTTGGGAAAGGGTAAAATAGGAAATATTGGGTGGTGTATTTAGAAATTAGGTTAGTTTGAAATTAGTGGAGAGGGTGTATTGAGAAAATGGGTGTATTGAGAGGAAAAAGTGGTGTTAATAGTAAACCTCATTTGCTTTTACCAATAGTTATGACTACAAAAATGGAGAGAAGGAAAGAAAAACTAACTTTTTTTGACAAGCTCTTCATAACTGATGTAAACAAGTTTACAAGCCATTCAGCTCTGAAATCCATTCTTTTTTTTTTTTGTTGTTGATAGTATCATAGTACAGTGCTGGCCACAATAATTATAGATATTTGCTCAGACAAGATTTCTTTGCCAACTCGACTTTGGAAGCTGGTACTTCCATTCAGGGGCCTCGGTACCGGCGGAAGCAGTAACAGCCCTGCGGCTGATCAACCGGGATCATTCCTCCACCCTTTGACGTATCAATTGCCTCCAACATGGCCACTACCTCATCCATCTCCGGCCTTTTGTCCGGGTTAGCATCCCAACATCGCTTCATTACATTCGCAAAAGAGCTAGGGCAACAACGAGGTATCTCTGGCCTCAAATTCTGTTATTTCCACAATGAGTTTCATTGTAATAACATTTATGCACCAGTAGGGGAGAAAAAAATATATATATATATATATATATATATATATTTCTAATGGCAAAGAAAAATTATTGAGCACATACCTGGCGAACAACGGCGGAGGTCATCTCAGAGAAGCTAAGGTCTGGGTAAGGCATGTCACAACAGTATATCTCCCAGAGACAAATGCCAAAACTATATACATCACATTTCCTGTTATATGGGTTGCCATTGAGAACCTGTTCCATTCATCACGCCAATTATAATCCGTTAGTGGCTAGTTAAGTGATCTTAAGAGTCGTGAGTGAGAGGGTTAGGAGCGACAAGAATATACCTCCGGTGCCATGTAACCAAGGGTTCCAGTCTCACCAGTCATGTCGTTGGGATTTGATGCCTCAACTCGAGCAACCCCAAAATCGGCTATTTTCAGTGTTCGGGTCTTGTCCAGAAGCATATTTTCTGTTTTCACATCTCTATGGACAATCTTCTTTGTGTGAAGATAATTCAACCTGTAACATGTTGAGAGGAGTGTTTAAACCTTTTAAATGCTAAGAGCAACTTGAGTAAACCATAAAGCTACATTGCAATTTCAAGAATCCAACCCCAATCATTTCATTTTGATGAACTTCAAAGTAACAAAACGAATGAGAATGTTTGTACCCTCTAGCAAGGTCTAGTGCTAGTTGGACAACGATTTTGAAAGCCAGCTTCCTTCTTCGGTTTTTGATGAGGAAAGATTTTAGAGCACCTCCGGGAAGATATTCAACGACAACACAACAAGCATTCTGGGGAATGCCGAAATGACTATTATCTGCTTGAATGTTTAGTTCAGATGTGCCCATTGTCGCCCCTATGAACTGCAAAACAAATTTAACATGAACAAAAGAAGAATAACTGAGAGGTGAATACAATAATGAACATTTCACATGGAAATGACCGGACAATTTCACTGTTCGAGTTGAGGTTCTTAAACAAGAGTCGTACGTAATGGAAGAATAGTAAGAATCTTATCTATATTTTCCTTTCCTTTACATTCGTAAAGAAGTTGCATTCACCGTACAGTAACTGGGAAGGATATAGTCATATAGAATAGAAATGTTACCTTAGTCACATTAGGATGATCAAGCTTGTACCACACAATAACTTCTTGTGTGAATGCTGCTCTAAGTGAAGCTATTTCCGCATCTGTCCTGTGACCCTCTTCCCCCCAATCAAGAAGTTTTACTGAAAATAAAGAACATATTCAACCTTAATGTAACAATCCTGAATTCAACTTCCCTTAATTTATGCATTCAACCAGTAGCTAGAGAAAAGAAAACCATACACAGGCGAAGACCGAAAAAGAAAAAAGAAAGGTTGAGCCACAAGCTGAGGGATGGCACGAGCGACAGGGCTCGACTCCTGTACGTCGCTAACATTAACCCATGTCAACATCCAAGCTTTGTTGGCTCACTGGGAAGCCTGAAAATATCTAATTTCTTCTTTAGTTATGTTTCACATCTACTCCCTCTCGGTCACAAAAAAGTGGTCTTTAAAAAGAGTCGCATGCGTTTATAAAACTTCAAGCGTCAAATCTTTATAGTTTTTCAATTCTTTTTCTTTCTTTTCAATAATATGATATGTGCCATGCAAACATAAAAATTTAACTTTAAGGCAATTTAAAGAAAATACTCCCTCCGGGTTCCGACTAAAGAGTATATTTTTCATTTTTAAAAGTCAATATGCAACTAAATCAAATAACATACTTTAATTATGATTTGAGAAATCAAATTTCATTCACTAGAAAGCTACATTAAGAATTCCAAAACATTAATTAAGTTGACCAAAAAAAAAATTTTTTTAAAGTAGACTCATTAGTTAGAACAGATGAATATAAACCAAAAACACGATAAAAAAGTTTGACTTGTCAATTATTTATTTGCTTATTTTGAGACGGAGGGAGATATGCCAACAAGCAAACCTGGAATAAATAGGGACAGTTGGAAGTTCACAATCTTGATATATGCAACAAATTAAGATAAAGCCACTGGAGCAACTGTACATCAGCACAATCCCGTGAGTTCATGGATGATTTCCAGGGTGGGTCAGTGTCACAAGAGATGTGCACTTACTTTCACAGCTAGGAAGCAGAAATTCGTGCGGTAAAAAGGGAAAAAAAATCGAGAGGATATTTATAAAAAAAAAAACAACATAAAGAATTCACGTAACTGTGACTATGGAGTAATCGGGACAAAGATTGAATTGATTCGAGAATAAAAATGGGAGCGTCCGCGCAATGAATTTAAAATATCCCCAACTTAAGAAATTAACCTTATTCAAAACACAAAATTGTTCTCATCTAATATTACCTACGGATCAATTTTAAATTAAATTCATCTCCATCTCCGCCACTCAAAGGCCGCGTTCTTGTCAACCCGGCCTAAACAATACATACGTACTTACAAACATATATACATACTGCAATCTATCCTCGAACACTTAGCAATACTAGTTCGATATCATACTCACATTACCTGAGGTTAATTTATCACTTAATAAAGAAAAATGTCAGTCGTCTAAAATTATAAGCTTAGCTACGTACATGAAAATTCAAAATGTAGGCGTACATGATCTCGTGTGTGAAGAGAGAGAGAGAGAGAGAGAGAGACCTGCTACGTCTTGACCATCGTAGACACCACGGTGAACGGTGCCGAAGGTGCCACGAGCAATAACAGACTTGATAATAAGCTTGGAAGGATCGATCTCCCACTCTTGCCTAGTCCTTGATCCCCTCCCGTTGTTGTCTTCTTCGCCTCGTTGTTGTTGTTGTTGCCTTTGTTTGTTGACGATGAGGCTGTTGCTATAGTTAATGTTATCCATAGTACTGCTCCATGTTCTTCTACTCAAGTTCCTCAGTAGTTGCTCGTCTAAGCTCTTAAGATCTATCTGATCCGCCCTCACAAATCCATGACTATTCCCCTCCATCTCTCTCTCTCTCTCTCTCTCTCTCTCTCTCTCTCTCTCTCTCTCTCTCTCTCTCTCTCTCAGAGAGTAAATTTTAAGGTTCTATCATGACGATGTTATTGACATCAAAGAGAGGCCAACTGCCGACTTCCTGAGCTGACTAACTACCATAGCTTTTCTTTTTATAGTCTTAACAAAGGGTTGGCTATTGTCTTGTACTCTTATATTGAGTTGAGTTCGGCACCCGATTAATTGAACGACCAATGTACTTGACTCTCTCAAATCTTAAAAAAAACTATTTGTTTTACAAAAAATACCCGTAACACGATTTTTTTTAAGTTTTTTTTCGTCTTAAAAGAGTCTATATTTTTTTCAGTAAATTCTAAAAATAAAAAATAAAATTGCTTTTTAATCTTTACTTTTTAAAATATTACCTTTACCAATTTACCTTCTTTTTTTTTAGCTATTTTAATTTATAGGTCCGCGCTCACCTAGACATTATTAAATAATACAGTACAAAATATAGTAATCCCTATGTTTCATATATATTATGCAACTATTCATTTTTGGATGTTCCAAATTACACTTTTGGCCATTTAGAATTCCATTGAACAATAATTAACAAAGGTCCTACTATGCCCCCAATTAAATAAATTATTAACAAGATAAATCAATTAATGTAAGGGAGAGACTATTTCCACTACAATTTTTGCTAATCCACTACATTATTAATTATTTCACTAAACAAATACTTGTTTGGACAAATCTACCCTCAATTACTTGCCCATATTAAGTTTAATAACAAAATTAATTTTCTAATTACTTTTTAATATTATTTTCTAATTCAAAACATATTAAATGAATTTGATTAGCGTTCACATGAACCACATAATTATTGTTTTTCTATTTGTATTTATTTTAAATATTTAATTAATTAAGCTCATGGTTGGAGTAATGTTGCATAATATAAAATAAGTATGAATAGAAAAAGCAAAACTACCTTGTTTGATGATATGTTAAGAATTAAAAGGTAATTTGAAAATAAGAAATATATTACTCAATTTTAAATGACGAGTAATTAATTTAGGGGTAGTTTTGTCCAAAATTACATTAATTTAAAGTTACAATCAGTAATGTAGTGAATAAGCAAAAATTATAGTGGAAATAGCCTCTCCCTTAACGTAAAGAGTATTAAATATTACTACTATCAATTATCTACATGGAAAGGTATAATTTGAAAGTAAAATATTAGTTAGGGAGAATCTATTTTTACTATAAATCTTACTTATCCACTATATTTATTAATGGTTAATTGAGTTAGTTATTATCATGACATAATTGTATTTCAAATACTTACGTTATTTGATAAGTATTTGCTTAATGTCGAGGAATTTTTTAAATTTTCTTTTATAACTTTTTTTTTCTTATCGTCTCAAATAAATTATATTAATTATTTGTCATCACTAAAAAGTTAAATCCATCCATTATTTTTTATTTATTTCTTCTGAAGAATATTTTTTTAATAAAGTTAGCAAACTGAATTTCAATGTCAAAAACACTCAATTATGTTGTACAATCGTCAAAATATCATGTACAAAAATTTTAAAATACATTTTCATTTATGGATTTACCATTCAAGTTTTTTTTTTTGTTGAAATTCATAAATCATAATTTAATATATATTTTTTATTTTACCTCTTTGTCTAGTCTATTTTTTTCATTCATATTTTCTTTCTTATTTGTAAGCAAAGAAACTAAGCCTACATATGAATTATTTTCCTTTTAGTTGTTTCATTTCTAATTTCTGACTTTTAGGATATAAAATCATAATTTTTTTGGGCATGATTTAATATAATTTATTTAGAAAGACGAAAAAAGGAAAAAAGTTACAGAGGGAAACAAAATAATTGGTGATTGTTTTGATTTTATATAGGGTGTATTTGGAGGTCAATTTTGTCAAGATATTGATTAACTTGATTATATTTTAATGAATTTAGTGAATAAGAAAATATTGTATTAGAAGTAGACTGTTCCTATTAGTTAATGCATTTAAGAGTATTCTCAAATATGTGTGTTTTTGCCTTTGGAACAATATACTCCCTCCGTTCAAGACAAAGAGTTCACTATACTATTTCGAGATATTTCACTTAAAGAGTCCACTTTCAAAAAATTGTGCTTACAATTTTGGACAAATTACACAAATGGTCCCTATACTTCTCGACTTTTTTGGGATTGGTCCTAACTCCACACCAGCGGTCCCTGAACTCAATTTCTTAAGGCAATTGGTCCTTCCGTCCATTGCCGTCTACTTTTTGCCGTTAAGTGGAATCACATGCGATGCACGTGATTTTGCCCAATGGTAAATTAGTCATTGTTAGTTAAAATGTACAGGGACTTTTTGTGTAATTTGCCCTAAAGTAAACCAACCCCAAAATCATATTCTTCCCCAACCCACCTCAACTTGAGATGACTGACCTCCTCTCTCTCTCTCTCTCTCTCTCTCTCTCTCTCTCTCTCTCTCTCTCTCTCTGTGCAATTCATCATCATTGCTATTTGCTTGTCAACAGGGGAACAAAAAGAGTTTTTTTTTTTTTTTTAATATTTAGTCGTACAAAAAAAGTTGGGAGTGATCAGAAAAGTTGGGACTTGTGGGTTGGATTGCAAATTCACCCCAAAAATGTGGATTCATCCATCAGAACACATCGAGTCTTCAAATTGGCCGGATTTATGGGTTGGATTGCAAATCCATTTCACTTCCTTTTCCGTCGACGGTGGGACTCCGGTTGGATTACTAGAGAACAAATTGGCCAGATTTGTGGGTTGGGTTTTGATGTGATGGGGGTGGTGGATTTGGTGGGGGTGCTGGACTTGGAAGCGGTGGCAGAGGTGGTGATGGGGGATTAGGTGTCGGGGCTGCTTTGACGAAGCAGTGAAGCCACTTTCGTTTTGTCGTGAAGATGTGAATCACGAGTGTAAAAAGAGTTTTCATGATTGTTTTAGTTTTTGAAGAAATCAGAATTTTGAAAGTCAAAAAAGGGTGGTGCTTCAATTGGATTTTAATCTAAAACATCAACAAAGAGAAAACGGAACGGAGAAGGAACAAAGCAAAGCAACACTAATGGTATATATGCTTCAGACATGGTGGCCTAGTGTTTATGTGTATATATAATTTATCTAATTACAACAATGTCCTTGTATGTTGTATCAAGTTTTAGCAAATAAAGATACTATGAGTATTTTTGTCTATTCAAAAGAAAAAAGGCATGGACAATTATACCCCTGATCAAAAGCACGTTAGGCACATAAGCGGATTTAACGGAAAAAAATTAACGGATTTGGATGGAAGGACTATTTGTGTTTTACTTATTTAGTACAGGGACATAATTTTTACAAAAATTAGTTTAGGAACGAATCCCAAAAAATTCAAGAAGCACAGGGACCATTTGTGTAATTTTTCCTACAATTTTCATAATCTTTCATCTTTACCCTCCACTTGTGTTTTAATCAACTTGGTTATGCTTAAATATTTTTGTAATTATGACCAACTCCAATGACACTAATATATCTCTTAATAATTAGACTTTTCAAACGTAAACTCTTTAGGTGAAACGGAAGGAATATACGACACAGATGAAGTATATATGATTAATTTATACAAGAATCAGTTAAATTTCTTTAGCTAGTAATAGTTAAATAATATTCTATTTAGGTCTAGAGGGAGTACAAGTTAAGCTTTAGATGCCTAACATATATTCCCCTAGTCTAAAAAGACCATTTTAGTTAAGACAAAAAAAAATATTTTATTTGACATTTTTCACAAATTAATAAAGATCATTAATTGGAGTTTATTTCAAGTAAGAAAAAAGTACAAATAAAGTTGCTCAGTTATAGGTGGTTTTCAGATTTGATCACTCAAATATTTTTTTGTCACAAATCAATCACTGAAAACATATTTTTTGTTTCATCTAGCACCAGTATAGCGTTAAATTAACATTTTAGTCCGTTAAGTTTTATTAGTTAATTACTGGTCTACTCCTGTGTTACAAGTTGTGTTGGTACGTAGCCATGTATGCTCCCATTTAGCTTGTGAGCAATGCGCCATTGCATTTGGCCTTCCATCACACCTCGTAAAGGATGTCAATATTCTCATCTTGCCTTCCAAGATGCGAGCTACTTGCAACACTGGCAGTGGAATATCACTTGTACAAGTCAAGTGGCCCTATTGTTCTAGAACCATCCTCCATATCTCAGCATACTATACTTGTGAATCATCAGGCTGGTGTATGGAAATGACTTTTCCGGTTCGACCTGTTTAGCTGTGCCTCATGCCAAAGCTCGCGATCAGTTGGCAAGTTTAGAGTTTACGTATCTTGTCCCGGGAACTCATAAATGTCATGCTTAGTGGAGGACCCGACCTGAACCAAACCGTGGAAACAGTATTGAGGGCACTTCATAGTCCAGAAATTCCATTCCCTAGTGATGCAGTTGCGACTCAATTTAACCCATAGGCTGTTTCTGTGACTACAAATATGTCTAGCCATAATTAAGTGCTTTGTTCCAGATGTAAATATTTCTTCTTATGCCCAATTCTCCTCCTTCGGCAAGGCATGCCTCTGTCCAAGACACTTTGGCTGCACCATTACAAGCTGTCCATTTCCATAAAACAAAATCCTGATGGTTCTCTCATTCTCCTTTAGAATATGCTTAAGATTTTCTGTAATAACTCAAACTAACAAGTACTCCTTCCACCTCTAAAGAATAGTCCTACTTTGACTTTACTAGGGGGTTTGACAATAATATCATATCATATCATAATAATGGAGATTCTATTCTATTCTATTCTTTACTTGCATCATGTAAAGAGTTCTCAATATGAGAATAGGTAACAAGTTATGGAAGATATTCGCGCGGAAAAATCTCCATCCCTTTCCATGTCTGTCACTTGAACTAAAGTTTGTACTAAATGACAGACATAGCGTGGAATTATCATTACTGCGTACCAAACAAGCACTCAAACAATATTCACACTTATTTTAACCCTAAGAGATGTGGAAACGGTTCACAAACGCTAAGACATTTGGAAAGGGTGGGTTTAAACATGTGATTCACGCTTTAGGAAGCCACAAGTCTGTTAGTAACTAAGCCACCCCCATTTAGGGTCTATTCAAGACTATCATGCAAAAGGAAAATTAATTTCATCCTCTTGCTCCCCATTTCATTTTCTTCTCAATCTTATGCTTGAAAAGAAATTGGTGTTGTTTAGGTAGCCGAAATCCCGTCGACACAAACAAAACTTTCAGCTAATCACAACCAACCCGTTCACTTTACATGAAGAATGACACTTCAGGAAGAAGAGACAAATGAAAAAAAAACAAAACATCTTTGGTGTATGACATTTTAAATGTATCAATACTCGAGTGTTGCTAGTAGTTTAATATGTTCTTTTTTCACTTTTTGACATTAAAAGAAAAACTACTCAAAGTAAAAATGTAATATCTCATGTTCGCCGTCTCTTCTTTGCAGGAGTGTCATGTACCTGGGCCTTAATCCCGTATGTCTTTAGCTGAAAATTTTCAAAGGCCTCAGATATCGCTCCTACCTGCGACAATGCACAAGAAAGTACAGCATTTAAGAATTAAGGATAAAAATAGTATAATTCATTACTAAAACAACAAAGTATTCTTAGACAAAATTCATCACTAAAGCAACAAAGTATTCTTAGACGAACCAGTTCTGGTTTCTTGGAGTATACTCTCACAATCATATCTTGGTAAGAAGTGGGCAGCAAGTGGCTAACCCGATCATCAGCTATAGAAAATTTATCCTCACTCTCATAATCCTGAATAAAAATTTTAAAAAAGACAATGAGAAAAGTATGGTGTGCGCAGAGAGAGAGAGAGAGAGAGAGATGCTATGGTAGGGGTTCCAGAGGGTGATAGGCAGGGGAAGTTAGAAAGAAATGCAATTACAAAACCAACTCTACGAAACAGAAGACACTTATGCAACCATGTAGCAACCTCATTACATCAGCGAAGTTTTTGGTTTTCACCCTGAGAATCACTCAGATATGTAAACTTCATGGAGCGATGGCTGCCAAATTAGGTGTTATCTAGAGAACCAGTTCTATCCTATCACACTCTATTGGCAAACATATAGAAAAAATCTCGACAATTCAAAAAGAGAATGTAGATACAATACAATCTTAAGATACAATGTTCTGGGACAAATCAACTCTTTCACATCCTCATTATTTTCCTCAATGGCTTAATTTGCATGAAATAAACTAGAACTCCTATACCCGATTTTTGTTATTAAGAAATTATACCGAAAGTTGAAGATACTCCATCCATCCTACTTAAAGAGTCACAAGTCATTTTTCAAAAATCAAGCTACTAAATTCTATGAGTTTCCAAATTTAACCTTGTCACATTAAACTTGTAGCTGAGAAAACTATTTTAGTTCTCATAGTTAAGGGTATTTATGGAACACTATCTTAATCCTTGAAATGTTTGGCTTTCAAACGTGGACTCTAAGTGGAATGGAGGAAGTAAATTCAACTGAGGGTTCGCGCATATTATAGCAAAATATCCAATAATTTTACGTGGTGTTCTTTCAAATGACTCTCAGTCATTTAAAGAATCAACAGGAAGTGATGTTACTGCACTTGCTCTATTAAGGAACCACCATTCATGGCAGTACTCAGATTGTTTTCAAATAAAGTTATGTCAATTTTCATTCATGAACAGAGACTGCTACTTTCTTTTTATTCTTTTTTTTTCTTTGTATAAGCAGTAAACAAATCGCAAGACACTTATCAAGAAAAGAAAAAAAATCACAAGACAATTCGTACAGCAACAAATAGTTAAAAAGTATCTCCTTTTCCAATTTACTACTCGTTACCAAGTTACTGCTCTTTTGTTATGAATCCTTGGCCAAAATGGGTTCTTCAAATCAAAGGATCCTCTATTGCAATAGCAAACAGTTGTGAGTAAAATCATGACAAAGCTATTATACCATGATAGAAGTCACGACATTTACCCATGAAAAGTTAAAAGGAGAATATAAGTTCAAGGCCTATTAAAACTCTCAGATTCTACACCATATCTAAACCATAATTCAAATAAACTGGGACACAACGCAGGAGTTCCGTACCTTGAAAAACTTGATGCTGGAAGAGCCCATACATGCACAACAATGGAAATCATTAATTACTAAATAAGTGCTGCATTACTTAAAACAAGAATGTAAAATAGAAATATTAGAAAAGTAAAGTTCAATTCTCTCTTAAAGTTCAACATATATAAATTATTATCTGTAGAGTACCTTTCGAGAGGATTTTTCCTTCCACGAGTCAAATCAATCTTGACATTGCTAACAGCAACATCCTCTTCTCTTAGTGTCGCCCCACCATTTTTCTGTTTGGGAGAAATTTTCAATTTCCAAAATGATAACTTGAGAACTACTAATCTCCTCGGCAAAAGTGACTGTTAATACCTGTGAGCAAATAATATCTTGTGCAGTGACGTCTCTAAAATTTTCCATTTTGTCTTTTGGCACAGCATACTCGTTACAGAACTGCAATAAAGCAATACAAATATAACTTTTAAGTACTGTCGGTTGTACAAACTCACTGGTTCAAATACATTGCAGCATATTTGTTCACATCACCAGACCACATTATCAATAGATCACTATGCACCACAGAATGTCTAGCGAAAGCTTCGATACCTGGTACAGGTCCCTCCTGCGAATACGAAGGATCAAATCTCTGGATTCCCTTAATTCTTGGTCTGGAGCTGTCTCAATAGTTTTGATTATTGTGTCATCTAACTGCACATCAGAGAGTTGAACAAAACAAACATTGTATGAAGACTGCCATAAATGAACTAGTTAAACCAATGGCCTCAGGAGGTAAAGACCATATTCAACAGATAACAATTTAATATTCCCTTCATCTCAGAGAGATTAAATTTTTTTTTTTTAAAATGTTCCAAATGAATGTCAATTTTGTAATGAAGTTGCTAAATTTGCCAACTATCATCTCTTAGTGTCCACTTAGGGTATTTATGTATGTGTGCTACTAAAATTGCCCAAAAGTCAACTTGCTTACTTTCCGTGGAAACAAAAAAAACAAAAAATGACGCTCATTTTGGGATGGAGGGAGTACTAATTACTACTACAACTACTACTATAGACAACTCCGAATACCTTCCAATATTGAGAAGGATCCTCAATATAAGATGCAATCTCGAGATAGTCATTGGCTTTCTCCAGGGCATCTGCCACCATGAGCTCTATTGCCTGAAAATAGTAGGCAAAAGGTTTCAACATCGAATGCCTAAGAGCCCATAAAGAAAAGATTTTTTCTAATAGGAAAGGACAAACATGCCTTCACTTTTGCGTGAGTATATACTGTACGATATAGATCAGCACGACTGGCAAATAACTTGTGAATGGTAAGATCTGAAATAGTGCCAGAAAGTGAGTGGAAATAATAATGGCATATTATAATAATGATGAGGATGGTTCCACACTGATACTAACAATCCTTCGCACGATAGCATATCTCATCACCTAGAACGCGCATAGTCTTCATTAACCTGCAATTGCCATAAATTAATGAAGAATATAACCAAATAAACAAACAAACATAAATATAATCTGGAAAACCCACATCCCATCATGAATGGGAGGTTTAAACTAATGTCTAAAGATGTTTCGATAAAAACCTCTCAAACTGAAAGTTGCATCCTAGACCACAAGCCCTGGAGTCACGGACAATGTAATCAAACCTGCAAGTTGATCCATTTCCCTAGTTACAGATGCACTCTTAACCAAGACTGCAGATTTCAGTATTTTAAGAGGAAAGGAAAAATAAACATGACAGTCCTAGCAGATAGGTCGGTTGCTAATTTACCCACTTGTCAACATCAATTCCATTTCTACCATTTGCTACCACATCATATAAGAACTGTTTTTCCCTGGCGATCTACACATAAAAGTCAATATAAATCAAATCAAACTACATATCAAAGATGTGGAAATAGAAAGAATTTAGAAATTCAAACATAAATGTGTCACAGAAAGTTCATAAGTCTATAACAAAAATCTGAAACGAATAAGCAACCAACAAAAGCATAGAACTTGCCTTTGGCAGGGTATATTCAGAGCTAGCAAGTATCATTTCCTGCCAAAGAGAAGCTATAGTTAAAGAGATGCATAATCATATGAAATAATGAACTTTCACACATTTAACCATTTTTATGTAACAATCAAAACACGAAGTATTTCAGAACCCTTAGAACAGAAGTGATAAAAGAAAAGCACATACTAAACCATCCTATAATCAACAATAAGAACCAAGTGCATTCTTTCTAAAAGCAGAACATGCTGAATCCAGGGTAAAATTTAGTTCCAATTCCATGGACAAATGTCATGTCAATATTCAAGTTGACAGAAGATTCTGGATAATTAGAACAGCAGTCAGAAGCCACACGAGTATGCCAATCTAGCACAAGCCCAAACTTTTGAAATTTCAGGCACAATATAAAGGCCACCCAAATAGAGACTTAAGGTATATATTCAACATCTCGACCTGGAACAAAAATAAATTAAACAGCAGATGTATGCATGTACCCCATGAATATTTCAAACTAGCTGCTGTAGACCATGTTAGCCCATCAGGGATTCACACTTCAGATGTGGGTATTAATCATTCACAGGATAAGTTATTAATGAAGTGGATCACTAATAATCAACAGGCATGTATTGTGTGCATATGTTGGTTCAGAATTTGAACAAAAACAAGAGAAAGGGGCTCAAAGAATTATTCAATTATAGTTGCACCTCAGGTTATCGATACTTAGTACTTTGGGGTAGTGTATTTAATAATCAACAGGCACGTATCGTGTTTGTGCCAGCGGGCACATGTGGGTTCAGAATTTGAATGAAAACTAGAGAAGGGGCTCAAACAAGAATTCTTGGGTTAAAGTAGTTGCACCTCAGAATTCTTGGGATATTATGTGGAGTTTTAAGCAGTTAATAGCCCTAATCCTTAATGATAGATATATTCATGACAATATAACACTACTACTCATGATAAGATCAACACACTCCAGCTCGGTTGGTAGTGACTAGTGTGGCTACTACCAACCTCTTATAAGAGTGGCTGGGGCCTGGTGCCTGGGTTTTCAAGTCTTTCTGCTGGCAGATTAATTAGCCCGCATGTTTAGTTTTACTTTCATGAAGTCTCTCCTTATACTCTTGCAATTGCTGTGAAATTGTCAAACCTGTTAAAAATGGCTCTAGAGATTTTGGACAATAAATGACAGTGCGAGAAAGTCAAACCCCTGTTCTATTAGGCATACCTTGACTCTTTTAATGGTGTCAGATTCGATCTCAATATGGTGTTCGTCAACGATGTAGTCAACCAACTTCACAGACATTTGCTCATGAGACCTAGAATGAAACAAGTCAATATTTTATGCCCCAATGGTGATTGTTAATTTGGAACATATATAAGAAGAAAGACAAGAAAGACAAATGAAATGGAAACAAAAATAGAACACGAAGCAATCATAAAACCACAAAGAGTGAGCAAAAACTTTAACCCTGCACCCATATTTAACCTCACAATTTGCAGATATCTATCTAGCATATCATAAGCGCCGTCATCTAATAGAACAAGATGCAATGGCCAACAAAAGTTAGAGAACTCCCTCCAAGAATGTTCAAGGCACAAGACATTTTTTTGTACTTTAAAATTTTTTGATTGAATGTGTTGATTCATATTTCTTTTGCTTACTTTATTTTTTAATATTTTAGTCATTTTGACCCTCCTTTCCCGGAGTTCATTCTCCGGGGAACTCCATTTAAATTACTCCAGCAGATTCCTTCCAATTTACTTCTGATTTTAGAATCTCATTGGAAATCATAGAAAGACAATTTTTATTAAAAGTATTTTTTGACAATTTCCAAAAATATAAATGTATTTCGTAGTTAAATTTCATGACTCAAAATAATTATCAAACAATTCAAGAGACAGGAAAGACCCTGATTACGGGTATATATTAATGTTTATTGTTAAACTTTTTTTCCCACAAGCATATATGGTTGCATATGAGAGTAGGGAAAACTGAAAAAAAAACAAAAAAGAAAAAAAAAACAATTAAAACAAACAAAACAAAAACAAGAACCCAAAAAAAAAATATACCCTTCTAACTATAGGAAAAGCAAATTTATTGTCAATGTCCAACTACTTAATCAATTAAGGCCCAGCCTAAAGAAAAAGAAATGCACTAGCAAAGGTTTATGATATATACCATTTGGAACCTTTGAGAACTCGGGGAAGAAATTCACGTTCAAACAAGTGACTGAAAGGTCCATGTCCAATGTCATGCAAGAGCCCTACAAAGCAAAATGAGATACACATATAAGGAATCATTTAAATTGATAAAAGGCGATTATGGACATCAAAGACCGGTTACCTGCAAGTTTCACTGTTTGTACATCAAAGTTATCAATACCAAGCTCCAGGCCCTGTCAAAGCAGCACCTATGTAAATATGAAGTTCTCAAGAATTTATCGTGCCATCAAGTTATTAAGAGAATGAGAGGCAGATCACTTGCCTGGTAAGCTTTAATTTTATGAACGGCTTCACCAGCAAGCCAGTACACTCCAAGAGAATGTTCAAATCTAGAATGCACAGCCCCTGGATAAACCATGTACGCCATACCTAAAGTTCACATGAATATTTGTCAAAAAGAAAAGGAAAAAACAAAAGAGAGAAAACAAACAAGTTAGGATTGCCATTCAAGGTGTGAAAAGGTACCACTGAGATAAACATAAACAAACATATTTCTCGTAACAAGCGAAAAACAAGTGTGCAGGTACTAGAACCATTAACATAAAGTTTTCCAATAAGCTATTACAAAAGGATATTAGTTCAAGATTATGTCGAAATCCAACTATCATTGTCTATTACACAGGTGCATCAAGAGTAATATTATTGGTGTATCAACCGCTAACAAGAGGTAAATAAATATCATTAGACTTGACTGAAACGATTAGAATAGGCAGATCATTCCAATAAGACTCAAAGAAGAGGAGAAATGTTCACATTTCAGAAATATTCATTGCAGAAACAAACTAAGGGCTGTCAGGAGACACTTTTAATGCATTCACTGCATTCATTTCTCATAATAACCACGTGCCCATTATGCCAAGAAGATACAAGTGATAACTAGAACTGGAACCGCAGACCCTTTTTATGTATTAAGAAAAGCTTTACAGCTCAAATACTAAAGGATATAAATACATGACAAGCCCCAGAAGTAGAAAAACATTCATAGAACTGAACTATATTTTGGAATGGGTTTTTCTTTTTCGTCAAGATGCAGGTATTTCTACAGTTTTTTTTTCCAGGTATTTCTACAGTTACTTTTTATTAGCACTTGATAACTCTAGCACTTGCACTTAACTATTTGAAGAATAATCAATGATCCTCTTCAACTAATCATATACTTTGGAGGAATCCTCAGATGGTTATGGGAAGCAGATCAAGTCAACATGAGAGAACTGTAGTCATGTGACAAAACTTAAAGACAGTGAATGAATTTTTGTATGTGCTGATTTGGAGCGAATAAAAGGAAAATTTTCACAACACTTTTGATATAGAAAAAGTAAATAAATTAATAAAAAAAATAGATAATTCAGTGAGGTACTTCAAATCACCTAAACATGCCAACAAAAAAGGAAAAGTGAACTCGTGGAAAAAGAAACTAATGGAAGAATGATGCACGTCCTCATTGAAAATGCCAAAGAAAGATCAGCAATCTCCTCGAACATTCAATTGCAATACAATATGGACAAAGCCTCAACGTGGATTCTATCTAAAAGCTAGGGCTACAAGTGAATAGATATTGTTTATGTTAGATCACTAGATAAGCAAGCAATATATGGTATGTGTTACCTGTAAACAACATCCACAAAACAGCAGAAAATCATATTTCGAACGTTAGTGATTTCCAGTTTCAAAGGACGAAGAGATGCACTTACAAATAAAATTCCAAGAAAAAATCTTGACACTCACCAAGTTGTTTAAGATCACGAAGCCTGTAACATCAGAATTTTACAAACATACTAATTTATTAATTTGATAACACAAGATTGAAATACAGTAGTAACTAGTTAAGTATCAACTTACCTTTGAAACTGTTCAGTATCTACAAACTTCAGAAACAGCTGCAACCATAGAGAAGAAAACACTCATGTTAGTCGACAGTTAAGCAATTCCTAGAATAAATGTAAAATTAAGGCCCAAAATTTTAATTTCAAATAAGTTACTGACCAGTGGTAAGTTCCAATTGGTGTAGAAATGTAGCCATGACAAATTTAAGAATTTACCTCATGTAATACATTATCCTAAGTCAACACAACAACTAGTTGATATATCTTCCAAGACATGTTTCTAGCATTTCCTACTGTAGGTTGCTCCTAAGATGCTCTGTCCCTTCCACTCAAAGACTCCTATTTTCTATTTGGCATGTTTCACTCAGTGAGCCTTGTTTGGAAACTTAAGCTACTCCCTCCGTTCCAAGCAAAGAGTCCACTATACTATTTTGGGATGTTCAAGAGTCCACTTAAAAAAATTATACCTATAATCTTCATAAAACTTTCAACTTTACCCTCCTCATGTAGTACAAACATATTAACTATGTTAAAATATATTTTGTAATTATGACTAACTTCAATACTACTTATATATCCTTTAATTATTAGACTTTTCAAACGTAGACTCTTTGGGTGGAACGGAGGGAGTAATAAATTTAAGAAGTTTCCAATTTTCCCCTTGTTATCAAATTTAGAATTAAGTAAAGCTATTCCAATCCTATTCTTTAAAATTAAGGATATTCATGAAAAACTATTTTAACCCTCAATATGTTGCACTTGCAAATGTGGACTCTTTAGTTAATAGCAGGGAGTATTTTGCAGAGCTTTTGACAAAAATGAAAACCTCTTATCACTTTGAAGCGACTTCCATCATTGCTTTTCTCCCAGCACTTGCTTATCCAGGAGATGAATGAAAGACTTATGTACCCAATACTAGACACATACCTACAATACAAATGCATATAAACAACATACATATTTAAAAAGATAAGCACGTGTAGACCCATATGATATCTCTAGCAAACATTGGCTGATATGAGGAGCATGCATAGGCGTCTATATGTCTACTAGATTAAAATGGAATAAGGAGGTTACCGGATTAAGATCAATGTTGCCATGGACATTGTCATGGACGTGCTTGGAGAATCTCAGATCTTGTGCCGAGGCAAAATTGTAACTCTGAGACAAATTAAGGTCATCGTTGCAATAAGCTCCCATTCTACCTGCACTCTGCTTCTCCTCGGTCGAAAACTGCACACTCATTCAAAACTAGACAGTCAAATACCTAAAACTTTTTTCCGGTCTAGATGAAAGTAACGGCGCCGATAAGGCGTTCGACGGAATTACAGGACGACGGGAAGGAGTTAATTTGTAGTTTGCCGTTAAATGCCGTCGGGGAAGAATCGCACAAAGAAGCCTGAGAGAGAGAGAGAGAGAGAGAGAGTTACTGTCACTTAAGAGTTAAGAGAGAGGCTGCCGCTGATTGGAGAACCTGCTCCGGAAGAACTGGAAAAACGGAACTTTAAATACCCGAACCAGAAGTTTTGTCCTATTTTAATACTCCTCCTCTGACCCAAAAAATAATACTAATAATATTTTTATTTTTATTTATAAGTCAAAAATTTTGAATTTATAAATTTATTTGTTTGTAGCTTTTTAAAATTTTACTCCATAAATGGAGTACTATAATTATTATTAATATTAAAAATTAATTATTTTTAGGACTAATAGACAGAAAAAGAAATTATTTTTTGAGATAAAGGAAGTAAAGATTAATTGGCCCGTAAACTCACTTCCGTATCGATTGAAGTTTTACAAATAAGGTATTTACACTTCAAATTTATATATATATATATATATATATATATGTACTGTGCACAAATTTATATACTTACTTTAACGTATATCTTTATAAGTTTATCCAAATATTTCAAACGAAAAATTGGACAAAAAATTTGAAATTAAAGCTCAATCATCGAATTAATAAATAGTGGATCAATTGATTGAAACAAATAACTAGGTAAATATCAATTACAAGCTGGTTCATTATCACTGGGAAACATATAACTCTTATGTTACTCTAGGAGTATATTGGGAACCAAATGATTTGACGGCATATATAAGAATTAGAATTTCTTAATTTCGGAAATGTACTAAGTACTCCCTCCGTCCTTAAATTATTGTATTTTTTTTCTTTTTTGTCCGTCTTAAAATAATTATCTTGTTTGAAAATTTTTCTTTTTAGAATATTATTTTTAACATTTTACCCTTACTTTTTTCCCTACTTTAATTATGGACCACATACACATAGGTATTAAAGAAAATTACACATTATATATATATATATATATCAATATTAATAATCTAAGTCAATTTTTTTTTTTAATCCGTGTCAGATCAAATAAGACAATAATTAAATGACGGAGGGAATATAATTTTATTTTCTCTCTCTATGAATTGATTTTGACCCATCTTTGTCATGTTGTACAAGTTTATTTGCCGAAGTCTTGCTGTAGAAAGTCGGTCGAGTGAGATTGAAGATGGATAGAATTTTCTTAGATGAAATCTTAGCCCATGATGTTTAGCATACAAAGATTAAGCTATGTACTTGTTAATGGTCTAGATTTTTCGTGAATAGAAGGGTGTAATGTTCAAAGTTTTGCTCACACGATTCCAAAAATGCATTTATCAACTTCGTTAATGGCGATTGAATAGAATGATGGGCAACGGATGCCATTTCATCAACGAATAAAAGATGATGAAATTTCAAACATTGATATAGTGTTAAAAAAATACTATTCCTTATTAATACTGTAATAAATTTTAATACAGTAGCATTTTGTAATAACAAATAAAAATCTTTTATTATTATTTTTTGGACGGAGCGAGTATTACTTGGTATATAAGGGATGAGGCCCATATTTAAAGAAAGATTAACGTCCACCACAAACACCACCAACAATGGTGGTTGTGACATCCATCATCAACACTCCTCCCTCCTCTATAGGCATAGCTAATTCCCTCACTTGCCCCTTTCTTCCGCCATCCCTTCTCTACACAAAACCCAACACTCGCAAATTGTCGAGCACCTCCAATGGATTCTTACTCGTCAGGGCTTACATGGATGACTCCAATTCTATCTCCGGTCTCGCCAATAAAATCATCGGTGCACTCCCTGTAATTGGGCTTGTAGCTAGAATCTTGACCGATACCGGTGGTGTAGGCGGAGATCTTGTCGATTTCGCCGAGTTTCGAAGGAGGGTTGGGAAGAACTCTTCTGTTAATGATTCTAGAGCTTTCTATGAATTTCAGGAACGACGTGGCCGGGTACTGTACTGTTTTTGCCACATTATCCCCTTTCTTTTCTGGTTTGATTTCCAATTTGGATTAGTATCACATAAGCATGCTAAAAGTGGGTTTGTGATTATGCTCAAATTTTGTTGAACTATCTATCTATGCTGCTCATTACCTAGTCAGTGCTGTCTGATTATTATTCCCTCCGTATGATTAAAGAAACCGTCAGTCAAACTTTTTAAAATCATCTTTTTTTAATTTCACTGTAAATATAATTATATCGTCTTTAAAAAAATGAGACTATTTTACTAATCAATTTGACTATTTTGGATCGATATTTGAGATAGATCTACTCCCTCCTTTCCACTTAATTTTTTTTAATTTCTCTTGGAAACCGTCCACCCAAAGGGCTCGTATATTTCAAAATTCAAGGTTCTAAATTCTTTACTTTCCTAACTTATCCTTATTATAAGCATGAAAATTATTAATATGAATTCTTAAAATTAAGCGTATATTTATAGAATAATGTTTTACTCCCTTCGTCCAAATATGGGTGTCACGTTTTGCTCATGATCATGGATAAATACGGACAAAAGGTGGATACTCATTTTGGCGCGTAGGAATTCTTAAAGTGACTGACTTTCAAAAGTTGGCTTTTAGAGTATTTATTTTTAAATGATATGTTACCTACAAAAGTTTAAGAAGCACAAGGTCTTACAAGGGTTAATGAAATGTAAAAAAAGTTTACACAAGCACCTACAAAAACATCAATATTGAATAAAATGATTTAAGAACTCAGTATGTGCTAAACGTTGTACTAATTGAAACTTTTTGTGTTTTTCAAGATCTTAAAGAAGTTTATTGATGTCTTTTAAATCAACTTTGATTATCAGCCAATCAGATAGCTCGAAATGAAAACTTCATCAATTGAGCTTCAAAAATCAGAATTTTTATGTAAAAACTTTAGGATAGATGTAATATGTGATAAGGAAACAATGTGTAAGCTGTTTCATGGTGTTTGATATCAAATCGAACAAGATTTTGAGCCGCTTGTGTAAAAAAAAATTTACACAACTGCATATCAAAATTTTACTCAAATGAAAATATTAGTTCGAAATTGTCAAGTTGACTTTAAAAGGTCAAAGTAATACTACTCTTTTTTAGGGGACGCCGGGAATAGATTATTAGATTATTGGGTTCTCATTAATACTATATTCTAATTCTATCAACAACAAAAATTAGTATTATATTCTGACCACGGTATTACTGTATAAGTATCACATATATTGTCCAACCATTTTGTAAGTATTTGTTATAAGCCAATATATGTTTTGTGAAATTGAAGGTTTATTTCTTTTTGAATGTGGAATTAAAATTTTGAGTTGGGTTTGTTTATGGGTAGGCAGGGGATCCTCTGTATGTACTGATGTGTTGTTGGTTAGCGGCACTTGGTGCTGGCCTGCTGAAATCGGAGGAAATCTTGGAGGGGATGGCGAGGCTGAGTATTTCTAATGATATTGAGTTCGAAGAGGAAACTTTTATTGCAATGATGAATGAAGCAAGAGAGGTTGGTTTGTTCAACATACTTCCTTTAAAGCTTTGGTCGTGATATATCAATGCTCCTAAACCATTATTTGGTTCCACAATTTTCTAACAAATGGGAGTTTCGTTCTCTGGTGATAATTTTAATTGACGGTATATCTCTTTCTTTCAATTGTTCCTCCCTTAATGAGCCTAAAAGCTCTTAAATTTCAAGCTTGTGACAAGTTTGTTCATATCTTAATTGCATTAGAAAGTTAAAATACATTGATTCAAGGTATAGATATGACTAACTTCAATCATCTTCTTTTATTTGATCTTAGATTTCTTCAGACCCATGACATGGTTTAACATTTTAGATTCCATCGTAGTACATCTTACGTTTGTATAAATAGAAAGTAGCAGTCATCTGGCAATGCCAGGGGCATAATCAAGTTCTGAACTTACTATTTCATGTCCAGTATACTGTTAATGATCATCTTTCCTCCAATTATCTTCAGATTACGTCATGTTTGGTAAATATTGTGTTGACATACTGTACTTGCAATGATAAAGAGTTAATTGGATCACTGCTTGGGGGTAGCCATTCACAAGATAACTCAAAACTATGTAGTTCAAAAGAAATAATTCAGATTTATGTTCCCTCTTTGTCAGCCAACCCAGCGTTGCGTCACGTCTCCATCGTTCAACTTAATTTATGCTCACGTTTGTTGAAAACATAGCTTGATGAAGATGAGAATAGTTATAGTCATTAGCCAATTTTCTCGGAAGTTAACTTGGGATTCTTTTTTAGTATAGAAGTCCCAACAATCTAGCAGAAGTTTGTTGAGGTTCACAAGGTGAACAATCACTAATATCTCTTAGCACAACCACACGAAAGCAGAGAAGGAACTTGTGAGAAATTGGAGGAAAAATCTGAGTAAAAGAAGACTTGGGGATTCTGAATTTATTGAAAATGGGGATTAAGATAGCAGATTGAGTCAACTCACCAGCACCAAATATACAAAGCACCATGAAAAGAGGTTAAAGAAACCGAGAAACTCCATGAGCACTGTCACAGAGGTTAAATTATCCAATTACATAGTTTATAATAGAAAAATACGGCTACCAACTCCCTTAGCACATCTGCTCTTATCATCCCAACAATCCACCTTTTTCATAATCGTTTAGTTCTCGTAGCAGTGCTTCGCCTTGTATTCTCGGTATTCTCTTCTCTGTTGGCACGCTTTATATTGTACCTTGATAATGGCTGGAAATTACCTTTATACATCAATTTTCAAGATATTTGAAACTTCTTAATAAGTTATAATCCAAGGTTGGTTGGAGAATCAGAAACCTAGACTTGAGAGGTGACCACTGAAAGTATAGGAGTGTATTAGTGTCATAGTGTGTTGTGCTGGAGGGTTTGTTTTTCTGTTGTAGAAAAGCTTGCATAGCCTCAAGTGTCATGGAATGTTACTCTAATGAAAGATGACTTAACAAAGACTTTGGAAAGATGGCCAGGAATCTATTCAACCTCAGCCTAGCCCAAGCCAACCTTGTAGGCATGTCAACCACAATAAAAGTTAGGAATTACAGGACAAGAACATAAAAATGTAAAAAATATTTTTTTTATGAAGAATGATCTCCTGGCTCTCTTAACCTGCAGAGTGACTTCCCACCGTTGCTCTCCAAACTGGGGAGATAAAATCATAAAAAGATTGATTACTTTGTGTTTTGAAATAGGGACTATATATAAAATAAAAAAAAATTGGATCCTCAAAGATTAATGTTTCTGAAAACAATGTGCAAATGAGAAGCAAAGACTCGTCCCCTCTTTGAAATTGAGCCAGGGCAGGCAGAGCAAGGAGAATACATAATGAAGAATGGGACTTGTTCTGGCAAGGTTTTTTCCATTGAGAAACGATTAAAGAATTTCTTGTGGTTCAGATGGAGTACAAAGTCCTGAGAAATCGGAGTTGAGCTTTTGAAGACTCCTCATCACACTTCTTACATTTGCATAGGGTTATAGATTACTATGCTATATGAGATGACCAACATAATCATTTTGGTTTTTTTTTCCTTGTTTTTCAAGCTTACATGCAATCATTAGCTCTATAAATGAAAGCAACAGTTGGGCAGAGTAAGTTTGACGTTAGGGTTTTGCTAACAAGTGTCACAATGCTGTTGTTCGGAGGACCCTTGGCATCATTATTATAAAACTAATTTTCATCTTTGTTATGGCATCCTGAAATTGCTGATTAGTTACCAAGCCCACTTACAAGACATATCTTGATGTTTGCATGCAGAAGCGGGCAAAGTCGGGTACTAAAACGCCTAACATTCCGATGGAGGCAAGGGCCGAGAAAGCTCTTGACGCTATTTATGTTTGTTGTTTTAGAAGGGACCCTATAGAAGCAGATGACCAGAGACTACTTTGTGTAATGCTCAACGCTGTTTTCCCGTCAGTTGGGCAACCAACGATAAAGAGGATTGTCCAAGAAAAGGCTGCAAAAATAGCCGAAGGTGGTGAAGAGTATATATATCCAGAGCGTAAGCCTTTATCAAAGGAAGCTGTACAGCTGCAAATGAAAGACCTTGAATTCCTTAAACAAAATAGCGAGAGCTAATGAGGGGTTTCATTTGAGCTTACTGATAGAGTATATAGCTGAACCAGGAAAGTCATTTGAAGCTCCTTTGTTAAATTTGAAGCGAAGAAAGAATAGTAATTGTGTCATACCTCCCCTTGCTAACTACAGCTCTGAGATTGTTCGATTTAATGTTCATTTTATTATGCTCAACTGGTTTGTACACTTGACGATATGTTGGGGTTGGAAAGGCGGATTATGTACATGAATTTAGAGAATCCTCGACTTTCATAACTTACCTGCGTATAATTTGCAATTGCACTGAATCTATTACTCATTATCCCAATGAAAATCAGTTAACCTATGGAAGCTTAAATTTGGAGAAAATATTGAATTGAATAGGTTCGGAGCACCATGTGGCTTACCTACGTGGGCACTACGATCAATAGCGGTATTCTATGTTATCAAAGTGGCTTAAAAAGTAAAATTCACTATGTACTACTTTTACATTATAGCGTGTCGCTATTGATCGTGATGCACCACGTAAGCTTGCAACATGATGCTCCGAGACCAATGAATTTTTTTAAATTAGTGGGTCTCACTAATTTTACGAAAGCATGACTAGAGAGCCCTCGTCAAGTTTTTATCGAGTTCCAACAATTTAAGGTTAATTTTAAGCTTGTGTATTCAATATAGTGGTCATATTGGCAAATTAAATGTTACAATGATCAAACTAATATTCCCCAATTAGCACCGTGGTCAAAAAATAATTAATGTTATAACACTAAATTAATCTTGACACCTTCCTTTTTGACTCCATCAGTCCCCTCAAAAATTTGGTCGAAATCTATTTTCAAAAGTCAACATGTATATAAATATCAAATCAATATTAACATACATCAACTTCAATTTAGATCCATATTCTACACACAAAAAACTACACATTAAAAGGACTACAAGTTGCAACCTCTATAATTTATGTAGCAAGAGGCAAATTTATATAACTGTAAAGGTCACAACAGTCAAAAAGAGACTTCTTGCATGGAAAGGAGAAGTACATCTTCTTCCAATTGTTTGCAACTTATATTAATTTGCATCTCCAATCTGGACAGCGACACAATGGAGATTTCAGAACTGTATTACGCATTAGCACCTTCACAGCTCTATCGAACCAAGTCAGGAACCCTAAAACGCATAGAAGACTCGTCTTCATCAGTGACTCAGAGCCCCTTTCTCGTTCTATCTCCACAAACCTCCACCACCACCACCCAAATCTAGAGCCCCATTCCCACCTACCCATCCTCGTCAGTTACTCAAAGCCCCTTTCTCGTTTTCTCTCCTCGAAGGCTTAAACCTCCACCACCACCCAATTCTAGAGCCCATTTCCTTTAGATCCTGGACTGGATTACACACTGGAATCTTCAATAGAGGAGATGTGACACATACAATGAAGATCGAAGACGTTGTGATTGTGGGGTGGAAGGTGGGGTTGAGTTGCTGGGTTTGTAATGGGGGAACAGCTTGTGATATTCTGGGGACGAGAGAGAGAGGGGTGATGCTTGCCCAGTGGCGAGGCGAGCAGCCACCATGATAGAGTGGGCAGATGGGGGGTGGACTGATGGATGAAGGTTTCGGCATAAAGTATAAACACAATTGCATTGTGGGTTAGTTGGATTGTGTGTTTCTGTTATAAACGAGTTAACACTTTCAAATCTACAATCATGAATGCACAACACTTCCAAGAAGAAAAATGTCAATATCAAGAAAGTAGCATCACTTACAACTTACTGATTTCAAGCTTGGATATAACTACTGAAACTCATGTAAGAAAAGCAAGATGGTCCAAAATTCTAGCAGTATATAACAAAATTTAAGAGCAGAGATGAATTGTGCACTTGATTCATTACAAAGATGACATGTATTTTACCATTTAGAGTTTCAAGAAATTATTCTGAAAGGAGACTAATAAAGTAAATTCCAAGGGCATTGGTCTCGGCGTCTGTATGTTTGATGGATTGGAGGCCATGTTATAGTGGTGTCGCAAATCCTGTCACGCAAAAGGAAAACCATATCAGCGTTTGCTTGAATACGTAGTATCATTCATTTGATGAAGGCATCAACACACGTCATCTGTCTGTTCCAAACATAGAAGTAGTCATTCCATTCTAATTATGCTTTTTCATTTTCTTGCCCATGCAGAAGAAGCAAGCAAATCCTATAGAAGTAACATCCATCCAAAGAAGAGAAAACCAAATGCGCAGAAAAGACTAAAAAGTAGTAAAACTAAACAATAACATTATCTGGCAAAAAAAAACATCAATTTCTATTTTTCATACAGAAGGAAGTCTCAAGTTCAAGGAACCTATTAACAAAAGCTTAAATAAAGAAGAATCTAGTGCAAATGTTTGGCCTGCAACACAGCTTTTAGTGCAAATGTTTGGTACGCATGATTGACAGTTCCATTCCATTTAGTGTAAATTGCATTCCATGGTAGTTCAAATATCATGGGTGAAATGACCAATCTTGCCTACCAAACAAGCACTTGTTTCTTTATTCCCATAAATGATCATACAGTGTGATATATGACCAATGGAACTCGAACCTTGAATCCTATTCATAATAATGACCTGCCTCAACAAGAAAACCACAGGCAATATGTGAAAGCCCAATGCTTTACATAAATCTGAAAGCTGATTTGAAATTCATAAAGTTAGGAGCTGACAAAGGCAAATCATAGTATGTCAAAATCGTTAGCAAATTTTGTGCTTTAACATGATGCAAAGGCTGTATTATGAGAAATATCCAACAAAAGCCATTTCGTATGCGGCACAATTGTAACGAAAATCGAGCCCCGCAGCCTGCTACGTTTTGGTTAAGTGTAGAACTGCAGCTAAGTAAAAACATGAACGCAAAAGACAATCCTGCTCGTTTGCAATCATGAGGAAAAGAGCCAAGCAATCCACTATATGGTTGATACAAAGATGGACTTCATATATCCTATGTTGCACGGACACAGCTCTTCCATGGCGTATCGCGTGTCGGATACGTATCGGACACGGATACGGCTCGGATACACCAAGAAATACGTACCGGGGCCGAATTTGGATTTTTGAAGAGTTTGGACACGGGACACGGGTACGCGTGTCCAAAACCTGGAACGTCAACTGGAATCCGGACACGTATACCCGAAAATTGGATACGTATCACTTACCCTTTATACGATCGAAACCTAGCCGACAAACGATCGATTCCTTCTGAAAACGAACCCTAGCCTCCACCGCTATCATCTGCTTCCTTCGTCGATCCAAGCTGTTCGTCGATCGAAGCCCGCCGTCATCCTTCATCAATCGAAACCGCCATTGATCCTTCATCGATCAAAGCCGCAGTCGATCCCTAGGCCCTAGCATCTTCGATCGATCTGCTTCCAGGTTGGTACGCCTTTGTCCTTTTTTCGTTCGAAGTCTTCTACTCTTCGTCGCGACGTCGCCTCTGTCTTTGACTCTTTGTGTGTTTTTTTTTCTTTTTTGGATATTGCTTTTATGTGCTTTTTTTTTTTTTCTTTTTTTGGTTACTGCTGTGTACTGTAGTTCTTTGTTTGTTTTTTTTTTTTTTCTTTTTTGGATACTGCTGTGTAGTTCTTTGTGTGTTTTTTTTTTTTCTTTTTTGGACACTGCTGTGTAGTTCTTTGTGTGTGTGTGCTTTTTTTTTTTCCTTTTTTGGATATTGCTCTGTAGTGTACTGTGACTTTCTTTTGGCTTTGAGACTTCTAGTTTTATATTTTTTATTTTCAAACATAGACACTAGTGACTAGATAGAAGGTTTATATTTGGCTTAAATCGCAATTTGGTCACCCTACTTTGACAGAAAATTCATTAAGCTCACTCTACAATTTTTTTTCTCAATTTCATCACTATACTTGGCTTGTTGAGTCAATAAGCTCACCACGCTTGACTTCCGTTAGTTTTGTTGGATGGAGGGCTACAAAAAAACCAAAATACCCTTTACCTTATAATATTTTGATGGCTTAAATCGCTATTTAGTCACCCTACTTTGACAGAAAATGCATTAAGATTAATAGTATAAAATTTTGTGTATAAAATATTTAAAATAATCAAATCAATTAAATAAGTTATTTCAAATATAATAAAATAACATAATTTCATACTAATTCTTAAAAATATTAAACAAAAATTAGGTTAACTTATCAGAATTCTTAATTAAAATTAATAAAAGATTATGTTGGTCTTTTCTAAAGCAATAAATTCTTTAGCTTGACTTTTTTTATATAAAACTAATTATATTAAATAAATATGCATTGAATTATTATGAGATAGTTATTATTGTAGAATAAAATAAGCTTAAAATATTATTATAAATTATTCATAAGTAATTATCGATATTTAAATAAGGGTTAATGACACAGCTAGAAAAAATCCGTTAAGTCAGTCATGTGGTACATGCCATTTTTCAGAGGTATTATGAAAAATTTCTAAGAAATTTAATTATAACAAATTTTTATCTTAATCTAATTAAAAGTATTAGTCATTTATCTCAATGTAGTTATAATATTAAATATTAATACTAATTTAATTAGGATTAGTAATAGATTAAATATTAATGTTTTAGTAATGACATTTTTGGGTTTTTAGGATAATTAAATATTAATCTTTTTCCCTAGTTGCTCAATTTTTGGGTTATTGTTTGTTCTTGGTTGCAATGAATTTTAATATTTTAGTAATGACATTTTCGGGTTTTTAGAATAATTTTAAACTTTTTATTCAAAAATCAGGATAAAGTGATGAACTTGATATTTATGTATAAGTGCAGTGATTAAATTGATAGTTATTAGTAAGGGTATTTTCGAGATTTAAAAAAAATAGTAAGTTTTTCATTCAAAAATGTGGATGGAGTGATTAACGTGGGATTTATGCGAAGTATAGTGATGAAATTGAGAAAAAAAATTATAGGATGAGCATAATGAATTTTCTATCAAAGTAGGGTGACCGAATTGCGATTTAAGCCTTTATATTTTGAAACATTTATTTTTGGTTTTTTTTTTAAACATTTACATCTTCTATATCTTTGTCCATATCTTTGTTATAATTCAAATATTTACTTTATATTTTCAGTTAACTTTTGAATATGACATCCTCCGGTTCCGGTAGCGTTACTTCTTCTATTGCTGGAAATTCTGGAATTGATGAAGACCAAAACCCTTTATGGAAGTATGTATCAAACATAGAAAAAGGGGTAAATATTGGTGGTAATAGGAAATGGACATGTAATTATTGTAGTAAGAGTTATGCGGGCAGTTATACCAGAGTCAAAGCTCATCTACTAAAGATTAGTAGAAAAGGAGTTGCGGCCTGTAAAAGTGTGACCATTGACGATTTGATACAAATGAAGAAGATTGATGAAGAAACGGAAAAGAGATTAGAGTTACTAAAACCTAAGACAATTTCACTCCCTAGTTCCACTTCTTTACCCCTTACTGACTTTCCCCAATTCACATAAAAAAAAGAAAAGACGACTCTAGTAAGACTGCTATTGAGAAAGCTTTTGACACATAAACCAAGAATCAGTTGGATGCCGAAATTGCTAGGATGTTTTATACTTCGGGTTTACCTTTTAACTTGGCTAGAAATCCACATTTTGCGCAGTCTTATACGTTTGCAGCTAATAATAATTTGGGTGGATATGTTCCTCCTGGGTACAATAAGCTTAGGACAACACTTTTGTTGCAAGAGAAAACACATGTGGCGAGATTGTTAGAGCCAATAAAAAGCAAATGGAATGATAATGGGGTGACTATTGTGTCAGATGGTTCGAGTGATCCTCAACGTAGGCCAATTATTAATTTCATGGTTGTCTCGGACAGTGGCCCTATGTTTATCAAAGGAGTTGATTGTTCGGGTATTGTTAAAGATAAACATTTTATAGCTGCAAAATTGGAAGAAGTGATTAATGAGGTTGGGGACAACAAGGTTGTTCAACTGCTAATTGCAAAGCAGCTGGAGAGATAATTGAAGGTAAGTTTCCAGGCATTTATTGGACTCCTTGTGTTGTGCATACTCTTAATCTTGCATTGAAAAATATGTGCAACGAAGAATGTCGATAGCAACCAAGAGGTGTACAATGAATGTAGTTGGATTACTGTTGTGCATGATGATGCATTGTTTGTAAAAAAATTTGTGATGAACCATCAGATGCGATTGGCTATTTTTAATCACTTTAGCACATTGAAATTGCTTGCAGTGGCAGATACTTGGTTTGCTTCTATTATTGTGATGCTTAAAAGGTTTAAACTCATTAGACGCTCTTTAGAAAATATGGTGCTTAATGATGAGTGGACAAACTATAAAGAGAATGATAGAAGAGCTACAGCAACAATCCGTGACTTGGTGTTGAATGATGGATGGTGGAGTAAGATAAGTTACATAATTGATTTTACTGGCCCCATTTATGACATGCTTCGTGCTTGTGATACTGATAAACCTTGTCTTCATCTAGTTTATGAGATGTGGGATTCTATGATTGAGAAGGTGAAAAAGGTTATCTATGAGCATGAGGGGTTGTTGGCAAATGAGGAATCTACATTTTATGATGTGATCCATGGCATTCTTGTGGCAAGATGGGGCAAAAATAATACTCCACTCCATTGTCTAGCACATTCATTGAATCCGAGGTAATTAACTAATTATCAAAATCATTTTATGATGTGATCCAGGGCATTCTTATAATTATGGATATGATATGAAAACCATTTTTAATGTAGGTTCTATAGCAAGAAATGACTAAGAAGGAGAAGGAAGAGTTCCTCCTAATATGGACCTTGAAGTTGCCTCTAAAAGAAACAAGTGTTTTAAGAGGATTTTTCAAAGTGAAGACTGTAAAGCTGCTACTGCCGATTATGCCTTGTTTGCCATGAGTGCAGGTCATTTTAATGACACTGACTCTATTGATGCGATGGCTTATATGGAGCCACGAAGTTGGTGGGCAGTTTATGGTCATGCTGTACCTCTACTTCAGAAAATGGCTATGAAAGTGCTTGGACAACCATCTTCCTCCTCTTGTTGTGAAAGAAATTGGAGCACATATTCCTTTATTCACTCACTTAGAAGGAACAAGTTAACTCCAAAACGTGCTGAGCATTTGGTCTTTGTGCATAACAATCTTCGTCTTTTATCACGTAACAATCCGGAATACCAAGCTGAGAAGACCAAGATGTGGGATGTTGGTGGAGATGACTTTGGAAGCATGGAGGATGTTGGATTTCTCGAGATAGCGAATCTTACATTAGATGAACCGGAGTTGGAAAATGCTTTAATTGTTTTTTGTGAAGATGTCGGAGATAATGTCGAAGAATAACATTATTATCATTAAGACTAGTATATGTGCTAATTTGCTACCCCTCAAGACTAGTATTTGTGCTTATATTTTGTTATATTTACATTTTGGTATGTATACTTTTTTATTTATATTTTGGTCTTTATATTTTTAATATTTACATATTACCCCCGTACCCGTATCCTATATTTTTCAAAAAACCCGTATTCCCATATCCACGTATCCGTATCCGTGCAACATAGCATATATCCTTTCGAGCATTGGATGTCCTCGATATCCTTGCATACGGTCCAAAAAATTCATTCTAAAGGTATAACGAAACAGTCATGCATGCCAATGGCCAAACATATTAAGAGTCAAAGAAACCTAATAGTCAAAGTAAAGGGGCATTGTAACAGAAAAGATATGTGTGGCAGTGCGTCAAGTACCCATGAATTTCAATCAGACTATCGATGGTAGCTGTCATTTACCAATATCTATACTTGGTTACTTCATTGTATGCAGTTGGTAAAGCTTGATACAGTTCCGTACGAAGTTGCAGGCTTCTTCACTATTCTCTAAAACATTTTAACTTCACTGACTCCACAATCAAGCAAGTTCATCTTCATATTCTTTTTTCTTTTTTTTTTTGGATAAATATATTAACACAATGTCAAAACAGGTGACGCATCTTTGTGTACAATTTCGACAAAAGAATTACTAACTAGAAAAACTGTCCACAATTTCGACAAAAGAATCCCCTAAACTCGGGTCCCTCTCCGAACACCAAAAGCGAAGAGTCTCGAAGATAATCTTCTTTAATCGATCAATGTCTTGACTCCATATTCTCAAAAACCCTACGATTCCTTTTGATGCGAATCAAGATATCTCTATTCCAAAGTTCATACACATGTTCGATGATTCTATGGCAAAAGATTGAGCATGGAACTTCAAGAAGGTTTGTTCACGATTATTCGAGGAGTTAAGATGCAAAAGAAGCCTTAAACAGAGTCTTCCGGTTGGGCAGTATGTGTGAACAAATAAAGCGTGCCCACACCTTAAACAGAGTGACGGGATTTCTAGCAAGAGTGGCGGGATTTTAGTTATTTTTCCTATTTTTGTTAGGATTCTCTTTCCTTATTGCTTTAATATTTACCCTAGATAATTTAGGAACCTAATTTATAACTTTTTGGCCTATAAAGGAGGAAACATCATTGTATGATTACACAACTTTGAGATTAAATTATTGAGAGAATTATTCAATTCTTTTTTGTTCTTTCCGAACTATTTGAATTTATCAGAATTGTCATGTGTCATTCATCTTTTACTTTCTTATCAATTGGTATTCCATCACAATTCTGATGAAACTCATTATACCAAGGTTCGTGGTCGTCTCAATTATCGGGTTGCGGCTGTACATATCAAAGTTTGTACTTGAACTGATTCATCGGGTTGAAGTGTCACCTTCCATCAAACTTCCTTGATGTTAGCTTCCGTTTCACGTGAAATCGTGATTCGTCGAGAATCCTTCGTATCACCTTTCCTTCCAATCGTTCCAACTGATTGCCTGAGGTGCAGTATCCCATAAGGCATTTCTCCTTCTACGCTTGTACAAAGACCAGCCTCGGAAGAGCTCTAAAATGGACCTTGGCATCACCCGCGAAATGTTAGTAAGAGAACTCTACCAAAGATTGTCGAAACTTAGGCTCCGTTTGTTTCAAGGAGAATAAACTTAGAAAAATAATTTCTAGAAAATGAAAATCTTTTACTTTGATGTGTTTGGTAAATTGTTTGAAATATGTTGGAAACCATTTTCACGTGATTGGTAAAACATTGAAAATGTAACGAAAACATTTGTAAATGTATTGAACAATTAAATTTTCTAAAAACAATAAATTTTAGATAGCGTAGAACTCTACATACTCACAAAGCTACTTGCACTTTTTCTTTTTTGAAAAGAAAATGTATGCATAGCAGATTTTATTTTATTTTATTTTGATTTTATAAAGATCAATTAACTGTTGATTAGGGGGGGGGGGGTGGGGGAGGAGGGGTTGATGGGGTTAGGGAAGATAAAGAATTAAAGATCATTTAATTGTTAAATAGGCGTAGGAAAAAAGCTGTTTTTGTTTTCTCAATTAAAGGATAACAGGGGAGGTGGGGGAGGGGGGGGAAGGGAGGGTGTTAGAGCGAGAACAATAGTTTAGGATCACCATTGGGATTGGCAGGGAAGGTTTCATTACCGTTGATGGATTGTTTTGAATAAGTTGGGTTTTGGAGAATGAGTTACCGAGGTGGTGGTCGGCAAGTCATTTCCCTGAGAAAAGCCTCCATTGCCCATTGACTTGAGAAAGATTTTACATTGACCATATTTTCCAAATATTACCAAACACCGGAAAATATGGTAAATATGAAAAATATTTTCCATAACACAAACGAAGCCTTAATCAACTTGAGTAATTTGACGTACTTTTGCAAAACGTTTCTTCATTTTTACACATTGCTAATTGCCCTTTTTACGTCCAATAAAAAACCAATAGTTTATAATCGAATTAAGAAACTCCGTGCTACATCAACCTAGATTTGATGTCTTAGCCTTTCATCAAAATTGTGGGCTAAGCTTAGACTAGAATTACATCTCACATGTTGCCCTCTCTGAAGAACATGGAAAGAAAAAGACTGAACCTCAAATTCTTTTAAGTAACAGAACACCTTTTTTTAAGTGCAACATGCATATATCAGACGCCAAAAAAAGCATACCCTGTACAACCTTTGTACAAGCACGCACACACAAACACACACACACACACACACAAAAGCTCTCACGCAACTCAACTGTACTGACCTGGTAAAAGCAAACTTACAAACACAAACTGCCAAACTAAGTAATAGACTTGATCCCCAGGGAAAGTATCCTCAAACCAAAAGAAGAGAAGACTAAGCACCTACAAACAAATGCTTTGCACAGGAGATTCTCACCCATCGTTACCAGAAAACCTATTATGGGCCAACCATTACCCAAGGATACATAATAGAAAAAATAGAAGAAGCCACGGTTCCAGGTTGCAGACCAATTTTACCTGGAACACAGAGGCAAGATGATACACTACATGGTCTAAAACATGGAACGTCAAGGTCGCTTCATGTAGATACTCTGGTTAGAATGAGTCTTCATATTCTAAATGCAAAAGTGCTCTTCCTAGGAAAAAGTAAGAGATACTCCACATGCTTGCTAATCTTAAGAGAATGATGTAGAATATTTTGAAGTTCAAACATCATGCATTTTCTAATCTATTGTCAATATTCATCCTTCTAGAGGAGAAACTGAAAAATATTTCCAGTTGCAAAATTCAGTGAAGTTTGAACATCATCCAATCTTGAATATATGATAAATATTTATCCTTCCAGAGTGGAAACTAAAACTAATTCCAGTTGCAAAATTCAGTGAAGTTCGAACATCATGCATTTTCTAATATATGATCAACACTCATCCTTCCAGAGAGGAAACTGAAAACTAATTCCAGATGCAAAATTCAGCATTATGGAACTTAAGTGTACTATGTGTTGGGACACTAATTCCTCATAGCAATTTACAGGGGAAGTAGCGATTTCAGGTCCACTGTCGAAAACATAGATATTCCTCAATATTTTATTTTATTTTATTTTGGTATTCCTCAATATTTTTGGCATCTAAATGATAAAGACTGAGATATAAAAGTAACAAAATGCAGCAAGAGAAAAAAGGAAAAAGTTCGGCGGGCTTAAAGAATTACCTTCAGACAGACAACCCCACTGGCCAACCTTGGACGACAGCATGGACTTAAGCAATGACGAAGCAGTTACAGAGTGAAGAGGCATTAGAGACTGTGCACCGCCCAACTCCACCGGAAGCCTACATTCACCCATTTACAATCTCATTTTAGCACCCATTCTACACAGTTACTCCCTCCGTCCCAACAAAAAAGAGTCAATACTTTGCTTTTGAGTTAATCACAGAAAAAGAGTCCGCATTTCAAAATTCAAGCTATAAATTTTCATTATAGTTTACAATTTGTTTCTCTCTAACAAAATCATGAAATTTCTTCCCAGTGAAATTCCCAAAAAGATACTTCTTCAGTCTCAAATTAAGTGTCCCTTCCGTGTGAAGTTACTAAAATTTACATTTGCTATCTATAATGTCTCAATCTGAACTTGCAATACCATAGTGTTAACATTAAGCCACTCATTTCAACAAAAAAATAATGCAGAATTTCAACGAACCTGGAGGAGAAGAGGGGGTTCCGGCGACCGGCGAGGCGAGGAGAGAGGCTAGGAGTTGACGGTGGGAGCCAACCGAGGTTGGAAGGTGATTGGATTTTACGAGTGCAGCTGATGAAGGACCTTGCTGTTGAAGTTGATCTCTGAAGAAATTGCCTTCCTGTATTGGAAGCCATTTTTGTTAGACTCGAGCTCTGTTTCAAAACCAGACTTAAACCCTAGGTTGTTATGGGGCGCGGGTAATGATCCACATGGGTTTAAGCCCAATGACCTATAAGGTTTTTCTAGCTAGTCTGGACCGTCGGCTGACCAGGCCCCTTTTTCCTGGTCACTATTCTTTTTCTTTTTCTTTTTCCTTTTTCTTTTTTTTTTTTACCCTGGGGGTGGTCGGGAGAATTAAATTTTCTTCCCAAATTCACAACGATGACGACGACGAGTACGTAAGAATGGTTTTTGGAATCACTCCCGTTTAGCTTAGCTCCAACCTCTCAAATATCGACTTAAAAAGTGAAGAACACGTGGAAGAGACTGATCCAATTAGGGGTGTAATTGGTTCAATTTGGTTTGGTTAAGCCAAAACACAATAAATCAAACTGTCCCCTATCAGTTTTATATTTTCAAACTAAATCGAACAATCATAAATTTCAAAATCGAACCGATCGGTTTGGTTTGATTTAGTTCGGATCCACAGTTTAATTAATTAAATATTCCAACAAGAAAACAATCTTAAATAACGAACTGCTTTTATCAAAATAAAATAATTAAAAGTTAAAAAACTAACTTTAAAATAAAATAGCTTGAAGTGTTTAGATTTGGTATACTATTTTAATGACTCACAATAGTTAATATAATTTGTATAATATAATAAATAATATATATATATATATATATATATATAGTTTGGTTTGGTTCGGTCCAATCCAAAAACTGTAAACCAAACTAATCCGATCAATTTTTGAATTTTTGAAACCGAACCGTCTTGGAGCAAAATCGAATCAAGCTAGGCAGCTTAGTCTGGTTCGATTCGATTCAGTTCGACAGTTCAGCCTTACGCCTCTAAATCAAACGGCGCATTAAAAACAATGTTTTTTTTATATATATATTCTAATAGAAGGTGGTACTTTTGGCCTTTGGGTTCTTGATTATCTAATGAAGTTCATTAATTTTAACATATTAACACAATTTTTTTAAAATTCTTTCAATAAAAGGTGTACTTTTTATTTTTTAGGTTTAATATATAATTTGGTCCCTAAACTTTAGACCTTTTCCTGATTCGATTCTAAAACTTTGACATTTTCTATTGTGGTCCCTGAACCGCATTTTAAGCCTAACAGTTCGTCCCTCAAATGACGGTCGTCACTTTAAACGTTAATAAATTCATGAAATGCTCGAAATGCCCTTACTCCATGCTAAGTGTGATTCCACGGTGGACAAATCATGCTTAGTTGGAATTAAAAAAAAAAAAATCTAAATGTTTGCTCTGTTTCTTTTGATTCAAGGACATCATCTTCAATAAATGGGTCCATACGTCAAGACCACTCCACTTTCTCTCCCCAAGCACTCCCCTACTTTCTTGGGCAAATCACATCTCTCTATTCTCATACCTCCTCAACCACCCACATCCACCACAAAGTCTCTCTCCTCAGCCCCCTACCTGTCACTAACCCTATTTGCGTCATAGTCAAATCAAACCCAGATGATACCCAATCTTCGATTTTCGATGATTTTTACGACGACGATGAAAAGCCCCGCGAGGAGTGTGGCATTGTTGGTATCTACGAGGACCTAGAAGCCTCTCGTCTATGTTATTTAGCTCTCCACGCTCTCCAACACGGCCAAGAAGGCACCGGAATAGTCGCCACCACTCCTGACGGTGTCCTCAAGTCCGTCACCGGCATCAGCCTCATCTCCAAGGTCTTCAACGAATCCATACAGTGTCCTCAAGTTCGTGAAGGATGAGAGGAATGTTTCGTGGTGGGTGGTAGTGGTTGCGCCGCTGTAGACAGTGGTGGTGGTGGTTGTCTCCATCACTGTGTTAGGTGAGTACCTAGTTTTGGGATTTATAAGCGGCGAGGACGGAGATAGAGAAAAAGAGGTGACATAGGGTGGCGGAGAGGGAGGAGGCGGTGGTGGGGTAAGATGAGGAGGTTTAGAGATGGGGCAGCACCAGGAACTGTGGTTAGGGGAGACGACGAAATGGGGAATGAGTTTGCGTTGTTGATGTTGTTGAGGTGGGTGTTGGTGGTTAACGGTAGTGGAGGGAACGGTGGCGGTGGTGGAAATGGTGGATTCTTTATAGCGACGGCGTTTGAGTTTAGTGGGTTTTTGAGGATGGAATTTTGAAGTGAAGTAAGGGGAGTAATAGTAAATAGAGGGAAGGGTGTTTGGTTTTGTTGTCTTTTAGGAAAATTTTGGAATCAAAGGAAATGTGTGTATTGAAGAGAAAGAAAGAAACCAGAAGAGGGAGTTGAGAGGGGAAATGGTTTTGCTGTATAAAACCGAGAAGAAGAGGGAGAAGAAGAGAGAGAAAGAAAGAGAGAGAGGGGAAATGATTTTAACTGAGAAAGAAAGAGAGAGAAAGAGGGAGGGCGTAACTTAGTTAGCAAAAAAAAAAAAGCATTAATTCCAAGCAAAGCACGTTTTGTCCACCGTGGAATCACACTCAGCATGGAGTAAGGGCATTTCAGGCATTTCAGACATTAATTAACGGGTTAAGTGACAACCCTCACTTGAGGGACGAACTGTGAGGCTTAAAGTGCGGTACAAGGGCCACAATAAGAAATATCAAAGTTCTAAAACTAAATCAGAAAAATATCTAAAGTTCAAGGACCAAATTATATATTAAATCAATTTTTTATCATCAAATGAGGTTCATTAATGTCTCAACATGAATTTTGCGGAGGACTTGATTGACTGGCAATAGCGTACACTACAGAAGTTGTGGTATATATCAAGTAGAGCCTTATGACCCGACCAAATATCTTATATGATCTTTGACCAACAATTGTTTCGAACTTCCTAAAATATCCTTAAGGCCCTCAAAACTCACTAGCGTCTTTTCCTCTCACATTCATCGCCTCCGTCTCTTCTTCTCTTCCAGTGTCTCCTCCGTCTCCGACACCCTCCCCCTCGTCTCCGACGCCCTTTTCTTCCGTCTCCAACCACAGCGTCGCCTTCGTCGTTGCTTGAGGAATATCTCTGTCTAACCCTACTCAATCTCTCACTCTCTCTCTCTCTCTATTTCTCAAACCCTAGAATTTTTCAATGGTCGTTTGAACGATCCTTGAGTCGTTTTGAACGACTCAATGAGTCGTTTGAACGATGTTTGAGTTGTTTAAACGACTCAGTGAGTCGTTTGAACAACCTTTGAGTTGTTTAAACGACCTTTTAAGTTGTTTAAACGACCATGTGAGTTGTTCAAATAGTAAGAGTATTTTTGAATTTTTAAATTAAAAAAAAAAGCTATATAAGTTGTTTTGAAATAAATTAGGTCATATAAGATGTTCGAATGTTAGACTAGGATATTTGTGAAGAAACCCCACAAAAGTTCAGCTCCCCCATGGGGATAGTCGATAGCCCCTCCTTTCTACAAATTCATTCCCCTTCCCCTCTACCCCATATGAACTTAGGTTTGCTCATTCAGAATTTGGTCTGGCACATATATGGGTGACGCGTCCTGTGACACCCCGACCCGGATCTCTATACGAAATCTCAAAGTCGGGTCGCCAAAATAACAGAACGACACCCAAACAGGAAAAGCACGTGGCGTAACCCCCCGTACTTACGACAAAACATAACCGACAAACCTAATTTTAAAAAAACGAGTGTTCCCCGAAACTACAGCCGGAACCCAACAACTAAACCACAACATGCCGGAATAATAAACATAAACCACGAGCTACTACTTGCTCAGGAAGGAAACCAAATTAACAATAAGGTTATACACAAGCGCGACATACATACGTCGGCTACCAAAAGAATATACAAAACAACATCGAAGAAGTACTACCCATAGTAAAGTTTACATAACTTCACAAATCGTTCATCCTTACCAAAGAAAATAACTAGCTAGAAATAAGATTCTAGAGCTACCAAACACGGACGACCTGCAAGCTAACGTGAACCCTTTCCGGTCTCACCGTGAACTCCCTGGCTGGCTTGGATCTAAGGAAAAACATTTAAACAACAAACGGAGTGAGTCAAAACTCAATAAGTTACTAAATGCAACTATATGACATGGCATAATGCTCAAGTGTAAACATAATATGGTAATAGCATTTATATACCACAACTGAACATATATCATCATCTTTAATATACAAATCACATAACTCACATAACACCTTGATATTCACATAAGTGCTAGTAAATAACCACGTATTAAAGGATATCATTTCTCCATCTTCGCGTTGCTCCTGCAATACACGAAATCAACAAATAACCATATCTCGATACTCATATGTGTAGTATCAACGTCACCGGTATCACTCTTCGGTTATTGACATCCCCGGAATCACTCATCGGGTTACTAGCAAACCAAAGTCATGCGTATTGCTACAACAGTGGGGCTACTTCCCACTTGTGGCCAACAGGTGAGGGTGTGAACTCCAGTACGGCAACCCGTAGCGATTCCAAACATTAATTTGTAAAGGCTATACGTCGTCCTACCTTAACTAAACAACAACAAGAATGCCAGCTGGACTCAATGCAATGCACAAGTTAGTATAATACTCAAACTTATGCATCAAGTTCAAAAGTAGTGAACTTGACAAATAACACATAGATTATATTATTCTACAATGTAAGATCATCAAACATATTGTTCAAGAACTTTAAATCACAACTTTAGAGCTAATTTACAAGTCTCTAATTTACCAGTATCATTTACTCGGAGGACCAAAACTCATATCAAACCAACTCTAATTTTCGTAGTAATTTAACTTGTAATTCGGAGAATTATAATCTTTCCAAAAATTGACTTTTGGTGTCATTCCTTAAAGTTCATAAAATTGGGTATAATTGCTATATGCAATTTTCACCATTTAAAGTCCCAAACTTGTTCACTAGTTCACTTCCTTGGTTGATATCCATCTCTACACATTTTAAACAATCTCAACCAAGTATTTCACATAATATCATGTTATTCACATCATCCTAACATTTAGACATGAATTCAACATCAACACAAGTCATGCATGTTCATAAATGTTCATACATGTAACAAATTCTAACATACATAGGGGGTTTAGTAACTTACTTGAAATTGAACAATCAAAGCAACAAAATCACAATCAAAGCCTTGTAATGAAGTCTACTAGTCCTTAACAACACCTTGGTGGTCTTGCATATGAGATCCAATGGTTGGATGAAGAAGAGTAGAACATACACACTAATCTCACACTCAATCTCCCACACTTAAGCTCTTCAAGCTTTCATGGAAGAAGAAATGAAGAAATGTTGAATTGAAGTCTCTCATAAGCTTGGGAGTAACTTATTAAGCTGGTCAAAGGGTCAAACAAGGTACAACACAATCAGCCTAGGGTCCAAGGGTCAAAAGAGTCAAAGTTGCAAAGTTTGGAAGAGGCTTGTCTTATATAGAATGGGCCTGATTTTCAGTCAATTTCAAAGACATACCTAGGATGATCTACAAGTCTAAAAATTACAAATAAGGTATGATTGCAAAGCTCTTTGAGTCTAGTTTACACAGAATCAAACGGTTTGCAAATCCGAGTTTTCTACACAAAATTATGGCCAAATTACTACAAGTAGTAAAATCTGTCCGTACGCGCGCTAGGGCGCGCAACCTGGCTGAACTTTAGCCCATTTTCTGATTTTTGTCAAACTTTTGGTCGTGTGCGCGCTAGGGCGCGCCTAGGATGCGCTAGGGCGCGACCTGGGGTCCAAAAATGACTCAAAAGGATTTCCAAAGTGTTCCTAAGTGATTCCAATATGAACCCAACCCAAAACCAAGTTCGAAACAACTTCGGAACTCAATATAAACATCACATAACATAACCCTAAATGCAACACATCACGAACTCACATACCCACAAGGATTAATGTACACTTCAAGGCACACGAAAGACATGAAATCAATGTATAATCATGCAACATGCCTCCCCAATGAATCTACAAATATGTCAAATATGATAGCAATGTATTAAGATTAATCTAACACACAAAGGAAAGACTGAGGGTATTACACGTCCAATACTGCATTCCTTTACAACAGTAATACAGAATTGTTCAAAGACTCTACATGAGAGAACATCTACAAATCTCAAAAAGCCATTTTTTCCTTTACAAAATGCAAAAAATAGAAGAAAGACCATTCAATTTCAAAACAAAGAGTCCAACCCATGTTGCTTATGGAATCTAAGCAATCATTTACGAACTAAAAACGGTTATGAAAAAGCTCTTGCACAAGCCGCATAACATCATACAATATTAAAACATGATAGCAAGAAAGCTAGTCTTAACATAGAAATGACCAAAACAAGCACGCTCCTCGATCTCATCCCACTGATTACCAGTGGTGCTAGGATTTTAATTCGCTCGACTAGCTGCGTCAGGATAATCAGACTTCCTTCTTGCAGTAGTATTAACCTTTCCAGAGTTTCACCTAAACATTGATTTTCTGAGCATCAATGCAAACATGATGACCAGGAGAAGAACACCATAACTATCAGTTTCCCAATCTCGTAAACCAGAAAAGCCATCCACTTTCTTGCCTGATTCAATTTTTACGGCCTCAAAATCGCACGAATGACCAAATTCCACGAGTTACTCTTCCACGACATTGACCAGCTCATATTCAACCAGTGACAGATTGTTATCTTCTTTAACAGTGAAGCTGGCTGGATCTGTGACTTCTACACGGCCCCACTTGTCCACAGCAAGCCTCATTGATCCCTTAAACATGTCAATTTTAGCATTGCGCAGGATTACAGTACTGCCATCTTTCATCAGGTCCACTGCATAGAAAACATAAACATTGAAAGAACAATTAACCAGAATCATCATACTTATACAACATATTGCCCCAAAAACAAGACACACAATGCCTATTATGTTTAGCAATATCTAGCAGATCATGAAGACTGTTCCCCAAAGGTCATTTGAACATTAACGCATAAATAACAAGTACAAAGACAATGGTCAAGTGCTTATTGACAAGCACTTTATAAAATCAACTTCCTCCATACAATTGGATATATCCTTTGAATTATAACTTGCTCGGGTTTAGAAAATAAGAATGAGTTGGAAACTGCATAAAAGTTGATGTTGAGGAGAATGTGGGAGCACGTACAAGACATGAAAAAAGAATGAGGGTAAGCTACTACATATTCAATAAAATCAAGAATAGGTACCAAAATGACATGAGTACCAAATAAATAGTTTCTGCAACACCTATGCGGGGAATCCTAGTGCTATCAGCCACCACTTAAATGTTATTTTAGAAAATGCACAAAAATTGTATATAGAATGAAGGAAGTTTTGGAACTTTAGGGGTCACAGTGAACTCCCCCTACTAAATAGAATAAGGAATGCAAAGATAAAAATTGCAATAAAATCAATGTTCTTTATGGTGGCCTTTGAAGTGCAATAAATTTTTGAAGTGGTAAATCAGGTAACAGTAAGCGCACACAGAGGTAAATAAATACTAATAAAAAGGCATAGGAACAAATTAAAAGGCTTTATAAGGTTCAGTAAGCACAAAAGACATAGGTACTTATAAAATCTTCAGTTAACCACATACTGAATCAGAATTGCATATGAACAGGTGTCTCTTCTGATTCTTATTAGGTGTCTAAGTGCACACTCCAGTAATTGCTGGGTTTGTTAAACTCCCCTTTGTTGGTGATAGAATGTCAAAATGAGGGAAACTAAAAGAAATAGTCTTCAGGCCTCGCATGCATCTAAAGTCTAAACACTATATATATATATATATATATATATACATATAAATATTCTCAGCTAAAACTGCTATTGAGTATTTCTATGTCAAGAGTAAGAAAGCTCAAAGTTAGTATAGCATAGGCCATAAAGCAGAAATCACTGCAAGTCTGCAACCCAATGCAAGCTGGAACATCATCAAGAGTTTCATCATCTTAATTCCTTGGTTCAACATTGTAACAGAAGAAATGTTTCCAACTACTCAAATAACCTTAACATGAAATTACCCTTAATAACTGATCAGACGTTTGATGTAGATTTTTTGGGGGCATAAATACAATACCTTGATTTTAATAACATTGTAGTGGCTAAATCTCCAAACAAGATCCATAAAAATATGAACCATTAAAGAATGTTACAGCCTCTAACCTTGAATTTGATTAGTAACAATAAAAGTTAGTGTTACAACACCAACTTACCTAAGCAGAAGTATCGTTTCTACAAGATGTGAGAACTGGACCCAAATTATAAGGGTAAAAAGATATGCAATGGTTATCTAGACCATCAATACTATTTAAATAATTAAAGTGCAATTATTAACCCATCTTATATCTGATGAAAATTACCTTGATCATTCCTGGCAGTAAATACAATTGTTCCTGTTTCGTCTCCAACCAAACATTCAGCAATCCGCATTTGACGTAGTTGTGGGCCATCTGAGCGGCCTTTCTGCATTACCATCTTTACACTAGCAACTGTTACTACGAGATTATGCCCATTAGTTCCGGTCGCGGTGATCAACCTTTGTGAAAACAGTTTCCTCATAGCGATTTTGTTTCACCATTTTCACAAATTTCTACAATAATAATAAGATCAAAGTGATTAGCAATCTTTTTAAAGCCAAATACAGTTTGTCTGAAATGAATCACAGCTTATCTAGCTGAAGCACAAACTGAAGCTTAAACAACAACAACAAAATATGGAAAGAAAACCATATATCATCTATTCCGGAAACAAGCAGAACTGATGGCATGGAGAAAGCTAGAAGATAAAAGTTGGGGCGGGAGCCACGTCTTCACCAGTAAGGGTGTAATAATCCGTGCTTACAACAATGGCTACCATTCATTTCACAAAAAGATTCAACAAGTGCTTGTTTGGTATGAAGTAATCATGATTCTTTTCCGTGCTATTTTGAATTATCACTAAATGAAACTCGTATTGAGATAGCATGGAATGAAATGACTACTATTGCCTACCAAACAGATTAAATTTTGAAAAAAAAAAAAACTAACTGCCAAAGTTGAGAATCAAACAAGGCGCAAATCGACGATCATCAACGAAACATGATCAATTTGACGAAAGAAAATGATAACACTGATCAAGCTATAGTAAATGAATCAATTCAATACCGTAAAAGGTGCAGATACCAGAAAAATCAATTCAAAACAATCTTCCGGTAAAGTAAGGTAATTGCTACGAAAATTTAGCTAAGCAGTGATCGTTAGAAATTTAAGTACCTTTCTCGAATGTATCGAATATGAAGGAATTTAGGAGGGGAGAGAACAGAAAAGGAGTACGCGCGGATCTGCTCCTCGCTTTCCCCGAATGAAATGTCTTGAGGCAAATGACGACCGTCGAAATCTCCTTTCGAATGAAATGTTATTTCACTTTGGACCGTTGATCTTCCCCGATTTCTCAACCAATCTTTATCGTCCACGTTTCCTAGAGTGACCGGACGGCCTTTCCTGATTTTCTATCGCTTTCCTCGAGACCTTTTTTAAGCAATACTTCGTTGGTTTTGATTACCAGAGTTACTATATACACTCATTATTTTACGGAGCACATTCAATTACTTCGTAAATCCTATTTAAATATTCTTTACAACTTAAATATATTTTATCATTTTTCAAAATTAACTCATCCTACTAAAAACACCCCACCATCCTTTCTTCCCCCCACCCCATAGCCCAATACACCCCCACCCTCCTTCTTCCTCCTTATCCCACCCACCCACACCCATCAACCCCACCCCTTCCTCCTTCCTTTCCCGCCTCCCTCCCCTCCCTCCTTCCCCCATCTACGGCAACCCGCCCCCTTCTTCCTTCATCCTCCTCCTTCCTCCCCCCACCACCCACACCAATCAAGCCCACCCTTCCTCCCTCCTTTCTTGCCTTCCCTCCCTCCCCCTCCCCCACACCAATCAAGCCCACCTTCATCACCAAGTATCTCTATTGAACAAAAACTCAAAAACAGAACAAACCAAACTACGACATAAGTTAATCAACTCAACTTACATGAATCTTTTTTTGTAATTGGTTTTAATCAATTGAATTCAAAATTGAGCTTGTTTTTTATTTAAAGTTGTTCGTCACTGTGCAAGGGAACACCCATAGTGGTGTTCGACACCCTTACCGAACAACTTTAGCTGTGTTCGGCAGGGTTGCCGAACAGTAATTAATTATTATTTTTTAAATCTAAAAAAATAAAAAATAAATAAAAACATTTAAGTCAAAATTTATAATGGCAATTTTGTAATATTTATAGGGAGTGTACTCAGTAAAATCTTGGGTTTAAATAACAACTCTCTCATTTATATTGATTACTTAGAGAAAAATTATCGTTTTAAATTTTTTAAAAGATAATTTGATAATTTTAAATTTTTATTTTTATTTAACTAATATATATTATTTATTTTTAAAATTTTTAACTTGATTAGAAATATATTAAAAAATAAGTTACTAATGTACATTAAACTTGTAAGTGGCCAAAAATTTTGAAACGACTAAAAAAGAAAAATAGGGCAATATAAAATAAAACAGAAAGAGTAGTATAGTAAAAAGGACATGTAAATTTCAAAGTTTTGGTCCTTCTTTTCTCCCCCAGTTTTATTTCTTGATCTAATTTTTCATGAATATAGGAGTAAATAATAGTATAATACTCCATATTTTTTGGGAAAATTATTAAAATGACGATCGTACTATTATTTAGTAACCAATTTTACCATGTACTCCAAATATCCTAAAATTGACCAGTATACTCATTAATTGAGTCCAATGTGGTCCCTATTTTTCATCCAATTTTCTTACCGAGCTACGAACGTGGTTAACGAAACTAATTTATTAGGGGTATTTTTGTCCTTTCCTTCCAAATCTCACTGCCCCAGTGTATGTGGGTGTGGGTGGGGTGGTGAGATTTAGAATGAAAGGATAAAAACACCCCTCATAAATTAGCTTCGTTAACCACGTTAGCAGTCCCGTTAGAAAATTGGATGGCAAGTTAATGCGAGGGACCACATTGGACTCAATTAATGAGTACACTGGTCAATTTTAGGATATTGAGAATACGGAGTGAAATCGATTACTAAATGATAATACGTTGGTCATTTTGATAATTTTTCTCATATATTTGTTACCTCAATACGAGTGCACTTCTTTGTATAGTAATTAAATTTAATATTTAAAAAGGTATTTAATTTATTTACAATTTATAATGCCTTTATGTGTACTTGTAACACTATAGTGTTAAATATTAAGGATATAAAATGGGAAAATTATATTTTTGACCAACGTACTAATTGGGAGTTTCTGATTTTACCAACGTGATTTCATTAACTCAAATGTGACCAACGTACTATTAATTTTGTGCCAATGTCGTCCCTGCCGTTAAACCTCCATCCAAAAAATTAACGGTTTTGACTCGGTCATCAGAGTCCACGTCAGCAAGGCTGTTAATTTTTTGGATGAAGGTTTAATGGCAGGAACGACATTGACACAAAATTGATAGTACATTGGTCACATTTGGGTTAATGAAAGTACTTTGGTAAAATTAGGAACCCCCAATTAGTACGTTAGTCAAAAATATAATTTTTCCTAAATATTAAGGATATTATATACTCCCTCCGTCCCGGATAAATGTTCCTACTTTCTATTTTGGGATGTCCCAACTAATGTTCCTAAAGACTTTTGATCTACCAATTCTCTACCATTCTTCTTAATATACCCTTAAAGCTTCATTTAATATAACACATCCCAAACAAACTCAATTATTTAAAGTTGTTGAATTTAATTAATGTTGATGGGTATTATGGTCAGAATACATTTTATAACACATCATTAATTATATTTTTTAATTCGTGTATTTTATCCACTAAGAACATTTATCCAGTACGGAGGGAGTATAGTATTATCAAGTGGCCTAAAAGTTAATTTTCTAAATTTTGACCAAAAAAATTAAATAAAAAATAAATGTCAGTTTGGGATGGAGGGAGTTCTTATTAGGCCCAATATAGAAAGATGATTTTTTTTTTTATTTCTGAAGAAAAAAATAAAAAAATTGTGACTTTGTAATAATTGAATAAAAAGTAAGAATGACAAAGAGAAAAATAGTGAAACCACGTAAAGAAAGTGAAAACCAAAAAAATATCATAACAATAGAATCAATCGTATTTACAAACAGATGCATAAATTTGTTTTCGTCTAATAGTAAAAGTGTACAAAAAGACAAAAACATAAAACCATCACGAAAACCGCAAAACCAAACAAACACACACACAAACTAACAAAAAAATTGTTATTCAGAGGTGTCACTGCGCTCTCAGCGTATTTAATTTTTTTTAATCAACCGCCCATCAAAACGACGTCGTATTGATGGTTTCTAAGCTGAAACGACGTCATTTTATCCCGTGTTACCTTGATAGCTACGTTAGCTTATTTTTCTACTCAATTGTGTTTTTCTCAATTAATATACCGCCAAGTTTCCTCCAAAAAAACCCCATTGTTTGTAAAGAACCCTTCAAGATCCTTGAAAAAACTAGGGATGATGACTTTACAAGTCCCTCGACTATGGCCGATTCCACCATTAGTCCCTCAACAAAATTTTGTGCAGTTTTCGTCTCTAACACTTTAAATTGTCACGTCGGCAGTCCTTTTGATGGATACAGTTAGTAAAATTCCGTTAAGTGGTCTATGTGATTCTCATGTGCATTTGAGTAAGGGCGAAAATGAAATTCCACATGCCCCTTTACTAGCTTCATCTTCAACCTCTCTACTTCTCTTCAACATGGCAAAGGGTTTTCAAACCCAGAAAAGTAATAAACCCACTAATTACAAAATTAATAAAAAAAACCACTCGAACTGTAGAACAAAAATTACTATGATGAATCTGGGTCGAATCTAGTTGGTATTGGATCTGATCTTGTTGGAGCTAGATCTAGGTCAAACCAATTTCCAAACAAAACCCTCTTTGTCCACTGATCTGTCTATTACAACCCAAAAGAAACCTGTATACAACAGCTGTAGTCGGTGAGGCTAGGATCCCCTTGACAATGAGGACTGTTCTGTTGATGATAAAAGAGAGGAGATTGAGATCCGACGATGACATAATTGATGGCAACCGTCAAGCAACTCTCCTAGTCCTCAAATTCCACGGCTTCACAGAATCGTCAGTCTCAGCCGGCGATGGAGTCGGTGATTTTGCCAGCAAGAAAATTGGAGTCGGCTGCACCACCCCCAGTAAAACCAGTATTAGTACCATTTTATGCGTGCTGCAGTACCCAAATCTCCTCTCTCTCTTTAAAAACCCCACTCAAAATCTTCACCCACAAAAATTGACTAAAAAAGCTTCATCAATTCAGCACTCCTGCTCGTACTAATTAACACCCTCATGAATCCTCCTTCTCTCTCTAGTACCACTCCATCCCCCCTTCTCTCTCTCTACATATACATACACACCCTCTATATCTATATATATATATATATATATATATATACACACTTTAATATTACCTTCTTCAAATATTTATATTTGTTTTAAATTTTTACTTTTTCCCTCACTTCCTGGGGAAACACAAATTTCATGGTTGTGGGAGGTCTTCTTCAATTTACAGACCCAAATCGCCCAGTTCGTCCAACCACCAAATCGTCTGCTTTATTGTGTTAAGAGTCAAATTCGCACTCAACGGATTCGCCGCCATCGCCGTCAGGAACATCGATGAGCTGTAAGGGTGGGATCTACATAGATAAATAATGATTTTGGGTTTTATGGATCTTTGAAACTGTTTCAACGCAAAAACAAATTGGATAAAGAAAGATTCAATGTGGGGCGAGGATTTGTCTCCGAAAGAAACTCGATTAATCTTGAGAGCGAGAAAGGAGGCTAATTTGCCATTTTTTCCTGCGTGTGTTAGAGAGAGAGAGTGTGTGTGTGTGTGTGTGTGCGCGCGCGCGCGAAGAAAAGACAACTGAGGTAGTGTGTGTGTTTGTGTTTGTGTTTGTGTGTGTCTGTGTGTGAAGATGATAAGTGAATTTCAATTTTGCCCTTACTCAAATGCACGTGGAAGGCACATGGGCGACTTAATAGAAATTTACTAACAGCATTTATCAAAAGAACTGTCGACGTGACAATTTAAAGCGTTAGGGACGAAAATTGCACAAAAATTTGTTGAGGGACTAATAGTAGAATCGGTCATAGTCGAAGAACTGGTAAAATCATTATCCCAAAAACTACCATTATTAATGCTCTCATAATTATCAAATTCGTGGATGGGCGATTGGCCTTACTTGGGCACTTTAGGAGGGACTAAACGCGTAGAGGAATATCGACTAAGCGTGAGTGAGTTAGGTGGCAGCCTTAACCCCCCAGGCGCTCACCTAGGCATCCACCCACCTCTTAACCTAATTTAAAAGAAAAAGAAGATAGAAAAGAAACATATTAATATTTTATTTAGTCTAACTATTAAATATGGATACTCTCTTAAATAACGAGTTAATTGGTGTTTTTGCTTGTGGTTGTGGAGCTTGTTTTGATGGCGATATTTAGCATATTTTGTCTTTGAGTTAATTTATCTTCTTTCTAAAGTTTAAATATTTATCCAATACTTCTTTTTTTATAAATAAAATTTGACATTTTTATTTATATATTTCAAACCTTTATTGCGGGATTCAATGACATTAAATATTTGTATGATTTATGATGATATTATTGATGAAAAAGGATAAATGAAGGTGAAATATTTGAATTTAATTGCCCCTAACAAGATGAAAAGAAAAAAAAAACTTACAAGTGAGATTAAAATCGGATAAATTCATCATGAAAAATGAGCTAAAAGATTATTAAGACTTTAAATTCGTCAATATAATATATATTGTCTAGTCATGGTACGTAAAACTAGTTTTATACACTTCAATTTTTGGGTAAACGACTAGTCATGTGAGTATCAGCCTAGGCGACCAGAGATCTTTGCCTACTACCACCTAATCGTTTTAATAACAATGGATACAATATCATCAAACTCGTCTTACGAACTAAATTGCTCCATCCATTTTAAAATAAGTGTTTCTTTTTAACTTTTTAAAGTGAAATTGATTTTTTTTCAAATAAAAATGTGACATGTGTGTATGTGTGTGTATATATATATATATATATATATATATATATATATATACATATATATATATATATGGGCATCAGCCTAGGCGACCAGAGATCTTTGCCTACTACCACCTAATCGTTTTAATAACAATGGATATAATATCGTCAAACTCGTCTTACGAACTAAATTGCTCCTTCCGTTTTAAAATACGTGTTCTTTTTTTAACTTTTTAAAGTGAAATTGATTTTTTTTTCAAATAAAAATGTGATGTGTGTGTATGTGTGTGTGTGTGTATATATATATATGGGCATCAGCCTAGGCGACCAGAGATCTTTGCCTACTACCACCTAATCGTTTTAATAACAATGGATACAATATCGTCAAACTCGTCTTACGAACTAAATTGCTCCATTCGTTTTAAAATAAGTGTTTCTTTTTAACTTTTTAAAGTGAAATTGATTTTTTTTCAAAAAAAAATGTGACGTGTGTATGTGTGTGTGTGTGTACATATATATATATATATATATATATATATATATATTCCAAACCATCAAACACTAGTACTTTTATGTACGTTCAAATAATTATAATTTTATTATCAATAATTAAATAAAAATATATTAAATATCTATTTAGAAATTTGTTAATTTGACTTTAAAAAGTCAATATGAAACACTTATTTTAAAACCGAAATTTAACTCTTCGTAATATTAAAAAAAATAAGTTGAAAATGAGATAAACACTTATCCACACTTATAATCTATCGCAGAACATAGAGAATAGATGCCAACTTATGACCTTGTGAATAGAAGTAATAGAAAATGAGATAACACTTATCCTCTTTCCCTTTCATCCTCCACTCTCATTTCATTCCATTATCTTTTCTTTTTTAGTTCGCCATTTGTAGGAAGAAAAAGAATTTTTCACAAAACCATAAATTAATTCACACCCACAATTGACAAGGGAGGGAAGAAAATAAGGCGGACAAGATCGATCACATATAGAAAAGTCGCTCGCTATTGTGAGAAATCTCATGCAAGATTGCTTATTTGAATATTACACTGCATGATCTACTTATTTCAAAACCATAATTGTGATCATACTTCATACATGATCAGTAAGTAACACGGATTTAGCGATACTGGCTAGCTAGTTCACCCTCCTTGACAATGTAGTTTTGGGGAGGAAAGTCTTCCCCCTTGAAATACCTCTCCAGCATGTCCTTGACACCAGCCGCATATCGCAGCTGCAATGCAAAATAAACAATAGGAATTTATTAACGAAACGAATTGAAGATGTTCGTTCATAGCTTGGAGTAGTAAAAATCGTCAATACCTGTGCGTCAATTGTAGTTCCAGAAATATGAGGGGTCATAGCTTGGTTTGGCATGTATCGCCATGGATGGTCCTTAGGGGCTGGCTGTGGAAACCAAACATCACCGCTGTAACCTAGAAATCAATCAATGTGATTGTCGACCAAAGGCAACCAGTTAAATGTAGATTCACCCCCACTTAAATATATAATTCAGAACATGAGATCAATATCATGACTGTTAAGCTCTTGTTATATTGCAAATGACAAATCTATTAAGTAGACCAACCAGTTTCCAACTGGTTTGATCCAAATTTTTTGTATCTCATTTTGTCACCTTAGTGGTACTCTTTAGTTTTTCACTCATGACAACATCACAACATACTTTCAAATTCCAATCAACAGAAAGGGGGATGGAAAAGGCATGATAATTAGAGTCAATGTCGGAAACTAATTTCTTGTTTTAAGCAAATCCTGAAAGTTGTTTGAACCCGAACTGATTAGCACATAATCAAAGCAAAGAAATTGATAAAGGTTGGAACTTACCGGCTATATGTCCACTGGAACAGCCATCAGCCACTGCTTGTGTATCCATGAGAGCACCTCGAGCATTGTTAACAATAAGAACTCCCTTCTTCAACTTGGCAATCCTATCCTTATCGAACATTCCTCTGAAACACAGGTAAGTGATTTAGTTCTATAAGCGCATGGAAACTTGGCAATAGCAGACCAACAAATTCATGGTTTTTGAATTAAGATACGACAAATGTTATATATGATATATACAATTCGGAGCATAAAATACTAGCAACTTTCTCAGTTTTCATGGTTGGAATCAAAACCCCAATGAAGCATGCTTTGCGAAAGATCCAGTTTCATAAAACAATTTATGTGACTGGTATAGAAGACCAAATATTTTCAAGTGCTCCGAAAGAAGCACTCACTTTGTTTTCTCCGTTAAAGGCATGTTCATTACAATTATATCACACTTCGGGAGCATCGCATCAAGATCCTCCTCAAACTTTGCCCCTGTCTGACTCTCCAATTCTGGGTCCATCTTGATCCGATCGTGATAGAGAAGATTACAGTTGAAAGGCTTCAATCGTTGGAGTAACAGCTTTCCAATACGTCCAGCACCAACCGTACCTACTGTCTTCCCTTCTAGATCATACGCTCTGTGAGCAATAGCTGCAACATTCCATTCCCCATTGATAACCTGATGGTATCCAGGCAAGAAATTCCGAACAAGGATGAGGATCCTCATTAGCTCGTCTTCTGCAACTGAAACAACATTGCTTCCAGTAACCTCAGCAACTGTTAAGCCAGCAGCAGCTGCAGCCTTCAGATCAACGTGATCAGATCCAATTCCAGCAGTGAGCAACAGTTGCAAATTTTTCGCCTTCTTGATCCTTTCGGCAGTAACATAGGCCGGATGGAATGGGGTGGTTATCAGGACGCTGAGATCAGGAATGTGTTTTTCGAGTTCTGAGGAATCACACAAGTAAAAGCAGCAGTTTATTTTTGCATTCTCTTATAGCTAATTACTCACCAATTCACATGTATAATGCAACAACCTACTTAATTAATGAAGCATTTTTGTTAATTGCAGAAAAATTTAAACAACTAGTAAAGCAATGAAAAAGTTCGCACAACGATCAGAAGCAAAGAAACATGGCCTGGAGGTTTCCGCCTTGCAGCCACAGACTCCCATATAAAGTAGAGCATCTGAATACTGAATTACGGAAAGTAACAGTCGCCAAAATTATGCATCAGTTAAGAATAAGAGCTTGATAGGCATCGAGAATGAATTGAGTTGAAGCATCAGTTGCTACTTGGTTCAATTGACAAAGATGCTCATTCTGACCAGCATTTTGTTTGTTGACCAATATGACTGAGTGGATCGCAATGCCTAGACTTGTACATTATAATAATCGCTTAAAAAACAAAAGAAACCTAAGAACGTTTCTTCTCATTTGTCATTGCATCTGTCTACAAACATTTGTTGTCTGATTCCATTTCAGTGCATGTACTTAGAAGAAATCGTGTATATCCGTGAGTTTGGCACTTACCACAGTTTGGCCCTTCCTTATCATCGGTAACTATGTACTGGTGGCCTTGGGATTCCAGCCAGTCGCGTATCCCTAATGATCCTTCCACACAACCCAAAAAATTGGGATTCATTTCAGCATACTCATTTGCTTTGTAGAAAACACCAACAATCTTTTTGCTGCCAGCAGAAGCCTATGCAACAAAATAGGACCAAAACAAGAGAGCATAATCAAGACAACTACAATTCAAAATTTTCGGCATGCACTGAGGAGAATTGGGTCCTGCAAATGAACCATGGACTTAATATAGCCCGTTATGCCACAGCCGGACATAACGCCCAGCCTTTAAAATATATATATTTTCTTTAAAAAAGAAAAAGAAAAGAAATCTAGGGGTAGGCCATGAAAGCAGAGAATCATGACCTCCCGCCCCCAAGCAATTCCCAATCGCAGGTAAACTTAATCACACAGTTAAACTCACAGTGAAACATTTCCATGTACACTAATGAATGAAATTTGTGCTAAAATGACATAAAAACGATACTACGATAGATCATTACTGCGTAACAACCGAACACTTAAAAAATTTATAATCAACAGTAGAAATCGAAATCGCGGGTATGAAACAAGAAGGTAATCAAACATGGCTCGCATCAAATGAAGTTGCGAGGGTTGATCATGAAAAGAGTTCTATAAACAAAAGCTAGAGATGCTTAAGGAAATCGAATCGCTTACGTGAAGGTGTCTCGTGAGGATGGAGGAACTTGAATTCCCAGTTGAAGAAGCAAAAGCACGAATTGCAGAGGCAGCAGCTCGCTTCATCGCCATCTCTCCTCCTGGTGTCTGTCTACTAAAGTAGTTATTTTCTGAAAGCAAAGATTGATGGATCAATCGGGCGATGATTTAAAGAGGACTGAAGAGAGACTTACTTGACACTTGTCTGATTAATGCTTATCCACACGAGACTGACTGGCAGACACTAGACAGTGAACCCCCTCTGTTGGCACGTTTTTTGATAACCCCTCCGTACCTAAATTATTGTATTCTTTTTCTTTTCTTTTTCGTCCCGCTTAAAATAATTATTTTGTTTGAAATTTTTTTTTTACAACATTACTTTTACTATTTTATCCTTATTTTTTCTTCCTACTTTAATTATAGGCTACATACACATAGGCATTAAAGGAAACAAGACACTTTTTCAATACTATTCCAATATTAATAATCAAATCAATTGAATTTTCTTAATCCGTGTACCAAATCATCCCAAACAATAATTTAAGGACGAAGGGAGTATCTTTTGCGATCTTTTCGTGTTAAATCTGCTGGCTCTTCTTCTGCTAGTTTGGTCTGGGTCAGACTTGGTGTCCAATCAAATTTGGGCTATCTTTATTATTTTTTCTATTGGCAATGCTACGTTCATCTAAAGAATATAAAAATAATATTGTATTTAATGATATGATACTCAAATCTAATGTTAAATTTTGGTTAAATTTTTTGTCAGATCTTCAGTAACATAAGATGACAAATATTTAACTTAAAAATTTAACAAAAGTCTAATATTGAATTTGAATGTCATGTTATTAGGTGCAATATTTTTGATACCTTTTAGATAAATATAGCATTATCCTTTTTCTATTGCTTTAAAAGAAAATAATAAAGCAATAGAAAATGCCCATAAATTTAATTTACAACAAACATTATATCATACAATTATCAATATATTAGTAAATTGTACTTTATACTAATACTCCATATTTTAAATCTTGCTGCAAGTTTTTTTTTCTGTAGATAAAGTTTGTTTCTTTAGCATTATTATATATATATATATATATATATGTTTTTTGAAATATTTTTTTGACTGTTTTAGCACTTAGATCAATCGTCAAATTTTGTGACTATTCTGTCGATGTTGCCACTGTACTTTACAAAGGGGTTGCAATGTGTCATTTTTCCTTAATCGTCATTCAATGCCTAATGGGATTAATTTCAATGCAGTCCCCTAAAATTTCGCAATTAGGTTACGGGATTCTTGATAGTAGCTCACCATTAATGAAATTTACGTGACAATTATATGAGTGAATATTGAGTGCAGAGATGATATGGTACCACAAATCAACTAAAATGTTTTGATAATATGATTTAAATCAATAACTTTACTGATTTAATTTTGAGATCAGCAATCCTACTTATCGCAATCTTGTTCATCATGTCCATATCAACAAGGTCGCTAATTTGATAAATTCTGTTGGTTTGTGGTATCACATCAGCAACACCGTTGCATTCAATATTTTTTCCAATTATGGACAAATAACTTTATTTATCTTTAATTTTTTAATTTTCTTTTCCACTTTTTATTGTAAAAATATATATACATTATTTTTCTTATTGAAATAAAAAATCTTAACTTGTATTCCCGAGAATATGATTTTGGCTAATATTTGCCCTAAGGGCACATTGTAAGTATTTTCTTTCTAAAAGTGTTTGCATTGGTATTCACATTAATGGCTTCAAGATTTTGTGAAAATTATGATATGTATATGTGTGTGTATACATACATACACACACACACACACATATATATATATATATATAACTTAATAATTATAATTTAAAAATCTAATATTCTATTAACTATTTTTTGTTAAATAATAACCATATGTTAAAATTCAATAGTTTGTAAAATAATTTGATAGAAGAAAGTAAAAAGTGGAGTTCATTGAAGTGATGCATGGTTTAATGAAAGGACAAAATAGAGTTTTAAGGGTCTCACAACATATTTGTGAAATGTCAGAGGAGGATATTAAAATTAATTTCGTTAGAAATTTAATAACAATTAGCGAGAATGACAAAATTACAATCCTTTTTTAAAGTATAGTGACAATGTCTAATGAGAAATAGTATTTGTGCAAAATTTAAGAATTGATTGATGTATGATGGCAAAATAGACAATTTTCTTTACTCTTTGTTAAAGACTAAATACTTGTACTTCGAGTCTGTTTATTAAAACTGAAAATTAAGATCTGAAAACTGATGTTTAAAAAAGTAGAGCTTAAAATATTAATACATCCTTTTTGACTTAAAATTTTGGCTATTTTTAAGAGATACTTAATTTATTAAGTGATATAATATTGCATTATCAAACAATCTTATTCTTAATATCACTTAAATTTTTCCTAATTAAGCTCTTAATTGGGTTAACAAATAGGTCCTTCGTTGTTGTCTTGGTATAGATAGAAATAAAATAAAAAATAAAAAATTAATCTTAGTTGTCCTAGCATCATCGTATGCGAGAAAATAAGTTTGGATCAACATCTCAAATCTTCTAAATGAAGTATTGTTTCAACTTGTTGACTAGACACAGCAAAGACCAACTCTATACATGTCAACAATTGAAGTATGGGAGAATATGTTTGTACTACTGATGAGGCATAATCGTCCGGGTTTACCCGATTGACGAGTACCTCACAGGGGTCTCCCTGCACCATGGCTGCGGGTTTTTGCTCTCCCTCACATCCTGAAACTGATGCTGATGCAAACTAAGTTTCGAACCCTTGACCTCCAGGATATAGTCTTTGGGCAAGGGACATGATTACCACTTGTACTTTTACCAATCTTTACATTTTGCCATTGTACTATTTTTTAGACAAAATTGTCATTGTAGTTTGAAAGAGAAATGCAATTTTGTCATTATTACTAACTGTCATCCAATTTTTAACAGAATTATTTTCAATCGCCTCCCCTAAATTTTTTCAAAATGTTGGGAGATCCTTAATGATAATTGATGTTAGAAAATAGATGGTATTTGAGTTCTTAAATTATCTTGTTTCTTCTGAGAGTAAAAAAAGAAGATATTTTTTGAATAAAAAAGAAACAGAGAAAGAATGAATGAAATATAAACATATAATAAAAAACAAGAAGGGGAAGATATATTGTCTAAATAGAAAAATAAGAGAAAAATATTTAAATCAACTAAATATATTTTGTCTTAAATATAGTTAATCCATGAAATCTAATAGGCAACACTCATTTATTGAATATAATCGATTTTTATAAAGAGAATTGACTAGAAAACTATAAACTTATTTTTGTATTAATATTTCTTAAAGTCCTTTTTAATTAGAATTATATAAGATAACAAGAAAAATAAAATTTTTAATTTAGTATTTAATAATTAAAATGAAAATTGTGTCATGTTAAAATTCTTTTTTTATGAACAACTATCTTTTTATAAGAATTATTTTTTCACAATGTTTTATTTTTAATTTTTGATTTAATAATTTATATCAGTATTACTTTAAAGTAAAAGCCACTCAGAAATTTTCATTTAAAAATTGACATCTATCAATAACATTAACTCACTCTACCTAATTTCGAACTCATCTATCGTTGATGATATTTCAACTTATTTATAAAATTATAGGGGAGGTGATTGAAAATTTATAATTATTTTCGTTAAAAATTGGATCACAGTTAGAGATAATGACAAAATTGCAACATTTTTCAAAAATACAATGACAATTTTGCTCCAAGAAAAGTACAGTGACAAAATTTAAAAGTTGTTCAAAGTACAGTGATAAAATTGATCATTTTTCACTTAATCAATGTATTGACAAATTTATCTTTTAAACTCACCTTATTTTAACACCTAAACAAAATTTCAAAGTCCACTATATATATATATATATGTGTGTGTGTGTGTGTGTATTTTGAGTGTCACATAATTGATTTCCTGAGCGGGATAGTGTTTTGCTTCAGATTGGAATTTGATCTATGCGAGTTTAAATATTTATGATAAATTAAGATTCTTTTGTTGGTATGCATAGTTACTCTTTTGTAATGGAGGGTTCAATTGACATATATTATATAATATCACTTTAAATATGGAGTATTTTCTAGCTAGACCCTATTTATATACCCCCTATTTCTTGATTTTGTACGTGTTTGTTTGTGTTTGTATTTAGTCTTAGATTGTAGTTAGGAGTTAGGAGTACCTACTTAAAATAGTTGCACTTACCCAAAATTAGATACTGTAATTTGTGGGCTAATCAAATTATGTATACCTAACCTCCATATGAGTGTCCTGTCATTCTCCATAGATAATTAAAAAGAAACGTAGAAAGGCTGAGAAGCGAAGAAGGGATCGAAAATTTACAGTCATCATTGCAGAAAGTGCAACCAAAACACCTTTTTTTTTTTTAGAGGTGTGACTATTTTTTTTTGTGATGGAGGGAGTATTTTTTTCAGCAAGAGTATAACATTGTTCAATTTATATTAATATTAGGCTTCTAAATCTTGGCACAAGTATTCACCGTGAACTAACAACTGGCTCAATCCATCCATTTCACAAATGAAACTTAAAAGCTGCGACACTAGAAAGAGAAATGTGATCACAGTTCAGCCAATTTTTAAGCCTTAAGTTTGATTTCGTGGGTGTTGGAGTCCATTTTCACTCTCAAGTATTTAGGCTACTTAACTGGTGAAATTTTGTAGATTTGGCAAAGAGTAAGAACAATCCAACATTTGTTTCCTAATCACTCTTTTAGTGTAGGCCTAAAGTTAGACCAAGGTTGAACACCTTATAAATTTTGAAAGTGAGTTGGAAAATTTGTATTGTAATGATTATATTTTTTGTAAGGTATAATACAGCTTTTTATTAGTTATCGCAATGAAGGTCATCGGAGCTTGAAAAATGTGTGCAAAATATGGAGGCGATATATTTTTCTGATATTTTAATTAATCGACTTCTATGCATAAAATATAGTTAAATGAATGTGTCTGATATTTTATTTGTCTCACGTGCAGGTGAAAAATAACGAAAAAGTTATTGCAGCTTGCGTTTTTAAGTCAATTATTGTTGTGAAGTAAGAGTCTCCAAAGAATGATAATAAGTTGTCGTTATTAAGGGAAACAATAAAATATTGTTGCTACATTTCAATTTTTTTTTTTTTAATTTCAATATGTCATTATTGGTTTTCTTACGAAATAAATGAATTATAATTAATTATTATTTTATTATTTTTGTGTCGTTTAGTTTTACTCACCACTTATAAAACTTCGACCAAATATTTATTCGATTCCATACTGAGACCGTGCCATAGGCACGAACACAAAGACCTAGTATATATATATATATATATGTGTGTGTGTGTATATATATATATATATATATATATATATATATATATATATATATGTATAGAATTGCTATTTACACCCAACATGTTATTGAGTACACCCCATATAAATATTACAAAAATGCTATTATAAATTTAGACTTAAATACCTTTTTTTTTTTTATTAGGCTGTTCGGCACTCCTACCGAACATCACTATGAGTATTTGGTAGGGGTGCCGAACACCTACAATGAGGTTCGGTAGGGGTAACGAATGATGTTCAGTAGGGGTGCCGAACACCATTATGGGTATTAGGTAACACAGTGTCAAACAAACTGTTTAAAAAAAAAATAGAGGAAGGGGGGCGTGTGTGTGGCGTGGGGTGGGGGGAGGGAAGGAGGAGGAAATGGGGTGTTAAAAAAAAATCAAAGCAAAGGGGAGGCTCGGTGGGCTATGGTGTGGCATGTTGGGGTGGGGGCTGCTCGGGTGTGGGGGGGTGAATTTTGTTTGGGATGGGGGTGTACCTAGTAATAGGATATGTTATGTTTTTGAAAAAATATTGGTAAAGGTAAAATAAAAAATTATGGAGGGTGTACTTAACATTTTAAGGGGTTAAAAATATTAGAGATGAGTGTACTTAGTAATGAAATGTATTAAGTAATTTTTGAGATGTAAATAATAACTCTCATATATATATATATATATATATATTGATATTAAAATAGATTCCATGCGTCCCACCAGTGTATGACTACTAGTTTGAGAAATAATTGTATCGTGATAATAATAAATTTTATTAACCAATAATATATAGTATAATAAATAAATAAATTTTGTAAAAAATACTCTGCGTCCTTTTAAATCGAGATAGAAATCGACTTGGACAGTTAAGAAAAAAGAATCAACCCCGCCTTCTAGTAGGAAAGGGCGACAGCACAGTACCCAGATGAGTGTGTCGGCGACCGGAATGGAGTCGACGACGGATTCAGTGAAAGAAACGGTGACTCAAGTAGAGCAAAGGATGGTGGAGGATCAAGTTTTTCGTACCTACTATAACTTCAGCAAACTTCCCCCCAAATCTCAAACTGTCTGGTAATCTCCTTAGCTCTGTTTGTAAGCTAGGGCTTTTTTACTCTAAATCACATAGTGTGTCATGTGTCTCTGTGTGTGAATGATTGATTGATTTGCATAATTTTGGTCATGACAAAAGGTTGGAGCTTCAACGAGATCATCACATGGAGTACCTGACCAATGGTTTACGGCAGCTCAACTCTTCGTTTGTCGTCCTCGATGCGAAGTACCTTTCTCTCTTTCACTCTCTCTCTCTCTCTACGCACACAAATATATATATATGTGTGTGTGTGTGTACACACTACTCTCATGAATAATGCATGATGATTTTCGATTTCATCTTACTGGTTGGCTTAATAGTACTCCCTCCATCCCCAAAAAAATAGTCCCATTTGACAAGTAAAACTCTTTAAGATTGTATCATTACTTGATTGTACCTTCTTTGAATTGCTTTAAAATTATTTGAAATAAGATTATGTTTTGTGGACAACCCAAAGAGGAAAGAGGGACTATTTTTTTTTTTTGGGGACGGAGGGAGTATTAGAGTGCTTCCGTGAAGTGGAGTTAATTCTAATGTGCCAATTACAAACATACAGGCAGATACGGATATATTCTGTCAGTTCAACTGTTATAGTCCTTGTTTTGGAAAGTCCAATAACTAAGGGATATATTAGTATAAGAGAGTATCGTTCCGCTCAAGGTGTCCATGTTTTATATTTAAAAGTCAACATGTGTTTATGTCAAATTAATATTCGCCATACATTTGTTCCAATTTAGGTGATAAAATTCTACCATTAAAATCTAAACTCATAACAGTATGAGTTGCAACTCTTACAATTTTGTCAAGACAAGTATATTTATACTCCTATAAATCTTTGGTTAAAGTTTAATCAACTTAACTAAAAAATGTCAAAAGAGGACTCTTGGCATGGATCCTTGGGAGTGCATATTTATTTATATATGCATTTATTTGTGTATGTATATCACTCACACACACCTATATGCCTAGGGATTGAACAGTTGATAAACTTTTGCCCCCTCCCTATTTAGCCATTTGATTTAAAACGCAAAAAAAGAAGCAAGAACAGAGTTAAGCAATAAGGTTCGTGTTACATTGGATGTATAAGTTTTGTTTGTGGAATGTTCTATTGGGGTATTGCATTTTTCAGGGAATTGAGGAGTCAATATGAGTCTTTTGTATAACTAGTTAGGAATAACAGGCCTGAGCTTAGAAACAGGATTTTGTTTCACTTGGCTTCACACTCCTATCTAGCTAGGAAGGTTTATTCGTTCAGAGTTTGTCAATGTCAACTACATATTATCCAGTACATAATAGAGTAAACTTGAAGGTGCAGTAACACTGCAAAAGAGAAAAACTGGTCTTTGACTGGGAAACTTTGATTGTGTTGATTGTAGTTACAAGATATCATATTTATGGCCTGAAAAAGAAAAACACAAGGTAAAAGTTTTTTTGTTCTCTGTTATTCGACCCTGAAAGTGAGAACCACCTCCTTATCTATGTCTCAGAAAACACTTAATTATAGTGTCTTTGGAGCACATTAATGGCTTTATGTACATCATATATGATTTTTGATAGGTTGGGATCAATTTGTATGCTTTTTTCCTCTGTCCAATTATTTAAACTTTTCGTGTAAAGTCTACTAGTACAATTCACTGTCCTAAAATTAATTGTCAGTAATTTCGCAAGTAAGACACATTCTGATGTTGATACTTATAAAAAAAAGATACATTCTGATGTTGATATTCTACCATTCTATATTTTTCTTTGGGGGAAATTCTGTCCAAGACTATTCACATCATGTGCACAAAATGATAGTACTTCTTTTGTTTTGGTTATCTTCTAAGCTATACAATCAGTTCCATTTATGACATTTTCTGGGGAATGTGGCTACATGAATGGCATGAATATTTTCTCTAAAAGTGCCACTTATTCCCAGCCTTGCCTCTTTCCAGTCGACCTTGGCTTTGTTATTGGATCCTTCATTCAATTGCTTTATTAAGGGAGTGTGTTGATCCTGACCTAGAGCATAATGCTATTGACTTTCTAAGTCGTTGCCAGGTAAAAAGCTATCACCATATCTCTTTAAAGGTTTTTGTTTTCAACTTTTGATTTTAGAAATTCTTCTTTTCATTGTGATTCTTTTTAATCCAGTCATATGGCAATAGTTGGTTTTTTTGGCAATCTAAGGATTTACACTCTGGAATTATTGGTTCAATAATGCTGCTTACAATTTCTTCAGGATAAAGATGGTGGATATGGTGGTGGACCTGGACAGGCAAGTTGGTTGTATGCTGTTGCACGTTACTGTTTTGTTTTTTATTTGAATGCTACAAACATGGATCTCTTGTACGAATATCAAGCGGCTTTTGTTTCTTATAAGAATTCAGAGTGGCTTTGTTGAGGTTGTTCATGTTATTTACCTCTTTTAATTTTGGGTTAATGGCCCCTTAGTATCCTGTGTTTTCACCATAATTGCAATTTGGGGTCCATGGTTTCAATTTTTGGCAATTTAGGGTTTGATATTCTATTTTCGGTGCAATCAAGTGTTGAAAAGGGCTCTTCGTCCAAAATGGACGGAAATGAGACATGTGCGCCAGCGTGCGGATTTTATTTGTTTTTTTCGTCATTTTTCCATGTCACATGCCTTGCACATGATTTCAATCCACTATCAAACCGATAATAATTCCCTACTTAATCTTGACCAAATCTGAGTCTTAACCTCTTCATAACATGAACCCTACTGGTTCGGGTTTCACCCCAAAAACACACACATCACTGTTCACCCATTTTGCAGCCATGGACTCCACCCCAACCCATCTCAGCAATCAAACCCTCCTCCTCTAGCAAGCTCCCAATTAAATGCAAAGACTCCTCCCTTTCTTCTAACCCTAACCCCGATTCCCCAATTTTAACCACCCCCAAATTCGAGCCCATCACTCCCGATTACCTCCTCGATGATGAAGACGCTGACACCGATGACTACAATACCAACCTTCCTGCCAGAGGAGGCGACACCCGTCCCCCACTGTTCAAATTCCACCGAATTTGGACCGAGCCCGATGAGATCCAATTTCTCCTGGGCCTCATCGAGTGTTCGAATGAATCCCTCTCGTTTCCTAGAGATTTGGGTATTTTCTATGCTCGATTTTCCAATACTATGTCGCAGCCATACTCAAAATCTCAGCTCTCCGAGAAGATTCACTGCTTGAGGAAGAAATTTAGGGTTCTTTCGTCTAGGCTGGCGAAAGGGCTTGATAAGGCTCTGTTATTGCCTAACGATTGGGCCCTGTATGATCTTTTGAAGCAATTTTGGCATCGTGATTATGCCTCTACATTGCTGTTTTTCAATTGTAGTAGTAGTAAGCCAACCAAATTGAATTTGGTCGGGGTTAAAGTCAGCTTTTCCCTAGTGTTGCGCCTTCGGTTTCCACTGCTGTTTTGGCTTTACCGTATGTAACTAATCAAGGAATGGTTCGAAAGACGAGTGCAACCAAAATCATTGATAATGAGAATAATCACAAGGGGATTGATGGGTTTGTGAATGATTTGGATGGGATGTGAAATTGAGTGAAGAGAGTGTGCAGCCATCATGGACTAAGAGGGATGGAGGAAGGAAAAAGTCGACTGGGACTGCGTTGGGGAGGATGAACACGGCTGGGAGTGGAAGGCATGTGTCATGGCAAAATGATGAAAAAACCTATTAAAATCGCATGCTTACGGCACACGTCTAAATTCCATCCATTTTGGGACGGAAAGCCCTTTTTGACATTTGATTGCACTGAAAATATAATATCAGACCCCAAATTGCAAAAATGGAAACCCTGGAACCCCAAATTGCAATTATTGTGAAGCCTCAGGGTACTAAGGGGACATTAACCTTTGAATTTTGGACCCTTAACAAATGGTAAAAGATTAGTATTTTTTTTTTCAATGTCAAGACTCATTATATATAGTGTACCATTCTTGGGCTCCAGTTTTACTAAAAAATTGGACTAGTTGGGTATTCGCCTGGCTTTTATTTAGCGATTTTGTATTCCTAACACTGTTTAGAAATCTACAAAAGAGACACGAGGTCATTCATGGTATTCCTATCATTCTCTTTTGCCCATGGAAGTCTCTTGATTGAAATGTAGAGTAAACAGTCTTATGAAGGCATATACTCCCTCTTCTTTCCTGTTTATTATCAATTTTCAAAATAAAGACGAAATAATGTCATTTTCTCTTCTCTCCAGAATGCAAAAAAGAGAAAGAAATCTGTAATCTTTTGCTTTCTCTTCTCTTTATTGCTGCATTTTCTCTGCTTTAAATGGAATTATGGGTGACAATGACATCAGTGAAGGTCCTGTGAGAAGATTCAGAGGCCTACTACATGCCCAGATTCTCATTGGAGGGCAAAGATTCGCTTCAGCATATTCCTTTTGGTCCTGTAGATTTCAAGTTTTTAATATGTCTTGCTTTGTTGTATGTTAACTTCCATGTGCAGTTTATCGTTTCTACTTTTTATGACACCACAATCTACTTATTATGTGTAGATTGATCATACTAACTAGTTTGCTATTTACCTCAGATGCCGCATCTTGCTACAACTTATGCTGCAGTCAACTCACTCATAACTTTGGGCGGTCACAGATCTCTGTCTTCAATTAACAGGTGATGTTATTCTTTGGGTTCTTTGGAAAAGTTTAGCAATTTGTCCATTATACTACTTCTGCTAACATATTGATACACATTTCTTTAAAATTTTCAGAGGCAAAATATATTCCTATTTGCGAAGAATGAAACAGAAAAGCGGAGGCTTCAGGTTTGACATCCAGTTAACTCAAGTAATTTATTTTCTGAAAGAAATGTTTTCTTGTTTGTAAGGATCTATCGTGGATTTGCCTCTTTTATCTGTTCTAGTTTTATTGGTTGTTTAGCTGACTCAAGTGAGTGGGACTAAGGCGCGGTTGAGTTGAGTTGTATTTTTATGGGTTGTTGAAGGCGGCATCATATGAACATATAAATGAGTATTTTCATCGTTACCGTGTCACCATCTAATTAGTTGTTTCTATTTGTAAAGACCACCCCACCTTCTCTTTTCGGGGCTTTTTGTTGCATATGGTTGCTAGGCCTTGAAATCAACAGGACATGGGTAATGGATTTGACTTGGATATTTGTTCTTACTGTTGATACTCTAATCAACAGTAATGGTAGGTAGTATTACTCGCAAGTGCAAGTCAATGGTCTGGATAAATGGGAAGGTTGAGTTATTCTAATATAATATCAACATTGTGTTTCTGTTAGATTGGCTATTCTATTCCAGGGTTCTTCACCATTTTTTCTTTGTTCCTGATAAGACATTGTTGAATGTATGAGATATGTGTCCCATCTTCGTACCTAAATTGGATTCCTGGTAAAGACTAAATGTTAAGGAGCCCATATTTGACAACCAAGCGGGCTTTCTTGTTTCTTACGTGGATTGCTAGAAATAAATCTCCTTTTCCCTTCATCTTTCTAGTACAAAGCACTTTCCAGTTTCCTCAACATAAGTTTATCCTTTGTATTTAATCTTCTTTTTTTATTAATTTATAATTTACGTCGTATCAAGCTTTCAGGCCCATATCCCCATACCAGGAGAGATTATAGTTTAAGGAGATCCAACAGGACCAACTCCCAGAAATTATTTTCTACTTAGTTGTACCCTATTGCGCGTCATAAACGATAGTTGAATTTTAAAAGTTGCGTATCTCATGGTATAAAAATGGTTCTCCATGTTTTGGGCTTCTGCTTAAGAAATCAAAAATCACTTAGTTTGACACTTGATGGTTTTATATGAAGAAATTACCTTTCATTGTTTTTGGATGTCCTTATTTAGTGTAACATTTTACCTACCTGACATGTTTTTACCTTTTCTTTTCTAACGATTTTTTTTTTGTTTTGCTGACTTCTTGAATCCTTGTAGATGTGATTAATTGTTGAATTTATGCATGTAAATATGTTTCTATTTTATTTTAAATAATATGCTGTTTTCTCAACTCAGTATGCATGATGGTGGAGAAGTGGATGTTCGAGCTTGCTACACTGCCATTTCTGTAAGTTAGCACCCTTCTCTCTGGGCTTTTGTGTTGATGTGTCTTAAATTTTATGGAAATGATTATATCTCTATTCTAGCGTGGTAATCATTCCAACCGCAGTTAGACTATGTTCATAATAAAGAGTCTTTTCTAAAAGGGTTCTGCTTCAAAATCTAAACTATTTAATTTTATGAGTTTCCAAGTTTACCTTTATTACACTTAATTCGGAAACTGTTTTAATACTTAGGGTAGTTATGGAAGCCTATTTTAGTCGTGAAAGTGTTTTGACTTTCCAATTTAGACTCTTTTTATTGGAATGGAAGGAGTAGTCCAATAGTTAGAATCTTATTAACTTTATTAGGAAACAAATTCATTCCATAGTAGATAAGCATTATATTACCTTCTAATTGATTATTCTTGGAGAAAATCATGAGTATGATTATTCTCGTGTGATATCTCCATGGTTTGGTGATTCTTTGTGGCTGTGTGGGAGATGGGAAAAAGGTGTGTGTGTGTGGGACTGGGGGTCTGGAAATATAGATGGCTCATTTAGCAGACATCAGTGATCAATTGAAAATGGAATAAGTTTGGAATTTGTTGATTTGGCATTAAATGCATTAGGGGAAGACAAAAAGTTGATTATACTATTGTAGACAATATGCTTGTGTAGAAACCCAATAAGCTTCTTAGGGATACCACTGTAGATGCAAACAAGCTTACATTAGGTTACCACTTACTCACTACTTAAAAGGACTCCTCTTCCAGATTGTCCAGTCATACATTATGATTAATGGATCAAGCCCTCAATGGGGTTTGTGTCATATTAATACCTAAACTATCTAGTTTTTGGGTTGTGATTATTCTGAGGAAACATCCTCCTTTAATCATTCGCCTCCTTGTTACTCTCATTGAATCATGGTAAATCAAACACCATGTGTTCTTATCTTCAGGTTAAACTTTGTGCATGTCCTCAAATAAATTTTAGATTTCAATGTAAAATTTGTTTGCAAAGTCTTTCTAATTGAATATGTCATACCATTCTTTCAGTGATTTCTTTCTACTTCTTGATTCAACCAGGTTGCAAGCTCTCTAAACATATTGGACAATGATCTGATTCAAAATGTTGGAGACTACATCTTAAGGTTGGTGTCTCACAGCTTCTTCTTTGTTGTTGCTGTAGAGAGCTGATTGAGCATTTTATTTCATTCCCCATCTCATTATTATGAATAGGATTCAGCTGAAAATATTTCGAATGTAATCAATAACCTAGTTTTTCTTATTGAAGTTTAATTCATTTACCTCCACAGGAGTCGAGGCATTCTAGTAGATTCTTTGTATACTTAGTTTTTAATGTTTATCTTTCCTAACCCGTATAAGTGAGTGCTTACTAATGGCATCTTTTCTGCAGCTGTCAGACCTATGAAGGTGGCATTTCTGGTGAGCCTGGTTCAGAAGCTCATGGTGGGTATGTTTCACCTCCTACGTTCAGTGTTGGATCTAATGAGGAAATTCAGATACTGTACTTCAACAGTGTACCTTGAGAGAAGAAAAATGATATAATCTTCATTTAACTCTTCTCTGCATGCATGCATAAATGCATGTATGAGAGTATTATTGTTTGTTTTTAATCTTGATATATCTGGTAAAGCCTTCACAATCTGATTTTGATTTATAGGTACACCTTTTGTGGGTTGGCCACAATGATTTTGATCAACGAGGCTAACCGTCTGGACTTGGCTAGTTTAACTGTAAGGCAATTTTAGTTTTTATAAATGTGTGTTCTCTATAAGCTTCTGTTTCATATGGATCCGAATGAATTTCACCTTCCTTAACAACTTCATACTTCTTTAAACGATACAAACTCAACTAAACTAAGTCTAAAACATATGAACTCAACTAACCAAGTCTCTTCCAACTACTCAGTTTTGGGCACATAAATTCTTTTCCACCATTCAGCTCTGAGCAGGGCAATATCATCCATTTAAGTAAATGCTACAATATTTTTATCTTGAAGAATCGTGATAATGATGATATAATTCCTTAGTGCTTGGCTTTTTCTATTTATTTTGGTCCCTGAACATCAATCTGCAATGTAGCATTCAGCTCTATCACACATTTATGATGTATTAGCACACACAAACAAGTTGGAGAAATGGGTGAGCTTTTCTGAGTGGTGGTTCAGTGCTGTCATAACCTCATATTTCCATGTAGTGGCTTGCCTTAATAATGTGAATGCTTTAAAGCTATTTCATCTAGTGAGAGCGTTGAGGGTGTTTTTTTTTAATCCAGTGTTTTATGTTGAATCAGGACTGGATTGTATTCAGACAAGGAGTGGAGGGTGGTTTCCAAGGGAGAACAAATAAATTGGTTGATGGATGCTATTCCTTCTGGCAGGTAATTAGAGTTTCTTCTTGTACGTTTTTCATGCTTATTAGCCTGTAATGATGGAATAATAGAGGCATTGACCAGGGAGGAGCTGCTGTATTGTTACCAAAATTACACGCAATTGCTGGCAAAGGCCATTGCAGTATGGACAGCACTGGAAGCTCTACAGCTTCTGATTTATCAGAGGATGAACAATGTTCAGAAGGGACGTCATCCGATGTTGGTGAGACTTACCATAATAGGGAGGAAGGTATGCCAGCCTAATTTACGAAGCTTATAGCAAGTGTTTTTATCAGGCCAGGCAATATTACCCTTTGATGGCGTACAATTTGTTCGTTGGGCTCAGTGTTTTCTTCTCTTTTTGCCCTTGGCCTGTCTATTCTCTGCTTTCTGTTTTGATTTTGCTGTTACTCAACTGCAGGGCAACAAAATGCTTCTGATCAAGTGAATTCATTCAGTATCGGTTATAAACATGGATATACAGAAACAGAGCCTCTTTTTCAGAGCATTGCTTTGCAGCAATATCTCTTTTTGATTTCACAGGTATTCTAGTTCACATATAAAGATTCTTTATGCATAGCAGTTGGTTATGCTTGATTTTTTGCAGTTGCATTCTGATTTCATCCCTTGGGTGGGGAAAGAGTCGGCACAAACCTCCCTCTTATCCTGCACCCTGCATCTCAAGATTCCCGCTCCTGGCCTTGTTCTGATATCCAGTTCAGTTATCATCCCATAATTTTAGATGCCCAGTCACTTGATAGGCTGTCTTCATATTGCAGGCAAGGAATGGCAATGGGGCAGTTCCAGGGAGGGTATTCCATTTCCCACATCCGATCTGATTTCCATTTTATTCTCCATATCCCAGCAAATTCCCCAACAAGGAATTGTTTTTTGCCCCCAAAACCATTATTCACGGGTAACTAGGAATCCTGGGACCCTGCTGAGAATTTTAGTAATTTTCTCCTTAATGGAAAGGAAAAAAGAAGCAGCTAATTTGATGGGGTGTGTGTGTGTGTGTGTGTGTGTATAATTTTAATGCTGTAGTCAACAAGTTCCAAAATATTAGCAAGACAAACATGAAATTGTTCATATGATGATTAGCCGTCTACAAGAGTCTAGCATTACATGGTTTAGTAACCTTACAGGTAATGGTTTGGGGCACATGAAAACCAAAGCCCTACCCCATTCCTTGTATACTATATTTGGAATTCCCTTTTATCTGCGATTTGGGTCAAATTTTTCCCCCTCATTTCAGAAAATATTACTGGTTTGGATTCTGACATAACTTGTTTGGGTATTAGCAGATGGAGGGTGGATTCAGAGACAAACCAGGGAAGGGCAGAGACTACTATCACACATGTTACTGCCTAAGCGGTCTGTCTACCTCCCAGTATAGCTGGTCGAAGGATGCCAATACTCCACCTTTGCCCAGTGCAGTGTTGGGCCCTTATTCAAATCTGTTGGAACCCGTCAACCCTCTCTACAACATAGTTGCAGAGCGATACGACGAAGCACGTGAATACTTTGCAAGCGCCTCCTAACCCAATTTTTGTCCGAGAGTTTCCAGCAGGGAAAATGAAGGACTCATCGGTGTTGTATCATAGACTAATGTTGTACAATGAGATAGGAGTAATTATTGTAATGTTACGTCGTCGCGATCTTCATGTTTTTTGGTAGAGGTGTCAGTTAATAAGGTCAAGTATGCTGTGAAATCCCTATTTTGATGCCTGAGTTCAAGCTCGATTAGATTGAGATAAGAGCAAGTTTTTAGTATCCAACAGCTGTGAGCTTGTGAGTTCACGAGAACCCCTTTGTCCAAGCTTCCTTTTCCTTTGTACCACTTTTACATACAAATATAGGTGTCAAGCATGCTCATGCGAAGGGTTGGTTAAGGAGTGACATCATATATGTTAAGTCTGTGATATAATATTTAAGGGTTAATTACACCATTAGTCCCTTAACTATTAACGATTTTACAATTAGTCCTTTAAGAATTTTTTTTTCAAATTTCAATCCTTAGAGTACCAAAAAGTCACGCGGCTAGTGTTTTTGATGGATGCCGTTTGAAAATTTTTGTAAAGTCAATCATGTAGCTCCCATGTGCATTTGAGTAAGTGCAAAATTAAAATTTAACAAGCCTTTTTTACTAACTCATTTTCAACCTCTCTTCAAACCCAGGTAGATTTAGAAATGTACGTCTTTATCCAAATGAGCTGTACACAATTTCAACTCCATCCATCCATCCCAAAATAATCAATTTTGTTCTTAATTGAGTTCAACATTATGGTCGTCAGTCACACAGGCATAAGTGTGTGAGTGAAGAAGGAAATGGTGTCACACAGGCACAAGATATTCTTTTCTCTCTCCCCCCCGCCCCCACAACATCTCAGCCTTCATTTCCAGTTAAGCAGCAAAGGTAGGCCATCTCTCTCTCTCTCTCTCTCTCTCTCTATTTTGCCATTTTGGGTGGAGATGGGTTAGAGCACAGAAATAAATGGGGAGAAAGAACACCCAGTTTGATTTGACTTACCCGTCTTCGATGTTGCCATTGAATAACTGCTAATTTCTGTGTAGCGGCCGGGCTAGGAAAAGGAGAAGTTAACAGGGATACTAGATCTATCAACTTTCTGTGTGTGTGTGTGTGTGTGTGTGTGTGTGTGTGTGTGAAGCAGCAGACTGTAGAGCCCAAGATTTTGAACCCAGCTTAGTGACGGGCTACCGACCTGGTGGGTTAACGGTGTGTATGAGGACCCACGTCAAGCCATAACAGTGGAAGTTCTGGATGCAATCGCTTTGGCCAGAAATGCTAGATGGCGTACGGGACGACCCCCTTCTTCGTGTGCGGGGGACCAAAGGTGGAGAAAGATTCCCCCGCCCCGGGAAAGGCACAAGAAGCAGAGCCCCGACGAGCATGATCAAAATCACGACAGCATGATCACTGTCGACAAGCTCAGCAGAGCCCTTGCTAGCCTCAGCCTCGACACCGATCTCTCCGAGTTAGATTCCATTGTTAACTCCTACATCCAGCCTGGCAATCAGGGCCTCCGCTTCGAGGATTTCAAGGCCCAACACCGATGATCACGACAGCATGATAACCGTCGTTATTTGTGACTGGGTTTGATTTTCGATTTTCTAGGTTTGGGTTTAGAATGTTGAAGATGAAGTTAGAGAGAGAGAGAGAGGTATTAATTTTTTTATTGTTTAATTATTTAGTATGAATTTTTCATAATACCCTTGAAAAATAGCATGTGCAACACACATGGGTGACTTAACAGAAAAATACTAACGACATCCATCAAAAGGACTAGCCACGTGACTTTTTGATACTCTAAGGACTAAAATTTGAAAAAAATTTGTTAAAGAACTATTCATGAAAAAGCTAATAGTCGAAGAACTAATGGTGTAATTAACCTAATATTTAATTAATCACGTGTTTGTCACTTAAATTCGTATGAAAGTTTTGGACTAAAAATGTGTCCCTTTTCTACTCTTTTCTAAAAAGCATAATAACTTTATTAGGTCCGCTTTTGTTCCTTTATTTACATCTTTAAGATAGATTTGTGTGTTCAGAGTAAGGAATAAATTAACAAATGGTCTCTATTTTAAAATGAGTGTTTTTAGATTTTTACAACAGTTAAAATGTTGACTTTTAAGCTATTTTAAGGGTAAAATTTGGGTCGGTTCCCTTTAGAGAAAATTTTAATTGCTTAAGGATACAATAATTATTTTTAGTTGGAGAGACACTTTTGTTGCAAAATATTGTCAATGCCCTTAAAAAATACGGAATAGTACGCTGTGCATCGCGATGCACAAAATCAACCATTCAGAAGAAGAAGAATATGGATAAGCACAAAGTATTTCAAAAGTACTAATCACTATGAATACAATAATAAAGATTCGAGGGAAAAGAAAAGAGCAAAGGAAAAGAAGAATGATATTATACACGCGAAAAATTGCCACAAGGGCTTCGAACCAGTAAGTATCCGATGATGTTCAATTCAATTGCAAGAATGAAAAGCTTCTAGATCATCATCTCTTGGGTTAGCGTGGAAGCAGGAGTGTTGACTTTAATATGATTTGGGGGGAACAATAGAAGGGAAGGGGAAAATTTGAGAATGATGAGAGGGGATAGAGGAAAAGAGAGAGCTCAGGAAGTTGAGAGAAAAATAACATGAATTGGATTTTTTGGGAAGTGAAAAGGGTAGTTGTAGTGTTGGAGAGATGAATTGGGATCGACGATACATATTTTACACACATAACAATGCACAAAATATTTAAAAACGTCATATGTTGTTACGAGGGCAGTTTTGAAATAAATAACTAATTTATCACTTAAAAGGGACTTAAGCAATTGAAAATAAATATTGTGGACTTAAGTGATTGAAAATTTCACAAAAAGTACCAGCCCGCAATTTTTTCCAATTTTAATGGTAAATATACATGAACACCTTTAAAGTTCATGCTACATTAGTGCAAGTAAATATTAGGGCTTGATTGTTAGCAAAGATGAATTTAGTAAAATTATACAAAATTACACACTTATTTTGGAAAAAAATATTTTCTTGTAAAATAGTTGCGCATTTTTGGGCAAAGGGAGTAATAATGAAGAATGAACGGTGAGAAAAATGGATGCGATTGATTGTGCATTTTTTTATTTTGTGATTTTTTTATCGACATTTATTTTCTCAGTCACTAATTTCAACATTTTCTTGCTTCATTCCTCTCTTTCGTTTTGCTTAATTTTACAAAGTAAAGAAAAAATTTACAAAAGAAGGGAGTGAAGAAATTCCTATTCGAACGCACCAACGTATTAAATGCAAAATAGTTAGTTCGCATCGCAATTAGCACTTGTTTAGTGTAGGTTTTTTGAGCACATATTTTTGCAGAGGGGATTGGTACTTTATTTGCGTGCGGTAAATCAGTGGTTTTTATGTGAACAATTTAAAGTGGAGTATTTTTTTTCGAAAGACCTTTAGCAGTTTCAAGAATGCTCGGTTTTTGAACAAGCTACTTATTCAAATGCTTCATTATTGCATATTTTAGACCCATATTTCACCTTCATGTGTGAGTTCAAAGTATACTTTTTGACTTTTATAGTCGAATAATGTATTATTCTTACATGAAACATATATAATTAACAAAATTGATGTAACATAAAATCTATATGGTCATATCCTAATTCATTTATTACAACAAGTGGTCTAATTTTACATAGTCATACCGTATACTTGATTTAAATATTAGATGTAAATCTAGCATATATTTTCATTTTGGAATGAACTCTCGAGTCCATCCATGTCCTTGGAAATTTACCTATCATTGTTAGTACAAAAATAAAATTAATAAACAATATAGGAAGTAAACCAACTACAACTGCAACTACGCATGGAATCTCATTTTAACAGAATGTATGGGATCAAATTTTTTGTTTTGTTTGGTACAGCATTTTTAAAACGTAGCGTTCTTAAAACCTAACGTTTTCAAAATGTATTTTTTTTAATTTTTTATAAATGTATTTGAGATATCACTTTAAAACGCTATTTTTTTTTCTAGCAGCGTTCTAAAACCTGCGTTTTGAGAAAAATGTGAGAATTCTAGTATTTTAAAACGGAGCTGCGTTTTAAAATCACAAATTTTTTTATCGCAGCATTGAAACACAATTTTTGAAAATAAATTGCATTTTAAAACGCACGACCAAACTACACGAAACGAAAAGAATATAATATAATGTGACGTTTTATGTGCTATCTTTTTTGATATTTTATAAATTTTACTGTAAGTTAAAAAATAAAGTCAATTTAAACACAAAATATCATAAAATAACAAAAATTTAGAAAAGAGCTTGGTAGAAGACGAATATCTCTAATTCAACTCATCATGTATTGAATTGTAAGTTAAAAAATAAAGTCAATTTAAACACAAAATATTATAAAATAACAAAAATTTAGAAAAGAGGTTCGTAGAAGACGAATATCTCTAATTCAACTCATCATGCATTGAATTGATGGACTAAACTGTAAAAATGTGTGGTGTAGCCCGCATTACGAATGTCACGGTCACGGACACATACTCCCACAAAATTATGATTAGTAGCTCCAACATTACTCAATTTCTTATCCAAAGGTTGACCCACCCAAAGGACATGTGTATGTGTTTTAGTGTGTGTTCTCAGCTTCGGATTGGTCAAAATCAGTCCTAGTCAGACTCCAGTATTTATATTGCCAGGTACAAAATTTACACACGGACGACCCTTTTCCTTATTTTTACCTCCGATCACAGAGCTCCTTCTACCCGAATCCAGTCTTTCGTTGTTCCAATCTCTTTCTTACACACAAAAATATGGAAATCGAAGAGAAGCAAAACTTCTCAAACACAAGGAGAGCATGGCAGCCCAATACAGATTCCTCGTCCCCAGCTTCGTCGCACATTCATCTCCGAGACCATAGGTCACACTCCCCACCGGCGAAGTCGCCAGAATACTCGCCGGCCAGATCATCAGTTTCATCCGATCTATCTTCTCTCAGTCACGGAGTATCTCCTGCTAGAGATGAAGCACCGGAATCATCTCCCGAAGTTGCTTCCCACAGAGTGTCGGCGGCGAAGTCACCGTCTCTGTCTCCGTCTCCTGTGCCGATGGTGAATCGGTATGTTCACGAGGAGCCTGTGCCGATTAAGAAAGCCGATCATGGTGCCCAAGACGGATTTGTCAGCGTACAGGGGGAAGAACGGAAAAGCGCAGGCGGAAGCGGAGAAGCCGGTGGTGGCGGCGGGAGGCGATTGAGGCCTCCAACGGCGAATATAAGGAAGACAGAGATAGATGCGGTGATGAAGAAGGCGGCGTTTGGATTTAGGATATTTGAATTTCTATTCTGTTTGGTATCGTTATCGGTGATGGCAACGGACAAGAATAAGGGCTGGGCTCTCGACTCCTTCTACCGTTACAAGGAGTTCAGGTCAGTTTGACTCAGTTAGTCATTTGGTCTATTTAATTAATCATAAATGCCATCAAAGTTGGGGGGCTTTACATTAATTCTTCTGACATTTGGGGGGCTTGGGGTGATAATTGCAGGTACTGTATGTCAGTGAATGTGATAGGGTTCGTGTATTCAGGTGTTCAGGGATGCAATCTGGCCTACCAGTTGGCCACCGGTGATTACATCAGCCGTCGACGTCTCTGGTACTACCTGGATTTCGCCGTTGATCAGGCACGTCTTTCTTCTTTGTTGAGTGCTATCATTTGGGTTAGGCTGCTTGCAGTTGCACTCCAGTTTTTGATCACGACACTTTTAAGTATAGTTTTACTCTTCTTGTACATTAATTTTTACAGTGCATTTTAGAGTGCTAAAAAATTGGAGCCCTAATAACATATCCCATTTCTGGCAACAACTTTCCCAAAATATTAATAATAGCAATAATAATCATACTAATTCTTTCTGTTTTCGTGAAAACTATTTTAATGCCGAAACATAAATAAATATATATATATATATATATATATATGATTTATATACTTCTCTAAGTTACACATGGTTAGTTACAAGAATCACTACCTTTAAAGTATCATCTTAATTACTTGAGCCACTTTATGTGGGTGTATTATGAGTTGTGGCCATGGCTCATGGGACCACGCCATTCTCCATTCCATTGAAATTATATTCTTTCCGTAATGCATGCGTTATTTTGTACCTAGCTTTCTAGTCTCTACTTTGCCATGGCGATTTGATATTCCTTCAATTGGCAGGCATGCCCCACGATACTAATAAGAATTTAGTGTCCACCCGTGTGGTACATGTGAGGAACCAGGAAGAGAGAGAGGGGAGGGGCTACCTTCATTTCGTAGTGCTGGCTGGCTTATAATAGTTGGGACTCGAACAACTGTGCTAAACCCTCATCAAAATTGCAAAAAGTGAACCCCTTTATTTCAACCGAAATTATTTTTATTAGGAAAGAGAAAAACTAAAAGCTAAAATTTGGGATCCTCTGGCATAAATTAAATCGTAACCAACTAAGTTGATGAATCATTATATTTTTCACGGAAATAGAAAAAGAAAATGTTGCATTTACATATATATTCTGGAACATCTTAATGCGCAAAGATTTTATTGACTTGTTATTCCATTTACATAATACAATGTTGCCCTTTGGTTTATAATAATTTGAATGAGTCTAATAATTTCCTGTTTGTATTATCTTTGTTCTTCTACTTTGAGGGAAACAAGGTCATATGCAATTCCCAGTTATATTATGTTTTAACAAAATTGTAAGTTTTGAGGCGGATAGTGCACTACTTAATACAAAACTGCCAGAGAGACCCTACTTTGATGAATTTTATCGCCAAAGGATTCCTGATTTTTTACATCTGTTCATGTCCAGCCTTTAGGTGTCCAAATTAATAGATACTGCCTGCGCACCTCAATATCTGTTCAATCATCTTCTGACTCAGTGCTTGCATCTCAAACGCCATCTCGGTGGCTCATATTGCTTACTTTGCCATGCACATGCCAGGATATCCTTCTTGCTTCCTCAGAAAAAAAATTACTGTTGTAGGTTATAACTATCTGCTTTATCCTTAAGAGGTCCCTTTGCAATCAACATGAAACTTGTCAAGGTAACGCACCAAATGTTCCAGTCAGTCATGGCTTGACAGTGATTGACAACCCTTTAATTTTAACAAAAAGTTCCGTCTTATTTGTACTCTCTTAAGATTCTTCAGTTAGTCTTTTACTTTTGTCAATGGGGAAAAAGAGAAATCAGTAGCATAGAAAACCGAAGAAACCTATTCTTGGAACTAATCACTCTAGTCTAGGAATGAAGTTCCAGCACACCCCTCCCTCCCTTATCCATGCCAGTAAACGACTTCAAACCCATAACTCCTTAAATGGAACTGCTTCCAAGTTTTCTTTCTTAAGTGCCATTTATTTTGATTCGATACATTGAGCTGATAAGAGTTATTACCAGTTATTGAGTGATAGGAACTGTGTTATTGAAAAAATGGCAGATGCTGACTTACCTTCTGATATCGGCGTCATCATCAGCGGCCATCAGGGTCGACGACTGGGAATCAAACTGGGGCAAGGACAAGTTCCCAGAAACGGCAAGGGCATCTGTCGGGCTGTCTTTTGTGGCATTTGTGGCCTATGCTTTTAGTTCCCTCATCTCTGGTTATGCAGTTTGCAGTTTGAGATCAATGTGACCTGCCACTCTCCATTGCCGTATTTTTGAGAAATCAATACAAATTGCCTTGAAGGAGAATATAGCAATGTTGTAAGAAATGTTCATGTTTATGCGCAGAAACTTATATTATATTTATACCACCTTAGGATTATACTACTTGTCTACTATAAGTCTATACTGATTTTAATTCCAGATTTATGATAACGACAAGTGTTGAGGGCCAGCTAGTTGGGGGCATAGAGATGTCTGTTTATGTAGAGTAGTGATAGAGTTGTAATTTTTTTTTGTACAGTAAATTTTACCATCACAATCTATGTGACAAATATGTAGTTGGTTAAATATCATATGATTTAACATATGTGATATCACCGTTTTAGTCGATCACATGCTTAATAGCTAGATTTAATTTGAAATTTATACTAAAATATTTGTATCTCTTATCATTTTTCGATTATGTATTGGGCCTAAATAGTAAATACTAGTGCAGTAGAAGTACACAAGTCAAGCCGCATATATTGAGCTAATTGCTCGCCGGTCTCTTTTCACAGATTTTCAACCGCTTTATACTCTTATTTTTGTTTTCAGCCGGAAAAGTCTAATTTAAGTGATAAATTTGTCAATTGTTCCAAGATAGTCCCTATAACAACCTAAAACACGTTTTAAGTTGATGTGTTTTCATTGATTTACTCTTGTAAATAAAGACTTTTCTTTCATTGTAATTTTTTACTAAAATTTAAATTGAAATCACAGTTGATCTTCAACGGTCGATCTTTACTGTGATATTGAAATTACTGTTATAATCGAATTCAAGCTGTTATAATTGAATTCACTGTGAAATCAAAATCAATGGATTCAGTGGAAAATATTGTCATGTTATTGTTGAAATTTAAAGGAAATACCATTGTTTTGAAAGTTTCAGAAAGTTTTAGTTTATCTGAGTTGATTGAATGCATTAAAGGTAAGTATTGTAATTTGCAATTGGATAATTATATTTTGAAATACACTGTAGGATCACACTACAATTATTGTTTAACCAATGAAGAATATTTTAAAAACATGGTATCATTGGCCAAAATTTTATCAGTTTGCATTATAATTGTTGATGTTTTTGAAACCGATAATGGTTTGACTATACAAGGTTGATTGTTATGTTTCAATTTTTGAAGTTCATTATTCTATTATTGTGCATTGTAAGTAAAATTTATGCGTCGCGATGCAATAAACAATACTTTTGTTCGTACAATTATGTGCGTTGTGATGCACACTTTTGTGCATCGCAAGGGTAATGTTGATTAATTCAATACAATATTGTGCATCGGAATTAAAAATTGTACATCGCGATGCAAGAAAACATTACAATTTTGTGCATCGCGATGCATACTTTTATGCATCACAAGTGTAATGTCAAAAAAGAGAGAAATTACACAATATTATCAACACACATCAATAAAACAGCCCCAATATTGGGCAATCACTAACCAAATCTCCCTCACTGTTTTACATCTCCATTGTCAAGTAGCAAAACAAAAATTACACTTGAACAACCACAACATTGGGCAATCACAAATCCCTATTATAGACCACCAATTTTGCATTGCATCAGAAATAAATGTTGTGCATCGCGATTCAACAACTTAGTGCTTTTGTAGTATAATATTGTGCATCACGATCGCGATGCACACTTTTATGCATCGCAAGTGTAATGTTATATTTCAATACAATATTGTGCATCGAAAATAAAAGTTGTGCATCACGATGAATGAAAACAGTACTTTTTAGTATAATTGTGTACATCGCGGATGCACACCTTTGTGCATTGTAAGTGTAATATTGATATTCTAATATAATACGAATGTGCCATTTTAGAACCACTCACTTGATTGTTCATGACCCTAACAAAATTTGCCTCATCCAAATCCTTGGACAGTGCCCTCAAATTCCATTTGACAAACCTTGGGATATAAGTTCAACGAGTCGGTTGCACAACATTATCTGTTCGCACAACCAATATTGCTTACAGAAATTCAAAATAGTTAATATGATCAAATCAACATGCATCATATACAGAAATTCAACACAGTTAATATGATCAAATCAACATGCATCATACACAGAAATTGCATATAATAATATCAAATGAAATTAAAGTTAAAGGCAGCAACAACACACATCTCTCTACGTAGTTATCAGTTGTATTTTCCAAGCTTTCCAACAACAAATCAACTACATGTTTTGACCAATTGTACTCTAGTATTTTGTTCAAATCAGACACAAGCATTGTGTAGGCCCACAGTATATAGGATGTTTTGGTTGCAACTAGCAAAGTCGCGAGAACAAGTAGGGTCGTCAAGGCAACGACGTAGTCGACATCTACTTGATCCGGTCTCTATCATTTCCTTAATTCTATCAAAAATCAACTTTGGCTTCAATATTATGTTCTTTGATTCCTTCGACATCTTCTCCATGAAGCACCTTTGGAGGAAATCGTTGCAATCGAATTTGTAAAAAGATATGTTGATTTCCTCCTCTCCATCGTTGATGCCAAATATGAGCTTCGCATCTATTGCTTTAAACTTCAACTTTTTTTTGGGTTAAATTGGAAACACCTTTGTCCTTGGATGTAGCACCTGACAATACTCCTTATGATCGAATCGTCCTTCTTACAATGCTCGCAGACGACATCATCACCAAGTATGCTGTCTATGAGGTACCAAAAAGGTGTTTTCTTTTGCGTGGTTCTATGGCCATCCTTGAAATCGATATTCTTAATTTGATCTATGAACGATTGAATACTGGATTTTTGTATACTATTATTGTGGAATTTTTAGTCGTCACAACTACATAACACGTATATTGTGGTTACAGTCACACAATTGAAGAGTTACAACAATGAAATAAAACACGATGCATCAATTGTGCATCGCGATGCACAAAGTAATGCATTATGATGCATCAATTTTGTGCATCGCAATGCACTAATTTTGTGCATCGCGATGCACCAATTATGCACCGCGATTCACTAAATTTACATTACGATGCACAAAATTTGAAACCATACAAACGGTGTATATATTCATTTAACGCGATGCATCAATTTTCAAATTGCATCCATAATATTTTTCAAATAATACATTGCGATGCATCAAAAACAAATTTTTTCAGATTTCACTCTATTAAAGAAGTTGTAAACAAAAAATTCAACTATAAAATGTAATCAAAAATACATACCAGATACTTATTCGACTTCTTATTTTCGTGTTTTCCTTATTTTGGTACTAGGTATTTTTTTTTCTTGTGCTCTCTGTTGTACTTTCCAATATATTTTGATCTTGTTGTTGAACTCACGACAATGTTTTGAAATCTTTTACAAAATCGTCGGAGGTTGCTTGCTAAGAAATCGTCGGAGGTTTTAAGATTTTTGGAAGTTAAGAGAGTTGTTGGGAGTGTGTTTGTGTTAAGCATTCAATAGGGCTAGTTGTTTTGGATAGGGAATCTGATGCAACGCGTACGTATTAGAATGAAGGGCATAAATGACATTTTGCAAAAAAACTGCATTTTTTTCGCTAGAAACAAATATATAAGGTTATAAACTAGTTGAAAATTCTACAAAATGGACCGGCCCGCATTTCGCCCATAGAAGTACATAAGTCAGGCCGCATATATTCACATTAGTTAAGAGGTCTAATAACCGTATACCAATTGGCGGCTGAGGATTATTGGGCCTGCCCCAGCCTAATTTAGCAAAGATCTGCAATTGTCGCTACATCCGGTTTCCACCTTCTACTTTGAAGAAAAAACTGCTGTCACGACCCGACCCGAGATCCTATTTGGTATCTCGTCCGTCGCGAGACGGGACACAAAATGCACAATTTCAAAATCACTTTTCATGCATAAAACCTGTAATGCAAGTGTATGTTTATTTTAAAAACAAACGATACGTCACGGCACGCAAAGGCCGGAAATGAACACACAACATAACCAACAACCCACGAGCTAAGAGGCTCGGGACCAAACATATAATATCATCGAGTACGCGGAATAATAAAGTAAGTAATGTTTACAAAAGCCGACATCCACGTCGGCATCAACAAAAGAATATGAATAAACCACATGTACGGACTACTACCCAACTTTACAATGTTTACTTAACATATGTACCCTCGGCCTCACCAAAAGAAAATACCGGGCTCAAGGAGCACTACCAAAAGAATCAGACGACGTCGGATAACAACGAACCTGTCATGGGGGTTTCTCGCAGGCTCGGGATCTAAGGAAAACAATAAACAATGGACGGGGTGAGTTGTAAAACTCAATAAGCTACTAATGCAACAATATGGCATGCGAAATGCAACAGTAATAAGAATTGCATATAACATGGTCGATATAACATAATCATTTTCCAATCACCATCACAACAAATAATGTGTAACATAGGTCCCATAGCATGCAACTCACATAGGTGCGATATGTAACACATATAAAAGGATACCGTCGAGGTACACCTCCGACAAACAAACTTCCAACCAACCAACCAATAATACCAAATGAAGAAACCGTTGATGTCGTACCCGATCATCGAACCAATTAACCAAAAACCAAAGGTGAACCGTTTACCGTATCCACGTCGACGTGAAGACTCGGTCCCCAACGACCCGAGAAACAATCACGGTATAGCTTACCAAGGTCGCGTTTATTCCTTACAACACTTAGCGCTATAACCCCTACCGCGGCCAACGGTAGGGCGAGGCCCCAGTATTGGCCTTCGGCTATTACGTAGCCCGGCTCACGCAATAACCGAGCGTCAATACACCTCCAACAAATATGCCATGGACTTAAACAATGCTCAAGTAGATGTTTACTCGACACATTAACTAATCAACCAAATGTTCAAGTAGATGTTTACTTAACATTAAATAAAAGCATTATACTCCAAAGTAGGAGTATAACGACACCAACAATAACATGCTAATGTACACCAAATAATTCTAGCACACATAGCCATAAAATACCAACATCAAAGTCAACACAATACCAATATACGTGTATCGCGTAACCAATCCCCAACGGGTCTCTCGAGCATCCAAAGAGCTCACAAAACACACACGTGGTCACATTAATTATCAAACCCTAACCGACTCCGCTAGAGTCATTTTAGGTTACTAATGACAACGAGTTACGAAAATGATCTTGCACTTTAATCCTAACACATTATCGCCCAATATCGAGTTTTCCAACCTCATAGAACGATTAACAACATATTTCACAAGTCCAAAAATGGCATTCATGGCAAGAATCACAATCTTACTACTTTGGCATGTAAACTTCGCATATTAAAGGTCCAAGATGTCATATGAGACATAAAACATGAAGAAGAGGGGTAGTAGCTTACCTCTTGATGAAATAAACCAAGGAGGAGGATTTAAGCCAAAGATGATGTCTCCTCTAGTCACAAAGGTCTCAAAATGTTGAATCTCTAACTTCCAAGCTTGAAACCTTGAGAAATCAACATACACTCCCTAAAAACGTGGGTAGAAGTGAATACTCAAGAATCCACCACGAGATGAAGAGTTTGTTCGGTTAGAAACGATTACCTAGTCGAGCTCTCCACTCGGCGAAGACGGATCGTGATTCGACTCGAATGATCAAGTTGTGGCAAGATTACTCCACAACTCTTCCTGGACTCTCTCTACACTCTCTCTATGTTGGGTGAAATGGGGAAAGGAGTTTGTGGTCTTCAAGGTGTTTGTGGTGGAAAAGGGGTCTTCCTCGGGCTGGTGACGTGGCACAACTAGGACCAATCAATCTTTTAAATTAAAATAAAGTAAAATTTCCCGGGTGAGCAGTTCAGGGTGCAAAGCGATCGCTTTGCCCCCAACAGGGCGATCGCTTTGTGCTCTGGGCAAAGGGCGATCGCTTGTGGAATTAACGGGCGATCGCCCGATCCTGGTGAAGGGCGATCACTTTGTTCATTAACGGGCGATCGCTTTGTGTCCGTGCATATGGACTCTCCGAAAAGTCTCAAAACACTTCCAAAATGATCCTAAGTCTAAGGAAGGGCTCTAAACACTCGAGAAAGGTTCTCGAAAAGTCCGAAAACGACGTTGGGGATTCCAAGCATCTCAAGCAACAACAACCACAAGAACTAAGCGATGATGTAAAGCATATAAAATGTATGGAATGCAACACGAACATGCTAATGTCATATAATATGCTCAAGAAATGTTCATGGTGTTATTCTATGTGTCACGTGCAACATCCGTGAGCGATATGAATGACGTGTAAGATGCAAATGAAGCGGGCGTTACATTCTCACCCCTTAGAATAAATTCGTCCGCGAATTTACTTACCGACTCCATCAAACAACGCGGGTATTTCTCGCGCATCTCCCGCTCGTCTCCCAGTGGCCTCCTCGACATTGTGATTCCTCCACAACACTTTCACGAGGGGTATAGTCTTTGTCCTTAATACTTGTTCCTTCCTATCTAAAATCTGTACCGGTTGCTCAACATACGAAAGGTCGGGTGTCAAATCCACCGGCTCATACTCCAACACATGTGAGGCATCCGTCAAATACTTTCGCAACATCGACACGTGAAACACCTCATGAATACGACATCGATGGCGGCAAGGCAAGTCTATATGCCAACTTTCCAACCCTTTCCAAGATTTCAAACGGTCCAATATACCTCGGGGCCAATTTTCCTTTCTTTCCAAACCTCTTAACCCCAATCCGAGGCGAAACCTTCAAAAACACGTGATCACCGACCTCAAATTCAAGATCCCTACGTCTATTGTCGGCATAACTCTTTTGTCTACCGGGCCGTTTTCAATCTTTCCCGAATAATCTTCACACTCTCCGCCGATTCATGAACCATTTCCGGACCCCACAACTTCGCTTCACCAACTTCATCCCAACAAATAGGAGAACGACACTTCCTACCATAAAGTGCCTCATACGGAGCCATCTCAATACTCGACCGATAACTATTATAGGCGAACTCGATCAATGGCACATGCGAATCCCAAGTTCCCTTAAAGTCCATCGAGCAAGCTCTCAACATATCCTCAAGTATTTGAATCGTTCTCTCGGACTGTCCATCGGTCTCGGGTGAAATGCTGTACTCAAGTTCAATTTCGTCCCCAAAGCATTCTGAAGTGACTGCCAAAACCGAGAAGTAAACCGCGGATCCCTGTCCGATACAATGCTCACCGGCACCCCATGCAACCTCACAATCTCCTGAATATACAATGAAGCAAGCTTCTCCAACGAATCCGAAATCGCAATGGGAAGGAAATGGGCCGACTTAGTCAATCTATCGACAATAACCCAAACCGCATCATGACCTCGTCGAGTCCTCGGTAACCCTGTCACAAAATCCATTGCAATATTCTCCCATTTCCATTCCGGAATTTCCAAAGGTTGCAAACCCAGTGGCCTCGATGTTCGCTTTAATCCGTTGGCAAGTCAAACACCTTGACACAAACTCGGCGATTTCCTTTTTCATTCCATTCCACCAAAAATTCTTCTTCAAATCCCGATACATCTTGGTACTCCTGGGTGAATTGTGTATTTAGACTTATGGCTTCATCTAACACTTGTCGTTTCACATCCTCAATCGCCGTACACAAACTCTTCCCGAAACGTCAAAATACCATCACTATTCTTAGCAAAATCCGGGTCTTACCCCCATCTAATCCATCAATCAATTTCTTCAATTCCGGATCACTCTCTCGAGTTTCCTTAATCCGATACAACACCGGGTAGCCCGAATGTTAGCAAAGATCACCCCATGGCTAGATTCACTAGGACCCCAATCACGAATGTCCTCTAGCATCTTCCATTCCCTAGTCATCAAACATGAAACATACGCTTTCCTACTCAGCGCATCCGCCACAACATTGGCCTTTCCCGGGTGATACAAAATAGTACAGTCATGATCCTTCAAACGTTCCATCCACCTTCGCTGCCGATTATTCAACTCCTTTTGCGAAAATAAATACTTAAGACTTTTATGATCAGTGAATACCTCAAATTTAGCCCCATACAAATAATGCTTCCATTTATGAAGAGCAAAAATAATCGCAGCCAACTCGAGATCGTGTGTGGGTAGTTCTGTTCATACCGAGTCAACTTCCGTGAAGCATAAGCAATGACCCTTCCATTCGCATCAAGACACAACCCAAACCTTCCTTCAAGCATCATAAATCACAAACCCATCATGTCCATTCGGCAATGCTAAGATAGGAGCCGTAGTCAACTTTTCCTTCAATTCCCGAAACTCGCCTCACACTTGTCATTCCACACAAACGGCTTATTCTTTTGAGTCAAAGTCGTCAAAGGGGTTGCAATCTTAGAGAATCCTCTATAAACCTCCGATAATAACCCGCTAACCCCAAGAAACTCCGAATCTCCGTCACCGTCTCGGGTCTCTTCCAACTTACCACCGCCTCGATCTTTGTCGGATCAACCGAAATCCCTTGCTCGAAACTACATGACCCAAAATGTCACCTCCTCCAACCAGAAGGCACATTTGCTAAACTTAGCATACAACTTCCTTTCCCTCAAAACTGTCAACACAATCCTCAAGTGTTTCTCGTGCTCCTCCCGAGACTTCGAGTACACCAAAATGTCATCGATGAAGACAACCACAAAACAATCAAGGTACGGCAAAAACACCCTATTCATCAAATCCATAAACACCGCGGGTGCATTAGTCAACCCAAAGGGCATAACCACAAACTCAAAATGCCCGTATCTAGTCCTGAATGCCGTTTTAGGAACATCCTCCTTCCGAACCTTCAACTGATGGTAGCCACTCCTAAGGTCGAGTTTGGAGTACACTACGGAACCTCGAAGCTGATCAAACAAGTCATCAATGTGTGGGAGTGGGTATTTATTCTTAATTGTAACCTGATTCAACTCCCGGTAATCGATACATAACCTCAACGAACCATCCTTCTTCCTCACGAACAACACCGTGCACCCAAGCGATACACTCGGTTTGATAAAACCCCGATCAAGCAACTCTTGCAATTGAATCTTTAATTCCTTCAACTCGGCCGGCGCCATGCGATACGGTGCCTTCGATATCGGCGCGTGCCGGTAACAACTCAATACAAAATCCAATTCTCTATCGGAGGCAATTCATAGTCATCAGAAAAGACATCCGGAAATTCACGAACAACCGCAACATCATCCATCATAACCACCCTTTTTGACTTGTCCACCACACAAGCCAAATACCCCGAACAACCACGATGTAACAACTTACGGGCTTTCAAAGCCGAAATAAGACGAACACCACCCATACACTTATCACCAACAAACACAAAAGACGACATATTCGGCATGTCAAAAGTGACAAACTTCTTACGACAATCAACCACGGCATGGTGTGCATGCAACCAATCCATCCCCAAAATTACATCAAAATCCCGAATAGGCAAAACAACCAAATCAGCAGGTAAATGGTGGCCATCAACAACAACATCACAATCATGATAAACATCCGAAGCTACTTGGCACTCTCCCATCGGAGTAGACACCTCAAGCACATACGGTAAAGATTCAGGCATATGATGCAAATGACAGGCAAAATGCGATGCGATGTATGAATGCGATGACCCTGGATCTATAAGAACTCGGGCTTTAACACTAGAGACGAGTAAGGTACCTCCTATGACATTGGTGGCTTCGGGCACTCTATTCTGGTCTAGGGCGAAGACTCGACCCTGGACTCTAGGGCGGCCCTCATTATCCCTCTTAACGGCCGTATTCGCTGCGCACCTCCCAGTTGAACCCCTTTATTCCGGGCAATCCTCCGAAATGCGTGCCATCACCACAAAGGACACACTTCCCTTGTTTCTTCCAACATCTATCCTCTGTATGACCTGTCCTCGAACAAAAATTACAAGTCATCCCTCGGGCCCGCCGCCCGTGCCGTGTTCCCCGATTTCCGTCCTCGTCGATTCTGTCCTCCCTACGGTTGTCATTTCCCCTTTCTTGTCGGTCCCCGATCATTCCGATTCCTCCACCTTGATCGTCCCGATTGTTGAGTACCACTAGTATTTCCCCGATTCCCACCGGTATTCCCCGTTTAGTACGGTGCTCCTCAATATCGTGCTCAATTCAGTAGGCTTTGTCCATCGCTCTCGGTAGCTTGTCAACTCGAGGGTATGAGTTGCTTCCTGTACTCGCCCTCAATCCCTTCACAAACCGGTATACCTTCTTCTCTCTCTCGTCGGTAGCAAGTGTGTGCAATATCGAGATAACTCGGTAAATTTGGAGGAATACCGAGCTACCGATAGGCTCCTTGCTCCAGACCAAGAAACTCTACTTCCTTCTTTGCTTGTATCACATCCGGAACAACCGATTCGGAACCGCCGCAAGAAAAGCTCCCATGTTCTCACCGTCTCGATCCTGTACCCAACTAGCTTCCAAAACCTTCCACCGGTGTTCACCGCATCCTCCAATTTGAACGTGGCGAACTTAATCTTTCTACATCCGTACATCCCAAGCCGCAAAGATCTTTTTCGTCGACTCAATCCATCTCTCGGCTTTCTCCGGATCCGGCTCGCCATTGAAGCTTCTAGGTTTCATCTTCAAAACCTCTCCAATCTGCGATCATTCTCCCCGACTCCGGCCGGTTGCACTCTGTCCACCTACTGGCCTTGTCCATCCATAGCTTGTCGGTTCATGTCCATTGTCCGTCGGTTCATCTCCATCATTGTTTGCATAAAACCTTGCATGGTGTGCATGAAGGCCTCATTTTGATGCATAGGACTCTCGACGATCGTCCGGTAGCTTGGTTGGGAGATGGGTTCGGTCCGGTTCGACGGGTCCTTTCGCCTCCGTGGCCCTACTAGAACCCGCCCATTCCGAGTCTCAACCATGTTCACTCGCAACAAACACTCGTCGTTAACGACTCGGACACACACAACCAACCCCCACCTAAGCCAAGGATACCAAATCCCACGAGCTAACTTATGCTCGATACCAACCGTCACGACCCGACCCGAGATCCTATTTGGTATCTCGTCCGTCGCGAGACGGACACAAAATGCACAATTTCAAAATCACTTTTCATGCATAAAACCCTAATGCAAGTGTATGTTTATTTTAAAAACAAGACGATACGTCACGGCACGCAAAGGCCGGAAATGAACACACAACATAACCAACAACCCACGAGCTAAGAGGCTCGGGACCAAACATATAATATCATCGAGTACGCGGAATAATAAAGTAAGTAATGTTTACAAAAGCCGACATCCACGTCGGCATCAACAAAAGAATATGAATAAACCACATGTACGGGACTACTACCCAACTTTACAATGTTTACTTAACATATGTACCTCGGCCTCACCAAAAGAAAATACCGGCTCAAGGAGCACTACCAAAAGACGCAGACGACGTCGGATAACAACGAACGTCAGGGTTTCTTGCAGGCTCGGGATCTAAGGAAAACAATAAACAATGGACGGGGTGAGTTATAAAACTCAATAAGCTACTAATGCAACAATATGGCATGCGAAATGCAACAAGAATAAGAATTGCATATAACATGGTCGATATAACATAATCATTTTCCAATCACCATCACAACAAATAATGTGTAACATAGGTCCCATAGCATGCAACTCACATAGGTGCGATATGTAACACATATAAAAGGATACCGTCGAGGTACACCTCCGACAAACAAACTTCCAACCAACCAACCAATAATACCAAATGAAGAAACCGTTGATGTCGTACCCGATCATCGAACCAATTAACCAAAACCAAAGGTGAACCGTTTACCGTATCCACGTCGACGTGAAGACTCGGTCCCCAACGACCCGAGAAACAATCACGGTATAGCTTACCAAGGTCGCGTTTATTCCTTACAACACTTAGCGCTATAACCCCTACCGCGGCCAACGGTAGGCGAGGCCCATGATTGGCCTTCGGCTATTACGTAGCCGGCTCACGCAATAACCGAGCGTCAATACACCTCCAACAAATATGCCATGGACTTAAACAATGCTCAAGTAGATGTTTACTCGACACATTAACTAATCAACCAAATGTTCAAGTAGAGGTTTACTTAACATTAAATAAAAGCATTACACTCCAAAGTAGGGAGTGCAACGACACCAACAATAACATGCTAATGTACACCAAATAATTCTAGCACACATAGCCATAAAATACCAACATCAAAGTCAACACAATACCAATATACGTGTATCGCGTAACCAATCCCCCAACGGGTCTCTCGAGCATCCAAAGAGCTCACAAAACACACACGTGGTCACATTAATTATCAAACCCTAACCGACTCCGCTAGAGTCATTTTAGGTTACTAATGACAACGAGTTACGAAAATGATCTTGCACTTTAATCCTAACACATTATCGCCCAATATCGAGTTTCCCAACCTCATCGAACGATTAACAACATATTTCACAAGTCCAAAAATGGCATTCATGGCAAGAATCACAATCTTACTACTTTGGCATGTAAACTTCGCATATTAAAGGTCCAAGATGTCATATGAGACATAAAACATGAAGAAGAGGGGGTAGTAGCTTACCTCTTGATGAAATAAACCAAGGAGGGAGGATTTAAGCCAAAGATGATGTCTCCTCTAGTCACAAAGGTCTCAAAATGTTGAATCTCTAACTTCCAAGCTTGAAACCTTGAGAAATCAACATACACTCCCTAAAAACGTGGGTAGAAGTGAATACTCAAGAATCCACCACGAGATGAAGAGTTTGTTCGGTTAGAAACGATTACCTAGTCGAGCTCCACTCCGGCGAAGACGGATCGTGATTCCGACTCCGAATGATCAAGTTGTGGCAAGATTACTCCACAACTCTTCCTTGGACTCTCTCTACACTCTCTCTATGTTTGGGTGAAATGGGGAGAAGTGGGGAGTTTGTGGTCTTCCAGGGTGTTTATGTGGCTGAAAAAGGGGTCTTCCTCGGGTGGTGACGTGGCACAACTAGGACCAATCAATCTTTTAAATTAAAATAAAGTAAAATTTCCGGTGAGCGTTCGGGTGCAGCGATCGCTTTGCCCCAACAGGCGATCGCTTTGTGCTCGGGCAAGGGCGATCGCTTTGTGGAATTAACAGGCGATCGCTCGATCCCTGGCTGAAGGGCGATCACTTTGTTCATTAACGGGCGATCGCTTTGTGTCCAGTGCATATGGACTCTCCGAAAGTCTCAAAACACTTCCAAAATGATCCTAAGTCTAAGGAAGGGCTCTAAACACTCGAGAAAGGTTCTCGAAAAGTCCAACGACGTTGGGGATTCCAAGCATCTCAAGCAACAACAACCACAAGAACTAAGCGATGATGTAAAGCATATAAAATGTATGGAATGCAACACGAACATGCTAATGTCATATAATATGCTCAAGAAATGTTCATGGTGTTATTCTATGTGTCACGTGCAACATCCGTGAGCGATATGAATGACGTGTAAGATGCAAAATGAAGCGGGCGTTACAAGCGGCGGCCCGATACCTTTTATGGAATATTCAACTGCTTAAATCTAGGGTGAATGACGGGCCGATCCCTTTTTCAACATTTGTAATCGCTCCAGTCTACTTATCTTTTTTTAAAACCGAGAAAAGGCATTTTTGGGGCAAAAAATTGATTATGCCATTAATGAAAGAAAAATACGCGCGCCTCAGTAACCCAAAGGCATCGCGATGCACATCAGTAAAAACATGCGCACATCAATGATTTGAGTTCCTTGCACTGGGGCATCGCGATGCAATAATTGGGGCATCACAATACACAATTGGGGCATCACAATACACAATTGGGGCATCGCGATACACAATTGGGGCATCGCGATGCACAATTGGGTTAAAAAAATTGGGCATCGTGATGAAAATGAAGATATTCAAAATGCAAGTATTTTATAAATAAAGGTTTCGTACATAGAGAAAGAATGGGTTTTATAGTAGTGGATTTTCATCGCATAGGGTAGGGATTTAAAGAATTGTCTTTGTGAGTTAAAAAAACGAAAGAATTAAAGAAATGTTACAGATGAAAACACACATGCATTAGCTCTTATTCTGCCATCATCACTAGGATCACCAGGACTTCCTCCACCACCACCAGCATGACCCTTTTCTATCTCCATCATTCTCTCTCTCTCTTTCTTGAATGTCAAAATTCTGGGAAATGGTGAAAAAATGGAAAGACAAGGCAATTTATACAAATTTGGACACAAGCATTGAAGGCATCGCGATGAGCAACCCAAGTCATTGCGATAAGTACCCAAGGCATCGTGATGAGTACCCCAAGGCATCGCGATGAGTAACCCATGGAATTAAGTTAAAAAAATGAAAATGTGAGGCTGCAGGGGGCAAAATGAAACTTTTAAGTGCCGCACCTCGCCTTAACGAGGCTGCCGCAGCTCGCCTTAGTGAGGTGGGTGACTCTAAGTTTCCTCTCTGTTCAATCTCTCTCTCTCTCTCTCTCAATATATAGTTCCAAGGTTTCCTTCACGCCATTATCTGTTTAATTTTCTTTTATGTGCACTGCAGATAGAACCAGAATCACAGACCCAGCTCTTGGATGCTACCATGAATGTAGTCGGAGTCCTATTGGCTGGAGTTCCTGCGACAGGTGGGTTTGATGCTGTTTTTACTGTCACATTGGGGGATTCAGGCACCAATCTGGCCAAAGTATGGAGTTCACACAATGTTTTGGCCTTGTTAGTAAAAGAAGATCCTCGTGGCGTTTCTATAGAAAGCAATGATCCACGGACCACGAAAATCATGGCAGGCATTTCTTCTGTTCAGATTGTGTAAGATAATTTTGTGAAAGTAAATAGATAAAATATGATTCATTTGAGTCGAAAATAAGGAATGAGGACACTTGCAAGACAAACACTAATCAGTTCTATCGCGATTCTAAATTCGGGCATCGGGATTAAAATTTCTGCATCGCGATGCCTAATTTGGGCATCGACCTTGGCATCCATTGCCACTTTGCCAGTGATGAGAAAAAAGATAAACAGAAGCAGTAGTGAAGAATAAAAGTTTAAACTTAAAATCCACTGCCACTTTGCCAGTGGTTGGCATCTTCAGAACAGAGCACTAATACTTACTACTATAGGCCACTGCAATGCTGCTCCGGTCCTCCGTTGTATCCTGAGAGACAGACGTCCGTAAACCCTCGAAGCACTTACGGTAAGGGAGCGAATCTTACTTTTAAGGACACTGTATCTAACACAAGCCTCGGATCGTACAAGAAGAAGATATTCCATAATTTCAGTTTCTTTATTTTTGTCGATTTTCCAGTTTATGTAATTTGTTAATTCCTAATTATTGTAATAGTTTTTGTAACACTTGCCACGAGTATAAATGAAAGTACCATAACAGGCTGCATAATCGTGATGTCATCAATTTCTTCAAGCATTCGAGACTAGGGAAATCCCGGAATTGTTCACCAAATGATCCACTGCAGTAAACACAAAGATGGAGATCTCAACAGTATGAGCCCATTTTTATTTGTTCACATTGCATTATGTAAGAAAGGGGTTTTAACATAGATATTAGCCGTACTTACATCTGCCAAAGTGATTCACAACTTGGTCAATGAAGTGCCTGCAATCATTAACATTGGCAACATCAACATGTTGAGTAACGACTTCAGCAGGCCCAATTTGGAGACACCTATCAGCCACTTCTCTCAGTCGATTCTCTCTCATGGAAGCCAGAGCTAAGCATGCTCCCCTGCTAGCATACTCATAAGCAAGATGCTGCAAAATCAAACACATTGACCGTAATTAATTATTGCCTCACTCACCTAATGATGGTTTATTTATTTATTTAAATTGTCTCCAGGAGTATTGCATTTTTAAGGTAAGAAGATTTGTATGAAATTACTCCCTCTGTCCCAAGAACATAGTCTAATTAATTTCCTTATTGTAAAGTTAACTTAGAACAATATCAAATCAATATTTAACATACATTTATTATGTCTTGGGTAATCAAATTTATCAATAGCAATTTTTAGAATTTCGTAAGGACAAATAAATTTGTATAAAATCAGTGCCGGTCTTAAGATTTTGGGGGTCCTAGGCAAACTTATAAAATGAGACCCAAATCTAAATAAACAAAATTTAAAAACTATTAATTAATCAATAAAATAATCAATCATTGCAAATTAATATGCAAAACCTAAATAATTAAACCTTAAAACCTATTTACCTAGATAAATATTTAGCAACAAACTTTACATAACCTAAAAAAGAAATGAAAACCAAACATAATTTTGAATTAGCTAAGAAGAAAAATATTAAAGTTAGAGATGTACCTTTTCAGAAATCAGTAGCAATGAAAGATTCAATGGTGTAGTGTTTTTCATCATTTTTTTCTTCTAAATTTCTTTGATTTCTTTTCAATTACCAAATTCCTACTCTCGAATCTTAATTCTCTTACCTAACCTTACGTATATAATAAATTAACAGAAACTTTATTTTATTTTAGTTTGGGCTTAAGTATTAGACGTGAGCTTTAAAATGACATATGAGCAGTAGACTTTATTTATAATAAAGATATGAACTAATTATTTTGGGTCTTTTATTACACTTTAAGATGTAAATCTTATAATTTATATATAACAGACTATTAAGTAAAATTAGAGGACCTTTTTTAGTGTAAAAAATCAGGGGCCCTAGGCGAGTCGCCTAGTTGGCCTATGCCTAGGGCCGGCTGATGGGCGTAAACGCACATGCGAACAAGAATACTCGGCCGTACTAAGTAATAAGGTGTACATAAGTACGAGTATCGATTCTACAGAGAATGTACGTAATTTCCACTCCAACTAAGTACCGAAATTAGGCTAACTAATTATATATGAGCGAAAAGAAAATGAGATTAAAAATATTAACAAACTAAAAGAAATCAATGGCTTTTCGTTTTGGAGAAGGGCTTTTGGGTCATGTGTTCTTATCAGAAGAAGATGGGATGAAAGTTACGTTTTTGCCCTCTAAAAATCTCACATGTTTTGTACATAGGTGGTTAATGGCTAATTTTCTAACGATTGTTAACGGGAGGACCACTGGCTAACAAAAATAGCATACTTTGGACCCAAATTTTTATATTTTGAAATCAAAAACTAATGCTAGAAAATTATAAAATACAAGGACCAGTGGTGCATTTAACCCTTCTAATAACCTCCTGGTATGTTCCATTGACCATTATTATACTAGAAAAACTATGGAGATTAATTGTCAATTTTTCACTTAAGAAGTTCTTCTGTTTTATAAAAATATAAATTTCCAAATTTTCCTTGATTTAACTCAACCCGATCTACTGTACGAATTCGTTCTTGCTCAAGTACATGTTACCATTTTTCACACTATAATTTCCAGTCAAAATTATATAGTATAATCTGGTTTGGCAAATGCAATTTCTCCAAATAAAATTATAATATTAAAAAATTAGTTTACACACACACACACACACACATATATATATATATATATACGTATATATATATATATATATATATATATATATATGTATGAATTGAAGGGAGTACCATAAATTGACTATTTTCACAAGCTGAGGGCTGAACCTTGTGACATGTGATAGGGCCCTCTTTGTGGTGTACAACTAAGGGCAAACTACACAAATGGTCCCTGTAGTTTTAGTGTTTTTTACATTTGGTCCTTACACCTTGCAAATGGTCCCTGTACCGAGACATTTTACCAAAATGGTCCTTCCGTTAAACTCTGTTAATTTTTTGCCGTTAAATGCACACATGTGCCACACGTGCATTTATTGATGGGTAAAATAGTCATTTCATCTTAAAAAGTACAGGGACCAATTCTGAAATAATTAAAGCCAAAGAAAATCAACCCACTACTGTTCATCGTCTTCTCAATTCATCCATTTTCATCTTCCTTGATTTATTCCTCAATCATTTCTCTCTCTCTCTCTAACCAGAAATCTATCTTCTTGATCCAGCGCCTAAAGCCAAAGAAAAATTGCACTCGGGTATCACACAATTTCTATTACCGGAGGCACTACAATTTCTATTGCACTTCAAAAATTGCAGAGGCACTACAATTTCTATTACCCATTTCAACAATTACAAACCCTATCTTTACAAAGACAAAATCAGCCACCACCACCACCACCACCATTAATCCTTGATAGGGTTTGACTGGATTGCCACCTTCTCCGTTCGATCCGTGCTCCAAAGCATCCATTGCTTCGAAGTAGAACCACGACGAGAAGAATCGGCCGGGAAAAAGAGAGATCGCCGCTTCTTCTTGATAACGTGCAGAGCTTCCCCATCTTGTGACAGCAGGCGGAGGGAAAGAAAGCTTCTTATTGACCGCCGGAAACAATGGTGGGCTTGAAAAATTGTGGCCGATTTTGTGTTACTGGTGAGCTGTGAGGCGGTGACGACCAATCGACTTCACAGAGGGCTTCGATCAGATCGAATGTTTTTACGATTCATTTTCCTGTTGATCGAGGACGAGAGGATGGGGAGGGGCAAATGGCACCAGAAGCAATTATTGAATGTTTTTGTGGTAGACAGATCAGAAAGTGATTGTTGGGTGTCATGGTGTGAAGTGGGTTTGAAAGATAGCACGTCAAGTGTTTGTTGAATTGCAGCAGAGACGTCGAGGACAGATGTGGTGGTGTGTGATAAGGTGGTGCGAGACAGGATTGACGGAATGAAGAGAGAAAAAATGACTGTAAGATGAAAAAGGTTTGCAGCCATGTTAGCTAACAGCAGTGTGGGAGCTGTACTGAGCATTGAGCAATGAAGAAAACCAGTGGGATTTGGGTTTGGCTTTATGTAGGCGGGAGGGAAGAAAGTGAGACTGTGAGAAAGAGGGTGACGTGAGGTTTTTTGAAAGAAAACAAATTTGGGTTAATTTGGTGAAAGGCAAAACTACATTGATATTGAGAGAGAGAGAGAGAGAGAGATGTTCTTGGAAATTGCGGTTTGATAAACGGGCAAAACACACTATCGAATGGTTTGAAGAAAGAGGAGAGAGAGTAAAAATGGTTTGAAGAAAGAGAGAGGAGGAGAGAGAGTAAAAATGGTTTGAAGAAAAAGAGCCAATTTTACAGTTTCACAATTGGTCCCTGTACTTTCAAAAGCAAAATGACTATTTTACCCCGTCCAAAATGCACGTGCAATGCACATGTCAAGACTTAACGGAAAAAATTTAACGGAACTAGACGGAGGGACCAATTGCGTTCAATTGGTTGGTACAAGGACGATTGGCAAAAAATTTTTTGTACAAGGACGAATTGCAAAAAATACTAAAACTACAGGGACCATTTGTGTAGTTTGCCCTACAACTAAAGTAAAATAAAATAGTAGTAACGGAGTAGTGACAGGAATAGGCCCTCTTCATGGGTTAATTACACCATTTGTTCCTCGACGATGAATTATTTTTACCATTAGTTCTTTAACAATTTTTTTTAAAATTTTAGTCCTTTGAATATTAAAAAGTCATGCAATTAGTCCTTTTAATAGATGCCATTAGTAAATTTCCGTTAAATCAAGCATGTACATTGCACATAATATTTTTTAAGGGTATTATAGTAAATCTATATAAATAATTAAAAAATAAAAATAAAAAATTATAAACCCAGTTGCCCTTCTTCAGCATCACCATCGCCATCTCCAACCTATTGTCCATCACTTTCACTGTCGGATCTGAAATGTTAGGCCTGCACAAGAGTATACTCCTCCTAAAAACTGCCAACTTCTCTCTCATCTCTCCCCATCTAGTACCCCACTCCCACAACCTCACCACCACCCCACCACCACTGCCACTAGAAAACAATGCCTTCATCGCCAACCTCATCCTCAATATAGACCCCAAAACCTTAGTTCGAACCTTCCATGACCACCCAATCCAATGGACCACCCCTCCTACACCCACTCCACTTCTTCCTTCGACCACGCCATCGACATCTCGCTCGTTTGCGCGACTACAAGACCCTCTGGATCCTCGTCGTATGCTTACACTTCCACCGTCTCGGCCCCACTCCCAAAACCTTCGCTATCATAACTGGTACTTCTCTAATTCTCTCTCTCTAGAGAGAGAGAGAGAGAGAGAGAGAGAGAGAGAGAGAGGAAAAATAAATATGAACGGTGATGAAGGAGGAGATATTGCGGCAGCTTCGGCGGGACCTCCACCGTCGCTTGAGTGAAAATTTTTGCAAGTCTTTGGTGAATGGCAGCTCCGGTGGGAAAGAGGATTTGAGGGCTTTGGCTAAATTAATTCATCACTTGATTTTTTAGTTGATTGAGTGTATGAATTTTGTGGGTCTCATTTTCAAGTTTACTCACCTGTGTCTAAAGATCAAATATACTCCTTCAGAAAAAAAAAATCTTCAACGTAGCTGTGGAGAAGAGTTGTGCAAATGATGTATTAACTAAATTCTTTTCACATTCTTGATGAAATTATCGATTTTTGACATTCTAGTTGAGAATGTGAATATATTTTGATCAATAATTTTTTTTTTATCAAATCCAACGGATTCTCTCTGGTCTTTACCATTTTAATCGTGGGGCTCATGTCATATAGGATCAAATATACGGTTGCATTGGAGAGCTCACTTTTAATTGAATTTAGATAAAAAGATAAAAATTATAACATGTAATTGAGAATGTTAATTACGCATAACTGTAAGAGATTAAATCCACTTGATAATGCTCTAATATAAATATTTTTCCCTCTTCAACAGTTGCTCGAGTCTATCGACTATCATCATCCTTTGACAGTCCTAACTCCTAAAAGAGAGTCCATGTTTTAACACCAAATTTCTGTTTTCTCTAGAACAAATTAGAGTATATAAAGTCCAAAACAATAATTATAGTATGATTCATTGAAAACGAGAGGGAAGACGGAGTGAAACTGAACCAACTCTAACTTATGAGTCATCATGACAAACAAAAACGCATTTAGACGGGAAAGCCATCGAAATTCATCCTAATCCTTTGTTGGCCACCCACCGTATATATTTTCAACGTTTTTTTATTCTATTTTCTTTTTTTTTTTTTTCCTTTTTTCCTCTATAACAACAAGCATTATTATTAATCATGATACAATTAATGCTCTTGCTTTTAATGTCACCCCTTCTAACGTGGGAGAAAACTGTTACCCAGATTATTTCTCTAATTAAATTAATTACTTAAAAACATACAAAATATATATTTTTTTAAGTATTATTAATCCTATTCGAACACTTATCCTATAAGGAACCTTTGTTTTTAAAAATGATAAGATGCTCAAATTTGTTATCCTAATTTAAGGAACAAATACGAAATGTATTAAATATCGTCATCATATGTCATCTCTAATCAATTACTCCATTACTTTAGCTATATTAAAAAAAATATGTCACCTACCAAATAAGAATGTGACATTATTCATATTAGAACTTTTTCTTTTTTATAATTAAAGTGAGTACTTTTTATTGACAGTATTTATTACTCCCTCCGTCCCTTAATTATTGTCTGGGTTGATCTGGCACACGGATTAAGAAAACTCAATTGACTTGATTATTAATATTGAAATAGTATTGAAAAAGTGTGTTGTTTCCTTTAATGCCCATGTGTATGTGGCCCATAATTAAAGTAGGAAAAAAAAGTAAGGGTAAAATAGTAAAAGTGATGTTCTAAAAAGGAAAGTTTCAAACAAGACAATTATTTTGGGATAGACGAAAAAGGAAAGGAAGACAATAATTTAGGGACGGAGGGAGTAGATTGATTCAACATAAATTGATGAGAAAATGATTCCAAATTTTTTTTTTATATCATAAGGAATATGATTATTAATGTAATATAATTTTCTATTTTATTATCTAGTAAGAAACAAAACAATTTGAAATGCAAAAATAAAATTAAAGTAATTGACAACATTAACCCAATATATACAAGTACTTGTTAATGACTTTCATTATAAAAATTAGACATTAACGTTATTACTACTCCACAAAATAACAAGCTATTCGATCTTTTTCGATTTTGGTAAAAAAATTTAAATTATCCAAAACATCAATAAAGTAAGAAAAATTTATTAAATAAAAAAAAAACTATTGTTATACTGAAACTAGTTCAAATAAAAATAATTTAAATATTTAAAATAATTAGAGAAAAGTATATGTAATTATTTATTTAAAATAATTACTATTTTATTCTCATATATAGTTCAAAGCAATCACCACCGTTATCATTTTATTTTGCGTAACTGTCATAAAAAGCATGTCAATTCTTCTAAAAAAAATTATGGTGTATTTAATCTAAATTTTGTAAGATTAATCAATTCTAAAGCATGCTTCAAACGTAAAAATTAGCACTACAATCATAAAATTATAAACTATTATTAACAAATTAAATCAGATATGAAGAGTTAGAAAAATCTTATAAAGAGCCAAGAACAACGACGACGAGGCGTAAAAAGGAACGGTCGTAAAGTAGTTGAAACCAAATGAAGTTATAAATATAAAGTAAATACTTAACCTAATAGAATGATATTATCGTCCTTTTATATGGATTCCAACTATTAAGAATTCAAATCTCACTTCCTCCATCAGGATTGTGATTCTTTAAATTTTAGTAATCAATTTTAAACTTTTAGTAATTCATTCTTTTTTCAAATATAATTCTTGCACTACCAAAGGTTATTAATCAATTCCATAAGTGCGAAATTGATTTTATTTTCGTGTACCAATCAAAGCCTTGAGGTAAATGTATAGATACTATATAGATCTTCATTGGTCTATGTTTAGTCAAATAAACATTGCTAAATTTAAATGATTGTTTCTGACCGTTTAGCAAATTGTTACAGATTATTCTACGAATTTGGTCGCTCCACCAAGATTTTATCTTTTTTTTTAATAAAAAAGATATTATTTTGCCAATATTTATCAATATTGTTCGCCAATACTGAATGTTGCCACAACGAATTTTAGGCTCATCCCGATATGAAAATTCAAAGAAAATGATCACCTTTCGAAATGTCTGTTCAAAAGTGGTGTATTCTTCTTGAAGAGATGAATCTCTTCAGAAGAACCATATCTCTTCAAAATTGTTGATGACCCTTTTAAATGAGGATCACTAATCTACTATAAATACAACAATTTGACGATTATGAAAGATATACTTAGAGCCCGTTTGGTCGTGCATTTTGGCCAAAATGCAGGGATAAAATGCAGCTTATTTGCAAAAATTGTGTTTTAATGCTGCGGCAGAAAAAACAGCGTTTTCAAAACGCAGTTGCGTTTTAAAACGCTGGAATTCTCAGCTTTTTCCCAAATCGCAGGTTTTAAAAGTTGCTAGGAAAAACAAGGTGTGTATTGAAGTGATATCCCAAACGCATTTATAAGAAAAGACCTACGTTTTTAAAACAGTGCGTTTTGTAAACGCTGCACCAAACAGACTTTTAAAAAAATTCGAGCATCATCAAATTATCATAGAGTGTTCTTGGCTTGATCGAAATTGCAGATTACATCTGGAAGAGGTGAAACATCTTTTAAAAGAATACGAATTAATTCGTGTTTTGAAGAGTTCATTTAATCTTCGATTCCCTAATTTTTTTCACAACATTTGGTCGCTCCACCAAGATTTTATCTTTTTTTTTTTAAATAAAAAAATTTTATTTTGCCAATATTTATTAAATAATTTTGGAGAGTAATGCTATGGGTACCTAAAGAATACCAAATTTTTTGTACAAAATAATGTGTCAGCTGATGTGGCAGCTGATGTGATGCATAAATTATGATTTTTAATTTTATTTTTTGTACCACATCAGCTGACACATCATTTGGTACAAAAAATTTGGTAATCTTTAAGGCCTCGATTAGTACAAGAAATTGAAATCAATTCCACGAAATCGATTCCATGAAATTGATTAATAATGTTGGGTAATGCAAAAATTATATTTAGAATATGAATGTATTAATAAAATCTTGGAATTGATTACTAAAATTTAAGGAATCGCAATCCTGATGGAGGAGGTGGTATTTGGATTCTTAATAGTTGGAATCCATGTAAAAGGACAAAAATATTCTTCTATTAGGTCAAGTATTTGCTTTATATTTATAATTTATTTGGCTTCAACAATTTTAGGATCGTTCCTTTTTACACCTTCTCGTTATCGTTTTTTCTTCGGCTCTTCATAAGGTCTTCCTAACTCCTCTCATTTAATTTAATTTATTAATAATAATTTATAATTTATGATTGTTGTGTTAATTTTCACAATCGAATATGATGAAAAAGAAGAGTGGGTTATTAATCTGTTTAAAAATATATAGAAAAATAAAATAGTAATTTTTCTAAATAAGTAATTACACGTACTTTTCTTGAATTATTTTAAATGTTTAAACTATTTTTATTTGAACTAATTTCATTAAATTATTAGTTTTTTTTTAATTTAATAAATTTTTCTTACTTTATTGATGTTAAATAATTTAAACTTTTTACCAAAATTAAAAGAGAATGAATAACTTGTTATTTTGTGGTGTATTAATAACGTTAATATCTAATATTTATCATGAAAGTCATTAACAAGTACGTGTTTATAATGATGTAATGTTGTCAGTTGCCTCAACTTTATCTTTATATTCTAAATTATTTTGTTTCTAACCAAATAATATAATAAACATTTATAATACATTAGTAATTACATTTTTTATACTAACAAACACTGTATAGCAATTATTTTTCAATCTATTTATGTAAAATCTCATTCCTTATAATCAATTTCGTAAAATACTCAATTTCCGAATTCGGAATGTCTGAATAGCTCTCGAATTCAAATCTTGTCAGTTGTCAATATGTCATGGCATAAGTGGGACGGTGATACCTAATCTTGTCATTATGGCATGTCATATCGGTATAAATGCATGCTATTGTAACGGTTGAGAAATCCCAATTTTAGAGTCTCCAGTGCCATACTATTGTATTATTTCTCAAGTACGTACTGTATATATATATACAGTCGCTGGAGATGAAGGCTTGGGTGTATGCCGATCATGGTGACGCCGTGGATGTCTTAAAATATGATTCGGACGTAGCTGTTCCCGAGATTGGGGATGACCAAGTTCTCCTCAAGGTTGTAGCCGCTGCTCTTAATCCCATCGATTTTAAGCGCATGCTTGGCTTCTTCAAGCCCTCCGATTCTCCTTTTCCGGTAATCTCTCTCCCTTGCTTATGGCTTTTTGAGCAACTAAGTATGATGGTCATATATCATAACTTAAAATTGTTGTTACGCGAATCGAGCCGCTCATATATACAAGCTCGTCCTGGGATCGTGTACTACTGTTGATCCCAACTCGAGCGGGTTTGGGGTGCGTAATTCGTAAATGAGCCGATTTCGAGCAAGCAAGGCTCGGGCTATCTATAAATAGAATGAGCTGCCACTGATTGGGGTTTAATTGGTCTCCACGGTAATTCAAAATTGAAGTGAATGATCTAACAGTGAACTCTATCGTTTTATGTTTGATATAATTCTTTGGATTTTCCTTCCAAATTTATGTTTTAATTGATTTACTTTGCCAATTTCTTTCAGTGTGTTTAAGTTTTTTTATTCCTTTTTATTTTGGATTATTGATGAGTTTGTTGTCGTGGTTATTGGAGTTTTAAGTTGCGTGGTTATGGAGTTTTCTGCTGCTGCTGTTGGTTAAACTTAAAAAGACGACTATGGTGGAGAAGAGCTAATTGGCCAGCTCGTGCAAGGGCACGCGATTGCTGGCTGGCGTAAACTTTCTTAACGTCGGTTGTAGCCAGGGTGTTATATATAGGACCAATTTTAACATTGCGGGCATGAATGGGGCGATTTTTGATCGTGTGCTAAATTAGATTCAGTGGATACTTTGGCGTGGAAAACATATTTTGGCCTGTAAGCTATGTGTACTTTGCAATAGATTATCATTGTAAATTCTGCCAACTCTCTGAACAATCTGTGGAAATATTTTCCTAAGAAAATCTTCCATCAAAGTTTTGAAGATGTTAAAAGGCTTATTGCAAATAAAATTGTTATTCAATATTTTTATTGCAGATTGTTCCGGGCTATGATGTTGCTGGTGTTGTGGTCAAGGTGGGAAGCCAAGTGAAACATCTTAAGGAAGGAGATGAAGTGTATGGGGACATTAATGAGAAACCTTTTTCCCCTAAACAATTTGGTTCACTGGCTGAGTACACTGCAGCTGAGGAGAAGCTGTTGGCGCTCAAACCTAAGAATCTGAGCTTTGCTCAAGCAGCTAGCCTCCCCTTGCCATTGAAACTGCTTATGAGGGCCTTGAGCGTGCTGGTTTTACCACAAATAAATCTATCCTTGTACTCGGAGGTGCTGGTGGAGTTGGTAGCCTTGTCATTCAGGTATGCTTTTCAAAACGAAAATTTGACTTTTCAAAAGAAAATTTGGACCTTTTTTTTTTTTGGGAAAATGATGACTTGTTTGTTGGACTTGTTAGGAACTGCAATCAATACAAAAGCCATCTATATAATGAATTAGAGTTGGTTGGGTTAATGTTGTTGCAAACTCTATATTAGAGAGCAGCTATTCAATTTAGTGCCTGTCTTTGAACTTCATTGTATGAACGCAGTTATGTTAATTTAGTGTCACTGTGGTTGATTTTAATCATTTCCTAGCTTTACATTTGCGCCTGAAAGTAAGTGAATTCGGACTTACAATCACATGTATTCTTTCTCTTGCTTGAGGCAGTTAGCAAAGCATGTTTTTGGAGCATCTAGAGTAGCGGCCACTTCCAGCACCGGAAAATTGGAGTTCTTGAAGAGCTTGGGTACTGATTTGGCAATAGATTACACAAGGGAAAACTTTGAAGATCTGCCAGAGAAATTTGATGTGGTATTCGACAACGTTGGTAAGATTCTGAACCAACATCTGTTTCTGATAAGTGAATTTGTATTTCTATTACAACTTCATCAAGTGAGATAGTGGCTAGGCCCCTAACAGATTGTTGATAATAATGAAGGCTATATAAAACTGACCTGCTCTACCTAAAACATGTCATTGCAAGAACATGAAATCTAAATTGTGTGACCTGCAAAAACAGGGCAGTGTGATAAGGCGCTGAAGGCTGTGAAAGAAGGTGGAAGTGTGGTTGCAATAATTGGTGATGTCCAACCTCCTGCTTTCAAATTCCTCCTCACTTCAACCAAGTCGATCTTGGAGAAATTAAACCCTTTCTTGGAGAGTGGGAAGGTCAAACCCGTGCTTGACCCCAAAGGCCCATTTCCTTTTGACCAAACCGTGGAAGCATTTTCCCATCTCCAAACTGGCAGAGCTACTGGCAAAGTGGTCGTATATCCAATCCCATAACAAATCCAAAAAAAAACATAAGCAGAGTCACTGTGTGATGGAGCGACATATTTGATGATTGTAGAATGGGCAACATTATTAACACTCTGCTATTAGAATGCAATACAGGTGAAATAATGAATTAATGGAGTGTCTTAGTTGAAAAATGAAGTGTCAATAGTAATGCCGTTTGAGGATAAGAGTGATTAGTAATGTGTCTGCCTACGTCGGCAGATTGGACTTGCTTTATACTAAGGTTTAAACTACTGTAAAATTAAATAATACTCCTTTTGTTCTGGGCAAAGAGTTCATTATTATATTTTAGATGTTCTACTGAAAGAGTTTATTTTCAACAATTATGCATACAATCTATATAACATTTCAATTGTAACCTCTAAATATGATAAAGAACATTTTGTTTATGTTCAAAAATATTTTTGTAACTATGACCAATTCTAAGTATATTTATATATCTTTTAATTATAAGATTTTTTAAATATGACTTTTTTCTCGGAAATGGAGGAAGTAATAAATTAAGCTTATTTAATTTCTAGCCCGAGCCATTTCAGAGAGTCTTTTCACGAGCACCTTTTTGCACCCACGATCTTATTTAGTTCCGGATGTCTGGTCATTGAGAATTTCAAGAAAGTAGACTTCTTGAGTCCTTTTACCGGACTAGCTCACTTGTCTGACATAGCTCAAAAAGAGCTTTTATTTAACATAGGAGCTTTTTTTGGTCATGAAAGCAAGTAAGCTATGATAAAGATGAAAAGGGTGATAGAAAGAAAGACCAAAAACCTGGTAACTTACAAATTAAAATAAAAAATCAACACTTAAGAAGCTAATTAACCTTTGATGTTCACAACTAAAAACAATCAGTTTGGTCAAGATTCGCTTCATGGAATAGGTCGGATCATGCCTTTTGATCAACCATTACTGTGCTTCAGATCAATATTCATCAATCAGTTACTGTAAACATCCAAAATATGGAGATTAAGACCCAAACACAAACAAAATAAGTCGCTTATGGCTTCAGCTAAGGTAATTAATAAAATGCACATGCAACTTAATTGTGCCTTCTTATAACAACATAATATAATTACCCTTAATGATAATCAACCTTACATAATACTCCTTTTTGGACAAGGAACAAGTGCTTGCTCATGTTATGAATGTTGAATAGATTAACTTTGTCTTATACTAGTATAATTTAAATAAGATTAATCCTCTTGGAAATGACAAATATTTCCATGTTCTGTTTATTTTATTTTTTCTGTAATTATGCATCAAATAAATTGATCTAATCATAAGCTAGCTCCGAACGATATCTATTCATCCTTGCTCCATTTTCAAGCGCTTTCTTTGGTGTCTAAGCACCAACAATAGTAATCAGCCCTTGAGATTGCCAACATATCATCAGGACTCATCCTTCGAGCTCACTTTGCCTCCAAGATGCAAAGTTGTTTCTGTTTTGAGGGTCGGTAGCAAGTGGATAGTCCTCCATGCCATGAGCTTGAGATCGCATTCTTATGTATAGCCTCATTGTAGCAACGCAATCCTCATAAGGATCTTGTATCCCACTTTGAATGTCATAACTGAGACAAAGATTAAAGCTTTATAATCATTCTCAGCATCTTTTGGGAATATTTGTGTGACTGTGTGTGTGCGTGTGTGTGGCAATGAAACTAGGTGCACGGACGATAATTACCCGAGGTATGCTTTCGTTAGGTACTTGAGTGAGTTGCTGAGCTTGCTTGTCTTCGTCAAAGGAGGATATTTTGCTGTATCCCTGTAGGAAATTCAATTCCTTTATATATATAACATAAAAGTAGAACTGGATAAAATTAAAACTGCGTATGATTTATTCAGTTATGTCATGAGCACTGGTGAGAATTTGTAATCTTTTTTTTATTTTTTATTTTATAGCTGTGTCTAAGAGCTTGCCTTATCATTAGGGCGGGTACTCCACTTCTAGACATTTAAGGTCATGATCCAAACCATGACCTATGAGGATCCTTGATTTTCCACCTCTAGGCCGGATTTTCCACATCGGTTCCCCATTGCAGAGGAACTCTTGGATCTTCCTTTGCACTTGCCTCAGCGGCATTGCATCCCTCAAGTGTTCAGGTCGAACCCCAGTTGTCTCGGATCTGAAGATTTAAGGAATTTAGTTTAAATTAATTAATAGGAATTTTCCTTTTAGTGGAATCATAGGAAATTTTACCTATACATCTGAACAGGAAGGTGAGGTTTAACATAGGAGTGGAACAGTATGTTTTCATATTCATCGATAATGCAAACCCTAGCACAAAGATCCAAGGAGCCATCACTGCCACCCCGACCATTTTGCAAGCAAGCGCAACTGCTCTTGTTCTCCCGTGATCAATTCTTGGTTCATCTTGAATTCCCATGTTAGCCATTCGGTAAAGTAGACCCTGAAAAGAAAGTTCATGAAAGCATGAGTTCTATGATATTTATCATTGTATAAAGGTAGAATTTCAGTGTCTTTATTGTGATAGGTGGTGTTTTAAGTTTGAGAAATTATTACAGCATTTCCCCGTGAAAGTTGGCATGTATCCCGATGGTATCTAAGAGCACTACGGCTACTAAGGATGGTTAAGCAAATATCACATCCGCGGTCTTTAAACACCCTTTCACATTCTGCCTTTGGCAATGGCCCTGAAGAAATGATTCTTAGTATAAGCACTAAAACCAAAAGTGAGTGGTCATAATGGCAACGGTTTTGATTGACCAAAATTTAGTACCTATGAGATGCTCCCTCAGAGATTCAAATGATCGGCAATGTTTCCGACAGATTCCACACTTGGGTTCATGAAATGAGTGGTAAGAGGTCCTCATGTGTTCAACGAGGTGCTCCTTCCTGTTGAACTGCCTATAGCAAGCCGCACACTTGTTCCTAATCAAAAAAATTAGTTAGTAAGTTTTAAAATACTTGATGTGCGCTAGTATGCTTTTGGAAGGAAATAAAAAAGTCGGAACGTGTGGATCGAAATTCTGATTATTAGTAGCTCCGCAAGGTCCAACTACTTGAAAACCACACAACCTCACTGTTTGATGTTGTTTTAGAATGCCAGGGTCTTATCTTTTTGGAAATGATTGTTGGCTCAACATTTTCCAGAGAGAGAGAAAAGTTTACTGAGAGAGAAAGAGAGAGAGAGAGGTTTACCTAAGAGCCTCTGCAGAATCCATTCCGCTGTTATGATTGTACTGAATCAGACTTTGCTTAAGAGAAGAAAAGTTGAGGGAACTTGGGAAGAAGGCGAGGATGTCTCAGGTATTTATAACAGTTGCATATCAAGAAAAAGTATCCCTGAGACCTGACTGTGCAAATGATTCCTTAAGACCCTTTTAAGTTAGTGTACTTGAGTTAAGGTCTCTTATACCTTATCCCCTCTGCATACATCATTCTAATACACTCAACATTCGTGGTAATCTAAATGCTTCCTGGTCCACAAATTATACAGAATATTTTTCTTGCTACCTTGCTGCCTTTTTTCTCTATGATTGTTGTTTAGGCTACTCTATGCATGAAAATTGCCAATTTGCCATGTCTCTCTCTCTCTCTCTCTCTCTCTCTCTCTCTCTCATACGTAAGCCTGCATCTCTTTTCGTGTGTGTTTGCACAGTGGCTGATTTCATACACAATTAACTTTTTATGTTACTGAATACTTTCTTCTTGCTATCATTGGCATGGTCCATAAATACATTTAGGTAGTCATTAAGGCTTAAGATGAGAATGTTGCTGTATTTAGATTTGATTCAAACTAGCTTATATATATTCAAGATAGATTTGATTCAAACTAGCTTATATATATTAAAGATGCCTTTTGAAAGGATAAAAAGAGTGATTGGATAAAAAGAGATGTAGGTGACTATTTCAGTCAATTGATATTGTAAAAAGTTTACTAGTATGGGAAGTGTTTCCTGTTGCACGAGGTGAAATCTTCGATGCTTTCAGCAAAGAAAGCAGATGAGATAAGTTCAAAATAAGGTTTGCAACCATGCACAGATTTTGTGTCATTCTACCTTGTTACAGGGTGTACACCATTACCCTCCTCTTGTGTAGAGAGAGATTGACTTTTGAGAATATGAGGATTGTTCTCGATCAGAAGGACGATCTTTTGACCAAGTGTGGCCCAGGAGATTCTAGCTTTGAAGATACCCAAATGAAAAGAGAAAAAGATTATTAACAAGAATATTTTGCATGGGTATTGGGCCATTGCTATTCCGATTGATCATTCTCTGTTTTTTCGGAATGTCAAACCACAAGTTTATGAGGTCAGAAATACTTCTATATATGAATCTGGTTAAAATTAAATTTTCCAAGGCAATGCTTGTAGCTTGAATAGGTTCGAGGAAAAAGGTTGTTGACAACTAACCACGTGTTGGTCGTCTAGGTTATCATGCTTCGACCTAATCATGTGATTTCAGCGTATAAACAAACATCTTTCAAGATGTTACTGAACTTTGCTTTGTTTTTAAGTACACATATATATCTGACAGGGCTCGGGAGTTCAAGTCTTTGCTACATATTTATATATTTCCTCTCTAGAGAAAATCAGAAACAGTTCTATCTGAGAGGCTGATATCAACTTCCATCATGGGCGTAGGAGTCATCTGTCTTAAGCCAAGTTGAATACATAATGCATGAATACACATATTGCTTCTTGCCTGTCTTCTAGGATTGAAATGTCAAAGCAGGGAAGCTCCCAATACCCTTAAAATCAAGTCACTGATTGCTAGTACCAAATTAGTCCTTATTCTTCATGTAGCATATATAAAAGATGGCTCCAAAGAGGGGTAGTTTCGTAGCTTGATACAAGGTTTTAATTGCTTGGACTATATATCTTACAATATTGTAGAATAGACCCTGAGCTTTGAGTTTTATTGCATGCTTGTTTGTTAAGCAGAGCTGTGTGTAACAAGGATAAATTGTTTAAACACCCGACCCGTTCGGCTCGAGTTGGGGCGAACGTTCTAAGTTGCATAGATAAACTAAAACGTCGACGGCATTGCTTGGTGATAGGTATTAAACTTTTAAGTGGCGAGTAAGTTGGTCTTTATTGATGAATATCCATAGAATCCATATGTGTGTGTGTGTAAGTTGAGCATACTTAAGAAAAGACAAGAGGAGCCAAAAAAAGGCTGTTGATTCTTCAAACCTCTAAATGGTCAAAAAGCAAAGGGATAGATAGTTGCAGGTTCGTGCGAGGGAATAGAGCTGACTGCATGATGGGGGACCAGGAAATTATCCGTCTATTATTTCTGACGGTATTGTGTTGGTTTTGTTTGTGAGGAAATTGCTAGCCGGTTCACTTTCTGAAATTTTTTTTATCTCCAGTTTACTTTTTTTTTAAAACCGCTAAAAGGTATTTTGAATTTTTTTTCCTAAAATGCTTTCAACAACATCGTTGCTTCAGATTTGAGGTTCGAATTGATGTATAAATGATTTCATGTTGTTAATATAGTTTTTCCTCATGTTTGGGTATCAATTTCCATGCATAGAACACGAATTTGATCACAATTTGATCAAATTCGAATTTTTTGAGTTCATCCCGTTTTTCTTTGTTCTTGGGCTGTTTTGGCTACTTTAATTTATGTTTTAAACTTCGAATTTGTTTCAAATCAATTACATATTGTTTTCCTAACTTCGTACTACATTTGTGCACAATTTTTCTACAAAAAAAAAAACTATTTTCGAGATTCAAATCGAGCTTGACAGTGTGCTGTCCGAAAACAGAGGGAGATGTTCTTGGACTGATTTTGGGACTTTAATCAATGATTTGAGTTTGAATTTTGTATAATATCAATACCATACTGTTATAAGAAGTCAATACCATGTTTGTATGTAAATTTTTCAACAAAAAACAACTATTTTGATCGATTTTGGTATTATATTTAAATTGAAAATTTGGATGTCTTAAATTGGGCATCTGGATGCCTTTAATTCGCCAATCGCAGTATGCTAGGCAACGCAACGGGGATTGACCTAATCAGTCAGGTCGCAGGGGTCGAGGGGATAGCGTCCCTCGTGGAGGTTCGGGGGCAACGCTTCCGAAAGATAAACGAAAATCAAGTTCCCTCCAACTGTTGAAATTCAAACAGTGCCTTGGTTGCTCATTGCGATACCTTGATTACTCATTGCGATGCCTTTGTTGCTTATCGCGATGCTTTGATTGCACATCGCGATGCCTTTGTTGCTCATTACGATAATTAACCCACGCGATGCATTGGATTACTCATCGCGATGACTTGAGTTATTGATGCGGGCGTGTTTTTTCTTTCATTATGGCATAATCGTCTTTTCGTCCCAAAAATGCATTTTTCTGATTTTAAAAAAAGATGAGTGAACTGGAGCGATTACAAATATTTAAAAAGGGATCGGCCTGTAACTTAGGGCTTGTTTGTTAACCATTTCTATTTTACATTTTTGTTTCTGTTTCTAATTTTTGGTGAAAAATAAAAATAAAAATGCGTTTAACAACCATTTCTATTTCTTAGAAACTAAAAATGTTTCTCATTTTTCCCCAAATTCTAGAAATAAAAAAAATTTGTTTCTCGCAAAAGAGAAACATTTCTCATCCAAGATACAGAAAGGCCAAGATCAATTAGGCTGGGTCTTTGAACTTTGACACGAGAAATTCTCAACCCTAACTTTTTTCCTCCATGTGTATATATATATACATACATATATATATATATATATATATATAGAATTGGGTTTTCAAAAGAAAAATAAATAAAAAGTTTAATACTGAAATTAAATAATCAGAAACTAGAAACTGTAATTGAAAGATGATGGATACTTGAACAATAATAAAATAGAGTTGGACAAATGAAAAATATAGACCCAAAGAAGTAAGGAATATCATGGCAAAAAGAGTCTCGAACAGTGGTGTCCATGACATCAAACAGTAGCACCGACAGCCGCCTACAGTGGTTGTTTTTGTTGGTGGTGGGCGCTGCGCATGATGAAAATATTACACTCACAGTAATAAGAGATGATTTTGAAGAGGATGATGATGATGAATTTATGATAGGCAAGCAACTAATGGTTGTGGGTCTCTATTTCTAAGTCAATACAAGAGTCATGGAATCCATTAACGGTTAACCTATAATTCTTCCTCTAAATATTGTTGCTATGAATTAATTAATTTACTTTTTGGAAATCAAATCAATTCCTTAGTATATGTATGTATGTATATATGAATATTAATTTTTATTTTTTTATTTTTTATTCACATTTTTTTTAATAATAGATGAAATGTGAATTATTATTCTACACCTTTTAAGTTGAATATAATATATGATGAAGTTGTAATGTGTTAATAGTTTTGAAAAACAAGTTTAACTTTGTGAAAGAAAATAGAAATGTTTATCAAACACGACATATTTCAAGAAATAAAAACAAATTGAAACAGAAATAAAGTGAAATAGAATAAAGAAATGTTACCAAACACTACCTTAAGTTTTTGTTCTTTCCATTCCCAATGGCCGGGTACTTGGGTTCGATTTTGATTGGGTAATAAATGGGCTTATCACATAGCAAAACCCAAACCATTTTTTTTTTTAATAAAATGGATAACCATGCTTTACTTAATGCTACATCTGTCTCAAAATAAGCATTGTTTTAAAAAAAAAAAAATTTTGTCCTAAAATAAGCGTAGTTATATGATTTCAAAGAAATATTTACCAAAACTACCCTAGGGTTGGTAAGAGGAATGAGAAAAATATTCCTACAATTTTATCTCTAATAATTGAACTTAAATAAGGGTAAACAAGTCTTTTTGTAAACTTTTTTAATCAATGCGCAAATTGCTAAAACAACACTTATTTTGGGACGGAGGTAGTACAACTCAATTGTTGTAACCTTTAGTACGTCGGAAGCCCGGGACAGTGATTTGGTTGAAAAACGGCTACTCTTACGTTTTGTTGGTTAAATTGGAATATTGAGTTGGACGGTGAAAAAAAGCTCAAAGGAGACTGAGAATCAAGGTCGAAGGAAGATGGAGGAATAGATTATGGCCTAGTTAGTTCACAAGTAAGGAAAGGTAAAGATGGATCGCAACGGGGGTTGGGTTGATTTTATCAGCATTCGATTCAGGCTATGCATGGTGCATGTGTTTGCAAACCCATGACCAAAATCAACTAAATTGTTCACTGAGAACCGACTAGGAATTCCAATAATCAGTCGTTTTGATCCTTTGGGGGTTACTCTTTTTACTCCTCAACTTAGCCGCCTGTTCATCCTGAGCCAAGGTTCAACTCTCCTTGGATACTCAATTTAAAGCAGAGTCCCCCCCGTCCGTACTTGATCTCATATATACTCCCTCCGTCCCTCTAATTGATAAACAGACATATTGACCTGCCTTTGGAAGTCAATTCGACCAGTTTTTGAATTGATATTTCACATAACATATTTAGCTAGTAAGAGAAATTAAAACAATGATTTTTTTTGAAAACTTGAGTATAAAAAAACTAGTATTAACCACGTATATATTTTCAAACTTTAAAAAAGTACTAGTCCGTTAGTTTCAGTCGTTGATGTCAACAGGGGTTCCTCCCAAGTATGAAGCAGGTGACAGACAATTTTCATTCTCAATCAGCTTGTGAAAATGTCATTTTGGCAATTCCCAGCCTAACCAAACTGGACTTAAAATGTTTCTTTCCAATTTTCATTGCTATATGCTATTATACGCGGCCACTCCTCCCGGCAAAAATACTATTTTGGGGCTGTGTTTAGTGCACAAACAAAAAATTACAGTAAATAAATAAATAAAGGAGTCATGCAGCGGACGACTTTTTTTTGGGCTCTACTTATTATAAAAGATGGTTGATGATGATAAAATGAGGTGGACAAAAAGTAAATCCCAATATGTTTGTTTGACTCCTTGTTTTGTCATGAGAACATCTTATTCACATGCTCAGTTATTTCACTATTCTAAGTATTCTCTCTCCCTCTCTCTCTTCCAAATGAGCCTCACAATTTTATTCTTCAAAAAAAGTAACAAAGTTAATTCTTAAATCATTTTTAATACTACATATGCAACAAATCAAATTATATATATTTTTTGAACGGATCAAATTATATATTTTAAAATTATAGAATACATAATTCATAGTACACAAGAAATTACCTATTTTACGTACGAATTAACCTGACACCTTAGTCATAACTTTGTTACGAGCCTTTTCACTTTATAATAATATAAATAAATAAACAAATAAAATTGAGCTAGCAGAGGGAGTAGAATATCGAAATAGGATTACGATATATGGCTAATTTCAGGACTAACCTAATACAAACGTGACCTTCATAGAATAGGACTCCACTTAGGGTTATTATTTCATCAACTGGATTGGAAAACCAGCATATATATATATATATATATATATTAAAATTATTATTTACTTATAAGTTTTTATTACTTATTACTTAGTAATTATTTAATATTGTAGGCGTATTTTTTTAAGTTAATTATATTAGGAATATCTTTTAAGGGTATGATAATTAGTAGTGTATTTCCAAATTATAATAGGAATAGTTAAAGTTGAAGTTAAATAAGACTTTCCAAACGAGATCAGGATTTAACTTTCCAAATGAGATCAGGATATATTAAGAGCATTATAAATAGATGGCCTTTAATTGAGTCATGAGGGTTTTCAAAAGGCGTATGTGCATATCAGTGTCGCTGGAGAAAATTGAAGAGAAAAAAAAAACGTCAATTGCTTTCGGGAAATCACTCTACACGAAAGAAAGAAAGAAGGTACGTTTGATGTAAGAGTAATGCTACGTTAACTAACCAAATTATTCAATTTAGATTTCATCCTACTTTTTTTATTATTTTTATTTATATCCTAAATCTATCCTAAAAACCCCAAAACCTCCAACGAGATTTGACTCTGGACCAACAGCAAGGGAGCGAGGTTCTAACTAGTAGAGCAATTACTAAATCTCAGATCTCATCCTACTTTAATTAAGATGCTAAATAGTTTTTTGTTATTTGGTTCAAAAGGGGAAAAAGAGAGGAATCAGGAATGGTACTATCTTTTAACTTTAATCACAATTTGAAAGTATTATGTTAGTGTTATAATTAATTAGTTAGTTAATAAACTTTGTTTTGAGATAAGTTAATGGGTTAAGAGATAATAAATTCCTGATTTAATTCATAGAGATAGAATAATAAAGACAAAGCCGAGACTGAAACCCATGCAATAATGTGCGGAAAAAAATCTATAACCTTTGGACATATTAGTTGGAGAAGGTTCCAACTCTCTCTCAGTGATTTGATAAGTTTATTTAATATTTAGGTCCGCTTTTTCACTCGGAAATCTTTTTAAGGGATACGGGGTATATGTGTCCGAGCACTTGTTATAAATGTATGTTTGAAGTTTTGTAAAGGTCAGATTTAAAGGGGGGATTCAAATTTTGGCTTTTTTTTTTTTTTTTTTTGTGTTTGATTGAAAAATCAAATAATGAAAGAAAAAAAGAAAGGAAAATGATGCCACACAGAATATCGCGGGTTGTTCCGGGATGTGAAAAAGGATATCTGAGCTTTAAGTAACCTACCAAGAAAAGAGAAAACACTAGGGTGAATGCTGCAAAGTGAGAGTAATTAAGTGTCAAGCTCTAATTACAATTTGGCAGAGTGGATTTGCTAGTAAAATAAGCGTACCTTGGCCTTGGATGATTCCAGGGTTCTTATAGGAGTTGTATTAACTGCCACTTATTGTGGGAGTAATGGAGCTATAATGGGAGTGATGGCGAGCATAACGGCCGTGTTAACCGCTGGAGTAGTGGGAGTAACGGACGGGCACATCCGGCCTATAGTGTTCCACCATGTGGCCACGTCTCCTGATCACTCGTAGGATGGGTCGAGGTCTACTCGCAGCATTCTAAGCACGCAGGACGAGACCTGCTCGCTACTTGGCTGTCCATCTAACCTTGCTCGGGTGCTCCCTGTGCAGTGGGCCTTGACCGGTTTCATGGATTTGGGCTTGGGACCATGGTCGTGCAATAGGGCCGGCTTGGGCCTAGCTCTTCAGAAAATAAAGTATACGTGCGGGGAGAGAAAAAAAAAATAATAATAGGAATAGTATGAACTTAAGATTACATCTTAACCCTAAAAATTTACTAGATGATAAAAATCTTAGCCAATAATTAATTTTAGTTAATTATAAATATGAGAACGGAGTTGTATTGTAATATATATATATATATATATATATATATATATATACACACACACACACACAACAATTTTCTCTTTTTACTTTTCAGTTTCACTGACATAAATAATGGAATAACCTAAAAAAACGTACATATACTTTTACGAAAAAAAAAATTAATTATCAGTTCTTATTATATTTCCAATTCCATTCTAGGCTCTCATATTGGATCCTTATTGGGCCAGCCCAGTCACATCCACGCAAAAATAAAATGCTCTTGTAAAAAAATAAAGGGAAAAATACCAACAAAAAAAAAAAACCTCCTAGAAATTTTTACATCCAAAAAGTCCCAAAAATATTTTTTAAATTCATAAAGTTCTAAAAATAATTTTTTAATACAAAAAAGTCTAAAAATTTACTACCTTTTTTGCCGTCATGGTAAAAGTTTACATTTGGATGGAAAGTTATTTTTATTTTCAACGATGGAAATGATAATGACAATTGCAATGAATAATAATATTAATAATATCAATAATAAGAATAATAAGTTCTATTTTATGAGAATGAGAGAAAAATTGGGATGAGAGGGAAAGAATGGCCTTTACTTATAGCCCAAGTTTTGCATATTAATTTAGGAATCTTTATCAAACTCAGAAAATAGCTGATTTGGCAATTCATTAAAGAGAGAAGCAATATATATACTACAAATTTTACGTATTCACTATATTCATTAATATTTTATTAAGTTAATAAATTATATAGATCATGCATGGGAAAATCAAAGATTTTATGTGAACAAAATTAGAATACAGAAAAGAAATAGCTAAAAGGAAAGTAAAAATATGCCTAGTTTATTTTCCTACCAAGAAGAAAGTAAGGGGTGACATAATTTTTTCCTCAAGTTTTCGTTCCTTTAATTGTAAACAATGGATGATATAAAATTAAATCTTTTAGTGCTGACAAATAGATATAATTTATTTGGAAATATAAGAAAAGCGCGCAGCAAGAAAAAAAATTAGTTACAAAAGGAAATTAAAAAGTAGCTAGCTAGCTTTATTATTAAAAAATAAATCCTTTTCCTTCTCTGATTTCATAATCGATCCCTTGCCTCCTTTGAACACATATATTACTATAAAAAATAATGAATTGAGCACATACCTTTTTATTATCAGAGTTCTCACTTGTTTAATTCCAACAGGCAGGCTTCATAAATTTTCTGAGAGATTAATTTGTGTTTAGTTCATCATCAGTTATACTATATCTGAAGCAGCTAGCAGCAGCGATGAAGAATACGAGGAAATTGAAGGTGGAGGACGTGGTGGATGATATAGAGTTCGAGCCAAAGAACTCTGATCACACGGATTGGGATGTAATGGTAGCGGTTGCAGAGGTTCTAAGCGTTCGTTTTGACAGAGAAAAATTGAAAGAATTCACTTGCACTAATAAAGATGATGACGGCGGTTATTACTTGCAAACCACAAACCGAGGAGTGAAGAGAAAGAAATCGACGAGTGAATTAAGTTACCACTATTCCTCCACGAAAGTAGTTACAAGGTCGGAGATTGAAGAAGAGTACTTTAATTTCTCAGAGAAGCATCCCACTAGTATTACTAGTGATCATGTAGTGAAAGACGATGACCCTCATGATCTTGTAGTTGTAAATGCTTTCAAGAATGATAATAATGGAATCCCCCCGAAGAACAAGGTCAGGGAATCAGAGCAAAGGTTTGGTATGAAAAGAGCTCCAGACGAATTGGACTATAACAGCTTCTTAATCTGCGATAGTATTAATGTAGGACGGTCGACGTCGACGCGGGCACTTGATATATCAAAGCTTGAAAAAAGGATGAAGATGGCAAGTGATGAGAAGGTATTATCCAAAAAGTCCATTATAAAGTCGGAGTATCCCGAAGGTACTTCAAGGGAAGAAGTAGTGAGGAGGGAGAGGCTTCTAAAAAAGCCTATGATAATTAATGATTATGAGGAAAATGGACAAAAACACGTTTTACAAAAGTCACAACGACGTTGCAGTAAAGTAAGTTTTGAAGAAGACTACTTATCTGACAGTGAAGAAGCATGCAGGGATAACTACAATAGTAAGAAGAAGATGATGAAGAAGAGTACAAGTAAAAAAGGTGGTAAAAAGGAAAGGGTAGTAGGAATAGTATGAAGGTGGAGGTTCCATATCCACCCCCAGACTTGCCAGTTGAGTTCGTCAATAGAATATTGGAGATGGGAGGTACGAACATAAAGTTGGTGATTCAAAAGGTATTGCATGAAACAGATTGTTCCAAGAATGAGAACCGACTCTTAATTTCCATAAGTAAAGCAGCTAATTTCTTGAAGGAAAGTGAGAAGGAGCTTCTTCAGAGTAGCAGCACCAAATTACCTAAAGAATTTATTCATGTTGTACTGCTACAACCAAACCTTGAAGAGACTGGTATTACCTTGAGGCAATGGAATATGTACAAGCCAAACGGCAATGTAAGTCGACAATATGTCTTAAACAAACCTTGGCATGATGTAGTTAGGAGGAATGGACTTGCAAAAAACGTCATGATTCAGATATGGTCATTCCGTGTGGGCGAACAGTTGGGGCTTGCTATTGTTAAACTCCGTCCCGATCAAGGCCAATAACTAGTCGATGTTCATTGGCAAGAGCACAAGGACCAGAGGAAGCGCGGCGGCGGCGGTACAAGTACTACTAGTACTAGTGGAGCAACAACAAATTAAAGTCGCCGGCCTCCAATTCTCAATCTTCTTTGGACATTATTAATTAAATTAGCTAGTGTTTTATTCTTGTCTAAAGACCTAGCTAATTTGTTGTTTGTATTGGGACAAAATTTTGTTTCTAGAATTCCTAAGGTTTTGTATAATGTCTAATCTCTCTAGATCTAGCTAGCTAGCCTCTTATTGATGTATTTTCTTTTAGCTAAAAACATTTCTTATCATCTCTCATTTCATGCAACTGTTGGGCATTAATTCTTAGTGATCACTAAATTGCCTTATTGTATATGTAGAGGAAATATGGGGTTGAATCCTCTTAATTATAGAAGCTTCAAGTCTTGGTTTGATGTGTCTACTTGTCCTTCAAGGGGTGGCCCAGTGGTAGAGTTGGAGCTTCACAAAGTGTGAGGTCTTAGGTTCGATCCTTTCTCACATCCCCTCAGGACATCAAAAAAAAAAAATTTGTGTCTACTAAAAACTTTCAATTAACTTCTACTGCTTTGTTAACTTCTCTGAAGCCAAAATCAACATGATTTTGATTTACGACCAATATTATCTGTGAGGTCCCTTATCTAACGATTAATATTCTCAAGACTAATAGCGATATTTCTAATTCTGTTTCTTATTAATAATTACACGTAATAACTTGATTGAAAATCAAACTGATTAACGGAAAACGTTTGACTGTTTTGTCAAACATTTTAACAGTTTTGCTATAAACTGTTTTGTTTTAATAAGTAGATTTGCACTACAGAATTTTGTAGTTTCTAGTGTGATTACAAGTATTGTAAAGCAAGTTATGATCTTGATTTATTTTGGGCTCAATGAGAGAAACTGTTATGAGAATGAGAGGAGTTGTTTGAATGAATGCAAGACAATTAACAGTTTTAATATGCAAGTAGTAGTAAGTAAAGAGTATAAGGATAGAGAAATTGACACACAATTTAAAGTGATTCGGATCACTTATCCTATATCCACTCTTCAAAGCTCTCTTGAGTCTCTGGCTCTATGACGTCAATAATTTACTATATTTCAACAAATACTCAGATTATTGGAAAGGAAAAACACTATTTTTTTCTTCTAGTTGGCACTCCAACTAAGTACACTTTACATAGTTTACATAAAAATTGGTTTGCTTTCTTGGAGTGACTCAATATAGTCAGATTAAAGCTCTGTTGAAGTTCTTGATCGATTCTTCATTAGATGTATTTGCACTAGCTTGCAGATCTTGTGAGTAGTGAAGCTTGATGGCTTGAGTTGATAGCCTCATCAGTGGTGTAATCTCTCTTACATGTACTGAATATGTTTGGTAAGTGTGACGAGCAATATTTAGTAACTATATATCTCTTTATACTATATGTATTTTCATGTATGTTCAATTTATTCGGTTTGTTTTTCTTGATTGATAGATGTCCTTTATATAGGCAATGAATGAGAGAGCTACCCGTTATGCAACGGCTATTAAATGCAACTTGTTTCAAATATTCTCTGCTATCAGTCCACTTGTTGTCAGCTTGTAATCTACATGATAATACAGTCGTTAGGAATATTCTTTTATTCCTTTTGTCTTTCACAACTTGCTTGGTTGATCAAATGAATCACTCGGGAGATTTCTGATGTAGTTACTTGCCAATATAAAGTCTTCATTTCTCTTGGAGGATCGCTGTTGATAGCTAACAATTTAGTTGTTCTTGAGGATAACTGTTTATGACTAAACAGTTAAGTTTCTTTAAGGATAGTTGTTCTAATTAAATGAAACAGCAAAACAACTATAATCGATTATGTTGAAACAAAAACTCTTTTTACAATAATCCTAATCATTTTTGGGGGATAAAAAACTATATAGCATCATCAAAATAATCTAAATAAAAGTCCTAACATTATCTTTAGCTTTTGTTGGTTGTTAATTAAAATTGGCAAAAACTTTATAATCTATTACTAATACTTTGTACCAAAATGTCTGGCTATTGGTAGTACTCTGTTGCATTATTTAATTTTCACTTTTTTTTTTTTTTTTGTATTTTGCCTACAATGTCACTTGAGAGAGAGAGAGAGAGAGAGAGAGAGAGAGAGAGAGAGAGAGAAACTTCTGAACTACCAAAAATTAGTTAGATATACTCCCTCCGTTTCAGGCAAATAGTCCAGTATATTATTTTGGGATGTTCATCTCAAAGAGTTCACTTTAAAAAATTATGCCTACAATTTTCATAAAACTTTTAATTTACCTTCCACATATGCTACAAACATATTAACTATGCTAAAATATTGTAATTATGACCAACTCCAATGTTACTTATTTATTTTTTAATTATTAGACTTTTCAAACGTGGACTCTTTAGATGGAACAGAGAGAGTATATAAATCCCACCGTAAATGTCAACAAAAAAAGTAAAAGGTAAAATTCCCAACTCGATCTTAGTAGAGGGACAATTATTCTCATAGGGTTTAATATCAGTTTATTTAAATTCAAGCTTCCGAATAAGTATATAAATTACTAGTATTTAAAGTCCTCTTAGAATTGGATTGCACTTTGGGGGGTTATAGTCTAGAGATGTTAAAACGGTCACGGCACGCAGGGTCGACCCGTTTAAACCGAAAAAATCAGGGTTATGATTGAAGTTTTTTGGACCGTTTAAACATCGGGGCTAAACGAGCAAACCTATAGGGCCGCGGGTTTCACGAGATGGCCCCCCGGGCTAAGGGGTAAAAGAGTAAATTTTATAATTTTTAGAAACCCCAACCTTTTACTCCCTTAATGCCGCTGCAATTCGAAAGAGCCAAGGTCTGCCTGGTCTGGTTTCTCTCTCACTCGCTCTCATCTTTCACTCTCGCTCTCGTCTCTCGTCTCTCACTCTCAGACCTCAGTTCTCACTTCTCACAATCACAACACAAACCCGTCACCGTCAGTCCGTCACAACGTCACTGCCGTAGTCCCGTCGGTCGTCTTGCTGTCTCCCACAACCGCAAGGTTGCAACTCAGTCCGACATTCCCTCTCAGTTCTGCGACATTTCCAGGTGGGACTCCTCCTCAGTTCCTCTCTCGCCTCCGGCAGTCCAGCTACCCAGTACCCACCCACGGCAGTTCGACCGCCGTCGCCACCTACCTAACCACGGTGTAGAGACCAACCTTCCTCAAATATCTTAAAAATAAAATGTTTTCTTCACTCTTTTGTATGAATTAATTGACTTTTGATCCTGAAAAGAATTAGTCTAAATTGTGTACTTTACTATAGTTGAAAAGGACTGTGAATCTGTGATAAAGTAGCAATAATCGACAACAATCATATATATACTTTGTTAACAATCTACCCATGAATTAATTTACTACATTTTTATAATCAGAGGTAGTTTATTATGGATAAGAGGTCCCAATAAACTGATTTGGGTACATCAATAGCTTTCAATATCATAAATTCATTGGATTTATGAAACAATTGAGGAAAGGATGAGCAGTTGAAGAGATAGGCCAATATTTTTTCAAGAAATGTAGAATAGGTCTCATGTAACCATTCAGTTTTAAAGAAATTTTATAGAAACGCCATGAAAGCCCGTTAGTGGCCCGTTTAGCCTGAAGTCCGCTAGGGTTAGGGTTAGGGTTAGGGTTAGGTCCGCAATATTAGTGGCCTGAAAAAATTGGATCGTCTAACCTGAAACCCGCTAAGACTAGCCCAAAACTGCTAGGCCCGATTAACATCTCTGGACTTATAGTTTCCTCAAATGTACTAATGCTTATTGTACTTGTGTTTTCTTTTTTCCATTATGCTTATTGTACTTGTGTTTTCTTTTTTCCATTTTTTTATAGCTCATGTCTTTAATTTGGGAGAAAAGTTTGAGAAGATATATGCATAATTCATCCTTTTTATTCTAAACTGGGATGGGCTATCAATTAGCACAAACAAAGATAAACGCACACTATTCATTTTGTTTTTGGTTTGGTCGACATAAATAAAGGAATAACATGAAAAATGTAAAAGGACAATATATATATATATATATATATATATGTGTGTGTGTGTGTGTGTGTGTGTGTGTTTTCAACGAAAAATACATTTAATTATAAATTCTGTGGAGTAAGAATCAAGAACGGAAAGTCCACTCAAAAATACAATGATATACTATTAATTTTCAAAAATACAATAAAAATACTCCTGATATTTATTTCTTGGAGTTTGAAATTGCATACAACATTGAGGTGTTATTCCCAAATACTCACTAATAAGGTAATAATAAATACGTAGTCAATAGAGATAGTTTTATGTCGTTCATATATTTTAAAAGACTAGTTATAGAACCCGTGCTTTGCACGGGTGTAATTTAACTTTTGTGTTTAATTGATATATTTTATGAATAATTTTATATAAAATTATCATTATTCGATATAGGCGTGAACGTTTAGTATAGTATTTTTGTTTCAAAATAAGTTTTTTTTATTAGTGGTCAATATATATATTTTCATTTTTATACATTTTTGTTGGGTTGCTTTTCCTTTGCTTTGTTTTTTTCTTTTTGTTTTCATCTTACACTTAATAAAGATATTTTGGACATATATTTGAAGAATTTTTTAAAAATTAAAAATAAAATATTTACTTTAGAATTTATTAAAGAAAAATATTTTTTTTCTGAACAAATGTGAATTGTTTAAGGATTGAATATAATTATATTTTATAAAATTATTTTTGAAGATCATTCAATGATTAGAAAAAGTTTAGTTGGATACTATATTTACAAAATAGTTTATTTTTTATATACTGAAATAATAATCAAAATAAGTGAATATTACAGTACATGGGTCTCGTGACCCCCACTTAACCATAATATATGTAGTATTCTAAAAACATACATATAATATAATTGGTTCAGTTGGTTAAGGTGAGTATGCATATATAAAAGGTTATGGGTTCAAATTTCATTACAAATATTGTTTTGCTTTTCATTTGCTTTCGATTTCCTTGTCAATACCTAAAGTTCTTCACCTATTACTATTCACTATTATATATACTCTTTATAATAGGTAATATTATTAGGTAATATTATCACCTAATGACTTCCTCTCCTAATAAATAAGAATTTGAAGAGTCAAGTTCACCAAAATGAAGATTTAACAAAAATGGTATAGGTGGCAAACTCATAGGCCTCCTCACCAACTTTAATATATATATATATATATGGATTTGTAGCTCGGAAGAACTCATCTAATAAAGCAGCGGAATATTAAATAAGAAACACATGAAATAAACATTTATCTACAAGCAATAATGCTTGTAAATGCGTCAATATGACAAAACTTTCACTATTAAAACTTGTTGAATATTACAACACTTATCAAAAGTAAACTAGTGAAAATCAATATGAAAACCTATCAAAGATAGTATCTAAACGTTCGGTCTATATTCATCAAACAAATACCAAAATGATTCAGACGTGTGTATGAAAACATAATAGATGAGAAAGATTGTTTCGGACAGAGCTGCTGCAAGGCTAAATGTCACTACAAATGTGATTGCATTTTAATTTCCTTGACATTCGGCTCCAATAAACTCTTTCAGACTTAACAGACTACTTTCTCTTTTTCTCGATGCCGATGAATAGAGACTTAAAGAATCCCTTTTTCTCGATACTGATGAATAGAGACTTCCTTCTCTTTATATAGGCAGAGGAGAAATCTACAAAGATAGGAAAGAACACTAGAAGAAAAGAGTTATGCTAGGAATCAATCACTAATTAATTACAATTCAATTCCTAAAAGTTAGCTAAAAGAATCAATCAAACAAATTACCAAGTATATAATGTTTCCTTCTAACCATCAATCACAATCTTTCCTAAATAATTAAGAGTCCTACACAATTAAAGAATCAATTAATATCAATCAACATAAATATAGAATTACCTAAGAAAAGCAAAACCTAATTAAATCAATTAATAATAAATCCCTAAATAATCATTGGATTTTCGGATCAAACATATTTTTTATACTTAATAAGAAGGGTTGTATATGTAAAATGTGGGTGTATTAATTGGATTTAAGGGTGTTAATAGTGTCACCCAATATATATTGGATAATGTTTCAGTCTTTTAATTTTAGTACCAAATTTTGGGTTTCCTTATGTGAAGATATTTAAGAGTTTAATACTTAGAGCATCTTCAATGCTATCATCTAGTTTTTTCTATGTGGCAAGTTTAAACAAGAAGACCTCTTTCATATGTGGCAAAAAATTTAAAAGATAGAGAGTCATCTTTCTAAACGTGGTCCACTGCAAGACTTCTTTTAGAACATTCTTTCAGACATGACATTATTTTATAATTATTTATAAAAAGTAAAAAATAAAAACTACTCCCACTGTAACTGATTGACAGTAAAAAAATAAAAATAAAAAATGATGGTAAATGACGTGGATGAAAAGACATCCTCTAAGTGACCCTCTAGAAGTAGAAGACACGTAGAGGATGTCTTTCCAACTAAATGACACATCAACCCTCTAGAAGTAGAAGACACATAAAGGATGTCTTCCAAACTAAATGACACATCATCTTCATCTTAGCATTAGAGGTTTGCATTAGAAAAGTTTTTTTTTTTTTTTTTGAAAAATCTATCTTTTCTACGTGTCTAGCATTTTTTACTAGATAGATAATTGCATTGGAGAAGCTCTTACTTGATTACCATAGTGGAGTTTCAAAATAAAAATACTATATTTTTTTTTGGTGGAATGAAGTTAAGCGAAGTAGGCTAATACGTAATTACATCAAAATTATGATAGAGCTTTATTTATGTAGCTTTAATAAAATAATCATTTTTGAATTAGATAATTAGTTTTTAAAATTATGACAATGAGAGTGTTAAGATCCCTTATATAGATTATGTTTTGATGTTGCAATCTTATTTAGTTTATTTCTCCTAAAAATAATTAGGACATTAGTAAAAAGAGTTTTGTCAATAAAATTTCACAAAACATAGAAACATTAAAGAAGAGAACACCCTCTAAATTTATTAATGAAAAAAATAAAAGTGGAAGGCTTAAAACCTGACCATATAGAGTGCCTTTTGGCTACAATGAAGGAGACATACAATTTATTCAAACAAAGGAAATACTTCTTACGCTAATTTCTATGAAAAAAAAATTAATAGTTAAGACGAAAGACAGACTTTTTTTTTTTTTTTCTGATTACCTCTTCGGAGCGGAATAGAGCTATCCACATTTAAACTTTCAGAGATATGTTCATACTTGTCAAATTCAGACATATATTGTTGAATTGATGTAAGCTTCAAGTTCTTCCTCGTTCTCTTCGAATACTTCTAGAGTGACAAATTTATTGGGGGACAAATTTGAATGCTGCATGCTATCCACGTGAATTGGGATGGAGGAATCAATCGCATTTTCTTTTTCAATGGCTGCAGTCTGTGTGCTTGTGCCACCAGGTTCAAGACTTTCTTGTACGGCTTCCATGGCATGATTGAGAGTATTCACAACTAAATGATTTGATAGAGTAGTTGGCATTAGATCTTGAGTAGAGTCAACTGCCTTGACCTATTGTTTTGCTTCAAAAACCTTCATAACAGCAAACTTATTTGGGGAAATTAGAATTGGGTCCTCACCTCCAGGAGAACCCATCATTTGCTCATTCTCTTTATCATTCAAATCGCTCTTTGGCACTTTGTGCTTCTCGAAATTCACTTAAGTGCGGATTCAAAATGGTGGGAGAAGCTGCGTCATTAATTAAAGTAGAAACAACTATCTACAAAATAGCTACGACAAAGTATTGCAAGAACTTAAACAATTATCTGGAATTGCTAAAGCAACAAAGCAAGAGAAACAACTGAGAAAAACAACTAGGAATCTCAAACGGCTAAAGTCACGTCAGCACAAATCATTCACAAAAATCCATGAGATTTAGAAACTCATCATAAGAAGGAATGTTACTGTTACAAACCCTAAGTCTCAAAGATATCAAGTACTGGACTGACATGCAAGACAAGTGAACTACAAGATGCAAGACACATGAATTGACATTCTACAAGTTATTATGATAAGTTAAATAACAAGTTGCACTTATAACTGTCACTTAATAGCTAGTTTCTAGTGAGAAATTATTCCGTGCTTACAAAATGATGATTTCACAATAATAAGAAGACAAATGTAAAATATATACACATAAGATTTAATAGGTATAGAGATAGTGTGTGAATAAGAATAGAGAGACACAAAACTAATACTCCCTCCGTTCCACCCAAAAAGTCTATGTTTGAAAAGTCTACTAATTAAGAAATATATAAGTATTATTAGAGTTGGTTATAATTACAAAAATATTTAAGCAAAGTCAAGATGCTTATATCACATACGAAGGGTAAAGTTGAAAAGTTTTTAAAAATTGTAAGCATAATTTTTGTAAGTGAACTCTTTAAGTGAAATATCACAAAATATAATAGTGGACTGTTTGCCCGAAACGGAGGGAGTATATAACAAGAATACTAAAGGTTAAGAATATCAAAAGTTGTTATTTATATAAGAAGAGGAGAAAAGCAGTCAAGCTTCACATCTACAAGACTACAACCACTGCAACTACAACTACAGCAGACAACAACCAAGCTCAAGCAAATCATCAAGAAATTAACAAGCTCGTAATCAAAGAATAGAAAACTGTTTGAGCCATTGCATTACATACATTAATACAAAAAAACCAAAGAATTAAGCCATCCAATCAAACAGAGAGAAAAGAGCATGGGAAAGGGGAAGGTATTGCATATCATTGCTTTTTTCTAGAACAGAAAAAAGTTCAATCAGACTATGTTTGGCTACTCAAAGTCAAGCTTTAGAATTGAAAATATTTGATGAACAAATTGAGCTCCACGAAATTCATATTGTTCAATTCTAATTCCAAGCTCTGGAATTAAGTATCCAAACATAGCCTCGAGTCATTTTCAAATCTCTAAGTAGATGAAGAAGAATCTTAATCGAGCTAGGAAGGTTGTGTTTATCTTTTTCCATAAATCAAAGAACCCTAGCTAGTAGGTTGTCTGACCAATGATTAATACAATCATCTATCATATCTTTATTTCTTCATACGTGTTGTCTTCTTTTGAAGATCTACCTATAACTAGTCAAGTGTGTCTTCTAAATTTATCCGCCAAATTCAATAATATATGGTTTTGGATTGTATTAATCATTAGAAAACCATTCATGTTCCAACATTAGCTAGGTTAGCTTTTATTATTTTGCCTGATTTTATTCTTGTTGTTGCGAACCATGAGACACACCAAGTCCACTGCTGGACAAGAATTTAATAGTAATTTTTTGGGTACAAAATAAGTGTTGTTTTAGAATACTACACACATATAAGAAATTATGTAAGTAGGTGGATATACCCTTATCATATACCTCATTTCTTGTACTAAAATAGTTAGAAATATAAATTAGTAGAAGATAATTATTGAGATAAAGTATTTAATGATTAATTGTTAGGATTTAGAGAGAAGAGAAGGGCAAGTTAGGAAATTGAAATCTAAAACAATATATACTTATTTTGGATCAAAGGGAGTATATATAAACAAATGTACAAAATGCTACAGCTTATTAAAACTACTCCATTTGTCCCTAAATGAATGTTCATTTTAAGTTTTTAACTTAAATTAAGGAAGTTAACTTTTAAGACATTTTAGTAGTACATGTACATAAATGCCTTTAATTAATGTTCACGTATAATATTAGAAATCCACACAATGACATGATAAGCAACAAAGGTAAAATTAGTATTTTATATAAAAATAAATACTCATTCAAGAACAAATTTTTTAAAAGGGTGATGCTAAATACAACACCTCCAAAGTGTTAAATACAACACCTTCCCCTAAGAATTTACTTTTGCCCATATCTTTTTTGGTGAAAATTTATATTTACAAGTGCTATAAATGCAAAAAAATAATAAATAAGTAAATAAATAAAATAAAAAACTAAAAAAATTTGACAAGGCCACCACCCCTTGCCAGCCATATTCCAAACATCCACCTAGACTAGGCGGCGCCATTCATTATTCCGTCAATTATTTTTTTTTACACTTTCAACCCCTATAGTTTATAATTTCGTTAAAAAATTAACAAAATCGTTAAAATTTTAACAGCAAATGATAGAACCGCCACCTCTAGGCGGCCATCATTGGAAGAGCTGACACCCCTAGGCAGCCATCCCAAATTCTACCCCTAGGGGGTCCAATTGTGCTAAATACAAAATTAAAGGTGTTTTGATGTAAATACTCATTTACATCAAATGAGGGATAAAACCGTATTATTTTTTTCTCAAAAGGTGTGGTATTTAATATTTTTGAGGTATTGTATTTAGCATTTAATTATGTTTTAAAATTGACAGTTATGTTGGTTGGTGTATCAATTTAATTGGGGGGTTGGAGGGAGATTCTCTTTCATGTAATTAATTTGGTAAGCCGACTAATCATTGAGGAGGACCCCGGCCACTTAGTTGATGCAAGTATCAATGTTGTTGATTATTATTATTATTATTATTATTATTATTATTATTATTATTATTATTATTATTATTATTATTATATATGTGAATATTATATATATGAGGACCACAATTTTGTTTTAAGTGATAGATAGATATATAGTTTTAGATATATAATTGTGGAATTACATCTTTAGTTTGATATATAGTGTAAATTAAATGGAGTAAAAACCACTCATAAAATTAACGACTTACTAATTCAAACTAATGAATGATTATTTTGGATATTGGTTTATATATATATATATATATATATATATATATAGGTTTGAATTTATATTTTTTGTGTAGCTAGCCTACTTTGTTATTGTGATAATTTACTTCTTCACCAAAAATTTTGTCTAGTTTAAAGGATTTCAAAACATGAAAAATTAGTAAGCTTGCGAACCCGATGCTGGGGTTGGCGTACATGATTAACAAATGTTCACCTTAATAATAAGTTGTGCATACCTAAAATTAGTTAAAGAAAATTAAATTAATAATAAATAAATAAATAAATGAAAAATCGTAGGACTGCCCCAGCTAGCAAGGTTTTTGGGTGACGGCTACCTAAAACGAGGGGCCGGGTTACAATTGCACCTTCAGAATATGCTATGCTATGCTGTTGGTCAGTGAGTAAGTGCCTCCTCACTCACCATTTTAAATTACAATAATATATATATAGTATACAATTACATATATATATATATATATATATATAATAAGTAGTATTTTTTTAGAAAAAAATATTTGAAGACCTCCCTCCTACTCTGCCAAACAAATAAAATATATCCATACTAGTATACTTTTAGTTTTCTTTTTCTTTTTTTAAATAAGAACATCCATATATACTTAGTATATATGTAATGGGAATTCTTTAATTTCCATCCAGGAATTGTCGATTATTGTTATAATCCCTCCATGCATTTTTAAAACAAAAATGCTAGGTTTAATTGCAACTACGTACTTCTACAACTTTTAAAGTGCATGTGAGGTGCATGTGCACTTTTCAAGTAGAGTTGTGACCATAATGGTATAAGCCAGTTGTAAACCTATTAATGTTGTTTTTAAAATAAAGTTCACTTTCCTTTTTAATCATTCCTGAAAAAATATATATATCTGCCTTCTACTATTTTCTTTTTAGATGCAATTTTTTTTCATTTTACTCTTAGCCTATTTCTTACATTAAGTGATGAGTTCTGACTTCGCATGGCATCGTTAAAAACACACAACATTATAATACTTATAATAATTAAAATTAATTAATTTTTTAAATCTGAACATCTGTTTTTTTTTTTTTTTTTAATATGGAAGAAGTACAAATTAAGATTCTACCAATGTGGGTCTGAGAGAGTCCGTGTCAAATTTTTCGAGAGAAAATGGAGGGTTTTCATCATCATACTACGAAATTTTAAACCCTATCATGAAATGGGCAATGTTATTATCACCTCACATTTTCAACCAAAACACTTTTTTAAATTTATTTAATGATACTTTTCATAAAGTATATGATAAGTAAATTAAATATTTTATCTAGCTAGCTAGCTAGCTAGCTAGAATAACTTTTTTTATGATACTATCTATATATATATATATATATATATATATATATATATATAGAAGTATAGAACATACATTAGTCTTTTCTTTTAGAGACATAGTACTTCCTCCGTCTCAGATAAATGTTTCTACTTTTTATTTTAGGATGTCCCAACTAATGTTCCTAAAGACTTTTGATCTACATATTCTCTACTATTCTACCTAATATACCCTTAAAGCTTTATTTAATATAACACATCTCAAACAAACTCAATTATTTAAAGTAGTTGAACTCAATTAATGTTCATGGGTATTATGGTCAGAACACATTTTACAGCACATCATTAATTATGTTTCTTAATTTTTGTATTTTATCCACTAGAAACATTTATCTGAGATGGAGTGAGTATATAGTTGAGTCTGTCCACATGACAGTAAACACGTACTAGAATAATTATTTTTTACTTATTTATCAAAATATCAAATTAATAGCTAGTCGGTCTAATGATAAAATTCATGTCACATGCATATGGTGGAAGCAGGGGTCCTCAGTCCATACCATCATTACATGAATGAAAAAAAAAAATTAAAAAAAAAAGAGAGAGAGAGAATGTTATTTTACAATCATATTAAAGATATATGAAAAAATGCATGCAAAATACTAAAGAGTTGTACAATTATAATGCATTAGCTATATATATATATATATTATTTAGACAAAGGTTTACCTGTTGCTTAAGAAAATAAAAATATTTCACTTCATGATGATTGTCTATTTTTGAAAAATCTATCTAAAGATAAACATTTATTCCTTCTGTTCCAAGCAAAGAGTACACCATTTTATTTTGGGATATTCGATCCACTTAAGGAGTCCCCTTAAAATTTTATGCCTACACTCTCAGAGACCTTTCAACTTTACCCTCCACATATTCGATAAACATCTTGACTATTGTCGAACATTTTTGTAATTATGGACAACTCCAATACTACTTATATATCCTTTAATTATTTGACGTTCCAAATATAGACTCTTTGAATGGAACGGATGGAGTGTATTATAATAAAGTTACTAAATTTATTTTTATCAATTATCTAAAGATAATGTATACGTATTAATGTAGTACTATATATTTAAAATAATTATGTATATATGTTACTCAAATTATTTAAAATTTAACTTTCTTAAATTTTTTGAAAAATCAAAAGTAAACTTTAGGACGGAGTGCGTAAAAGGGTGAAAAATGAAACTATAAAAATCCCGTCACTTGGCTGGAGTTAAAAGTGCTGAATGGTAAAAGGCCGAAATAATTCAACAACTTTCTTCTGTAATAAATACGTATCGTATTGGAGTAGTGCACTTGTATAAAAAAAACTATATATGTTGACGTATATATTTTATGAGAATTGCTATTTGCACTCAGTAATTTACTGAATACACTTTCTGGGGTATTCGATACCTCTACCGAACACAAAAATGGTGCATAAGGTAATGTTCAATAGGGGTACCGAACACCCAATGGGGTGTACTCAGCAAATTGCTGGATGCAAATAGATTCTCATATTTTATTAAAAGCTCTTATTTTTTGTGTTAGGCATAGTTAAAAAGATATATTAAGAAGATATAATTATCAAACAAAATTCAAAATATTTAATAATTAAATAATTAAATATTAAAACTTAAAAAAAGAGGAAAATAAAAAAAATCATGCATTAAAAACTTAAATTAACACATACTCACTCAGTCCCTAAATTATTGTCTTATTTTTCTTTTTTATCCATCTCAAAATAATTGTTTGGTTTGAAAGTTTCATTTTTAGAATAATATTTTTATCATTTTATTCTTACTTTTTCTTTTTACTTTAATTATGAATCACATATACATGAATATTAATGAAAACTACACACTATATTAATATTAATAATTAAGTCATTTAATTTTTTTTTGTCCGTTTGTCGGATCAAACAAAACAATAATTTGAGGAAGAAAAGAGTACTATTTTGGACGGATCCCCCTCATCAAATCATCTCCCAGTCTCCAAGGTCTATATCCACCTCGATTGCCGATAGCCAAACCCAGATTCAGCCAATGGCCTACTGCCACGTATGCCATAACCAATTGGGTCATCTACAGCCGTGACAGCCTCGGCATTTGATCATACCCCAACCGTATTGGCATTGAAAAGCCGTTAATCGCGCCAACTCCGACAACAGTCACGAACCCAAAAAAAACCAAAAACAAAAACAAAAAATAATAATGAAAATAGAAATAGTGATAGAAAAACGACGGGCGGCGGTTGCGGTGGCGGTGTAGTGGTGGGCGACAAGTCCCCTTCGTTTTTTGCTTCAACATTCCTCTCTCTCTCTCTGTCTCTCACTGCAACCCCAACCCTCCCCACACACACACGCGTTTATAATTAACATTCTTCAAAAATTCTTCAACTCAATAAAATCTGCAGTTTTACATATCTCCTCCTTAAATTCTCTGTTTTGCCCCTCATCCATCCCTCACCCTCTTCTTCAACCTCCCATTGTGATCTTATATATAAACACCATATACCCATCTCCTTCCCTCCACAATTCTTCCCCTCCCTCCCTTCGTTGATTATCCCGGTACGAATTCGTTTTCATTCTCTCCATCTTTAAATTCATACTAGTTTGTTTATCAATGTGAATTTTATTTTTATTTTTTTTGTGTATGTCTTTTAATTATTATGCATGAACGTTTATGGATGGTGTTCCTTTATGATCATTTACTTGTGGGTTCAACTTTGTTTTATTTTGTTTCAAAGTGTCTCTACGACGACAATTGTTAACAAACTATAATGGAAAATTATCTGCTTCGGTATCACTTCCCAATGCATTGATATTGATTCGCAATGCAGATTTAATTTAACTTTCTGCCTGTACAAGTGATATGATGTGTGGGTGCAAGGATTAAATTCTATAATTATCTCGATTACCTTTTTTTTCTCCTTTTTGTACGATAATACTGTTTTCAGATTTGTATAATCTGAAAAAAGTCTTCCCTGTAATGCATTAGGGATATAAAAAGTTAGACATTGGTTATGCATTTCCTGAGCCGAGTCATTATTGCAGTCGAAAGTTAAGATATTGGTTATGCATTTCCCGAGCTGAGTCATTATTCTAGTCGAAAGTTGATACTCGATATCAACTTTCCTTTTTTTTTCTTTTTCTTTTTTAGGAAAAACTTTTGATTACAATGGAAGAAATAGTCAAGAGTTATTATTCCCAGTCCGAAAATATGATGGAGAGGCTTCATTTGTATAGTAGACGACAAAAAATTATATCCATTGTATCTTTGTTCATGTGGGAGTTACTCAATTACAAGCCCTATGTTATAGTAAAAGTTTGTATTGTACGTACTCTGTTTAAATTGAGGTAGTCATCATATGATGCATATATTTTGAAGTTGGTTGATGTTGAAGGAGTATAAATTTTTTGTGTTGGGTTGAATGCCAGGTTGGATTTGATTAGTTAAATTTAGCATTAATGGATGTTCTTTCGTTCGAAATTTGTGATTTGTTTTTTCATTTATCTTTTTTCCTCTGTAGAAGCAATTGCGTGAGCCTTCATTGATTCATTCTAAGGTGCGAATATGGCTGATTATTCCATGGATGGATCAATTGGTGTCAGCAATAGTGGTAAAATACCAAGTGGACCTTATGTGCCTCATAAGGAAATTTTCACCCACACTTCCCCAAGAAGTCCTTTGAGTGCACACAGTCCTGACAGCGAGTCTCTTGATTTAGCCATGGATGCTGGTGTCGACACCTCTATTGATCAGCTCTATGACAATGTCTGTGAGATGCAAAGCTCCGATCATTCACCATCTAGGTACAGTTTCTTATCATACGGCCAGGAATCAAGAATCGATTCTGAGTTGCGATTTCTTGCTGGAGGTGATTTCGGGAGGGTGGAGCCCACAAAAGCAGGGGTGGTTATGGCAGAGAGAGAAGCAGCAAATGGTTCCTCTCCTGAAAAACAAAACGGGGGTAAGAATGAGAAGGTTGGAAACAAGAAGAAAATAGTTCATTCTGCTAGTGCCAAGTGTTTTCCTACCTCCAAATTACCGAAGCCAAGTCCAAGGAGCATGTCTTTTCATGATAACAGACCTCCAAGTGGTAAGCGAACTGGGAAGGTTTTAACGAAACCAAACGGGGCCTTTCCCGTGAAAAATGAGAAGAATTCTCCCTTAGGAACCGAGGATGGAGCATACTTGGGGCCATATTTGCTTAAACAAACAAGGGAATTGGTTTCGTCCGGGGAAAACCCAAAGAAAGCTCTTGAATTGGCAGTGAGAGCGATGAGATCGTTCGAGAGTACTTGCGATGAGAAGCCCAATTTAGAATATGTCATGTGTTTGCATATTGTAGCAGCACTCTATTGCAGCCTTGGCCAGCACAGAGAGGCAATTCCTCTACTCGAGCGCTCGATTGAGATTCCAGTAATGGATGAAGGCCAAAATCATTCTTTAGCTAAATTTGCTGGCTGCATGCAGTTAGGTGACACATACGCAATGCTTGGCCAGATCGAGAACTCGATTCTTTGCTACACTGCAGGCTTGGAAATTCAGAGACAAGTTCTTGGGGAAACAGATTCTAGATTTGGTGAGACTTGTCGGTATGTAGCTGAAGCCCATGTTCAGGCAATGCAATTTGGTGAGGCTGAGAAGCTTTGTCAAATGGCCCTTAACATACATAAAGAGAATGTTTCTTCTGCTTCTGTAGAAGAGGCAGCAGATAGGAGGCTTATGGGGCTCATTTGTGACTCCAAAGGAGATTACGAAGCAGCCCTGGAGCATTATGTTTTGGCAGGTATGGCCATGGCTGCAAACGGGCAGGAATCAGATGTGGCTGTCATCGACTGTAACATTGGGGATGCGTATCTGTCATTGGCTCGGTATGATGAGGCTATTTTTGCTTATCAGAAAGCACTTAATGCGTTCAAGTCTACCAAAGGAGAGAACCATTCATCAGTCGCTTCAGTCTTTGTCCGTTTGGCTGATTTGTACAATAAGATAGGGAAATTCCGGGAATCCAAATCTTACTGTGAGAATGCTCTTCGGATATATTCAAAGCCAAATCCCGGGAGCACTCAAGAAGAGGTTGCCAGTGGTTTAATCGAAGTTTCTGCTATATATGAATCCATGAATGACATCGAGCAGGCACTCAAGTTACTAAAGAAGGCACTTAAGGCTTACGGAAATGTGCCGGGTCAGCAAAGCACGATTGCAGGAATAGAGGCTCAGATGGGGATTTTGTACTATATGGTGGGAAGTTACACAGAGTCGTATGATTCGTTCAAGAATGCCATTTCAAAGTTTCGGGGTGCTGGAGAGAAGAGAAATGGTCTGTTTGGCATCGCTTTGAATCAAATGGGACTTGCGTGCGTGCAAATCAACGCGATAAATGAGGCTGCGGATCTGTTTGAAGAAGCAAGGGGTATTTTGGAGATGGAATATGGCCCTTATCACCCTGACACACTTGGGGTCTATAGCAATTTGGCTGGCACTTACGATGCAATGGGCAGGTATTACGACTCTACTACTCCATATTCTTTTGACAAAGTAAGTTTATTTCTGTCTTTTATTATGGGAGCGAGTGGGACCTCGCTCGCTCGGGATTTTGTATCCCCAAATTTGTCACTCAGTTTATAATAACGTCACACTTTTTTTATCCAAAGAAATTGTCTTTAGAATCTCTTTTTTGCGCGCCTTACTGCTAACATTCAAATATAGGTGGGACGATGCAATTGAAATCTTGGAATTCGTGGTGGCGATGAGAGAGGACAAACTCGGAACAGCACATCCCGATGTGGATGACGAGAAAAGAAGGTTGGCCGAGTTACTAAAAGAATCGGGTAGGGCTCGTAGCAAGAAATCCTCATCACTGGAAACTCTCCTCGACGCTAGTTGTTGGAAACTAGGGAAAGACGTCGACGAGGACGACGGTGGCAATTAGATAATGATGTTCTTTATTGAATGTAAAGTATTCATTCTTCTTCAATTAATTAGTAGAGTTTGTGGCTTGGTTTGCTAGATTGTGTTTTGTGAAGCAACTTTGATCATAGTATCAAATACTTAAAAGATGATTTGTAAAATTTACTTACTATATATTCCATCTTTGAGATCCTGCAGGGTAGAAAATGTTGCATTGTACGAAAAGAAATGATGAAATTAATTCCATTGTCATTTTCATTTGTGGTTACACCAAACCAAACCCAACCTCCAGTTGGAAAACTTATCAGTTAGATTTTGATGTGTTTCTTTTGTCCTCTTGATGAGGAGGAGGAGGAGGAGGAAATGTTTCTTTCTTCTTTCCTTTTCATGTTTAATTAGCTATATGGTGTTAGGAGTCTGTCCTTGTCTGATTCCAATGCTTGTGACTGAGGAAGACAGATATTAACATTTGACAACAAGTAATTAGTAATTGAGAGAATCATGAATCAAAAAGAGCACACATCATTTCATTTATAGCCAGCTGCTATGGTATTTCTCAAATGTAAAAACTTAAAAAAGACCGTCTTACTAGTATTTTCTTTAAAAAATATCTCTCTGACCCGACTTACTGTGTGTTAGTAAGATAAGGAATGAGGCTTCATCTTACGAATTATGATTCGTAAGACGGTCTCACGAAAAAACTAATCTTTCTCAAATTGTAATTACGATTTATATATGGTCATATTTGGGACAGAGCAATTATATTTAGGATTGAGTCGGTCCTCAAATAATTACTAATTCTACTCTATGTATGTATGTGGACCGCATAATAAGATCTCTAATTTCAGGTCCCATCCTATTTGGATAAAACATCTTTCTTTACTGGCATAACTCGAGACCTAATTATGATCAAGATTGAGAACACTTTTATCTTGTCGTATTGAAACATATTGTAGAGGTTCCTTTGCACCGTTGCGTACAAGATCAAAGCACCCAATACACAAACCCTAGACTATTATTACAGATTAAAGAGGAGATCCTAATACATCAAACTAGGAGGCCTCACTGGACGCTCAAAGAGTACAAAAGGGGGAGGGGATAACAGATCAGACTATCCTATGGGACTGTTGACACCAGGTTACCAAAGCGGAGACAGTAGATCTTTCGGATCTACACAGGAACCTGCAAAATAAGTGGTCAGACAGAAAAAACAAAGAAAATGAAAGAGGAAACAAACTGAGACAAAAAACGAGCAAAAGAACGCCGGTGTCAAGTCACCGACTCACCGTCACAGGTGGTTAACACCTCGGCTGTTGCTACTACTTTAGGCTCAGTCACCCCTTTCTCCGTCTAAGTCCACCAAAGAGTCACACAGGTCTCCAACACAGTACACTATCACCGGCGAAGACAACCCGACACAACCCCCTCCCAAACCCAGCTTCGGTGGCCCTCAATCACAGACGCAACCCATCATCTCCACATAGCCAGTCGCAAGCAAACACTCTCTCAAGAACACAAGGCCACCAGTGTAACACACACACCCTCACACACTCTCTATATTCACTGAGAAAAGACGAAGGAGAGATACACGAGGCCTGCTGACGGAAATGAGAGAGAGGAGCGGCTGACCTAATGAAATCTAACCCTAGATTTCTATACTGGTCACTATTCACTCACACAGCAAATGACGCACACAAGGAGTAATTTATATGACGGCTGGTGAGAGATAAGCATAGGGCAGAGACACGGAAGGACCTGGAAGCTTTAAGCTTCCGGTTTAGCGCTAGTGAACTGGCGGGCCACCAAGGAGTCTGGGTCTGGGGGTTTGGGCCTTTAGTTTGGGCTGCCAAAGATAGATTGGGCCAGTCCACTAAATATAACAATCTCCACCTTGGATCAAGTGCTCGTCAAAGACTTAATGACTCATAGGACTTTTTAAGAATGGGATCAGGATCGCCTATCCTTCACTTGATCCAATACACAATTGGACCAAGCAAGGGAAAAAACTAACTCGCTCCATCACACAAAGTAGGAACAAGAAAGTCACCTCAGCAATCACTAAGAAAGCCAAGGGTTTTTGGGGAAACGAAACGGAACAAAAAATTTCAATCACCGGTATCCAATTTTAAAATTTTCAAACAGGACAGAAAATTTTTCACAGGGAGTCACTTGGTGCCCATATCAGCAGGATTGAATTTGGTATCAACTTTCTCAAGGTAAACAATGCATTTGGCGACAACATCGCAGATAAGGTGGAACCTAACGTCAATATGCTTTGTTCTATCGTGAAAGACAGGATTTTTGCAAAGTTGGATACCTGATTGACTATCAGAAAAAACAACCACCTTTTCTTCGAGAAAACCAATTTCTGAAATTAGACCTTTTAGCCATATGGCTTCTTTAATAACTTCAGTAATGGCTATATATTCAGCCTCGGTTGTGGACAGGGCCACAATAGGCTGCAGTTGTGATTTCCAGCTAATACAAGACCCACAAAGAGTGAAGACGTAGGAGGTTGTAGACTTCTTATGGTCTCTATCATTAGCGTAGTTTGAGTCAACAAATCCTACAAGTTTAACACCATTTTCTGATTTTGAAATTTTATTCCATAGTTCCTAGAATGCTTCAAGTACCTCAACAACCACTTTACAGCTTGCCAATGGGGCAGGCCAGGGTTCGACATATATCGGCTAAGGCAACTAAGGGCATAAGCTATGTCGGGGCGGGTACTAACCATTAAGTACATAACAGAACCTATGGCATTGGAATACGGGATTTTTTTCATTTGTTCAATTTCAAACTCGTTCTTAGGGCATTGGTCTTTACTAAGAACAAAATGAGCAGCAAGAGGAATATCAACAGAGTTAGCATCTTTCAAGGCAAATTTACTCAAAATCTTGTCCACATATGAAATCTAATTTAGACAAACCACCGAAGACTTTCGGTCTCTAATTATGTTCATGCCAAGGATTTTATTAGCGTCGCCTAAATACTTCATGTCAAATTTCGCACTCAAGCAGTTTCTAACAAGTTCAATGGATTTAGAGCACGGGCAAATAAGCAACATATCATCCACATATATGAGTAAGAAAACAGGCACATATTTATCATTTTTGAAATACAAACAATGATCATAAGCACTACGCGTAAATTTCAAGTCAAGCATGCATTGATCAAATTTGATATTCCACATTCGTGGCGACTGTTTTAACCCATATAAAGATTTTTTCAGCAAGCACACATAATCAGGAAATTGTTTGTCAACATAGCCCTCGGGCTGCCTCATGAAAAATTTTTCATCCAAGTCACCATGCAGAAATGTTGTTTTCACATCCATTTGCTTCAATTCCCAGTTGAATTGAGCAACAAGAGCAAGCATTATCCTAACAGTAGTAAATTTTACTACGGGAGCAAAGATTTCAGTATAGTCAATTCCCTCTTTTTGAGTAAATCCTTTTGCCACTAATCTCGCCTTAAATCTAATGTTGGAATCAGATTCAGATTTTATCTTATAAAGCCATTTTCACGCGACAACTGAACAATTTTTGGGCCTAGGAACTAAGGTCCAAGTCTCATTCACATAGAGCGAATTCATTTCTTCATTCATGGCCACAATCCATTCATTACAGTTGGCAGATTTTAGGGCTTGATTATAGGTCTTTGGTTCACAATTATCAATCGATTCAAAGACACTAAAGGCAAAAGAAGTCATATGAAAGTCATCAAAACGAGAGGGTAGCCTAATAATCCTTCTAGGCCTATCACGACTAAGTTGATAGTCATTCAAAACAAGATTTTCATCTTTTTCATTTTCTATGCCCTCATCTTGCTCATCGTTAAGAATTTCAGCATTGTCATTACCATTTTCAGAATTTTCATTTTCATTTTCGAGAAGAATTTCAAGTTGCACACTAGGAACAGTCGGACTTGTCGTGAAAGGGTGCTCCACCATAACAGGAGCAGGGGGAGGATTAGGTTCATTGGGCACATTCAAACACGGAAAATCATTTTCGTTAAAAATGACATCTCTACTAACGATGACTTTAAAACCCAGTTCGTCTCTTAGCCACAACCTATAACCTTTCACACCATCCGGATATCCTAGAAAAACACACCTAACCGCTCTCGGATCAAGTTTGTTTTTATTTTGATGTGCATAGGCAGCATAACCGAAAACACGAAGATTTGAAAAATCAATCTCGTTTCGAGAAAAAACAGTCTCAGGACATCTACTGTTTAAGAGGACCGAAGGGGACCTATTGATGATATAGGCAGCAGTCAAAACTGCTTCTCCCCAAAACCGTTTGGAGAGACCCGAGGTTTCTAACATGGCCCTAACACGGTCTAGAAGGGTTCTATTCATGCGCTCAGCAACACCATTTTACTGTGGGTTGTATGGCACAATTTTGTGCCTTTTAATACCGTTTTCAGTGCAAAAGATGTCAAACTCGTGATTGCAAAATTCTAACCCATTATCAGTCCTAAGAACTTTAATCCGTTTCCCAGTTTGATTTTCAATTAAAATCTTCCAATTTTTGAACTTTTCAAAAGCATCGGATTTGTTTTTCATTAAGAAAACCCAGACTTTTCGTGAAAAGTCATCGATGATGGACAAGAAGTAACGGTTACCACCTTGAGTGGGCACACCGGAAGGCCCCCAAACATCCGCATGGATGTAGTCAAGGAATTTCTTACTCGAGGATTTGTTCAAAGAAGGGGGTGGAAAGCTGACCCTATGGTGTTTGCTCTTTACACAAGTTTCACAAAATGGCACATTAGAAAAATTTTCGTTTCCAAAAACTCCATTTTTGTGAAGTATCTCAAGACCTTTGTTACTCATATGACCTAACCTCTTATGCCATAAAACAGTTTTATCATCCTTAACAACAATAGCATAATTCTCACCAAGAGACACAGGAATAGCATTGCAAACATATAGGTTCCTACGTTTTTCAGCTTTGAAAATTACCAGAGATCCTTTAACAATTTTCATAACCCCCTTTCCCCACCTACCTTCTAGCCCATCATCTTCCAAAGAAGCACAAGATATCAAATTGTTGCATAAATCAGGAACATGCCGAACATTTTTAAGAGTCAGAGTATTTTCAGAAGCAAATTTTAAACAGATTTCACCAATTCCAGCATTATGACATTTCTTTTCATTCGCCAATGAAACCGATCCAGTTTTAACTTCATTATAAACAGAAAACAGGCTTTTGATGGGAATCATGTGAAATGTGCATGCAGAATCAATTAACCATTCAGTTTCACAAACAGAAGTAGAGTTCACAGAATTCACAAAGGATTCATCAATTTCTGTTACCATAAACACATTTGCATCATCATTACTACCCGCAGCCATATTACAGTCATTTTGCCCATTTTGATTTTGTTTAAAATTCTTCTTTTTTGGATTGGTACATTCTTTCCTAAAATGCCCAATTTCTCCACAGTTATAGCATTTTCTTCCTCCTACCCTAGATTTTGACCTGCTTTTGCTCCTACCCTTTTTCTTTTTAGAAGTTTGCCCTTGATTCTTTTTTTGGTATTTGTTTTGACCATTGTTTCTATTTTGCGTTCTTCCTCTTACCATATGGACCTCACTAGACGATGACGATTTACCCTTTGTCTTTAATTCTAACTAGGGGTGAGCAAAATTTTTTAAAAATCGGACCGGACCAAGGGAACCGGACCGAACCAAAAAAAGTGGACCGAACCAATACTTTTGGTTTGGTTCTGGTTATAATTTTTAGTAGAACTGTTTATTTGGTTCGGTCTCGATTTTGAAAATTTTAGATTGGTTCTGAACCGAACCGGACCAATGTATATTACATAATATATATATTAATAAATTAATGTTTTACAAAATATAATTTCTATTTTTTAACACTAACCCAAACCCTAGATATAAATACTTACTTATTGTTACAACTGCTGAGGACAAAGGTTGGTGGCGCCACATGCAGTATATAATGGGTTTTTTTTTTAACAACTACAGAACAATTTAAACTGCTTTATAGCAGAGGTAAATTTTGATTGTCAAACATCCTCTTACATTTTGGTTTCTGTAACATGTGTTGTAACTTTTAAGAAAATTATTTGGTTGTTGTGTGCGTGTTTTTGAGCAGTTTTGAAACATCGTCTTGGTATTTTTAGTTGTACTGTAATTCAATGTTTTTAATTATTATATACTATAATTCAATTAAAATTATTTATTCCATTAGAACCGAAAAATGTGTAGGACCGAACCAATTAGAACCGAACCGAAGTATTAATTCTCATAAATTTTGGTTTGGTTCTGGTTCTAAATTTTTTAAGAACCAGAGTATTGGTTCGGTTTTGGTTCTCTATTTTTTTTGCAAAAAATGGACCAAACCGGACCGTGATCACCCCTAATTCTAACTCCTTACTCTTTAGACCATTTATGACCGTTTCTAGAGTCAAGGCATCCCTCCCATATTTTTTAACGGCTTTTACATCAGCATATGATTCGGGGATAGCATTAAGAAGGACAATGGGGGTATATTCATCAATGTGTTTATCGCCAGTTGGTTTGATGTCTTGAACAAGTTTTGTAAATACATCAATATTGTCGTCCATATCTTTGGATAGGTCAAGTTGAAAACGGAAAAACTTTTCAAGAAGGTAAAGCTTGTTTGGCAAAGAGGTTTCAAAGTATAATTCTTCAAGTTTTTCCCATAAAGTTTTCGCAGTTTCTAACTTTCCTACCTTACGTAAAACAGAGTCAGATAGTTTTAAAATGATGGATGAATATGCACATTCATCCATATCAGCTCTAGTTTCCTCCGAATCAGTTTCAGAAAACTTTAATGTGATTGCCTTGAAAACACTTTCTTTTATTAAGATTCCTTTCATCTTTTGTTGCCAGATGGAAAAATCAGTTTTACCATTAAAGGGTTCTAAATCATGTATGGAGTTTGAAGAGCCAGCCATTTTTAAAACCACAGCAAAAAAGAAGCAACAAACAACCACAGAAAATATTCAAGCAAAAAACAAAGAACAGAGCAGCAGGACTAGGACAGATATAAACATTGTTAAAAAATAGCTTGAATAAGCATAGAATAAATCAACAACGCAGTTTAAAGTGTGAAAAATTAACGCAAGGAGAGAAGACTAGCTCACCCAGAAACCCTTGACTAGGGTTTCTAAAATGTTTTGGATTTGGATTGAAGGGAGCGCTGTTGACCACCGTTGACCACCGTACGCAAAAAAAAGGTACCACCATTGAACCTTGCTTTGATACCACTATAGAGGTTCCTTTGCACCGTTGCGTACAAGATCAAAGCACCCAAAACACAAACCCTAGACTATTATTACAGATTAAAGAGGAGATCCTAATACATCAAACTAGGAGGCCTCACTGGACGCTCAAGGAGTACAAAAGGGGGAGGGGATAACAGATCAGACTATTCTATGGAACTGTTGACACCAGGTTACCAAAGCGGAGACAGTAGATCTTTCGGATCTACACAGGAACCTACAAAATAAGTGGTTAGACAAAAAAACAAAGAAAAATGAAAGAGGAAACAAACTGAGACAAAAAACGAGCAAAAGAATGCCGGTGTCAAGTCACCGACTCACCGTCACAGGTGGTTAACACCTCGGCTGTTGCTACTACTTTAGGCTCAGTCACCCCTTTCTCCGTCTAAGTCCATCAAAGAGTCACACAGGTCTCCAACACAGTACACTATCACCGGCGAAGACAACCCGACACACCCCCTCCCTAACCCAGCTCCGGTGACCCTCAATCACAGACGCAACCCATCATCTCCACATAGCCAGTCGCAAGCAAATTCTCTCTCAAGAACACAAGACCACCAGTGTAACACACACACCCTCACACACTCTTTATATTCACTGAGAAAAGACGAAGGAGAGATACACAAGGCCTGCTGACAGAAATGAGAGAGAGGAGCGGCTGACCTAATGAAATCTAACCCTAGGTTTTTATACTGGTCACTATTCACTCACACAGCAAATGACGCACACAAGGAGTAATTTATATGACGGCTGGTGAGAGATAAGCATAGGGCAGAGACACGGAAGGACCTGGAAGCTTCAAGCTTTCGATTTAGCGCTAGTGAACGGGCGGGCCGCCAAGGAGTCTGTGTCTAGGGGTTTGGGCCTTTAGTTTGGGCTGCCAAAGATAGATTGGGCCAGTCCACTAAATATAACACATATATTTCTCCCTTTTGAATGTCAAACTTTTTACTCCCTCCATTCTTAAATAATTATCATGTTTGATTTTTTTTTTTTTTTGTTAAACATGATGTTTTTCAAAGCAAATTTGACGTACGTTATTTTATTTTTTAAAAAATTATAAAATACATAATTCGTACTTTTAAAATACTACAAATTACGTATTTTATAATTTTGAAAAATTAAATTTGCATTTGAAAAACATCATGTTTAACCCAAAAAAAATCAAACAGAACGATAATTTAAGAATGAATGAAGTATTAAATATCAAATTCTTTCATGAATGTCAATTTAAAATATATATATATATATATATATATATATATATTTGTTATGCCTGTCTATTTTTAAGTTAAACTGGCCTACCCAACTTGAATTCCTAGATTAAAACTTTTGATTTCCTCGTGTTCCATATAAAACAGCAGAAGTGGCACTAGTTCAGCAATTGTTATTACGAGTGTCTCGTAGGCGCAATGCGATGTACGCCTGAATAGTACTTTTCATACGAAGAATCCTTTATTTTATTTTAGAATATTCAATTTAAAGAATTTATTTTCAAAAATTATGCATACAATTTTCAAAAACTTTTTAACTTTACCCTCCATATGCAATATGAGCAGTTTTACATTGCTTAATTATTTTTGTAATTATGACAAACTTCAATGACACTTGTATATTCTTTAATTATTAGACTTTTAAAACATGTACTTTTTGCTGAAACGGAGGGAGTAGTACTTTTAAAACATGTACTTTTTGGTAGAACGGAGGGAGTAGTACTTGGTCTCGCAAGTAATTGATCGTTTGGATGATCATCTCGTCACTTAGGCGTCGCCTACTTGCTGCCCAAACATAGTTTTTGTTATGAGCATTACTATTAACACTCTCAAACGCTCTAAGTACACTACTTTACTAAGTACACTACTTTACTAAGTACACTACCCCCTAAAATTATCAACCTCTTCAAAATCTAAGTACGCCCCCATATTGTCCTATTTTGCCCTCCTAACATTTTCCTAAAATCAACTTTAACTCTTCCCTCCCATCTCTTCCTCCTGCCCAACTCTCCCGTCCCGCCTCCCCTTTATCTCTGTCCATGTCTTCCTCCTTCCTCATTCTCATTGCCCGGATTGATGTTTTTTTTTTTTTTTTTTTTTTTTTGAAGCCGTTAAAGTGTTTGGCGCCCCCTAACCGAACATCACTATGAGCGTTCGGCACCCCTTACCACCTTATCTGTGTTCGGTGGGGGCCGCTGAAAAGTAATTAGTTTTATTTTATATTTTTCAACCTAAAAAATTAAAAAATATATAAGGACATTTAAGTCAAAATTTATAATGACATTTTTATAATATATAGAGGGAGTGTACTTAGAGGTATTGATGGTATTAATAGCAATGCTCTTTTGTTATAGCCCCAATAAGGAATCTTTGCGTTTTATCATCATCTACATCCAAAAGGCTGTATGCTTTGGAAGAAGCTTGTATAGTTTGAGAAGAGGTTTTGAATTTTGATTGATCAATAAGAAACTGCTAGATCCACCTCTAACCACACCCACTGAATGTTCATCGCATCGAGCTCTACCTGAATCTAAATGCCATCCAGAGCAGCCCTTGCCTCGGCTGCCATATTAGACGACCAGGGTGAACGCCTAGGCACTTCAAGATTCTTGCCTACCATCGTCTAGTCTAGTCGTGTTAATAGCTATGAATTTAAGGATGAATGCTCTGAACCTTTTTTTTTTTTTTTCTTTTTCGAGCCTTTTGAATTTTGAGAATTGAACTTGTATATTTAATTGACAAGGGGTAAACCTAAATAGCCATTTTGCAAAGAATCAAACATGAAAAGCAAATAAGGATTGGGAACCAATGGAATAGCCCATACAGCCCGATGTACCAACAAAGCGACAACCCTTATGAGCAAAAGCTGTTTTGATAGTTCTAACTCGATATTATGGCATACAATAATGGTCATTCCACTCCATGCTATGTCAGTAAAAATTTCATTCAACGACGACGTTGTTCAAATATCATAACAAATCACAACTGTTGTCTACAAACAAGCAATGCATGCCATAAAACCTTGCATATATTGAGTAGTACAGAGTATAAAAGAATGTCAGCCCAAACTGGGACCAGAAATTATATACGCAAGTTAAACAAAGAAAGAGCAGCACCAAAAGCAAAACTGCAACAACAACAAAAAAAGGGAGGGGAGTAACCAAGTACAATTTCTCCCTTGGCTAAAAGGGCGGGCCCAATTCATGAAGCTCCCGCCACAATTTCTTCCTGTGGCTGGCTAGACACGAAAAATCTTCAATCCTACTCTTTGCACTTATTTTTTTTTCTTGAATTTATGAACAAATATAGTCTGAATGGTTCCCAGCAAATACAAGTTTTGCGGGGATGAATTGGTAGAATGGTAGGTGATTAATACCTCTACTAACAGATCTGCTGCTTGTGAAGTTGCCTTGAACTCCATGTGCTATTCGCAGGTGAACAAGGGAATATAACAGTCGGCAACCTCTTGCTTTCCTCCAGATGAGGGAAATCGATAGTATAGTGAAGCCCACGGCTTTCTTGTCTAGCAAGGGCACTACTAACCACCAGTTTGGCACAACAAAAGAGATTCCTCATTTCACAAGCCTCTATCCCTACCATAGTAGGTTCCCACCCTTGCTGAAATAAGTAAGCTTCCCACTCCAATTCCAACTCCCCTATTCTCTGCTCCGCAGTCGTTAGCCTCGTCGTGGACCTAACGATTCCGACATACTCCCACATGATTTGTTGCAATTCTTTCCTCACTTCCTTGGTTTTGCTCACTATTTCGCTCAATATACTGCTCCCTAGTTGCATCGGGACAACAGGTGGGTCCCAACAACGTGAAACGCTAGGATCAATACGAGAGCTTTTCATGTGGTCTATTGATGGCTGCACAGCTCTTCGTGCAAATACCAGTGCCTCTAGCAAGGAGTTGCTAGCGAGTCTGTTTGCTCCATGCAGTCCCGTGCATGCAACCTCACCTAAACAAATTAATTCAATTAATGTTAGATTTCCTGTAGCCCATAAGCATCTTGCTTTCAACTCCTTGGCAAAAGGTCGGATTTTAAGCTTAACTGTAGTCTAACTGTAAAGCGAGTCAAACTAATCAAACCCAACTCATGATCGACTGACCCAAGTTCATTAATAGTATGAGCCAAATTTGAAGCCAACATTAGTCCCAATTTCCTAATCCAGCCCAAATCTGAACATGATGCACAGATGTTACAATTATATCGGGTTTAGCTTGAATCGGGCTCAACTTGTGAGGCTCATAGTGGAAAAGCCTCGTATGATATCAAAGATATACATATACTCACACACCTATATATACACACACTCACACACACATATATACATATAATTTCAATTTTTTGACAGATATGAGCCGAGCTTGAGCTTGCAAGCTTGAGCACACAAGTTCCACCTTCAAGCTTAGACGAGCCAAATATGAGATGAATGACTATATTACGAGCCAAGCTTGAGCCTAAGGAGCTAACTTGCTTTCAAGTGTAAGCCAAATATGAGCTCTACCTGAAGTTGAACGAGCCAAGTTGACAGTCCACTATTTGGCTCAGCTCGGCTCATTTACACCCCAATGTTTAATCTCAGTAAAAGTTTATTATAATGGGAAAGATTAACTCTCACCTGCAACATAAAGACCTCGTACATTTGTTTCCCCCTGAAGGCCGGCACGAACTCCTCCACACATGTAATGAGCAGCAGGAACAACCGGAATTGGTTGGCATGTAATGTCTAGGCCGTGCTTAAGGCACTCTGCAGCTATGTTGGGGAAGTGAGAGAGAATTTTTTCTCTGGGTTTGTGACTAATATCAAGAAGCACATACTTCTCACTACGCTTCTTGAGTTGGTCGTCTATACTTCTTGCTACCACATCCCTAGGGGCAAGCTCTGCCCTCTCATCATACAGAGGCATGAATCGCTCCATGTCTAAGTTGTAGAGAATGCCTCCATCACCCCTCACAGCTTCAGTGATCAAAAAAGCATTTTCCCGGGTATTCGTTGGTGAGATTGGGAGGCCTTCATCAGCTAATGCAGTTGGATGGAATTGCACAAATCTGGCAGCAGAATAATGTGTTAACAGAATCACTGACACAGTTTATCTAATAGAATACATATCAGATGGTGATCATAAAGAATGTATGGAAGGAAGATTACATACTCCATGTTTGAAATTACAGCTTGGGCTCGGTGGGCCATGGCCATTCCATCTCCTGTGGCTACCTGTAAGATTATACTATTCAAGAATCAAGAAAGAGGAAAAGTGAATTCAACCAAGCCAAGAATACAAGAATCAAGACATGGTGCTACACAGCACAAATCTTCTCCTTTAAGCATACTATGAATTCATAATTACATAATTGTATCTACATCTTTTCTATTTCTATCTTTAATTTTCTTTTCAGCTTTGTAAGAACTCCAGCTTATCATTAAGTGTGTTTTCATATATACAGGGGAAAACTGGAGCAAGTTCCTCCTATTATTATCATGTTTAATCTGGACATAATATGATTGTGAATATTTGCAGCCGAATACCAAATGTAAGGCTAGTGATTTGAAGGTGATTACAAGACAAGTGGAAAGCATCACTTCAAGACAGATTTTGCCTTGTGAAATACTCTAGGAAGACTCAAACCTGCCTTCAAATACTATTGGTAATAACAATATCATTCTCAACTGAACTTATGAGATGCTTTTATATGTGTATGAGACCAATTTCAGTATATCAGACAACTATTACTGAAGGGAATTCCAAGAATAGAGAATAACAAAGCCTGAAGATATTGAATAACACCACCTAAAAAAAGAGAGAAGAAAGAAGCAAGGAACAAAAACGTGACCAAAAAAATGTATAGTGAAAATCATACCGGTGGATTTGTAGTTGATGGATAGATATGCCCAGCACCCCCTGAAGCGAGCAAAGTCACCTTTGAAATAAATCTTACCACCTATAAGTTCCAAAAGGTTGGAATATGTAAGCATATCCAAAGCTAAAATGTCTCTTAGAGATATTTGTCCCTGATATAAAATAAAATTTATTAAGTAATCTAAATAGAAGTTAGTATGTCACCTCTAGTGTTTCTGTATTCATCGTGTCAACACCATGGCAGACTGTTTCAGAGCCATCCTGCAAAAGCCATGAAAACTCATGAGCGATACCCTCATGCCGATCCAAGACGAAAATATGACAATAATATTTAAAGTTTAAACGCACACAGAAAATGGGAAGGGAAAAAAACCTGAGAAGTCAGTAGATCAATTGCAAAATGATGCTCGAACATAAAAATGTTTGGATCATTTACAACGGCATTCAAAAGTGCCCTCTCAATTTCTCTTCCTGTCATGTCAGCAGCATGCACAATTCTGTGATGAGAATGACCCCCTTCCCTTGCTAGGTGCAGATTTCCATCTTCCCCATGATCGAATGATGCACCCATAGCAATCAGTTCTCTAATTCTATCAGGTCCTTCTGTACACACCACCTGGACATATGCTAAACTTGAGATAAAGCTTAATCATTAAAGCAATAAGCCTACATGATGCTCACATGAAATATTTCGCAAGAACAAGGCTTACAAATTCTAATATGCAACCAATACAAGAATACACAGTGTCTACAAGAACCACGCCCACGAGATTTGCATCTGAATGTATAAAGTTTGTCGTCAATCAGATCAGAGTAATATTTTTCAAGCTCGGTACACATGCATTTAAAACTGCGCACGCCCAAACACAAATGACTTCACGTACGGTGAACATTGTAGGGAAAGAATTATAGCAATCATACTGACATAGCATGCGGATTGATCAAATGGGAGTACAGGTAAATTTATGTGCTAGTAGTAGTGGCATACTTCAAGCTATAAGAAATTATTTCAAAAAACATACAACTTCCTATTAGATGTCGTACATAAAAACAAGTTGATGGCTTGCAAGCGCAGATCCAGTACCCTGATGCCAATAAGTAAAATCAGATCTTTGATTCTCGTTGCTTTTAGGAATGTTCTCTACGATCAAAACAGAATCTTTTCCTTTTGGAACATTCCCTGAAACCTAAAACTTCACCGAGATATACATAGTCACTCATGAAGCACAGAATGGTCTTGAAGACAGGAACAATCTGATATCAAACTTTTTTCTAGGAGGAAATTAGAAAGAACAAACAATGGATGTAGCATTATATGGAAGCATGCATATGTCTCAAGCGTGTGTGATATATATAGCAGTGTTCTTTTTTAACATGGTTTCAGGAAGTATCTCCTTTTCCTCCATTCATAATAGCAGCATTTATTCCATGCTACTGCATTTATTTGAATTCAAGTGATATTCTATTTATTATAAAAATCCTCAAAACAGCTTCTTTTAATCCTGTGCCCTCCAATTGACAGACTGGAAGCAAATCCTGCTAAAACACCTGTTATCAAGCAAAATTTTTCTTAAGATCCCTAAGACGATATTAAGCCATTAGCAATTATATATAATTGTCCAAGAAACCATTTGATCAATAGATAGATCTGATAGCGTTTAAATATTTCTCCATGTACATATTTTTTGGACAGCCTTGTAATTTCGTTGTTATACCGTAACTATAGCATGGATAGTGCAGATCAGTTAGGAGATCAGCTAGGAGATTTCTTTTGATTCAGTTGACTTTAGTTTTTTATCACAAGATTCGGGACATCTTGTAATCTTCTGTAATCAGCCTATATATGCGAATAATATCAAGACCCCAAAGCGTGTTGGGCTCTCTCTTCCAATTCGTTTGTGTGTGTGCGTCTATTTCTCTTTTCTTTCTTGCGTCTGTCCTGTTCTAGCAGTTATCCTTAGGATTAGCCTTTCTTTCTTATATGGTATCAGAGCTACTAAGTAGACATTGGAGATGAATCAATAAACTCAGCAAAAACTACTGGTGCCACAACCTCAAACCAAAACCCCATGAATCCTTTTAACCATCTCTTCCACTCTTTCTAAACATTCAATCTTATATGGGTCACTGTCATCTAAACAATGAGAACCACCAAAATTGGAGTTCCATTTTCTATTCTGTCATCATAACCCATAAGTTCACCGAAACAGCCACTAATTCCAAGCCACCACCAGAGTACCTTGCCGACAAAGTTACCCCCAATCCTGCTCATGCTCTGTTAATTCAAGCGTCCGGGATAGTGTTGGGTTGGATCAAGTCCATGGTGTCAGCAGAGATCCTACCTCATGTGAATCCTTGTAACTTTGCTGCAGATGCTTGGGAGCTGCTAGCTAAACAATTCGGGGTGTCATCCAAAATAAAGTCCTGAAAAACGTATGTTCATGACTATCTTCTCCATGCCAAAACTCTCGTAAATGCTCTTGCTACTGCTGGGGAAATTGTTTCAGACCGTACCTTGAAAAGTCGTATCCACGGAAGTCTAGGGGCATCGTACAAGGAGTTTATCACTAAGTCATATCCTCGGAGGGCTAGGGGCATTGTACAAGGAGTTTATCACCACACAGAACTCCCGTGAATCAACCTCTATCAAGGACCTGGAAGATATCATCCTTCAAGAGGAGGCTCTTCAACAAAAATTTTCCAATCTCTCACTCAACACTACAACGGCTGTCTCTGCAAACAAAACTTCTTCCACAACCAGTGTCAAAACTGAGACTATCCCTACACCGCCAGTCTCTTCCTTTGTTCAAAACAGTGGTGGGTAACATCCAGTATCCTACTTTTCAACTCACAGACAATCTCGTGGTGGTGGACGTTATGGCCACGGTCGTGGTAAACAGAGGTGGCAAATCCGCGGACATGGCCGTGGTATCCTGCCTACGCCACAATTCTGTACTCATAATTTCGGTCACAAATCAGTCTCTCATCATGCATCAAACTTGGTTCCATATACAGCTCCAAAACCTTTCCAATGAGCAAAATGTTGTTTGTCAACTGTGCAAAAGGCCTGGCCACATCGCACCAGATTGCTCCACCAAACCAACATGCATGGCGTACCGATGCTCAGTTCGTACCTGGACCATATCAAAACTTCTCTTATCAGTCACAACCTAACCCGTACCCAAATCCTAGTCATTACCAGGAACCATCTCCTTTTGGTTCCTTACATCACGGTTCATCTCCTATGGCGCCCAGTATCATTTGTCCTGGACTCGGGCACTACTAATCATATGACTTCTTCCCAAGAAGTCATGTATCAATATGTCCCGTACTAGGGTAATTACTCCGTTACTATAGCAAATGGTTCTAGATTGCCTATTTCGTTTGTAGGTTATTCTTGTATTTCTAGTGGTTCACGTAGCTTATTTTTAAATAACGTTCTTTGTGTTCTGAAAATGCATAAGTCATTATTATCTATAGCAAATTTTCCTTAGATAAAGTGGTAATTCGCAAATTTGCCTTAGATAAATAAATATATATATATATATATTTTGAGCTTGACGGATTTGGTTTCAGCGTGAACAACAACTGTACAAAGCTGATAATTCTTTCTGGCAGTAGTTAGGGTGGACTCTACCACTTGTCCTTCGTGCCCACGCCCAAAATCAACCATCTTGTCTTCAACGGTGAACATGCATCCTCATCCACTTGGCACGCTCGCGCGGCCTCGGTTCACTCTCCTTATGGACCTTATTGACAAGCTGCAGCTACACTCCGTCGTGCTTGGCTTGGGGGGGGTGATACAGCTTCGTAATTTCATTGTTATATTAGGTAGTGTAGATCAGTTAGGAGATCAACTAGCAGGTTTCTTTTGATTCAGTTGACTTCAGTTTTTTATCCCAAGATTTGGGACATCTTGTACTCTACTGTAATCCGCCTATATATGTCAATAATATCAAGACCCCAAAGCAGGTTTGGCTCTCTCTTCCAATTTGTCTGTGTGTGAGTGACTCTTTCACTTTTCTTTCTTGCTTCTGTCCTGTCCTAGCTGTTAGCCTTTCTTTCTTATAAGATCAAGGACCATGCTAGTTTGCAGAGCGATAAAACACAAAGCTTTGTTATGAATGGAAGTTTCAGTATAACCAATCTCGTAGAAACCTTTAGTTGATTTATTCAGCAAGCATTTCCACTTCCAGCAGGATATATACTCAAGAGTACTCTACTATCTAGAATCGGAGCGCTCTCACGTATTATTTAGGAGCCATCAACCACAAGTACGCCAAGCACTTTTCATCTAATTTACTATCTATTAACTTCTATTTCTTTAGGAGGCAACAACAGAATTGAATGCATAGTGCAAGTGCAAGCACGCAAGATTCAACTAACCTATTTTGATAACTTAAGAAAAATATGATGTAAAGAGGGGTTGTCAACCCTACAAAACACTGAAATATCAGCATATATTCCATAGAAGAGGTCAAAGAAATTGACATGAGTTAAGAAAATCTTAGTTTGAAAGCTTACTCTAACAGTCTCTTCATCGCATAAGTAAGCCCCTGCAATGATTGTATCTTGCATGTGACTCTCTACTGAATCTAACGGACACAACACAGCACTTACACCACCCTGAGCATAGTTTGTGTTGCTCTCATGAGGCTCGGCCTTGGTTATTACAGCAACAGTTCCATGTTTTGCGACCTCAAGAGCATAGCGAAGACCAGCAACTCCGCTACCAATAACAGCAAAATCGAAATACTTTGTGGAACCATCTTTAAGGCATGACGAGATGCATATTCCAAGGGGCTTCCGATTTTCAGTGATTGGAGAAAAAGAATGAGTACATCTCCTGATTCGCAAGATCTTGGACATCCCACTCGACCTTCCAATTGTACAAATAACCGTACCACTGAGTCAAATGCATATATAGATAGCCAAAAGTCATTTCCCAAAGAAGCCTATGGTAAGCCCAAAATATAGACATGTAATCAAATAAGCATAGTCATACTGCAGCATGCAACAAACAAATTTGCATGTGCTATTAGTTCAGAGTTATGTGGTGGGGTCGCTGTACCCAGTCTGTGAGCCAGAGTGTAGACCTATGTTGCGGGTCAGGTCATGATTAATGTCTGTGAGCATTTCAATGGTACATGCTATAGGATTCAAACCATTAGTTAAATTGTGGAAAATGAGAAGGGAAATTATTTCTTGTGTAATGTTCACCTTTCTGGTGTAAAATATTTGTGAAGGGGAAGAAGGAGAGCACAATGAGAATTTATGAGTGATGTGTTTCATGCTCAAGTCATATACAAATCAAAAGCTGAATGCACATGCAACAATAAGGTAAAAGAAACTTCAGAAAGATTATCATGTAAACTCAAAAGCAGGGCAATTGATCCTTAAAGGTGTACCATGAAAGCTCCTTCTGTCTAAATCTCTGAGAAGCTATACCCGGAAAAAATGAAGTCTGTCTGCAAATTTGTCCCCTGCAAGCTGCCTCTCTAAATTGCAGTTGACCGCTTCCAGCAGCTATACTAGTTGCCATTCTTCTGTCAAACAAAATGAAATAGCTAATAAATACTAGATCGGCTCTACTGAAACAAGTTCCAGCTGTAACTTTTAAATAAGTAACAGATTGCGAGCAACATCTATACCACGAAATCTAAACACATAGATCTTGAGAAAGATAGGGGCCAATTTTGGATTTCTCATATGAACTCAAACACATTTACCAACCAACATAAATTTTCGACCCTCGGTTTGGTTGAAGAAAGTATCAAAGAAAATCCACTTAGTGGGGTGGGGGGGGGGGAGAGGGAGGCCTCTACCAAATGAAGCAAGTTAGTTGCTTTAGGCTTATACCAGTGGAGTTTTGCTGTGTTGCATGGACTCCTTATTTTTCCCGAAGTACCCGTGTCGACATAACATGACATGATATGGGTGTGGGTGTGGAAGTTGGACACCTACATGAATGACATGATATTGGCGTGGGTGAGTTTGACACCATTTTTAATGTAGTATAAAAATCTTAACCGGATCAGCACCTAGTATCCGATCCTTGTACCCGAGGTCCATGTAATACAGGAGTTTGGTCCAGGTTATTGAATACTGAAATCGAAGAATTCGATCATATTCTGTTTTCCTATCTGTTTTGGTCAACATTCTTTCATCAGTAGAACAAAAATTTTGACTCGGAAGACTATTTAAGCTGTAAAAGGGATAGAAGATGTAAATTGATTCGCTGATGAAAATAATTGGACAATAGCCCTGCAGCCAATAATAAATCCTCTAACTTTAGTCAAACCTTTGTCCCAATTACTCGAGAATTGGTTACATGAATACGTTTCGTCCGTCGAGATGGTCCAATCCAATAACAATGGCGACCGCAAATAAAATAATGCACAAAATTCAAGACATCAAACAGACGCATGGAAATCAAGAGATATAGAAATGGAAAGAGTCGCTTAGACAATTGATCAAACATTCTGAAGGCATAAGACTTACAAGCAATATTTTGATTCAACCCCGTATAGATATACTCCGAGAAGAGCCGGCGTAGAGATCCCGAAAACGAAGAAGTCTTGTCTTTGAGGTGTGTGTGTGTGTGTGTGTGTGTGTGTGTGTAGAAGGTTGGGGGGACGGGGAAATCCTACATTATCGAGGCGCCACAGGGGACTTTATTGCTCGTTGAAGTTCGCGCCACACCATCCTTCCTTTTAATCCTTAACGACCTCCGTTCGTTTTATTTAGTCCTTTCTATTTTCTATTGTATGCACTTCCCACTATATTGGCGGCCGTCCCTCTTTGACTCTTGTGCTTAACATTTATTTAATGCACCGTATATTTTAAAATGTTTATCCTTCTAGTTCTAGAATTTGTTCCAAATTATTATCGTTAGTTTTAGGTATATAATGTATGTTTTTGTTTAATTTATTCTTTTCTTTTCTCAAATTTTAATAATTAATTATTATTTTATTAAATATTTTATCTTTTTTCAATGTATATTTTTTTTAATTTATCTTTTTAACTACTCCTAACACAAAAATTAAAAATATTTAATAATAAAATATTTGTCAACTAACAAAATTTTTAATATATGTGCATACTTCTAAAACAACATCCTTTTAAATCAGAGGGATCACCTCATAGCAAAATAAGTATTTTTTATTTTTATTTTTTTTTGAAATATCAGTAGTGATAAATTACATAAAGTCAACTATTTTTTATAACTACTGTATATTTAATAAAGAATATTTTTATTTTGAGATAGAAGAGTAGCAAATAAGTACATAAATGGGTGTGCATCATTTTTTTTATATATTTTCTCATTTTATAATTTATCAAATTTTAAAGAATATGAAAAGCTAATAGTTTAAAATAGTTAAATATTACTATAGTGGAGATAAAGGGTAGTTATTTACTCCCTCCGTCCCGGATAAATGTTCTTAATGGATAAAACACAGGAATTAAGAAACATAATTAATGATGTGCTGTAAAATGTATTCTGACCATAATACCCATGAACATTAATTGAGTTCAACTACTTTAAATAATTGAGTTTGTTTAGGATGTGTTATATTAAATGAGGTTTTAAGGATATATTAGAAAAAATGGTAGAGAATAGGTAGATTAAAAGTTTTTAGGAATATTAGTTGGGACATCTCAAAATAAAAAATAGGAACATTTATCCGAGACGGAGGGAGTATAATTTTGTGTAAAGTAATGTATTATTGTTCGGGATCGTGGGTATTTTAGGCAATAGAAAAATGTATGGCAAGGCTTCATATTGAACCCTACCGCTTTATAATACTCCTAATATAGATAACTTTTAATAAAAGAAAATAATGGAGCAATAAAATACATTTCCCAGATTTAATAACAGCAAATATTATTGTATAGTACAATTATTAATACATTCGAGAGTATGGGGGGTTTGTTTATTGGTTGAATTAATGTTCCTAAAACAGGAAGTAAAATCTAAGTTGTAAATAATTATGGTAAAAGTACTTTGGATATGTAAAACTATCCCCGTTTATCAATCAATATCATTAGAATGATTCTCTCTTTCTTTTCCCTAATTACTTGATCACGGGATATAAAATCTCTATCTCTTCTTTGTTAATAATTACTATCAGCGACACGCTCAAATAATAATCCTAATTAATAATTAAACCTAGTCGACACGATCAAGATTCAATGTATTAATTGATGAAAGCTTTAAGAGATTAAGATCAAGAAATTAATCTATTACTATTTCAAATAGAATTAAAGCCAATTTTACTTTAATCACAATTCAGGATGACACATACAATAATTGTGAAGGTACTACAATGAAAACCCTAGTCTGATACGATAAAAGGGAGATCTAGCAATAATCAATTAAAAGGATTAAGAGATTGATCAATTTCTCAAAACCTTAGAAATAGATTTGAATTAAGAACGAGTAAAATTGTAATCAAGGGAAAATAATAAGAAAGTTTCAAACCTCAATTGATATCCAAAACGGTTCAAGCTTTACAATCCAAAGCAATAAGGAATTAGCCCTCCATGAAATTGAAACTCCAATATTTTGTTGTTAAGAAACTATTGAGAAGAGATGATAACCCTAAAATAATTACAAGAGGTAGTATTTATACTCCCTCCCTCAAAACCTAGTTTAAAAAGGAAAAATAAAACAATTAAAAACAGCAAAATTTGGTTCAAAACCCGTCGCTGACGTCATAAGTCGCCTGGAGCACGACTCGTCCTCCAGGGGACGACTCGTCCCTCAGATCGGCAATAGTCCACCCAATAACCTCCTTCCTAGCCCGAATCACCCCTACCAATTTCTCCTCTTGAGCTTCATTCAACTTGCTCGAGATCACTACCGGTAATGTCTCATTTCTCCCAAATACACATACTTTAAGCCCTCCGGAAGGGTCTTCAATTCGAGCTCGAGTGGCTTCTCAATAGACGGCACTGGCTTCCCTGGTGGAATCTCTAAATGCACCTTACCATAAATTGGAGCACCACCCAAAAGACTCATCACCGCTTCCTTCAAACTTTCAGAAATTTCAAAGTCCATCTCAGCAAACCCCAAAGCATTTTCTAAAACTGACTTCATATCATCATTCGTACCATTCACCTCGAACACCTCCTCCACCACCGGCTCAATCACATCCATGAAACATAGGGAATGGACATCCTTTGGGTATTTCATGGAGTCAAAGATGTTGAACTCCATGACTTGCCCATTGAATTCCATAGATAGAGAACCATTGGCCACATCCAACTTGGTTCTTGCTGTAGACATGAAAGGTCTTCCAAGTAGAATGGGAGCTTTGTGATCCGAATCCATTTCCAACACATAAAAATCAGCCGAAAATATCATTTTACCAACCCGTACAAGAACATCCTCCACTACCTCCTTCGGATAAGCATTAGACCGGTCAGCCAGCTGTATCACTACCCGAGTGTCTTGCAATGGCCCCAATTTTAGGTTCTCATACAATGTGTAAGGCATAACATTGATTGAAGCCCCCAAATCAAGCATTGCCTTATGCTCAGAAGAGTCCCCTAGAGAAATGGGAATCACAAACATCCCCGGATCACTATACTTCTTGGGCATCTTCCTCTGATATACTGCAGATACATGCTCACTAACCTTAACCTTTTTCTGACTCCTTAGCTTCTGATTTCTCTTGGTGGTACATAACTCCTTCAGAAACTTAACATATCTCGGAACGGTCTGAAAAAGGTCCAAGAATGGGATGTTCACCTCTAGCCTCTTAAAAGTATCAAAAATAGCCTTGTCAGGTTCAGGCTTCCTCGACTCTCTCAAGGCATGAGGGAACGGCACCTCCGGCTCAAAAACTGGTGGTACTGACTCAGATGTAGTACCCTTTTTTTCCAAAACTTTTTCTGTCGGCTCCGTCTTCTAAACCTCCAATTTCGGTTCCTCATTAATCACTGTATCCATCAACTCCTTACCACTCCTCAATGTCATAGCACTCACATTTTTCTGGTTAGGATTCGGTTCTGTTCTTGATGGCAGCTTCCCCGAATTTATAGCCTCCAACCTCCCCACAGCATCTGCAATCTGACCCATTAGTCTCTCAAGACCACTGATCCTAGTATCCGTCCTCTGCTGATACTGCTGCAGGCCGCTAGATAAGGTAGTCATACTCTGAGCCAGTGAACGGAACATATCATCTGTAGACTGTCCCTGCTGATACTGTTGTTGCGGCTGAAAACCCAGTTGATTACCGAACTGATTGCCGAACTGCGGCTGCAGTGCCCCATTCGGATTAGACCAACTAAACCCCGGGTGGTTCTTCCAATATGGGTTGTAGGTATTCTGTCTCTGGCCTCTGAACCCGATTGCTTTCACATCTTCAAACTCACCTGCTCGTAATGTTGGACACGAATCTGTAGGATGAGTCACCTCATAACATATACCACACTGCTTCGGCGGCTGTCCCAACATTATAGCCTTCATCATACTCTTGATGTCCTCTACATCATTTTTAAGTTGATCAGTCGACCCACTACTGGACCCAGCTGTATTAACCTGTCTAACACTTGACCTCTTACCATGTGTCCGGGTACTCTTTGCTAGCTCATCCAACAATTTCTAAGCTTCCGCAGTAGTTTTGTTCAGTATATTACCCCCACACGAAGAATCAACCATCCTCTTATCCTGATCAGTAAGTCCTCCATGGAAGTACATTATCAGTTGATCCGCATCATACCCGTGATAAGGACAACTCCGGGTGAGTGTGTAAAATCTATTATAGTAATCAGAGAATGACTCATCCCCCTTCTGTTCCATATTACTGATGTCCCGTTTTATAACATTGATCTGGTTCACCGGAAAGAATTCATCCAAGAATGCCTTCTTCAACATCTGCCAAGTGGTAATACTGTTCGGGGCCAGGTGATAATACCATACATTGGCCCTGTCCTTCAAGGTGAAAAAGAAAGCTCGAAGCAGGAGCTGCTCAATGGGTAGAGTTGAAGGCTTCATACTGTTGCAAACTTGCACAAATTGGGATACGTGTTGATTCGGGTTTTCACCGGGAAGCCCACTGAAGCTAGGCAATTGATTTAGTAGCCCCGGTTTCAATTCGAACGTGACTCCCGCAGGCAAAGCAGGAAAAATGACTGCCTGCGGTTGCTCTATCTAGTTCGGAGCAGTTTTCTGCCTGAGTGTCTGTGCTGCTCTATAACCCATCTCTCCTTCCCAACAATTTTCTTCAACTCTCTTGTTTACTTTGCGTCCTTTCCTGAAAGAACGTTCAATTTCTGTATCTAGAGGCACAAGTAGATTGTTAGTAGAACGGGTGTGAACCATGCACGATTACACACCATAAGATAGCAGGGTAATACACTTAGCAGATAACAAAAATACTAAACTAAAAATAAATAAAAAGAAAAAAGAAATAGATTAAGAAAAGAATAAGAACGTAAACAATTACACCGTTCTCCGGCAACAGCACCAAAATTTGGTAGGTAATGTCGTACACCTACTAAATTAACCGGGACTCGGCCACAAATATGCAGCTAAAGCAAGTCCAGGATCGATCCACGAAGAACGGTTATTGATTATGATCTAGTCACGACACAAAGTAAATGGGGGGGTTTGTTTGTTGGTTGAATTAATGTTCCTAAAACGGGAAGTAAAATCTAAGTTGTAAACAATTATGGTAAACTTTGGATATGTAAAACTATCCCCGTTTATCAATCAATATCATTGGAATGATTCTCTCTTTCTTTTCCCTAATTACTTGATCACGAGATATAAAATCTCTATCTCTTCTTTGTTAATAATTACTATCGGCGACACGCTCAAATAATAATCCTAATTAATAATTAAACCTAGTCGACACGATCAAGATTCAATGTATTAATTGATGAAAGCTTTAAGAGATTAAGATCAAGAAATTAATCTATTATTATTTCAAATAGAATTAAAGTCAATTTTACTTTAATCACAATTCAGGATGACACATACAAGAATTGTGAAGGTACTACAATGAAAACCCTAGTCCAACACGATAAAAGGGAGATCTAGCAATAATCAATTAAAAGGATTAAGAGATTGATCAATTTCTCAAAACCCTAGAAATAGATTTGAATTAAGAACGAGTAAAATTGTAATCAAGGGAAAATAATAAGAAAGTTTCAAACCTCAATTGATATCCAAAACGGTTCAAGCTTTACAATCCAAAGCAATAAGGAATTAGCCCTCCATGAAATTGAAACTCCAATATTTTGTTGTTAAGAAACTATTGAGAAGAGATGATAACCCTAAAATAATGACAAGAGGTAGTATTTATACTCCCTCCCTCAAAACCTAGTTTAAAAAGGAAAAATAAAACAATTAAAAACAGCAAAATTTGGTTCAAAACCCGTCGCTGACGTCATAAGTCGCCTGGAGCACGACTCGTCCTCCAGGGGACGACTCGTCCCTTAAGTCCTGAATCAGTCGTCCCTTTGATGGGAAATAGTTAGGCAAATTGGGGACGACTCGTTCCGAAGCCTAAAATCTCATAATTCTTCATTTTTCTCTTGACTCTTTGGCTCGCTTCGGGTCTTCTTTGGTTGACTTTGTCTTGACTTTGTTGACCTCCATTGATGTAGAAATGATGATCTTGAGCTTCTTTGAGAACTAAAAATGATTACACAATAAACTCTCTAAATTTCTCTCGAATTACAATGATTCTCTCATAATCCTCACAAAACATAATTCACTCAAAATACATCAAACCTATATTAAATACATGGAAATAAAGAATAATAAGGACGGAAAACATAGGAAATAGATAGTATAAATCTGTCCTATCAGAGAGACAGGCGGTCAGCTTTTAGTTTTAAGGTTTTAATTCACTTTTCAAAATGACAACCTCTCCCCTCAAGTTATTAAAGTATTTTCCCTCCCCCCTCAAGTTATTGAAGTATTCCATTCTTTCCTCCACTTTGAAATGATGGAGAATTTGATTTTAATTTTTAATTTTTAATTTAAACTTTTAATCTTGTAATGTAATCATTATTTTTAGTTTATTTGGTCATATTTAGCTATTTACTATTATTGCACCAGGTTTGGTATGGACCTAATGTGTAATTATATCTCGATTTCTAGGCCCCGCCTAGACTCCGACTAGAACCCGACTAGGCCCTGCTCTGGCGCCTAGCGCCCGCCTAGCGATTTTTAAAGTACTAATCACAACGTTGGCTTGGCTCAGCATTGGACTATGATAAAGTGGTACTCCTTTTCTACCTAAATTATTGTCTTCTTTTTTTTTTTTATCCTTCTCAAAATAATTATCTTGTTTGAAATTTTTCTCTTTAGGACATCACTTTTTTGTATATCGGATCAAATAAGACAATAATTTAGGGATGAAGGGAGTAATATTTTGGGCAAAATTCAGGTCGGTCCCCTTTCGACAATTTTCAATCGCTAAAGTCCATCATAATTGTTTTCAACTACAAAATGACATTTTTTTGCAAAATGTCATCTATGCCCTTTAAAAATACAGAACAGTGCACGCTATGCATTGCAAAAATAAAAAATGATACATCGCAACACAACACGATGCACATAAAAATACGGAACGGCACGCTGTACATCGCAAAATAAAGACGATATACAAATTACCTTTTTCGCTTGCGATGCACCAAAAGTTGTGCATCGCACTAGAAAAACAATCACTTGCGATGCACCAAAGTTGTGCATCATACTAGAAAAACAAACTAACCATCTTTAATTCAAAACACACTGCAAAAAAAATCCTATTCACTTTAAAAAAGAGCAAAAATTCTTAAAATCCTTCGAAAACTTTGCAAAAACTTTTGAAAACATTATCGTGAGTTACTATCAAACGGATAAAAAAATGTTTTGTCAACTATAAAAGAGCACCGGGAAGAAAGCAACAACCACTAGAACCAATAAAACGAAGTATCAAGTTAGTATTGTTGAATACATTCTAGGATTTCAAAAACAGAGCATAAATGTCCTGAATATCGTTTGTAGGGTTACAAATTTGCATATAAAACTAAATATAAAACAGCATTTGTAGGGTTTTTTTAATCACGATGCACAAATTTTATGCATCGTATTGCAAACTTTTGTTGTTTTTTATGCATATTGATGCATTTATACTGAAGAATGAAAATAGTGTTTGTATGGTTTAAAATTTTGAGCATCCTGATTGCATCAATTTTGTGCATCGCAATACATCATTTTTGTGCATCGGGTACACGATGCATTAATTTTGTGCATCGCGTGCGCATTTGGCTTTGTGCATCATGATGCACAAATGTTACACCATCTTTTACTTCTTTCTGTAATTCTTCAATTATGTAACTGTAATCACAATATATGTGTTAGGCAGCTGCTATGACTAAAAATCTTGCCAGAATTGTATACAGATCAAATATGCAGTCCCTCATATGTCAAATTAAGAATATCAAATTCAGGGATGAGCACAACACACAACACTAAAGAAAACACCATTTTAGTACCTCATAAGGAGCATAATTGTTGATGATGTTGTCCGCAATCATTGTAAGAAGGACGATTCGATAATAAGAACTATTGTCAAATTCTACTGAAGAGCCAGGCCCAGAGAATCAGCCCTAAATCTAGGTCCAAGTCCCAGTATGGGCCAAAGCCCATCACAGTGCGAGCAGGTGTACATCGGCGAGCATCCTTGACAGTCGCCCAGGAGACATACGAGCACAGTCTGATCGCAGAGGTCAGGACACAGCGAGCAAGATGAGCCTCCTCGTCTTTTCCCCTGGGTAACTTGGGGAAGTAGGCGCGTGACAGAATATCAACAGTCAGGCGTGCCCGACGGTTACGCCCATTACACCAGCAATTCCACCCACTACGCTGACATTCATAGCCACTACTTGGCAGTTGTGACTGTTGCAATCCCTGAGATAAATGAGCATTTAATGCTGACCCTATAAAAACTTGGGACCAAATCCAAGTTAAGGTACGCACATTCTTACAAGCAAATACACTCTGCCGATTTGTAACTTGAGCTAGAAACTTACTCTCATACCGGAGTGTTCTTACGGGGCTTGTCCCTGCATTCACCTAGTGTTTTTCGCTTTTTGGCAGGTCACACAAAGTCCAGATATCCATACCTGTTCCCGGTGCAACCCACAACTTTCTGTGTAGCATCATCTACGTCAAGGGGCAACAGTGTTTCCAGTTTGGGAGGAAAAGGATAAAGGTTCAACCAATAGATACAAAGTTGCATAAACGATAGAGAGGAGGATATAAACATATCGTTTTACAAATTGGATCTCACCGATTTCCTCCAAAGGTGCTTCCCAAAAAAAATGTCAAAGGAATCAAAGAACATAAGAATGAAGCCAAAGTTGGTTTTTGATAGAATTAAGGAAACGACAGAGAGTACGGATCAAATAGATATCAAATCCGTCACTGGCTTGACGACCCTGCTTGTTCTCGCGACCTTGCTGGTTGCAACCAAAACATCCTATATACTGTGGGCCTACATAAGCCTTGTGTATGATTTGAACACAATATTAACGTACAACTAGTCAAAATATGCCATTGATTTATTGTTGGAAAGCTTGGAAACTACATCTGATGACCATCTAGAGAGATGTGTAATGCTGCTGCCAGTAACTTTAAGTTCATTTGGTATTGTTATATGCAATTATTTTGTATGATGCATGTTGATTTCATCATAATTGAATTCCTCTATACAGTGTTGGTTGTGCGAGAAGAGCAAGGTTGTGCAACCGACTCGCGATACTTATATCCCAAGGTTTGTGAAATGGGATTTAAGGGCATTGTCAAGCGTATTGGATGAATCTAATTTTGTAAGCATCATGACAAAGCAGGTTAGTAGATGCACAAAATATCACATTAGTATTATATTATAAATATCAACATAACACTTGCGATGCACAAAAGGTTTGCATCCCGATGCACAACTTGTACTAAAAAATGTACTGTTTTTTGTGCATCGCGATGCACAAACCTTATTTCTGATGCACAAAATTATACTTAGCGATGCACGTTTCTTACACAAAATTATACTAAAAAACAGTACTGTTATATTTGACGATGCACAACATTATAGTTGACGATGCACATTTCTTAACACAAAATCACAAATTACATTGACGATGCACATTTCACACACATGACGATGCACAAAATACACTTAAAAATGTTATATGTTGATACGAGGGAAGTTTTGGAACAAATAGTCAATTTATCACTTAAAAGTAGAGCTGGCAATAGCTAGGTCGGCCCAGTGCAAGTCCACCAGGACAACACTTAATATCGGGCCAGGCTGGGCTGGTCCTAATTTACTAGAGCCGAAGAAAAGTCAAGCCTAGCCCAACCCATCAAAGCCCATCGGGCCAAAAAGTCCTTGTTGAAAAAATAAATAAACTAAAAGGAACAATGGTGATGCCAATTGCCAAATTAAATTCTAAGTTACTTACTAAAGAAAAACAATACTATGATTTATTATTTGTCCTAATTGCTAACTACTAAAGGTAAAATAATGCAATCACCGTATCAAACATTAATTAAAATAGAAATAAATATGATACTAGAATGGTCCGAAGCTTTAATTATTTAAGAAGTTAACTTTATTGGTCAGTTAAAGCAATAATCAAATTAGAACATGTTGCTTCAATGTCTGAGATTGCATTACAGCATGTATAAATCATAATATCAAACAATAAAGCTAACTAAACCATTCTAGTTAGCTTTAAAATAGAATAGACTTTAATTATTGCTTTAATTATTTAAAAAGTTAGAATTATTTTTTTAGTGAAAATAAATAAATAATAATAAAATAGTGCGGGCCGGGCCTAGCCCAAAAGCTCAGGGCTTTTTTTATGCAAGCCCAATTGAACCGTCGGGCCTACTGGACCGGGCCAAAAAGGCCCGCATTTTTTTGAGCTTCAAAAAATTAAACTTTAGCCCATGCAAATATCGGGCTGACTGGACCGGTCCATTGGGCTGGGCTAATTTTTTCAGCTCTACTTAAAAGGAATTTAAGAGATTGAAAACAAATATTGTGGACTTAAGCGGTTGAAAATTGTTAAAAGTGTACCAGCCCACAATTTTTTCTAATATTTTATCCCGTAATTAACTCTCCTAATATATTATTACTCCGTATATTATAAAAAATTATTAGATTAATCATGTAAAATTTAATAATTAATTAGATTTTAAATGGTTCATCTAATAGAAACTAATAACTTAATTGAGTTTTAAATGGTTCATCCAATATTAACAATTCGAATCGGTCAGTAGAGGACAAAGTTTTTGACCAACCTCCAACGTCCCCACTGTTGGGTTTCAAAAGTGATTACGCTGAAACATTAAAAAAATAGTAAATTTGGGATATCAAAAGTGAAACTCCTTTAAACCCCTTGCAACCAACGATAAGTTGACAACAAGTAAACCGTTAGTTTTGGACGGAAAATTAATAACCGGTATCTGAAGTAATTAAAATAAAAAATATTAAGTATCAAAAGTGATTACGCCATAACATGAAGTACTAAAAGCAAAAATTAGTAAACTTTGTTTGGATTACAAAAATTATCCCAAAATGATGTACTGGAGTAATTGTCCACGACTCTAGTCAAATCATCACATCAAGGAGAAAAGGGTAACTCGTTAGATCAATAGTCACTCCATTTTACTCAAAAAGTCTACATTTAAAAAGTATAATAATTAAAGGATATATAAATATTATTAAAGTTAGTCATAATTACAAAAATATTTGAGCATAGGCCAAGATGTTTATAGTATATGTAAAGGGTAAAATATACAAATTTTTTGAAATTATATGCATAATTTTTTTAAGTAAACTCTTAAAATAAAATATCCCAATATAAATGACTATTTGCCTGAAACATGAGAAGTTATTAATTTAGCTAAATTTGATTATATAACATAGATTTTCTCTTCTTCGCGTAATCATTGATAATAGGCGACATAGATACCATTCTCATTCCATAAAATTTGGACCTTCAAATATGTACAGTAAGTCACTAGTTCAGTCTTATGACTCTTATCAAGTAAGCTAATTTTTCAGAAAGCCCCGAAAAAATAATTTTTCATATTTTAAATAAAATTCATTAGCCCCATATCTTTTTAAATATTACAGCTGCCCCCTAGAAAATTACACTTAGCCCCCAAAATGTTACACTAAGCCCCTTTTTCCAACAAAATTACTAACTTGCCCCTAATTTTCTTATATATAGAAAATTTGCAACCTACCAAACTCTATTCATTTTCAGTTTTTCTCTCTAAAATTTGATATTTTCTCTCTCTATCTTTTCTCCAACTCATTCATAGTTTTCTCTGAAAAAAGGTTTTTTTTTTATACTTTGTATTGATTTAATTTTTTTTTACTTAGTTATTTGCTTTGAATATGTATGTTTTATGCATATTTTGTGTTAAATATAAAAAAAATTTCTTGTTATTATTCTATTATAATGTACATTTAAAAAAAAAATACGGGAGAAGATATATGCGCCTAGACCAGGTGCATGTATTCATGGACATGCGTCTGGGCCAGGCGCATGTACAATAGAACATGTGCATGGTACATGTGCTTGTCCATGTTGTTCTTCATTTTTAATTAAAGAAAAAAAATGGAAAATCTAGTGGACATGCACCTGTACCAGGCGCACATTCTTTTGTGCATGTACATAAAGACATGCGCCTAGTCTAGGCGCGTGTCCAACTTTTTTATTATTTTATTTGTTTGCACTTTTACGCCTTGTATTTGTACATTTTTTAAATAGTTTCATTTTACTCCCTGAATTTGTTAGTTTCGTTAAATCGTTAAATTGAATGAAAATTTACAATTTACCCCCTGAGTTTGTTAATGAAGTTAAATTATTTAGCTAATTGAAAAATATACACTTTATTTTCAATTGCATTATGCTTAAATAATTATTAATGTCTTAATTTTTAATTTTTATGCGATTTATTAAATGTTACTTATAATTGCATATATATTATGGGAATATTATTTATATATATATTTAAAATCACAATTTGTGTGACATGTAAATGTCAAGCCTAGGTAGTAGTGGTGGAGACTGTGATGATTGAGGCAAGAGGGCTGTGGACGAGAATAACTTGGATTACTATGGGCGTGCAAAGAATCGACATGTATTAATGTCTGCGTGAGCTAGGGCCCCTCCTACAGATGTCCCACAGAGACGTCGACCTGAACAGTAGGATGAGCAGCTGGTCCTTCTTGTCATGCATAACACGTCTCCTGTTCAGTGGCACTATCAGCCGTTTTCGATTTAGTTTGGGGTAAGTTTTGATTCAACCTCCTCAATTGGAGATACAACAACATAGGGTCAAGATTACTCGCACTCTCCAGCTTCGAAATTTGAGCATGATCGTATTAATGAGGATCTCATTCGGTAGTTGAAGAATAATAGTGAGGCGGGTATTGACTTACATGATGTTATCCCTCATGGTCGTTGCCCTAACCCTAGTAGTAGGAGCGTGAGCGTTGATGATTGGAGGTTGAGGGAGCCACAAGACGAAAGGCCCCAAATCATCGACTTATTACATGGTTTTATTGGCCACGTTGCACATACGTTATGGAATGGGATGGTAATAATGACTTTAATATATTTTATTTAATTCTAATTATTTGTTATTAAATATAAATTGTATTTTTGTTGATGCTAATATGTATTTTTTTTCTACGTTTAACAGGATAGACCTCCTTTACTGGGAATCCACAGTGGCGATCGGATGCATAAGTGGATTTTGTACAATCATTTTGCAGATGATCATTATCAAAAAATGATCTTGGTGTATTTGTAGAATTGCATGTTTCCAAACCTGAACATGCCTTTGATTTATACTTTTGTGAAAAGATGGTATCCTGATACCAACAGTTTTTATTTTTTGTTTGGGGAGATGACGATCACTCTCCACGACGTATGGTATCTATTATAGATATTTGTGGTTGGGAGACCTATCATGGGCGATACCAGCTTATCTGAGCTGAAGTCGAGGATAGGGTCTCTATTAGGGTGGAAAGTTGTTAGAGTGAATGCTGAGTTCAAGACTCACTTGATCAAGTTTAACACCGTCACTCAAGAGTGTGGTACGAACTGCCCAATGGTCAGTCATCCCCAACGAAAAGGGACTGCATATTTGTTTTAAATGTTGGGTGCATCACTCTTTGTCGACAAATCAAAATCTTGCGTCACCTTACAACTTCTGTCGTTCTTGGACCCACTGGAGAAGGTGCCTACCTATGCTTGGGGTACAGCTGCACTAGCATATCTATACCATCAACTCGGTATAACATCTCGTCGAGATATTGCGCAGATAGCTAGATGTCTGACTTTGTTGGAGGTAATTTGAATTTAATTTAGTAAATATTTCTTGTTGGTGTAATTTATTAATTTGGAATCATTTTAATTTTTTATTTTATTATTTATTAAATTGGTTTTGATTAGGATTGGATATATGAGTACTTCCCGGAGTTCAGTCCTGGTAATAATGAAAGGTGGACAACGGATCATCCATACGTAGCTCATTAGCGCACGACTACGTTGAGAAAGAGGGAGCCTAGAGCTACTTTGAATGCGTACCGGAAACAACTTGATCAGTATACTACTGAAGAGGTAAGATAAACATATTAAATATTTAAATTATTTTGTAATTTATATTTCTTATTAATATATAGTTGTACCTTTTATTTATTTATCAATATATAAAATTATTTAATTCAAATTATATGTTATTAATACATGTTGTATAGCTTCCGTATCACGAAGACCCGATTGTTACCATCCCGATTAGTCTGTTTAGTGGTATCATATAGGACTATTACGGAGGTATACATGTCTGAGCGGTGTTTACGACAATTCGGGTATGCTCAGACAATCCCGCCCGCTCCTCAAGTCCCTAACAAGATATATTTGGGTCTGAACTCAAAGTTATACGTGGTAGAGCATGATCCATCGAGGAGGTTATGGGATATATAGCAAGCCCATTGCATTCAGCCTGAACATTTTGAGTCATCTAGGTGTCGTTTCCCTAGTGACGTGATGCGCGGGTATTTGAAGTGATTTTTGACCCGATCTTATCCTCGGGTGGTTAGAATTGCTTCCAGTTCTGTCGTTGACGATGAAGCGATTGAACCTAGTCGGATGACTCCCGAATCTGTGCGTATTAAATTATGAAAGATAAATATGTTTATTATTTCTTGTTATAGATATTTGTTTGACTAAATTTGTATTATTTTTTATTGCAGCGATTACAGTATTTAGGTTTTCAGGTTCAATACTTGTTACCTAGCGCACGGGGTGGAAAATTTTTCCCGTTGGTGTCACTCCAATAATCTTCAACAACGACAACTTGTACTTATTTGTTTTGTACGTTGCATCCAAAATGGGAATGTACGAAAATTTTTGTAACAAATCAATTAACTTTTGGTGCATTAATAGGACGTATTTGAGAATTACCGAATCATCATGAAATTCTTGCTTAACCATAGGTCTCGGGTTCGAGTTCTATGAGAATGCAGTTGTATTTAAAACTTGTTGGGAGAGCTTCTACCGTCACTTATAATTATACCTGACTTGGGAAAATTAGTCTTGATCTTTCAGACCCAAAAACACCTTTGAGAAACAAAAATAAAAAAAGCTTCTCTCTGTCTCTCTCTTGTTTGTTTGATTTTTTTTTTCAATCATAACAAAACAAAAATCTAAAATTTAATATTCAACCTCTAAATTTTTGCGCCGAACACACCCTTAATGATTTGGGTGGTCAAGTCAAATGATGATGTAGAAAAGTAGTCAATTTGTTTTCAATGTCATTGTTCACTCGGAAAGGTTTTATAACTTTGATTTTCAATTTTTCATTCTCTCTCTCTCTCTCTCTCACCCCACCAACTTCTAGATATTTACCTCTTTTTTATTGTTTATTCAACCATTACAAAATAAAAATAAACGACCTAAAAAACTACCATGCCAAATTAACAAAAAGTTTGGGGTTAATTTTTGAGTAATATTATGTGCACCTAAAATATGTACTAAATATATACTAAAATTATATTTGTCATCTTTTGGTTGATCGAGTTTAAGTGGTAGGTATGAAATTAAGAAACGAATATAATTATAAAGCATTTGATATAAATTTTAGGTATAAATAATATTACTCTTAAAATTTTTGTTTTGTAATAATTTGATAGAGAGATGGAGAGAAGACGGTGGTACCCAAAGAGAGAGATTAAAAAAAAAAAAGTTGTTGCCGAGAGAACATAGCTAATAAGTTTAGGGTGGTCTGGTCCAATGATAATGTAGAAAACGATGGTTTGGTTTCTTCCATGCACTTCCTTAAATAAAGACCAAATTGGATTCCACTTTATCCCTTTTGTTTTGTCAAACTTTTTTTGTTTATAATTATATATGTGGAGCAAATGTAAATGGGACCATTGGAAAAGGTTTGAGAGTGACCAGTACCCTCAAAACTCAAAATACAATCGCTTTAAAATCCCGTCTCTTCAAGTTGTGCAATCTAAAAGCCAATACTATAACTTAGTGACCTTTAATAACCATAATACTAATTTGCTTCTCTGTTTAATCACTAAATATATTGTGACATCCTTAAAGAAAAGTCTTCTTTCTCATTCATCCCTTGTTCTAGTCTGTAGTAACACTTTATGATCTTAATTTGATTCATATGCCGGCTGGATGTATGTTAGTTTTGCCGTTACTATTTCAAGAAAAAATTTAAAAAATGTAAATAGTTACCAATCCTCGTCATGATATAGATGTAGGTGAACAAAATCACGATCATCTTCGATAGGTTAGTCAAAATATTTTTTCGTACTTGATTTATTTGTAATTTCATAATAATAGCATGAGCGCTTTAGAGAGTCCTCAAAAAAATTTCGAAACGATTTTTCATTACCATCCTTTTTTTCTTCCAATTTTTATTTTATGTTTCTTTGAACACTTGGACAGTATGTCCTGAAAGGCCCAAGGCCTGGCTCGTTACCATCATTCTCCTTTGATAAAGGTTCCTTTTTTCTTTTCTTATTTGAGATCGGAAAAAAATCAAATAAATATTGGAATGTTTCTTACAAATGCATTCGCGTTATCTATAATATAAGTAGCTAAACTAGCCAGATAAAAGTTCTTCACCTATGGTGAGTTCATCTTAATCCCTCATTTTTTTAGTTAGACGAGTCTTGTACGTGCTTCTTAGAAGTTGCTCCCTCCGTTCTAGGTAAAAAGTCCACTAAATTATTTTGGAATGTTGTTGCTCCCTCCGTTCTAGGTAAAAAGTCCACTAAATTATTTTGGAATGTTTCGTGTTAAGAGTTTACTTTCTAAAATTATGTCTTAACTCTCCATAAACTTTTCAACCCTATCCTCCAAATGTTTATAACTTTTCAACCCTATCCTCCAAATGTGGTATAAACATGTTAAATATGCTTAAGCATTTTTATAATTATGATCAACTTCAATGGTACTTCTACATTCCTTAATAATTAAACTTTTCAAACGTAGAGTTTTTGGGAGAAACGGAGGGAGTATGAGAAATATCTAATTTGAGTCAGCTTTTTTGGGGTTTGCAATGTTGTACTCCCTCCGTTCCAAACAAAGAGTTCACTATACTATTTTGAGATGTTTCACTTTAAGAGTCCACTTTCTAAAATTATGTCTTGACTCTCTATAAACTTTTCAACTCTATCTTTCAAATGTGGTATAAACATGTTGAATATGCTTAAACATTTTAGTAATTATGACCAACTCCAATGATACTTATATATTCCTTAATAATTAGACTTTTCAAATATAGACTATTTGGGTGGTAAAACGGAGGGAGTATTCGTTAAATCTTTTTAATCTTAGGCTCCATTCATTAGTATACAAGATTAATGTACTATTTAAGTCTTTATATTAAAAAGGAAAATCTACACTTACAATATTAAAGATTTTACTCTAAATTTTTTTTCATAAAAGATCACTATAAATAAACTAGCAAGCAAATACTCCCTCCGTTCCATACAAAGACTTCACTTTCTTTTTTTAAAAGTCAACATATAACTAAATTAAATCAAAAATTTACATACTTTATTTATGTTATAGGAAATAAAATTTCATTAATTAAAACTACATTAACAATACAATAAATTACAACTTTCATAACTTTATAAAAATAAATAAATCTATTTAAATTATTGATTAAACTTTAACTAAGTTGACCTAAAAAAGTTAAAAGTGAACTCTTTATCTGAAATGGAGAGAGTAAATAATTTTCCACATGTCCATGGCTCCATGCCATGGGCCTTGTCCTTAGAAATTTCAAAAAATTGCTAGTTAGTCCACTTTTAAAACTTTTTAACTCTCCAGTCCACCCTTATTTTTTATAACTAAAAAAAGGCACTTTGAAAATTTTCTTCCTAAAATGCCCTCAACAACATCGTTGCTTCAGATTTGAGGTTCGAATTGATGTTTAAATGATTTCATGTTGTTAATATAGTCTCCCCTCATGTTTGAGGATCTATTTCCATACATAGAACACGAATTTAATCACAATTTGATCAAATTTAAATTTTTCTGAGTTTATGTTTTCCTTGTTCTTGGGCTATTTTGGCCACTTTAATCTATATTTTAAGCTTTAAATTTGTTTAAAATAAATTTCATATTGTTATCCTAACTTAATACTACATTTGCACACAATTTTTCTACCAAAAAACACTACTTTTGAGATCCAAAAAATCGAGCATGACAGTGTGCTGTCTAAAAACAGAGGGAGATGTTCTTGGACTGATTTTGGGACTTTAATCAATGATTTGAGTTTGAATTTTGTATAATATCAATACCATACTGTTATAGGAAGTTAATATTATGTTTGTATGTAAATTTTTCAACAAAAAATAATTATTTTGATCGATTTTGATATTATATTAAATTGGGCATCGGGATGCCTTAAATTGAGCATCAGGATGCCTTAAATTGAGCATCGGGATGCCTTAAATTGGACATCGTAATGCACAAAGTGAAATATCACGATGCATAAAGTGGAGCATCACATGCACAAGTGGAGACACGGGTAGTGGAGACGCGGAGCAGTATGACATTATTCTACTGAATATTGAAAAAATGGGGGACAACTGCGATCTCGGTATGACAGTGGTCAGAGATGTGCTTTGTAAGTATTGCCATTATTCTAATTGAATATTGAAAAAAGTGTAATTTTTGTCCTTGATTTTGGATAGATCACAAGTTTTTGCGTGGGTTATAATTGAGAAAGTAGGAAGCTAGTCTCGCTAAAGTTGCATTTTGCCCCCTGATTGCTAAGGCGAGGTGCGGTAGTTCCTGTCTTGGGTTATTCATACCATGTCTTGGGTTACTCATCGCAATATTTTGGGTATTTATCGCGATGCCTTGGGTACTCAACGCGATGCCTTGAGTTGTTCATCGCAATGCCTTAGGTTAGTCATCGCGATGATGTAACAAAGCAAAGCCATTTCCGGCCGATTTGCAGAAAACAGAGCAAAGAAAGCCCACGACACCACTAATGTAAAACCCATTCTTTCTCTCTCTATGAAACTTTATTTGCAAAATACTTGCATTTTGAATATTTTCATTTTCATTCATTATCAATTACCAGGTTGCTTAATTTGTTAATCTTCTGTTTGTTTGATGGAAAAATTATCGTATTATTTTTTTTTTCCATTTGTATTTGTGTACTCGTCTTGTGAGTCTATTAGGATGAGACATACGGGAGTGAGAAAATATTTGTTAGTTTTGAGTTCATGCATTTATCTGTAGTCTTATTGTTTTTATTTTTCAATTGTTTGATTTGTTTAGGCATCGCAATTGGGGCATCGAGATGCGTTGGGGCATCGCAATTGAGGCATCGAGATGCGTTGGGTTACTGATACGCGCATGTTTTTCTTTCATTAATGGCATAATCGTCTTTTTGCTCCAAAAATATATTTTTCAATTTTAAAAAAAGATGAGTGAACTGGAGCGATTACAAATATTAAAAAAATGGATCGACCTGTCATTCATCTTAGAAATTTCGAAAAATGGGCCTTGAAACTTTTGTAAATGTGAGATTGCGGTCCAACGGGATTACGCATAGGTGCATACTTGATTCAAGTCTTCTATTTAATTTCTTGTCATACTTTCTGTTTTATTGAATTTTAATTCTATATTTGTCTTTGTAATTTTTTTTAAAAAAGAATGCCGATTATTAAAATAATAAAAATGTGTGAAATTACAATTTAATGAGATGTGAAATATCCGACTCTGAAATTCAAGATTTGAAACCGCTGCATATTGGGCTTTAAGTGTTGGCAAATGATCAAAAGCAAACACCGTGGTACAAATTTAAGGTCTCTCCGTAGGATGACACGTCAGTAATTGTACATTGAGGTGTTGGAAAGAGTCGTTCAGATTAGGAGAAACGCGCGGGGCGAGGTTTCATAACTTTCGGTTCCCAAATAACCTCCTTCCTCCCTCCCTCTTTTCTCTTTCTTCGTACACTTTCTCGCTTTCAACTACTTAGATCAACCACTCCCCTGCTTCCAGAGCTGAAAATTCGATTTCTTCTACCAACAGCAGCGGTGAAGACAGAGAAAGAGACACACAAACTAGAGAAAAATGGGAAATTTGTGGTCGACGGTGAAAGAACCGCCACCGCCTATGGTGTTGGTTCCACCGCTCTTCGACTTCCCTCCTCTCGCTGCCCGTACCAGGTTCTCTCTCCTTCATACTCATTAACCTGCCATTATGTGTTTCTCTGTATTCTGTCCGTGCTAGCATAATTTAGAAGCTGCAAATCAATTTTCCCTTTTATAGCGCATATTTAGCTCCCATTTCTCATTCAATTGAATCCCATGTTTAATAAATTCATCTACTCCTTTTTAATTAAACTAACTACAAACAACGAATGTATACGAGCCGTTGTGGTTTGTCTGATGATCTTGCATTGTACCAAATAGGATGACAAAAATGATTGGAGTAACTAACTAACTACCTTGTTTTGTTTTAAGTATCCCTTCGTTACCTACTACTCCCTCAGTCCCAAATAATCGTCTCTCTTTTTAGCTTTTCACTAAAATTAAGGAAGTTGACTTTTAAGTAATTTGGTAGCAAGTATACATTAATTACCCTTAATGTCGAAATTTCAACATTGCAAGTGCACGTTGGACAAGATGGTTGGAAAGTATAGGAGTACATAACTTCATTAGAAAAGGGACAGTGATTCTGAGACAACTTTTTTTAAAATAGGGACACTGATTTTGGGATGGAAGGAGTATAATTTAGCTAATGATCTGAATTCAAGCAATCCAATGGGTAATTATTCATTCGGTTTTTGAGTATAGTTCAAATTCAGGATCATCTTTTCTGAAGCTCAGTGCCTTAAACTAAGTATTGTTGTTTTCTTTTTCTCTCTCATTTTTACTTTTCACTGTCCTTTTAGCATAATGCCGTGCATTTGAATAGATTCAAGTTAAGTTTCTTCATTATCCATTGGTTGTGTAGTCTTGAGTTAGATAGATTAAATGGCCAGAGTGTTCCTAATGCTATAGTTCAATTTTCTCTTGGTAGTTGGTCTTCTATTAGTTCTTTTGCATACTACAAGCTTCAACTCCTTTCTTAATCCACGAATAATCTGCATTTATTGGTTCTCCACTTCCTTGTTTGTCCATAATTTTAGTAGTTTATATATGCATGGGTAAATTGTGTTTGAAGAGTGCATATGATTGATCCATTTGTAATTGATGCAGGATGCTGGAGTCATCATATAATCTATTGTTTGGGAAGCTTGCTTTGAGATGCCTTTTTGAGGATTATTTTGAAGGAGCAAGACATTTTAGCACAAGAATCATGCTTAAGCCAATTGATGATCCTCATGTTGATCTGATAGCAACTGTATCCATTGAAGCAATGTGTAGTTTTGTTGCTGTTACTGTTAGTTCACAATTTTCTCATTTATACCAGCTGTTATACGATTGTTTTTCTTGATGTTTCGATTATTGGATGAGTTTTATGTTTATATAGATAAAAAGTTATTTACCTTTACTGGTTGCATTTGGTACAAATTAAAGTGTACCTCTTGAATGGGGATGGATGAGTATGTAAAACTTCTTTTATTGTCCTTTTTGTATTTTATGAAATGTTGGAGTTGTGTTCTCTCATCAAGACTATCAAAAAGAAAAAAAGACTTGTACCAGTTCTCGTATTCTCATTATTGGAAAGTATTTGTGGGTGCATCAGTTCTGCTACACATCATTTGCATGATTCTGTTTCTGGAGCCCGCTGAATTTGATTTCTGATTCAACATCAGTTGTCCATTCATTTTGTACCATGGGAGGAAACAAAGTTTTCCTTAGCCCTGTTCAGGTTTCAGGTCCACTTGACAACAAACCTGATGAGACAATTGTAGGAAATGCACTATTTCGCTGGCAAAGGTATTCAAGAGTTATTATATTCAATTGCTTTCTTCTTTTCTTTTCTTTCTTTTTTTTTTTTTTTTTTTGTTTGGGGGTGGGGGGTTTGGGGGGAAGAGGAATAGTGTTACCATTTACTTTAGTCAAGTAAACTTCTAAACATTATTCTATGTTTTTCTCACAGTGATGTTGATGATCCTCACACATTCATGGATCTTTATGTATCCAATTCTGAACCGTAAGCATTTATCTAAATTGAATCTCTAATTTTACTAATCTGAGGATTATTATCTTCTGAATATTTATTTGCACAATGTTAACTCCAGGATTTTACTGATGAGGTCATGTGCATACTACCCTAAATATGGATTTGGAGCATTTGCAATTATCCCAGTGCTTAGAAAGAAGAGGTTTGTTCATAACTTATGAAGAAAGCTTTTATGCCTTAAAGTTTAACCATTTGTACATTCTTAAGTCTGGCATTATTCTCAGAGACCTCACTGATTATGCAGAGTATTGTCTGAGGATTATGGTGTAATGGGTTTGAGATATGGCTCAACGAATATGTCAATTGGAGCCACACTAATGCCATTTGCTAGTATGTGACCTGCATTAAGAGTTAAAGACTTCTCTTGCATTTTCATATACATAAGGTTCTTCTTTAGTTGGTTTGTATAATGTGATATTTGTTACGTTGGTCCCTCAATCATCACATTGTGCAACTCTTTAATGTCTCAATCACGAGATCTCAATACAGTTATGGGAATCTATATTACCACCTTTTAGCCTATCTATGTTTGAATTATTCAACAGTGCTGATTGCTCTAACTACTCTTGTGACGCTAATGCTTTCAATATAGTGGGCGATGAATTTCCAAAAACTGCATGGTTGGTGAGCAAGATAGGGAGGCTAACTGCTGGTGTGCAATATGAGCCTCAATGTAAGTTTCTTAGTCCTTCACCTTGATTAAATGTAATTCCCTATTACGCCCATTGCTTGGTGTATTGAATATTTTTTGGATTTAAAGAAAGTTTTGTTTTGTATTCTGTGCAAGTACTGGTCCTCTATCAGGCACTTGTTATCCCTTGGACATCTTGTTTTCTTTCCATGTTAAGTTTGCTATGTATGTACCACTGAGAAATTAAGGAATACTAACTACATTTTCTTTTATGTGTATATTGGCAACTGCCTTTAGATTTGGTGCTATAGGTAGTCAGAATGATTTATTAATCCAGTAGTTAAAAGTAAATGTATAACTATAATCCTGCTCGAAGAACCACTGTAAACTTGGGAAATCTCATAGTTTCTTGGTATTAGTACCCTGTATGAAGGAAATTTATTTTTAGGGTGTTATATGTTTCTACTTGGGCATTTTGAAGAAGTTGTTCCATGTGGATACTCTGGATTGGCAATTGTGAGAACAGCATATATGCTAATTTCTTAAATAACTTGTAGTCTTGTATTGACACACGCAAACACATACATACATTCTTCACTGAAATTTGCTTTTGAGCAATTCCTGAGCACATTGCACCTTGGGCAAAGTGCTTCTTAAAATACCAATATTACATATGGCATCTTCGGAATGGTTTTGACTAAATTGATATGTTATCTTTGTTGCTGCTGCTCTACATAGTTGGGAGGAAGGATGGAGCAAGATACAAGAATTTGGCAAATTGGAGTTGCGCCATCGGTTATGGACTAGGATCAGGCAGTCCTTTGAGCCCATCCTTCAATTTTGGCCTTGAACTTGCGAAAAGTTCCCAGGTCTGTTGCTGCTTCTAGTAGGCCTATTCTGTTGTGCAATCTTTATTTTTTGCTTCTTCTGCTTTTATTCATACTGCTTCACGCATTTACTTTGCTCAAGAATAGCACAAGCAGGTATGTTATTAGCCATGTGGAAACACAATTCGAATGTATTCACTTCGCCTATGTAATGCATACATAATATGATTGGTTACACAAGGCATAAGAGTTTTCAAATAGCTAGGTTAGAGCTGGGATTTAACACCCTTTTTTGCAGTTTTAAATTCATTACGACCTTTGCTCTGAACATGCAATAGATGTGGCTTTTAGATTGTTGGACTGATAGCCTCATTCTTTTACGGTTACTGTTCCACCCTCTCCCCTCCTCCCTCCAGCCCTCATATGCTTTCCTTTTTAAAGTAGCTTCATCACTTGTATGATACTCCCTCCGTAAAATGGAAACACATTTGACAAGTCAAACTTTTTGATATTGTACTTTTGCTTTATTATATTTCCTTTATATTGCACTAAAGTTATAGATTCTTTTATATAAAATCAAAGATAAATATCATGTTTCCGAGAAGAAAGAAATGTTTTGAAGAACTGTGGAGGTTTGTAGCTCAAAATACGTCTCTCTTTCTGGGACAAAGTAAAAAGGAAAGTTTGACTCTTTTCTTGGGACAGGAGTATAAAGCGAAGCAATTTGTCACCAGAAATTATATGACCTTGTATCAATTCTGGTGTTTCAATATTGTTTTCTCTTTGTCCATTTATGTTATGCGTACCTATGGGGTATTTAGATGTAAATTATATATGCTGGTCCTCTGGCCTGCTTGATTATTTACTGCATTTTAGTTTTCCAGAAAAGATATGGGCATGCAATGTTGACTGCCAGGGTGTTTGGTAGTTTTTGATGTCATACTCCATACAAGATGCCACAGAAGCTATTACCCCATAGTACAGAGGGTATTCCTTGGATAATTCTCCACCTAGCATAACAAGTCTGTCCATATCAAGTGCATGTAGGCACTGGTTTACTTCTTGAAGTGCTTAGTTGTGATTTATATTTTTGTGAAAACTCAGGTACTCACTTTTCCTTATAAAATTTAAACTGCAGTTCATAGCCTCATTCTATCAGCACGTGGTGGTCCAAAGAAGGGTACTCTCTCTCTCTCTTCTCAATTATCAATGGCTTGTTATAGCACTCGTAAAAGAGAAAAGTTGAGCATTATTTTGTAATTTAGTGTTTTATGGTTCAATGCATGCCATGAAGCACTATTATGCACTGAAAAGGAGATACCGTTAGGAATGATTGTGCAATTTACAGGAGTTGGCTTTTTAATGCAATACTCCCTCTGACAGAAGCTGGTTAATATAATTATGCAGGTAAAGAATCCACTGGAAGAGAACGAGATAGTTGGAATTACTAATTATATAGACTTCGGCTTTGAGTTGCAGACGAGGTATTTTTGAGTGAAAAATCTACCCAGTAAGTTCCGTAAAGGGATCTGAATTATTGATGTTCTCATTACAGAGTTGATGATGACAAAGCATCAAACAACATCCAAGATTCCACTTTTCAGGTTGCTGCATCTTGGCAAGCCAATAAAAACTTTTTGCTGAAGGTAGTCTCGTCATGTCATTTGTTAGCTTGTTCATGAGCCATGTTTTAATTTTACTTATATCTTTGCATCTCTTCCCAGGGAAAGGTGGGGCCTCTTAGTTCTTCTCTGGCTTTAGCATTCAAGTCATGGTGGAAACCTTCTTTCACTTTTAGTGTTTCAGGTACTTACTCCAATATTTGCTTGGAAAGTGATTGATCTAGTCTTCTGGACTGGATCCGCGATACATGACATTAATTTCTTACTGTTATGAGTTCTAAAATATAACATCAATATGGAACATCCAAGATTATTTCTTGAAGGATTTACCATGACATGAGCAATTATTTCTATTGGTTCACAGCAAACAGAGATCGTACAGATGGGAAGACTGCATTTGGATTCGGGCTCCATGTTGACAATGTTAGAGAAGCAAGGTTTGTTTTATAACATTCTTTATGTAAAATTTAGTACCACCTCCACCGATCCTGTTGTGTACAGCGGAAGACTAGCAAACAAATTAACAGAGTGTAATAGGATCAATCACAAAGAAGAGAGAGAGATTGAGGCCAACGGACTGTCGAAATTTTATTTGAGGCTCACACCTTCAAACGTTCTAGGTATACAACTATTTTTATGGATACAATAGAAAACCCTAAAACCCGTCACTATGCGGACGCACAATGCGGCCGCATACGATTCGCAAGACTTTCATGCGAACGCACTATGCGGCCGCATGGTTTCCAGAACCTTACGCGGACGCCTTACGCGAACGCTTAGTTTCCAGTGTTCCATGCGGACGCACTATGCGGCCGCATACTTTCCAAAATTCCGAATAGTTCGTACCGGAGGGAACTGACCTCTTGCCCAGTTAATCGAGCCATCCCATTCTCAACATATCCTTACATGAGAGTTACTTTCTATTTTATACTTAAGAGTGTCACCTTTGCACTAAATTGATTTACAACTTGACTTATGAGCTACAGAATTACTCTCTTCCCCCCCCCAATTGCAAAAAATGAGGCTCATTTAGAAACAGAGTTAGTATGCAGGGCCAAAGCCAAGAAATTGTAAATGTTTCTATAGAATGTTTGGTTTGATACCTTTTCTTTTCTTCCCTGCTTGAAAAATTGCAGTTATCAAAGGGCTGATCCGAATTTCGTAATGCTGACACCAAACAAGGAGCATCTAGCAGAGGGAATACACTGGAAAATGGGCATGAGACCTATGCTACAATCAGATGTTAATTCCGGCAACTTTGATGGAATACCCAGGGAGCTACGACCCTTGGGCAAAATTTTGTAAATTCTGCTTATCATATTTTTGTTTTTATAATTTTGGATCTAGAGAAGCAGTAATAGAATGGTCAAAATTATTATTACTTATTTTGGTTTCACTAATTTCAACCAGTTGACCTTAATATATTTTGCAATCTCGAGGTGCAATTGAATATCTTTCTTTGTCTTTGGCTTTGAATAGACTGAGGTTCAATTCATGAATGTTACTAATATAGTATTGACCTACGAGTAATTGTTATATATTCAGAGTTGTCTGAATAGCATTATACGATTTTGGCATGTGCCATGGGCCTGGCCATGTGCTATATATATCATCGTGAACTTCTTATGCTTTGAATTCATGAATTTGAAGACGTAAATCAGTATTTTGAAATTTACGTCAAAGACTTTTAGGTTAAGTTTGACTACTCAATATCATGTTTTAAAATTAGAATTTGATGAACAATTTGAGTTTCACAAAATTTAAATTGTGCTTTTAATTTTAATTTCAAGCTATGACATTGGGGTTCCCAAACAGATCCTTAAGAATATTTTTCTAATTTGGTTTCATAGTACTTTTGTAAGCATCTTACCAAGTGATATGGTGAGGATTAATATTAAGTGAGCAATAGAAACCTTATTTGAGATTAGTTTGCAAAATAATTAAATCAACATTAAACAAAATTTGAAGGTCGTTGGATAATTAAGCTCGACTCGATATACATAATACACAATATTTGTTTTGAATTAATCAAGTTACTCGAGTTCGACTCGATTGAAAATTTATTTAAAATTGAGAATAAATTATGGAGTATAAACTTAAAAATTGAGAACAAATTATATAAACTTGAACGTACAATGTTTCGTAAAGTGTAAACCATCGCCAAACTGCAAAAGAAAAAGAAAAGAAGAAAAAAGAAAAAAGAAAAAAGAAGGAAAAAGTTTATTAACATATAAAAGCAGCACTTGAAAAATAACAGACTCCAGTCACAGAGCAGGAACCGCAGGTGTCCCAGCAGGAATGGCTGCTCATTCACTCATTTCCACATGCTTCTTCTCTTCTTCAACTCTCATTCGTTCCAGAACATCCTCCTCCCAATATTCTCTCTCCAAACCTCCTCCCCCGCTCCGCAAATTCATCGCCGCCCCGATTGTAACATCTACTCTTCGCACGGCATGTCGAAGCAACTCCGTGGCGCCCGAGTCTGATAACGGCTTGAGCTTCAACAGCAAAGTCTTGGATTCCATATTTATAGTCTGCGCTTCTGTTGCCTTGTCAATTTCTCTGTTCGTTACCGATGTGGATTCTGCCGCCGCGTTTGTAGTCACTACGCCTCGGAAATTGCAGACGGATGAGCTCGCTACTGTTCGTCTTTTCCAAGAGAACACTCCTTCCGTTGTCTACATTACCAATCTCGCTGCCAGGTATTCTTTTTCCTAGTTTTCGAGATGATATTGGTTTCATTTTCTCGGACTTCTTCAAATTTTGGTTTTAGGGATTTGGTTCGTGTGTTTGTTTGTGAATCAATCAAATCTCAGAGAGCATTGAATTTCAGTGAGGAAGTTGTTTAACAAACAACATGCCAACGTGACGATCCTTGGCTTCTGCCTGGAAGTTTTGCATTTCTGCTCATTTCCATTAAACTGTCTAATGGTTAAGTTGAATGTTTAAGTGATGGTGGTTTGATTGTGTTGTGTTTTAGGCAGGATGCGTTTACACTGGACGTGCTGGAGGTACCTCAAGGGTCTGGGTCAGGCTTTGTGTGGGATAAAAAAGGTCATGTTGTTACAAATTATCACGTCATTCGAGGTGCATCTGATCTCAGGTTGGTTCAATATTTCAAGTAGCGCCTTTAGTCATATCTTGCTTTAACCAGGAATCTCAAGCAAAGGACGATAATTGAATTACGAAGGATATCTCCAGCAGTTGATTAGGTTAGTTAATTACGTGTGCTTTCTCATAACTTATTCTATAAGGAAAACAGAAGGCATTTAGTAGAGCGCGGGAAGGCCATACTAGAGTCCATCCACAATTACTCGATTGGAGGCAGGGAAGGGATGTAACTCAGTGGTAGATTATTGGAATTGTCATGTCCATGGTTATTACTAGGTAAAAGAGGTTAAATAATAAATTTTCCTGTGTGAAGACGTGAGGCTTAAATCAAATCATGACATGAGGGGTTGAAATGAGAAGGATGTGTAAGACATATTCCCAGATGTAGGCTTCGTCATAGTTTTAGCTTAATTTGTGTTGAGTTCAACAAAACTTTGTCGATTTAGGTGCGCAATGCTTCAGTTTGTTTTATACTGCCACATTTAGTTCACTTAGCGACATTATTCCTTAAAGTTTAGGAAGAGTTTCATACCTACTTTAAGTAAGGAGTGATCAACGCTGAGACTGAGAGGAGGCTGTTTGTCCCCTCCCTTTATTACTTGGACTGACTTCTGTCAACTTTTCTATCAATGACTTCATGTAAAAATGCTACCAAGAAGCCCTTCGATTTCTGTAATACCGGCTAATTGGTTTTTGTATTGATAATCATGAACAACTTCTGCTTCTGTTGTAATAAGACAGATTTTTTCCTTGATAAGTTTCCAACATTTAAGTTGTGAACATATCCATTATTTTTCCTCTTCCGGAATTAGGCTGAATCTAGTTATCTTCAGGGTCACTCTTGCTGACCAGACCACTTATGATGCAAAAGTTGTTGGATTTGACCAAGATAAAGATGTTGCAGTGTTGCGTATTGATGCGCCAAAAGAAAAATTGAGACCCATACCAATTGGTGTGTCTGCAGATTTGCTGGTTGGCCAAAAAGTATTCGCAATCGGAAACCCTGTGAGTGTTGAAACAACAATTTTGAGCAAAAAAGTTCTTTGTTTTTTGATGTTTCCTTTTCTCAATTAGTTGAATAATGTTAATGTTTTTCCTCTATCTATTTCTTCACATAGTTCTCTCCTTGGAAGTGTTTACTGATCAATGTGCGGGAACTGATAGCTTAGTGAATAAATGGACGGGAATGATCAATAATCTCCGGTTTTATATGAGTCAGAAAAGTTTTCAGTACCATGATATCATTTAGATACACCTCTATCCCAAAATAAGTGCCCCCTATTGACTTTACATGGGTTTTAAGATAATAGTTGATTGTATGATTTTCCTTTATTACCCTTAAAATATCCTCTGGTGGACCCGTTTCTTTTTTCATCTCACAATTAATAAGGGTATTAAGGCAAATGGCTTTAAGAATCTTTTAAGAAAAGGAAAGGGAACATTTATTTTGGGACGGAAGAGCACATCGAATCAACAATTGGCTTCCTTTCTCCACCTACCTCCTCACCAACCCGTTACTCTAGTGAGCACCTTAAGTAAGCTGCCTCACCATCTTTGTTCCCTCACTCATAATAATTAGCACCTACCTCTTGACTTAACATTATTCTTAGTTGTAAATGATAATTAGCATTATTCTTGCTATACAACTAACTAGAGGTTGATTGACCCCAACTGTTCATGTGTGGTCTAATTGATCACATAGTTTTAAGAAGAGAAATGAAGAACATGCGATCGAGCTTACTTTTTCTTTCTTATTTGTTGTTAACATTTTCCCTCTTATTTAACTTGATGGATTCTTTCTTCAATTGCATTATTCGTTTGCAGTTTGGGCTTGACCATACCCTTACAACTGGAGTCATCAGGTATGGATTTTGTGTTGTATATTTAAAAAGCAGAAATTCTTGCATTTTATTTTGGAATGCTCAATTCTTACGTGATCTTGAGAACTTTGCTAGATGTGGAAGAAAATCAGTGAACAGATCTAAATAGTACTGAACTATAATGAACCTTTTAATAGCTTGCTCTTCCTTTGGAATCATAATGAAGCTAACACCACTACACCGGGATATAAAACTTGAAAGTATAACACATCAATATGCAGATGAATGGAGCCTATTTTTTCTTGTTTTTGTGTTTGTGGTTTTGTTCTTTGGTGTTTCTGGAGTCACAATTCTCCCGAGATGCGCCCCAGTAAACGCCATCTTCTTGTTTACAGGTTTATTGGTGGCTAGTAAATCTCTTGTAGCTTGAATTAACTAAGTATTGGAACAGTCAACTTATAAGAAAAATCAACTAGAGAAAAGAAACATACACTTGTTTTGGTGTCGAAACGGTGATGCTATTTTCTGCTGAACAATTTGTAAAAAAAATAAAAAAGTGAGTACAATAAACAACAATTCTGTGTTGATTAAGGGTCACTAAAGTGCACTTATTTCAATTTTATCAAGGTCTTCTTCTTTTCCCTTTTAGTGGTCTTCGGAGAGAAATCAGCTCTGCTGCTACTGGTCGTCCAATCCAAGATGTTATCCAGACAGATGCTGCCATCAACCCTGGAAATAGTGGAGGGCCACTTCTTGATAGCTCAGGAAGCCTTATTGGGATAAATACTGCTATATACTCCCCATCTGGTGCATCCTCAGGTGTTGGATTTTCCATTCCGGTTGACACAGTAAGTTCATTTTACTTAAACTTACCCTTTCATTTATATAAGATGGGAGTTTCTGTAGGGTATCATTCAGACATAGTGGCAGGACTAATTTTTTTTTTTCTTTTTACCTGTTTTTATCAATTGTTCGTCCAGGTAGGTGGAATTGTTGATCAACTGGTGCAGTTTGGGAAAGTTACGAGACCAATTTTGGGAATAAAGTTTGCACCTGACCAGTCCGTAGAGCAACTAGGAGTTAGTGGGGTACTTGTCTTAGATGCTCCTTTGAATGGTCCAGCTGGCAAAGCGGTATGTTCACTTGTACTTTGTAGCTTCAGTTCCTATGGCATTGCTGTTACAAAGGACTTTTGTTATTGCATTCAATTAGCCTGATTCATCTCAATTCTGCAGGGTCTGCTACCAACTAAACGTGATGCTTATGGAAGACTTATACTGGGTGATATCATAACATCTGTAAATGGAAACAAAGTCTCTAATGGAAGCGATTTGTACAGAATTCTTGACCAATGTAAAGTGGGTGATAAGGTATGCATGCCATTTAATTTTCCTTGTTCTCTCTCCCCATCCTGTCCCCCCTCTCTCTCCCTTGTTTACAATTAGAATTTGTTCTTCATATTCTTGTTAGGATGTCTTACTTCTAATGCCCCATCCAAATGAGAATGTCCAAGGCAACTAAAGCAAAGTTATAGCTACTCAAGAATAAACTGATCAAGTGTTCTTGCCAGCCTGCCTTCCAACTTAAGCTTTTGGAGGTTTCAAGTAATTTTTATGTTCTCAACTAACCAAACATGATCCTGGCAGTATTGTTTAACTTTGTAGCACCGGAAAACTCGGAGTGACCACTCTTAATATTATCCTCCCACTCCCCCAAAATTAGTTTGGTAACTATTTGGTGGAATCCCAGTGAATGTCTGAAAATGGAAGCTACTCTTGATATAGCTAACTTGGACTTGGCTTCATGTCCTTGGTTACATTCTTCTCTACTCCATCTGTTACAAATATGAGTTTATACCTAATATTTAAATATTTTAAGGAATAGATTACATTAAGATATTAACCGTGCTGAGTAAATGATGCAAATCTGAGTTGAGTTGAGGGCAAAATTATAAAATATAAGTCCTGGCGTGTACTCTGGAGCATGCATCTTGTATTATTGAATTACTAGTTTCATAAGGATTGCTTTTGAACATGAATGCTAGCTTAACTTTTGAAATGGGACTCTAATGTCGATTGTCGAGACCACCTCTGGAAAGGAAAATGTTAGGGACCTCAAAAAGTTCCCAATTTTGCACCCAACTTATGAGTCACGTATGCCATGTTTAATCTGTGGCCTCTCCTAGTCGCCTGGTTAGTTGATGTGATGTCCGGCCAAGCAGGTGCTTGATACATAAGTTGGGATGCGAAATTGGGACAAGGTTTTGGGATTCGTAGCATTACTCTCTTAGAAAAGGAAAGGTGGATTCTTTCAAAGTTGGTTGGAGGGATACTGTTTTGGACACTGCAGTGGATTGCTAGCTAACCGTCCAAATTGAACAGTATGTTGTGACTATCATGAGTAAAGTTCATTCAAAGATATCTAATATTAGTTCTCGTGATGTTCAGGTTGTTGTAGAGGTGCTGCGTGGTGATCACATAGAGAAGATCCCAGTAATCCTTGAACCAAAGGCGGATGAGTCATAATTCCTCAAATGAGGTCAGCTTGTAAAGTCTTATTCATCCAGAGAGATAGCCTGTATATTTTTTGTGTTATTTGTGGTTCCATGATATAGGCTCTTGTACATAATCTAGCTTGCTGTGCTAACTTCATCTTAAAAATATACATGTCAATGTGGCAATACTGTACAGGTGCCTTCTTCTATTCTGTAGTAACGGTAGTATTCTCATCCACGCGTCACTCTGCTAGCAATATGATGGTGGTAGCTGTATTATACAGAAAGAAGTACCACTTGAATCAGTTTACATGATATGAAATTTTTTAGTAAGCTGCGTGATCTTCTAAATGAAATAATCTATGAAGACTACAGTTTGGATGAAATTGTACTCCGTCATGCATGATTGCATGTGTGCAAGCAGCACTGAAGTTAATAAAGGGAGTTGAAATGTGTATTGAGTATCACTAACAAGGCCAGTGCTCGCATGCACCATAAGCCAACATTTTATCAGGCCAATGCTGTCACCCACCACCAAGTCAACACTTGAATAGGCCAGTGCTGACATGCACCATCAAGTCAACATTGAGCTGGTTGTTGCTGCTAACATAGACTTTTCGAAGCAGATTCACTTGGCTCAATAAGGTTTAGGATTCAGTTCTAACTTCTAAAGGTTCAGGATTCAGTTCTAAGGGACTGTGTTCTATTTCATATTTCTTTGGTGTTCGTGTTCGTTGCATGCTTCTTTCTCGTTTCTTTTTCTTAGTTGGGCATTTCCTTTTACTTATTAGGCCAGAAAGCAAATTGGTGCCGTCAAGTATATACTTACTCTCACCTTGGGTCTGGAGTTTCAAAATGTCCTACATGTCCTGACCTACATGTTTTGGTTAGATGAGTACGTGCCCTGACGTACTGTACGTTACTTTTTGCCATATACCTTGCTAGCTTACTCCAGAATCCAGATTTTAGATTTTTGACCAATGAAAATTAGTTTTAAGTGAGAAACAACAAATCAATAGTTAAAAGAAAAGTTGAGAAAAAGTCAAGTGGTGAACTTTGCTTATTTATGTTTGAATTGGTATTTTTCTTATATGAATTTTTCTGATGCTGCAGATGTTCTCAAACAACATCCTTGACATCACTTATTGGGAAAATCTATTTTGATTGCATTCTTTGCACCATCTATTTTACTTCAACGCCTCAAGTTATCTAAAACTTTATCATATTTGTTGAGGTCATAATACCGAAACTACCTTATTTTGAACAATTTGTTTGTGGATTAATTAAGGAGAGAGCATCAGATTTGTTGCAAACCCTGGATAAATTCATTTAAGATTATTAAAAAAAAAAAAATTTCCAAAGTACTAACATTTTAATTCAAACAGAATAGGTTAACATGGGGGCATTTCTTGGGGTTTGCTAGGAACAACCTGTCGGAGTGAATTGAATTAAGCTAGAGAATCATATCTTCTGATATTTTCCCAGCTCACTTGAACAAATCCTTTAGGTACTTTTCTGCTACTACTACGGCAAGCTTCAACTGAGCAGTATAAGTGGGTGATGCGCTTGAGATAAACATGGGTGGGTGGCTTCTGATGGACCGCTAGGACCCTCTTGACAACATAATGATTTGTGATAAACCCATCTACTGTGGACGAGCCCTTCGGACCTATTATTGGCACGAGTGATGCGAATCCTTTCCTGAGGGAGGGCATAAGTCTTTTTGTTTGAATATGCATATGTATGAAACTCAAAGAACGAAGAGAAATCGAAACAAAGACATTCAATTTTCAGGAATTGTTAAAATGTCATTGAAACCCCCCAAAAAAAGTTGCAGATTGCCCAGTTGACCGGTTGAGAGAGAAACAAACATTTGCAGTTGTATAAACTAGGCACTCAAGTCGAGGATCACTTCTCAAAGTCTCACCATCGACCAACAAAAATAAAGACTAGAACTGTTGAGGTATTTCCTGATCTCTACAGGTTCACGCGGCCCTACGCTCTCCGATGCCCCTAATAAGATGGCCAAATTCCTACTCAACTAATCCTAACAGTCCTCAAAATTGAAATAAACAAAACAATAAAGACGACGAGAACTGTTGAGGCATTTCCTGATCTCTACAGTCTCCAGTGCCAAACCAAACTCCGACTAAAAACTAATCCCAACTATCCCCAAATTGAAATAAACAAATGTAAAGCATTGAAATATTAAAATCCTACTAAAATGCAATGCGCTCAGGAACAGAACACATTACACATATACCAAGAAAAATAAAAATGCCTTGGCCGATCCACATATAGTTTTCTTCAACTCAAATGCACTCAAGACTATGTCCACGCATACCAGGAAGCAATTGAACCTTTGCAAAAAGGAAACGGCCACCAGGCACTGACAAAACTTTGGACACCCATTGGAGCAACCACTTTGACACTAACAAATTTATTTAAATCCCTCAAATCTCCTGATCAACATTGTGCTGACAACCATCCACAAACCACCCACCAATCTAGTGAAATCGGGATTTAAATCCAACAAAGTAGTGAGGATGCAAACTATACAATTTTAATTTAGCCCAACCACCACAAGGGCAACAACTGCCTAAGCTCAAAATAAAGACTACATGCTGGTGGATTGAGGAGAGAGAAAAACGACAGGAAATGTTTTGCTTACGAAACATTAGCAAATGTATTCGTGATTTGTTTTCAAAGACGAACAATCTCATAAATAGGTTATGAAAGCCCATACGCTTCCCTTATGACACACTTTAGCATCCTTGTTTCGAGAAATTATCATTTCCACCCCTACTAGGGTGAATCCCCACATAAAACAGTTTCTAAAAAGTGGGTGCATAAATGTGTGCTTAGAGCAGATTTTTTTTGGGCCCTTTGTATGATTTTTGGTGATGGATATATCAGCTGCTTCAAATTTCAGTTCCAATTTCTCAAGGGGAAAAGAAAAATACTAAGTAAAATCTTTTATTGGTTAAAATTAGTAAAGATTGGGGCCAAAGTAAAGTTGCTCTCATTAGCTATCAGGCTTGATTTAGTCAATTCTATCACAGTTGTCTCCTTAATAGCTTTGTTTTCATTAACTACTCACCAAATTCAAGAAATTATTCAGTTTTGAGTCTTGCACAGTTAACGTGATGCGGAATTATGTGATATTTTTCGTAACGCTTTTGGAGGTTATCTCATCCACAGGTTTCTTCATGGATGATGGATTGGAGATAAGGTTGCTTATCTCTTCTGCATGGGTCTGTTTGACATGACATTTATATGAATTTTACCTGGAAAGTGGAAAGGGGGAGGAGGGGTGACTGACAAATAACTAAGTCAGTCCTTGTATCCATATTAAGCTTAGCTTACCTTATTCGAATATAATAATATATCTGATCCGGATTTATCTCCCAACTTTGATTGAATTCCAGCTTATGTACTTAATTGCGTTACTCACTTAGTTTGTAGGATTTAACGTACGTAATTAAGAAAAATCTAGCACAAAAATAGGAAACTGAGAGCCGAATTTCCATGGAAAAACTAGTGCAAGTTCATCTGAGGTCGTCAAGATGTACCTCCGAACTCCCTCCAGTGTTCGATTAAAGACCTGTGTTAAAAATCAGAACACACACACCTCAGAGCGTGGGCTTGTCTGTAGACTTGTTGCATTTATTTTGTTTTCCTTTCACTAGGCTTATGACCTGTTACCCTCGTTTCAACGTCTCTTATCAAATTCCAGTTCATTATTTTCAATCAAGATTAGAGTCCTAAGGTTGTTGGCCAGGTTTCTTGTTAGCCTTTGCACATAGTTTTCTGAAACAATGCTTGGACTTGTTATTTTCTGATAGAAAACAAATATATTTACTTAGCTATGTTTGGCTACTCAATGCCAAGCTTTAGAATTGAAATTTGATAAACAAATTGAGCTCCACGAAATTCAAACTGATCTTCTAATTCCAATTCCAACTCCAATTCCTTGATCTAGAATTAAGCATCCAAACATAGCATTAGTAAATTTCTAAAGACTTGGATTGGACTTTGTACCTTCACCAAGTGTTATGGCTTTTGGTAGTTAGAAGCTAGTATACTTAGTAGATGGTACAGTTCTTTGTGGCTCCAATATTGTATTGCATCCATTATCGGGAAATATTGTTGAAAGATGGAGGAGTTATATTTTTCCCGTATAGGTAAAAGAAAGAAAATAAGAAACACGAGGGCGAGCACGTAGAAGAACATATACTATACTATTCAAAAGGAAGGACGGCGTTCCATTCTGATAGAAATAAAGAGGGATACTTGTCTCTACATATAAAAACCAGATCATGGTTTCTACATTATTAATGCAGGGAGAGCCTCATTCCTTTTTGCAGGAAGAGAATGATTATAGCTTCCAATGCAGTATTGTGGCCACATCTTTTACCTAGCAAAAACGAAAAATTGCAGTAACCATTTCAATTACCTTATCACACAAAGTAGCAACCACCCTTTTGTAAATTTTAATTAACTGCTCTTCAAAGGCAGATAGATATACAAAATGAGTACAATCCCGACGAGGAAAATGAAGTTAGGGTAGGGAGAGGGAGAGGGAGAAGGAGAAGGGGAGGGGGAGGAGACCAAAATTCTTAAGACGGGTGGGTAACTCGTAGTAGTACTAGAGAATTTCATACAGAGGTAGATGGAGATAGGCCGAAGTCAAGGCTCCAGAGCTCGAACGTTCCATTGACAAAATCATAGTGAGCACCCTTCAAAGCCAATGTCTTCTTCACCAAACCCTCTCTCACGAATGGGTAAGTTAGCAGATTGCCAAGTGATACATTCACCGCTTCCTGCATTCGTTTCATATTTTCATTACACAGATTTTTATTAAAAATTAAAAAGAAAAAGCAAGGAACTAAGGAAGCTCAAGCTTACCTTCTCACAGGAAACGCATTGAGAATCAAAAGTTGCACTGCCATTCTCTGCTAGCACCTTCTTCTTAGCAGGGGTACCGATTTTGACCCAGTCTTCAATGAAATCACTACATATTTGAATCAGACAGAAGAATTTATGAACTTTGCTCCACTAGATGAAATGAAACCAAGGATAGACAAGTCCGTAATGGAAGAAAAACTAGGAAGATACATATATAGATAAAAGAAAGGGTCTTACGTAGAGGTAGGTCCTTCGTCTGGGAAAGACATGAGCCCCTTAATCCCACCGCAGCTGCTATGACCAATAACCAGAATCTCCGACACCTGGAGGGAGTACGACGTTTAGTTTGAGGACAAAAATGGAAAGAAAAAACACTCGGAAGTAAGTTTGTTTCGTTTGTTTTTTTACCTTGAGATGGAGCACAGCATATTCAATAGCAGACCCTACTCCTGCGTATTTAATCTGTTTGCATTTGCAGGTAGTTTAGAACCAGGTTGTGGTTGAATTTATCGAGAAACCGAAACAATGAAATTCTGTGGGGAAACTGACCTTATCGAAGGGTGGCACCAAGTTGGCTACATTTCGGACCACAAACGCCTCTCCCGGTTGGAAATCCAGAATATGGGATGGGCACACTCGGGAGTCAGAGCATGCAAACACCATAAACTGGAAAATTCAAGCAGTAGAACCTTGCATACATGAGAAAGTCATATCTAGCATTCTGATTAACATTTCGACATGTTTATATATATACCTTGGGGGCCTGGCCTTTGGCAAGTTCACCGTACAAGGCCGGATTTGTTCTGTTACACATAGGCCACAAAACAAAATCGAAAACGTTAGAAATAAGAATCCTTCTTCTTGTAGCAATATACTACCTCTGTCCCAAAAAGTTTTTTTTTTCCAAAATAATTGTCGTTATAGGATTTCAAGAAACATTTGGTCACATTTTGCCAAAACTGCCCTTATCTATTACTTTCATTCAAATAGTTGGTAAGAAAAAAAGAGAAAAATACCCCTACAACTTTTCTACAATAAATAAACTTAAATAAGGGTAGATCAGTATTTTTGAAAGCTTCTTTAATCTGTGTGTAAATTATTAAAACGACAATATTTTGGGACGGAGGTAGTAATAAATAACAGTATATATAGTTTTTAATCTGTGATCACTATATATTAAAATAGGGGATGTGGAAAAATGAAAAAGTAGGTTTCCTGTGAGACCATTTTATAGTTCCTGATTCGTAATACGGAGTCTCACACTCTCACAGCTCAGCCCACTAACCTACCGTCTTAATAACAGAAAATATCCGTAAGACGATCTTTTCTAAGTTTTTGTCAAAATGAAATTAGTACGTACACATATTTCTCGGTTTTAAATTTGATGAAGCCGGATTTAATCCTCTCAATGGCGTTGAAAACTTTGGGATCAGTCGTTGCTTCAGCTGATGAAAGCTCAGCTGTGATTTTGTCAAGTTTTGCTGCAGCAACTGGTCCTAGCTCTCCCTTCTCACTGCATCCATGCATCAAACATATATTCCATATTCGTTAGTACAGTACGTATATATTTATATATTAAAAAACAGACCAAAATACCCTTCAAAATTCATGTTAAATACTCGTACTGTTTAATCATTCGTGTTCTTTTCTACCTGAGAAGTTTCTTCAGTCCTGCAATGGCTGCCTCGTACGATTCAGTTCCCATATTTCCGTTCTGCAAAGTTTCTTGCACTTTAGAAGCAAATAAATATATATAACCCGGGATTAAAGAAAAATGTTACAAGTATGAAAATCCCGTAGTACGTGGTCACGTGCAAAGTCTTTCTTCTTTAAGAAAGCAGCCAGATAGTCACGTGGAATCTACCTTCATTTTGGTGACATGTATACGTGGTGGGATAACTATTTCATTACCATTTATGCATATGCATTCATTAATAATGTGGTTCATTTTGATTGGTTTTTGTAAATGTGTGTGTGTGTGTGTGCGTGTCAGTTGCTCCTTGCTAACGGATTCATGAGTGTGCGAGAATGGAGAGAGGATTGATGTAACGTAACGTAATGTAACGTACCCAGGTAGGGGTGATGATGGGAGCAGGGGTAGCTAAGACGGGCTCGTTTCGGATAAGTCTGGGAAAAGAAGTGTTGTTGCTAGCTGAGGAGGAGGAGGAGTTGCTGCTGCTAAGGGTTGCAAAGACTCGTAATGTAGGATTTGAAGATCTCTTGAGGGAAGCTTTGAAGGGAGAAAGAGAGGTAAGGCACCAACCGTTAATTGTGGCGGTCGACATTGGTCGCTCTTCTATTGGTTCCAACTTGGCCTTCTTATACTAACTATTGGATAAGGGGACACCAAACGAGAGCTTCATATCCAATATTATATTAACCTTTTCTCTTTTTTTCCAAGTTTTCCTCTTTGGACATTTCTCAATATAAACACAACCATAAAAACGGTTCTTGAATCAATAACATGAATTTTACGAAAATTAGATATTTATAAAATTTATTAACAAAATACATTTATGCTAAACATCCATAGAATTTGGATATAAATGCATCATCAACACGCATTAGAAAGCAAGTTATTCTATCGTACATTATTTAATGTTTATTTTAAGTATATTATGTTGATAAAATTCTATAAATATACACGTAGTAACATTATTCAGGAGCCGTTTGGTAATCATGATTAAGGCCGAATAGGATTAATAAGCTGGATAGTCTGATATTGTTTGGTAATCATGATTAAGGCCGAATAGGATTAATAAGCCGAATAGTCTGATATTTGGTACGTAATAGGCGGTCGGGACTAATAGCACAAGCTAACCAGATAAAGTCCTTATCCCCTCGCTAATAATACCTCGCTAATAATACCAAGGGAGAGATGATATTATTAGCGCCCTTACTAAAAAAAAATTGTGACTAATATTTTTAATTTCAAAATTACCCCCATTGATAAGTGATAATTAATAGCGAAGGTGCTAATAGTACTGAGATTAATAATACTGCTTAATTATTCCTACTCAATTACCAAACAAGACCTGAGTATTATCATTATACAATTAATGTGCGGCCCAATGCATGGGTGGAATACAATTGCTGTTTGCCACGTATGCTGGTACAATGAGAGATGAACATGGTTATGGTTATGGTGATGGTGATGGTGATGGGGATGGGGATGGGGATGGGGATGGATGAGGAGGATGGTGTTATTGGGCGACGCGAGTGTGAGGTTAGAAATTAAGGTTTAACCAGCGGGTGTTGTGAGGTTGAAAATGGATAATGACTGGGTGGAGGAGTTGGAATGAGGAGTGAAGAAAGGGTGGGGGAGAGAGAGACATGATTGACGCAGATAAGGTTTTCTATCTCTAACATCTTGGTTATGGCCGAGTGCACAAGTCCTTGGCTGGCCTGGGTTGGGTTGGGCTCAAAATAAAGGGTGAAATTTGGCCGGTCTCATTTTATGAATTTTTAATCGCTTTAGTATCTTATATTATTTTTAAACTGACAAAGACATTTTTATGGAGAAATATCATCTATTCCTTTAAGAATTCGAACAGACATACGATGCATCGTAATTCCTATTCGATGCATCGCTATTCTAAATTAATGCATCGCGATTAAATTTTAGTGCATCATCTGTAACATAAGATGCATCGTGTACAACAACGATGACAAAGTTGTTGGAGGAGTACACGGTGGTGATGGCAAGATCAATGGAGCACGTGTTGGTTGTGAGTTGTTTCCTTTGCCTTTCTCCAGGCGCCTTCGTCTCCTCATCCTCCGCTCCCTTCTTCACTTGTCTTCTTCTTCTGAAGTGGGTTGGGGGTTAGACGAGGAGAGAATCATTCTTTAGTTTAGGTTGTTAGGGGATATTTTAGGAACAATTTATTTATTTATTTATGAAAGTGGACTTTAGCAATTCGAAGAAAAAAAACATTTGAAAATTCATAAAAATGTAACGACCCGTAATTTTCACAAAATCAATGGAACATAAACAGGCTAATACCCACCTTGGGCCTCATATATACTAAAAGAAGTGGAACCTCTCCATTTGTTACCCTCACGTTTTGATAAAATGTGGGCGGTAGTAATTAATCATATATAGTTGAGTGTGGAGTATTTTGGTTTTCAGGAATACTACAATATAATGTACATATACATAGTATTGAACTAGCAATATTGTATATTGTCAAAAACATTGTTGGGGTGAAGGAAGCTCCATCATATCAGTAGTAAGTTGGGGCGCTATTGACCAAAACCGTACCTAAGGAGAGAGCAAAGAGGTGCTCAGAAAGAAACTGTGGCTATTGGAATTTCCATCTTTGATTATCTAATGATCATTCCTTTCCCGTACTTGGCGATGAAGAAATTCCGGAAATAAGGTGTAGTCAACACCAAGGATTGAAAAACTTGTTGCTCAACTACCGAGAGATTCATAAATAGTTGTTTATTATTATACTCCCTCCCTCCCGTTCTGAATAACTATCATATTTGATCTGACATATAGATTATAAAAAAAAAAAAGATACTTCTTTAATTTCTAAACTATTACTTGACACATAGATTAAAAAAAAAAAAAACTCACTCCATTCCTAAACTAGTCAAACTCACATATATATATATATATATATATTAATCTTTTTTTAAAAATCATAGAATACATAAAACACATAATTTGTAATTCTAGAAAAGTAGTATGAAGTACGTGTTTTATGATTTCAAAATATATATATATATATATATATATTTATACATCAAAATTTCATTTGGAAAAAAGTCTTTTTAATTCAAAAAAATCAAACAAGACAATAACTTAAGAACAAAAGGAATAAATGACTATTAGGATGGTGTGTTTTTTTTTTTTTTTCAAGAATACTCATGTGAGAGTACGGTCCATAAATTAAAGTGAGAATCAAATCAAAGGTAAAAATGTCTTTTATAAAAGAAAAGTTTAGAAAATGGACATTAAAAAAAAAAAGGACCAAAAAGAAAAACAACACAATTATTCAGGAATGGAGGAAATATATCTTATCTCGAAGTTCAAGCGTTTCCAAATACGAGACGTTCAAACTGAATCAAACACGAGGACGCTCACAAGGCAGCTGCATTAGACTATTTAGCTAGCTATATATAGATCGATGATACAATTAATTAATTTCCCATATTGGCAACGATCGAGTAATATATACATATTTATTCTCAAAAATAAAAAAGAAAAACAAAGCCCCGTGCGTCAATTGGAACTTGAAACAGAAATATAAAGTTTGGACGAGAGAGAGAGAGAGAGAGAGAGAGAGAGAGAGAGAGAGAGAGAGAGAATTAATACTAATAAGGAGTGGAGAAGAGGGAGGGGGAATGGTAAGTAGTTAAATATGAATATGGAGACGACTTGGTTGTTGTTGAAATGACGACATAATGATAATGGAAAATAGATTTGATTTTATTCACAGGGCTATCACAGTTTCTTCATGTCCACATCCTTTTCTCTCTTTTTTCTAGTATAATATACAAATACTACTAAATAAAAGCTACAGAATTACCAATTTCAAATCCTAAAAATTGAATTTAAAATTCAACTTTTAAACTAACAATTCCAATCCTAAAGTTTGGAACATATACTCCTCCGCCTCATCCTCATCATCGATTCAAATAAATTAATGATTACATAGTACAGTAGTATGTATCAATTACTTAGATTGATCACGGTTTCTCTTTCTCTATTAACTCAAAACGATTGAATTTTTCATGGTAGTAAGTACATACTCCTTTCGTTTCAACCAAAGAGTACAGACTTAAAAATAAAATTTGACCGACGATATATATAAATTTAATGTACGTAGTGTAGTATTTAGTGAATGAGATTTTATTTCCGAAAACATAATTAAAAGTATGTTAAAATTTTGATTTGATTTGGTACTTTTAAAAATGAAAAGTGGATTCTTAGATTTGAACGGATGTATTGACTGGTAATTAAGAAACGAAGGAAGAAGACCAATTTAATTTGGAAGGTTCAGCAAGAGATTAGAAATTATAACAAAATGGAGCAAAGTATAACAGGTTTTACAATAATGTTAAAACTATATTCTATCTAACTAAAAGACGACACATAATAAAAGGTTGTTGACATTATGTCGACCCCTTTTTTAGTTCTAGATCGAGCAATGTTGTCATTTTAAAAATGCAACCAAGAAAACAACAAAGAAATGTTTGATCTACTTTGCAATCAAGGACAAGACTTGAAACCACCATATCAAAAAAGAACACACACTCCAAATGGAATGCTATACATATTTGAATGATGGCAGACGGGAGAAACCTTTAATTGGCGTGTAATTGAGCAAGGACAGGTGAAAAAAAAATTTTAATTAAATTAAATAACGAAAAGGTTGATTTAAAAGAGTTTGATTTGTTTTTTATATTAATTTTGTTTTTAGAAAAAAGAGTTAAGGATTTTTTTTTTTAAAATAGAACGTTGCAAAATAAAATAGTAGACTTTTTTTTTAACGAAAGAGATAATGTAATGTCCCAAGGCAGGCAGGCAGGCAGGGTTATTCATTAAGTATTATTGTACAAGACTCCTGACCTAGTGGTAAACAAATGAATCGTCACCAGAAAGAGGTTTCATAAACTGTAGATTTATTTATTTATTTTGCATATTACAACAATTAACCCCACATTTCACACTACCTTTAATTTCCCATCCAGCCGGCCGATCTAACTAACATCCCCTGTTATTACAATAGTAATCAGCATTGAGTTGTTCCTGATTGATGAATTCAAAACAATAAAGTTTGTTATTCATGGATATGAGCTTGAACCTCTCAATAATGCTCGCAAACTCTTACTTTACCAACTACACTACAAAATCCACGACTCAGAAGATAATTTTATTATTGATACAGAAAATTTTTGATTCACTTGCCCATTTTGAGCAGGTAGGTTGACAGCAGTATGATAATCATTGATGACAGAGTTGGTGATACACTTGGGTGGTTTTTGTTGCCAGCCTTTCCAGGTGCTTCAGCAAAGCAATCTTTAATAATCGTGGAACATTTGATGTTAATGAGGATGGTGTTCCATCAATAATGCAGCAAGGCAGTTTAGCGTTCATGAGCCTAGGTTTAGAATCGTACCTTGAAGAATGATGTTACTCTACTGCTCCCTGAGGATTCTTTAAGTAGAGATGGCAACTAATGGCTCTGCGACAGACAAGAGGCCCTTGACAATGTGGAAACGGGCAGTGATACAATTGAAATGAACTCTTGGAATACTATATGCGCAAATGCAATCATTTGGGGGCCAGCCTAATAGGACAAATGGAGAATGCAATACATCGAGCTGCTTTTGCCAGCATAAATCGCTCATTTTCTGTCAATGGTCTTTCAATCACCTTCAGAATGTTAGCATCCTAAAACAATGAAAGTTGAAGCATCATCAGGACTGATTTATAAGTACATGTTTGTTTCCATGTACACATTGATGAAAACATTTATCGAGAAATTCAGTAAGAAATATGCAACACTTACCAATTTTCATATTCAATTGCAGGAACTAGAAAGATCCACGTGGATAACAAGATATAAAACTAACAAACCAGATTTCGGGAGGTTGAAACATTTTTGTGCAATGACGAAAAAGAATGAGTCATCAAAACAATGAGCAGGTTCTAAATACCATGTTGAAATGAAAGCATGATGGTAATTTATGAAAGGGAATCATATCATCTTTCTTGATAATCTAAAACAGGGAGCAGTAAAAGGCACGTGTACCTTCTTTTGCGGTTGAACAGAAGGCCTCACACTGGCAGTGTCACCAACCACAATTACATTGTTAAGATTGCCATGTTCATCCCTTTCTGTTGGTGAAGAGGTTGAATGCCTCCATTGCCCATTAACAATGAACTTATAATAGTACCTGAAATGAGGTAAACCAGATTGAACTTTATTTTTTCTCTTTATGTAATGCAGCTAATGCTTGTCAGTTATCAATCAGAATGCTTTTGAAAACTAAATAGGCAACCTCATGCGACGAGGTGTAGAAGAAAGACGTAAACATCCCTTGATACGTTTCTACGGTGTACAAGCACAAGCAAGACAAATCAACAGGCATGGCAGGGTGGACTAAGGTGGGGCCACTGGGTGGTGGTGTTGTGATCCTTGTTATGAGCATCCAACCCAGACTGAGCTCAAGCTATGAACCGTGGTTGGGTGCAGAACTGATTGTAAGAAAAAGAGCAACATGGGTGGTAGCCTAGCTAAAGCAGAACTACTTCAACATGTTAAATGTGTTTAACCGCAAACCTAACGGTCATGACAGACAACATTTTAACCGAGTAAATTTAGATAATCAAAGTATGTCAGTGATACAACTATGTTGTGGTTGTACATGTTACCATAGCAATGTATTGGCAATATTTACTGAACACTGTCTAATGTTAAGAGAATGAAGTCAGTTCACTACCATGCCTGTCTGGTGCTTGGTGATAAAGTTGAAAAGCTACATAGAAAAGCTCTGACATTGAGAAGCTACAAAATTTAACTTATTTAACTTCTCAAAAGTAGACTTTCATAGAGATACATTAAATGCATAAGCAACTTTTCTACCGCACCACCAAACGCCAAAAAACTAAAAGCAACTTTTTCATCGCACAATCAAACACCCCAATAATGAGAATTGTATTTGGTACAAACAAATTAAATCACAGAAGTTGAGAAGTTATTCCCAATCACACCAACAGACAAGGCCTTAGGCATTAAAGCAGAAGGCAAGTAACTTACTTCCCTTGTGAAAGTCTAACATCAACTTCATATCTTGGGCCACCCTTGCGGACTGCTCTAATCGGTTCTTTCCAGTTTCCAGTAAAATCACCAACCAATTCGACATCCTCCCCCTGCATTTGCAAAATATAGTAGCAAAAGTGAGCATTATATGAATGCTTTGCGGTCCAAATTTCCTCAGCAATAGCATACTCTCTCGTTAATATTAGATATTCTACTTATTGGCCTTCGAATCATGATATTATGTTATATGTTTCTTTTAGTAAAGTTTCCCAAATATATATAAATTCAATTCTAGTATACACTCTACTATGACCACTCGTGAGAAGGGCTATAGCTCTTTGTATTATCACAGGAGAATCTCACTTTCTACCCTAGTATATTCCATCCGTTTCAAAGGGTAAAGAAATATTAAAAATCATAACGTACTTTCACTTTTCATATAATTTTTTTATTACAATATGGTTACATTTTATTTGTATGAGGTAAGAGCAACAAAATGTTTTGAAGAAAAAAAATTGAAAAAAATAATGAGAAGTTAAGAGTTTAATTTAGAAATGACTCTTTTTTGGGAGGAGACAATGAGCATGATTCTTTTTATGAGATGGAGAGAACAGATAAAAATACAAAAAAAAAAAAAAAAAGAAGTGAACCCTAGTTGTACAAATCAGCATACGAAATTAGCTTGTAAAATAGTATACCCTTTGTCCCAAAGGAAAGAAAAAATAGATTTGCATTTGACAAGTTAAGCTTTTTAATATCGTACACTGCGTCTCTATGTATCCGTTAAATTGCAATTAAGTTACGTACTTTTTTTGTGTGGCACGTTAGATAAATATTATATCTTCGAAAAATAAATAAATTAGAGAAGCTTAAATTTTAGAAATGGGACTCTTTTTTTCAAACAAACCAAAAATAAAAAGTGTATTATTTTATTTTAGGACAGAGGGAGAGTAGCAAAAGAACAATTGGGTAAAAAGTTATGTATTAAGTATTACTCCCTCTGTCCCAAAATAAGTGTCCCTTGTTTTGACACTTTTTTGTCCCAAAATGAGTGTCCCTTTTTGTCTGAAGTTAATAAAAATCCACCTTTACTATCTATCATGTTTCAAGGTGGAGTTGTAACACAACAGTGCGACACCAAGGACATTCATGCATGTACACCAAAATGACCTAAAAATTAACTTCCTTAAATTTTGCAAAATACTAAAAAAAATACTATTTTCGGGACGGAGAGAATAATACATTCTAACTTTCAAAAAAAAAATATTCGAAACCCCTTTCTGCATCTCCTTTCTTGCCAAATATTTTCCCTCTCTCTTTGAGTAATACTTCAAAAAATTATACAGGGGCCACTACCTCAATTCACCCTTAAATCATAGCCAGAGGTACTGCATGCTCACATATTACTCAATGGAGCAGAGGGGCCATGGCCCCCCTTGGCCTTATGCTGCCTCCGTCCCCTGATAAACGCCTTCCCGTCTCTGCATCATTTCTTGTGGAAATGCAAAAAGGCACGACTTCAACTCAAGTCCCCCAATATGACGTCTTACTGTGAATGCTTTGCATTTTGATTTTTAAACATACTAAGGGCAATTTTGGGAATGTCAAATTGTGAAAACATTTGGTAATATTATAGTAGTAGAGATTAATCTGGACTCGAGCAATTTTGGAGTTCAATTGCCACTTCCCCTAATATAGAATGAAACCAAATAGGAAATGTATTCAGGAAGGGTTGAAGGCGCTTATAACCTCATGTCCATTCCACACAAAGGTCACAGCATGGGTTGCAGGTCCGTCATGTTTGCCATTTTCCACCATAGCTATGAGATCCCATGTTGCCCAGGCAATGGCTGGTCTGCATTTAAGTTACCATAGCTTTATTAATTCCATTAGACTAAAATAAATATGTGCATTATAGCCTAAAATAGTAGTCATAATCCATGCTTTTATGTCTAAAAATCAAATCATGTTTTCTTGGTTTGCAATGTTAAGACCAATAAATGCAAATATGAGGAGAACCTGTCAGGCTTGCATGTATGCAACCCAATAACGAAATTGTAGGCCGCTTGAAGGGAAGTATCTGTAATCCAGTGTACATATGCAATCACACAAGCAGGGGATCGATCAAAACCGGTTGTGCAAGTGACATAAACGCGATGGGTTTTTTTCAGTAAGCGCAAAAGAAGGCCCACACAGAATGGAAGTTTCTTTCTCATATCAAATGAATCTATCTCCCTGCAAAAGAATCAAAAGCAGGCGTGCTTAGCCATTGATATCTGAAACAAGCTAGGAAGCAGCAAAGGTCATAGAAAGTTGTTATCTTGTCATTCATTTCTGATGCAAGCATAGATAAGCACATTATATTTGGCCATGAAATTAAAAGTGGAGACAACACTCCTTAACAACAGATGGAGCCAAATATCGAGGCGCTCAGTATTATACTATTAAGTTTAGCAACCAACCACTGTGCAAGTTTCATGCGCTGTACAAGTCAATGAGGGTATTGACTTGCACTCCATATGTGAAACTAAGGTGAAGATTTGAATAGGCAAGTACAGATGTCACTGTTAAACAAAATCCCGATAAAATCTCAACAACGTATATTACCTGATAGGATAGTTGATCATAAGGATATTGTTCTGCTGGCATGACTCGTTGATTGATTTTGAATTAATTCCCCAATTTTCTGCTTCGATTCCACTCTGGAAGTTTAGCACAGCCGTGACCCCCTGATTCAGAGATTCACCTCTATTAGAACCCTTCTCCTAGTTATATAAAGGTGTGAGAAGTTTAAAAATAGCAACTATCTACAAAAAGAATACTCCAACTACTTTTCTTAATAAACAGAACCGCCCAGGTCAACAATAAACAAGGTTCTAAAATACTTGCAAAAATAGATAAGTTGAACTGCAACAATTTTGAGCAAGGATCAAAAATTGAGTGCCAAATTGAGTATAAGGTGTGGAAGCACTTACTGCAACATTAGACAAAGTTTCCACATCGCCTTCATTTTGTATGCATGATCCCACATATATTTGCTCTGTGATCTAATAAGTAACAACCAGTACAAAGATCAAGAGCATGGTAATTGATAATTGTACAAACAAAAGTCTTTATCAACCAGGATAAACATTTTAAAAGAATGAAATACTTAATACCTAGGCTTAAATCAAGACCGAACGCAACTGAATGACATTTCATTCAACAAAGTCATCAATAGACAACCAAACCAAAAAGGTGAATAAATTGCAATATTATCAACGAAAGTAATGGTAAATAAATATGTCAAACATCACACCTTACTGTAGCGCATACCAAGAGAATGATTGTAGTATAGTTCCCCTTTAGAGCGTTCCAATGCTTTAACGTACTCCTCCAGAGGGAAGCTCCCATGTCCCCATTCACCTCCTGATTCTTCCTCAGAGAAAATAGTTACCAATTGGTTAACTTGCTCACCACGAGTGTTTTTCTGTGGTTGTTGCTTAGTAGCTTGTCCATTATGATTAATAAGAAAATTCCATCCTTTGGCAGTTAGAAACTTTGAGGAGAACGTCACAAACCCCGAATTTCCACTACCCTCAGAAGACGTTCTTAAGTTCGAAGTCAGTATTGTTTTGTTCCAAGTGGTAATAGGAACACGACCTCTATTGAATAACATATCAAGATCACTCATAAGATGAAGCTGATGTATCGGAAAAGGGGTGAAGGGCCTTTCAAGGACAAGACTACAAGGTCCAGATTTCTCCCTCATCATCTTTCTGTAGAGATCAAAGATGTAGATATAACCAAAATTGATATAGACAGAAACCGAGACAAGTTAAGTAATTCTAAGAACTTCAGAAATTTATTCAAAAATTCAAATACTCTGTATCACCGAAGTCCTTGATCTCAACAATTCTTCCGCCAGCTGATTCGCTCGCCTTCTTAAGAGTGTCTCCCACCATAATTATTCTAGATTTCTCCGCATTACCCTACATTACACCATCTACACTTCAAAACAATTTCAAAAATGGATTGAAAAGCACTTAATTGTCTTACAGAATCAAATATTTTGCAACTCGCAATCATTGAAAACAAAAACAATAATGAACAATTCATGCAAACAAAGATTACCAGAAACAAATGTGATTGGAAAATTAATAGTACTAACCCCTTTCTTAAGAGAATGAACGAACACTTTGCCATCAACCGAGAGAGCGAAACGAATCCCGAGAGGTTTCTCTAGAGTAATCATATACTCATTCAAATTCATCTTAAACGATGGATTTTTTGACGAAGGAGACATCGCATAAACCCTAGACAACCCTCTGTATAATCCTCTCTTTTTCGAAAAAGCAACTCCAACAGAGCCTCCATTGATCAAACACAAATCTCTTCCAAAAAATGTAGACAAAAATGAGCTATTTTCGAACTTCTTAGAGAAGATTTTGGGATATGGCGATTGGCCGCTGACAGCACTGTAAGTCGAAAGTTGCAGCGACGCCATTGAAGAATTCACAGGGAAGGAACCTTTGATTAGGGTTTATTGATGCTTGATTTGAGTTGAATTTTCATGTTTAGCTGATAAATCTATAGTTACATGAGATTTGTATTGTATTGTACATTGAGATTATAGAATAGAATTGATTGCTTTGAGATTTGAGCATTGGGTATGGGAAGCTGGAGCTGGTTTTCGGTTGCTGGATAATTAGAGAAAGAGAAGCCACAGAGTCGAGGTGGGAGAGAATTAATGCCACGTGTACTTACTGGCACCCGATTGCACGTGATTCTAGTGACTTTTTCTGAATACATTGACACGTGTGAATAAATATCTGCTCTGGTTCAAACGTTTCCGATTGGACGTACTAGGCCAATTAGCGATCGAGACGTTAAAGGTTGGCGCTACGTCCGTCCTAACGGGTCGCGAAATAGGAGTATTTATTTTTTGGACTACTAATACTGCAAATCTAATTTTAACTTTAATTGGCTTCGGTGTCATTATTAGATTACAAAAAAATATATAATATAATAATATTTTAAAATAATAAATTAATAAATTTTTATAATTTAAATAGTTTATTATATTTTTTATAAAAAATATAAATTAAATATTTTTTTTACATCGTTGTGTTATAATTTTTAACTTATTTTTCTCCAAATAAATATTATAATAACTCTACTTAGCAGTTCTTTTCAAAAAAATTGTTTATATTTCAGTAATATAACAATAAAGGTGTTTGATTTTGGACTAAAAGGTTGTTGAATTTCAGTAATATAATAATAAAGGTATTTGATTTTGAACTAAAAGGTTGTTGGTTTTATTTTCATGGTGTTTATTTTACGTATGTCCTAAATTTTTTATGACCTAATTAATATTACGCGGGCCGGCGAACCAGCCCTAATGGGCCGCGAGTTAAACGGTCCTGGCCAAAAAGCACTGATTTTAATCGAACTAAAAATATTGAACCCTAACCCTATTTTTTTTCGATTTAAACGGGTCAGTCTTACAAACCGTGACCCTTTTAACATCTCTAAATTCACAGCTCATAGTCACATAAGAGTATTTATAACAAAACTAGTTTTACACCCGGATCAATTAAGGCATAAACATTGCGAGAGAAAAGTTGGACGGTACCTGCCACCACGTCATTAGTTGCCCTGGCATCCCTGGCTGTCATAGCAAAGATGTATAGGGATGTGCGTCATACTTTCTGGTGGGAAAATATGAAACGAGAAATTGCAGAGTTTGTCTCCAAATGTCTAGTGTGCCAACAGATTAAAAGTGAACATCAGAGACCTGAAGGGTTATTACAGTCAATGCCAATTCCCGAGTGGAAGTGGGAACACATTACTATGGATTTTGTGGTAGGGCTACCTAGAACACTCAAGGGACACAATGCAATTTGGGTTATTGTGGACCGATTGACTAAGTCAGCTCATTTACTGCCATTTCGAATTAATGACTCGCTAGAGAAATTAGCGAAAATGTATATTGATGAGATTGTTAGGTTACATGGGGTTCTGTTTCAATAATCTCGCATCGCGACACAAGGTTTACATCGAAGTTTTGGGGTAGTCGAAAGCCCTCGGTACAAAGTTGAGCATGAGTACCGCGTTTCACCCATAAACGATGGCCGTCGGAAGAACTATCCAGACGTTAGAGGATATGCTTAGAGCTTGTGTTTTGGATTTACAAGGAATTGGGATGATCACTTACCGCTAGTAGAGTTTGCGTATAACAACGGCTTTCATGCCGCATTGGCATGGCACCATATGAAGCATTGTACGGAAGGAAGTGCCGATCACCTACTTGTTGGGACGAGGTGGGTGAAAGAAAACTTTGGGGCCGGTGTTGGTACGATTACGGAGAAAGTGCAATTAATAAGAAAGAGACTACTTACGGCCCAAAGTAGACAGAAGTCTTACGCAGATAAGCACCGACATAAACTAAATTTTGATATTGGCGACCATGTGTTTTTGAAAGTCTCGCCAACGAGAGGAGTCATGAGGTTTGGTGTTCGAGGTAAGCTCAGTCCGAGGTTCGTCGGACCATTCGAAATACTTGAACGGGTGGGAGAGGTAGCGTATAGACTTGCTTTACCACCTACACTGGCCGGAGTTCACAATGTGTTTCACGTATCTATGTTGAGGAAGTATGTCCCCGATCCGAGTCATGTGATTGAATTTGAACCGTTACGACTTCAAGAAGATCTTAGTTATGCCGAACATCCCATCCGAATAATAGATCGAAAAGACCAAGTTCTTCGGAGACGAACCATTCCATATGTCAAGGTCCAATGGAGTAATCATACAGAAAGGGAAGCCACTTGGGAGCTTGAGGAGGAGATGCGAGAGAAACATCCCGAACTTTTCATAGGATAAGGTGCTTAAGTTTAGAGAACTAAACTTCTTTTTAGGGGGTAAGAGTGTAATAACCCGCTAAATAATTTGTTAAATTGTAATAAATTTTTTTTTTTAGTATTATATTGGGCTAAAGAAATTTTTGGCCTATTTTCAGTATGTGATATTGGGCTAAAGACATTGTTACCACATTGTTATTATTTGGGCTTAAGACATTTTTGTCATCATATTATTTTGGGCTTGGCCCACTATTGTGTATAACACACACACACACAAAAAAAAAAAAAGGAAAGAAATCTCGATAGTGTTGTTTCTGGGAGAATGCATCATCAGTCAAAGGCGTTACACAAAACAAAAAAAAAAAAAAAATCTCGCCATTGTTGTATTTGAGAGTGACCGTCAAAATGGCTTGTGAAGATTCTGTTCATGGGGGTATGTTGGGGAGAGAAATCACCATTGAAGAAGGTTATAAAAAGGGGTTTGGAACAATGGTTCTCTACCAGAAATTTAGAGAACTGTGAGAGAGAGAGAATTGTGAGAGAGAGAGCAGTTGAGTTGGGTCTCGGAAGAAGGAGGATTGGTGACGAACGGAATCTTCGTCGAACGGAATCGTTGGAAGGAATTGTCGATTCGAGGTAAGGTTAACTCGTACCAAATTTCTATTCAGTGTACAATTGTTTATGATACATGAATTCAGCAAATAATATCAGTTTGGAGTAAAGGAGTATATATTTTTCTTTTATGTTGGATGACACTGTTTTAAAAAATAAAAAAAAATGTTTTTGAAATTTTAATTTAAATGGCTGATATAGTTTTAGTTTTTGATAAGTGTATACCATTAGTGTAGGTAGTCAATTTAGTGGATTTATTACATTGTTTGGATTTAAAAACAAAAAAAAAAAAAAACAGAGCACCAACAGCTCTGTTTTGTGCGTGACGTTGAAGACGATCAATTGCCTAGTTTACATTCTGACCCTTCTCGTTTTCTTGGTTTAAAAAGTTAGTCCTCATCTTTATGAAATTTCAAATTGATCCTCATACTGTTTTTAGTTAAATGAAAAAGATAATAAGAATCCCAACTTAACAGATTACACCCTTTCTGTTTAGACTTGCTGAAAAGTTGACAAAAAAATTTTTTTTTCTGAATTTCCATAAAGACCCCTTATGTTCTAAGAAAAATAATAATAATAATAATAATAATAAATAAATAGATAAAGATAATAACTTTAATATTATATTTAATTCATACGAGCTCGAATTGAAGTAATTCTTGAGCCTACTTTAGGTATTTACCAATGTATTTTCTAATAAATAAAATTTGTTTAACGTGTATAAGATTTGGAAAAAATTTAATAAGTATTTGTACAATACTTGAATCGATTAGAATTAATAATATATTTTGACATATAAAATTAAATACTATCTTAAAAAGACTTTTACTAATATAGTATCTAGATTAGCATACAAGTGCAATTAAGACTATATTTTATTTGGTACAATCATAGTTAGTAACTAGTGGTGTACTTGTGATGAATTTTAGATTCGAACAAGCGCGTGTGACGATTTTTATTCGCTAAGCATATCGAGGTAAGGGATCATACCTCTTTTAAGTATTTGAACTCTATTTTCATTCGATAGGCTTCCGCTATATTTTGTTGTCATTAAACGTCATTGTATACGTTATGCCCGGCACTTATGCCGGTAGTTGTTTTGAACTCCGTCGTATCATTTCGTTCTCACTCCATATCATGATTTGTCATAAATCCTATGTATGAATCCTTGTCATATGAGAATTCTTTTATTCAATTGTGATATTTTTCAACTTCGAATCTATTATGTATTGTGTTAAAATTCTTACTGTGATCACTAAGTTAAACAACCTGTCACACAGGGGTACTACGGTACTATGAGATACGAATTTTATGACTTTTTATGAATGCTTTACACCACCTGGCCCGTGGTGTGGTTATCCGGATATACCGTATTTATGAATTATGAATCTTTAGAACTCTTCGGAGTATTTAGTTTATTAAGGTCTTGCGACCACTTACGTGATCATAGTGTCCGCGAGTTGGACACTACCTCCAACCGGTATGGGATGATTGGCGGTAGTCGTACCTCTCGCAGTCAATTTGCATGGTTGTATCCTTTCCCTTGAAATTCCTATTACTCCTTCAATTTTTATGAACTATGAATATTGACCTTATGATTGACTTTGACTTTTTTGAAATATACGAACGTATGATTTTCTTCGAGTCAACTCCTCCTTAGAAACCGGAGGGGTTGTATATGAACTTGCTGAGCATTGTTCGCTCACCCTTTTTCCTATTCCATCTTCCAGGTCATAAGTAGGAAGGATCTTACGGATATGCAGATATCGACAACTATCATTCGAGATATTTTGAAAAATGATTTTATTTCTTGTAATAAGAGGGATCTGAATTATTTAAAGTTGAAGATAATTGAGAAATGTATTGACATTATTATGGTTTATTAATGTTAGTGACCTTGGGATTACATTGGTTTAAGGTTAATTTGATATTGTAAGTACTCGAGGTTCATTTTGATAAGTATTATGGTGGTGACGTGGCTAAATTGTGGGACCACGATGTTGGTACCGAATTTGGGGCGTTACAAATATATATATCTCTTTTAATTAAATTATACTCCCTCCGTCCTTAAATTATTGTCCTGCTTTTCATTTTTGTCTGTCTCAAACAAATTTATCTTGTTTGAAAATTTTCTTTTTAGGACATTACATTTATCGTTTTACCCTTACTTTTTCTTTCTATTTTAATTATGAGTCATATGCACATGAGCTTTAAAGAAACTTCACATTATATCAATATTAATAATCAAATAAATTTTTTTTCGTTAATCCGTGTGTCAGGTCAAGTTGGACAATAATTTAGGGACGTAGGGAGTATTCAAGTAAAACGAAGAAAAAAACAAAATTAAGAGAATTAATTAAAGAAAAATAATGTTGGAGATAATTACTTAAATAGAAATACATTATTGTATCGGAAATATTATAAATTTGAAAAAATTTCTTTATACACAACATTTGTTGTTTTATTTGTTGGTTTTCCCTCTTCATCGCATATCAATATCTTTAACTTGGTTTGTCACCCTAGAAACTGTGACATACAAGTGCCTATGGCTGAACACTGGTTTCTTTATGAAGAGTCCTACATACGACAGTGATTGACCTTGACTTTTGTTAATTGTTATTGCATACGATATTACCAAGGGAATTTGTCTTCTCTGAAACTTGAAAGACAATCTCACATCGATGGAGACAGTGACATTATTGAGATAAATAATTTGACTCAAACATTGCTTCTATTTAAAATTTTAGCTTTCAAACTTTGTAATGATTAATTTTGTTCAATTGCATAACCTACACACTGGCGGACGCACGACAAGAGGGGGGGGGGTGCGCAGGACCCCACTAAAGAGAAATTAATTTATTTTTACCATACAAAATAATGTTGTTTTGAATAGGTACCCCACTCAAATTTTTATGAAATCACATATGTGATTAATTTTTAAATGACTCTCTTGTATGTTTTATTGAAAAAGAGTTGTTTAGGAGCATTACAAATGATGATGTAATTATATATTTTCAAAATATGAAAATGAGTAGAGGACAATTGTGATTTCTAAGTTTTTATATAATAGTTTAAATTTGTGACCCCTCTGAAATATTTTTCGGCATCCGCCACTGACCCTGCAGCATGATCAATGTTTCTCATCAGCATCACCAGAATATCAATCTTAAGTGTTATTAAGTGTTAGTTCATGGCTAGACAATCTTGAATACTTTAAAAAAAAATCAAATAAAAAGTGTGCCGAATTTAATATAGATGTGGCAAACAACTTGTCTTGCTCCTAATAATTTCTTCAAGAAAACTAAAGAATTTATATGTCAAGAAATAAAGTAATGATCAACATTATTTCACAATAAGCTCACCTCTCGGTCGTGAATGATCAAGTTGTGTATGTTTATAGTTCTCAAAATCAAATCCACCAAAAAAATAAAAATTCGAGTAGCTAATGCAACTTGAAAAATAGTAAATTTTAGTGGATAAATTTATAAAGAAAGATATCAATAATTAGATATACCAACAATGACGAACAAAAAGAAAAGATGCAAAACCAATTAAAAATGTAAATAATACTTACAAATTAATTTTGGAGCAAATTTTATTAGTCTCTATCTCCACACACATTTCAAGACATCCAATAGTGATATGTCATCAATGTTTTACAAAATAGTAGTATAAAAATTAAACGAATAACTACTCAATCCATGTTACAATGTTAATATTAAATTATTGACCAATAAAATATGAAACTTAGTAATACTATATATCTTGACACAACATTAGATGTTACATATCACTCCAAATATATCAACAAAAAATTGTACTAAAACTAATATTGAAAAATACATTATTTATTTGGTAACATTTTTAAAGAACCAAGAAAGGAAAATAGTAAGACATTAAGAACAAAAATAAAAATGAAAATAAATGAGAATTTACATATGAAATTCCATGATGAATTTCTCTTTTTTCATGAGGCGTACTATATTGATTGAAGAGAGAGATTAGCGGGGGGTGGTCGTACCCCTTCATTTATGTAATCATGTTTGATATGGATTATAATAAATGCAATTTATATTTATTCAATTAATTCCAAATTTAGGAGATCATGAAGAGAGTAAATTTTGATAAGAATTGATTTGTTAATAATAGATAAGATTGTTTTATTTTTATTTTGATAAGAGTTGTATTTATCAATGTTTTCATATGACAGAATCTGTTAATTTAAATGATAGAAATGCTACTAATAAGATAAAAAATATAAAAAATAAATAAAAAATATGATTAATAGAATCAAACTCAAATCAAAAGAAATGAAGAAATTAACGTAATTAGAAGAAAAAAGGGTTGATGTAGGTGTGAAACCAACATTTTAAAACTTTTGTTGAAAATGATAAGAAAAGGATAATTATGGTGAAAAGAATCCAACTTGATTAGAGGATTAGTGATTTCTAATGGTTTTTAAGCAAATAATAGAGTTCAAATTTGTTCACCAACTCAGAGTATTGGTAAACAATACCAACCCTCTCATTGATCCGACTAATTTTGGTATTATTTTAATATTTAATATTTTTTATATTTAAAATTCTTGTTGTGTATTTCCGTCGTTCGTGTACGCGGTGTATAGTAGGAGTACAAATACAACTTTAAATTATAAAAGCATATACAACCAATCTATAGGGATCTCACCAAGACGCTCAAATAGATTACAATAGGGGTAGGGATAACACTTTATCTACCCTATGAGAATATTTCTAATACTATTGATTATAATCTCCAAAAGCCTGCAAATACCAAATTAGTTAGTATTTATTTATAATGGAGAAAAATAAAGGAAATAGTAAAGATAATATAACAAGAAAAGAAAGACAGTGAAGAAGCAAAGCTTCTTCAATGGTGTCCCCGGCCACAAAGGCGTCAACCGAAGTCACCGCAAGGCTCAGATTTCCTTTCTCGACCAAGTCCACCGGAGTGACCCACGAGGAGAACAATACACTGTCCAAAGGGTGAAGACCCAATCCTTTTTCCGGCAGCAACTCCGGTAACCCCAACACCCAACAAACTTGGCGATACAAAGTCACCGTCACAAGCCCCAAGAACCAACCATTGTCTCGCCGGAGTCCGAGACTCCAAAATATCTCCAAACCCGAAATCCCCTCACACACACACACACCCTCACACAGTAAACACACACAGTGAGAAGAAGAGAGAGAGAGTCACTGATTTCGTTTTGCCAGGGAGAGAGACAGATAGCTTCGATGTTCAATCGGGTGTAACACAAGCCCCAACTCACGATCTCAATCGCCGGAGTTAACAACTCCAAGAAACCCACCAAACAAAAATCACCCTCACACACACAACCTCACACAGTGGAACACACACAGTAACACACAGTGAGGAATGAGAAAGTCTACTGAATTTTCGTTAGCAAAGAGAGAGAGAGAGAGAGATAGAGTAAGCATGTATTGTGCAATTCGGCAGTCGGGATCTAACGAGAGAAGAGAGAGCTCGCCATTTAAAGGGGGGAGAGCTGCTGGGAGAACCCACTAGCCAAAGGGGGGGAATCGCACCAGGTGTATGGGGAAAACAAACAGGTAAGTCAAAGGGATGAACAACAACAAGAAGAGAAACAGGGGAGGAAGAAAACTCCAAGCACGTGGGGGTGTTTTCTCCCGGTTTGTGCAAAGGAGGTGGGCGGGCCACTAGGGAGCTGGGCTTCAGTTTGGGCTCGTGGAATAGGTTGCCCATTGGGCCTTCCAATATCCCAACAATTCTAATAATTTCCAACCACCTAAAATACAAATTGAGATACCAGAACAACAATTTAGGATCCTAAAAATTGGAATTCAATCATGATGGTTGGAGAATTGATCAAAGATCCTAAAAATTGGAATTTATGTTTCCGTATCTAAATCGGTGTGAATACAATTCATTTTCGAATGGGCTTTTTGTTTTATCAAATATGTTTGAAACCATTAGGGTGAATGAAATAGTTCATTTATTTTCAAACATAAATTTTTTTTTTCTATCAAATATTGTTGAAACCATTTGGGTGAATAAAATAGTTCATTCATTTTCGAATGGATTATTTTTAATCAAATATGTTTGAAACCATTTGGGTGAATTATAAAATAGTTCATTTATTTTAAATATTATATATATATTTTAAAGATTATATTCATTTGGGAGAATTGGAAAAACAAAAGAAAGCGTTGCCGGAATAGGAATTGGTCATTTCTATCCAAGGTTATTTAAAGATTATATATTTTAATTAGCTAATTGATCCTAATTTAATCTTTATTGGAAAGAGATATTTTAGGTAATAGGAAATTTTTAGGATTCTAAATAAAAGGAAATATCCAAATATTAAAACAATACCAAAATTATTGATTAACTATGGACCAATGAGAGGGTTGGTATTGTTCACCGACACTTAGGTTGGTGAACAAATTCGAACTCCAAATAATATAGTTAATAAAGATTTTGATAGAGAAATATATTGGTGAAATTTTGGATAAGTATAAATAAATAATGAAGATAATTAAAAGAATCTAATTTGAATATAGAATTGGTGATTTTTAATGATTCTTAACCAAATTATATACTCTCCCCATTTCACCCAAATAGTCCACGTTTGAAAAATTAATAATTAAGAGATATATTAATATCATTGGAGTTGGTTATAGTTACAAAAATACTAGCACAACCAAGATACTACACAATTGGAGGGTAAGGATGAAAGATTATTAACAATATTGTAAGCATAATTTTTGAAAGTGAACTCTTTGAATGAAACATCACAAAATAGTATAGTTGACTTTTTACCTGGAACAGAGGAGTAATTAATAAAGATTTTAATAGAGAAATATAGTGGTAAAATTTTGGATAAATATAAAAGAAAAAAAATTAAATATTGGGGATTTTTATTTTCAATTGTTTGAAGGAGAGAGTCAGGGAGAGATGTAAATTGGGGGGAAAAAAGACAAAAAAAAAAAAAAATGTTTCTCTCCTATGATTCAATTAAAGTAAGTTAATTTTGATATATATATATATATATATATATATATATATATAACTGTTGGAGCAAACGAGAGATCCTTGCATCACGATTGATAGGAACACATTATAGTGTAAATGTAATACAGAGTATAAATAATGTGTCGGTATTAATCGTCGTGCATCAAGTAAACATGCCATGAATTATTTTCTCCTAATACTCTCTCCGTTCCTAAATTATTGTCATTCATTTCTTTTTTTCGTTCGTTTCAAAAAAATTATCTTGTTTGTAAAAGAAAAATTTTACAAAAATATTTTTACCATTTTTATCCGTTTAAATTTTACACTTAACTTATGGAACTCATTATACGGCTAATGAAAGTTATGATCGTGTCTTTTTTTTCAGGTCTCTAGGAGAAAGAGTTTGGAAACTTTTCTCTCAAGCTTATGGCATCTCCTTATATCCCTCCTCTTTACACCAACTATGCATCTTTTGGTGGATTTATAGTAAGATCAGATCCTTGGCCATTCAGTGTCTACCATCGTTGATTTTTTGGGAGTTATGGAAACATAGGAATTCTTTATGACGGCTGCATCTCTCCTGCCTCTATTGTCATCAGCTCTGTTCAAAAAGTAGCTTACTTAAATATTGCAGGCAACTAACATCCCAGTGAGATGTTCTAACTATATGTCTACTGCATTGGGGCTTTCATAATCTTACTAATACTTGTTCAATTCTGGCTATGAAAGTGCTCACTTTGCATTGGAACCTGCTGAGGAGATCCAAAACTTAAATACTGATTGATGACAGTACTAGCCTTGGGAATCCAGGGCCTAGTGGTATCATTAGGGATCAAAATGGAAATTTCATCCATGCCTTGTGTACCCATTTAATTTAGGCTATAAATCCAATATTGTGGAAGCAGAAGCAAAAGCAGATGCTTTGCTTTCACCCACAATGTGCATTCAGCAGTGATTGAAATGGACTCCAAGGCTCTGTTGGACATGGTCGTAATTAATGGGTAAAACTCCTTCTGAGAAAGGTTCACGAGCTGATCAGCTCACGATTTAGGCGCAGATCTTACATACTCCCTCCGTCCCTAAATTATTGTCTGGATTGACTCGGTACACGGATTAAAAAAACTCAATTGACTTGATTATTAATATTGAAATAATATTGAAATAGTGTGTTGTTTCCTTTAATGTCCATGTGTATGTGGCCTATAATTAAAGTAGTAAGAAAAAGTAAGGGTAAAATAGTAAAAGTGATGTTTTAAAAAGAAAAGTTTCAAACAACATAATTATTTAAAAACGAACGAAAAAGGAAAAGAAGACAATAATTTAGAGACGGAAAGAGTATTATTTTGTTCATATATAGATAGTTTCAGGGAATGTAATTCTGTAGGCGATAAATTAGCTAATCGGACTAGCACTAGTTAGCACTCCTCTTCTTAATTTCACCACTGGCACTGGCACTGGCACTGGCCTCTGATCATCTCCCTTCCATAAGAGGTCTTCGTTTATTTGGATAGGTCTGTCTAGTGCATGCATGCGTCTTATGTTAGAATTGTTTGTTGGTAAGGCTCTGTATCTGTGTGCCCCTCTTTGTAGCTAAGTGCTCTTTCTTGGATTATAAAATAAAAATGAAGAAAGTATTAATGAGAGTTGCTATTTACATTTCAAAAAATGTTGAGTACATCCATTGTGTGCTCGGTACCTCTGCCGAACACCACTTACTATACCAATTTTTGTGTTCAGTAAAAGTGTCGAACACCACAATAGGGTGTCTCAGCATTTTTTGAAGTGTAAATAACAACTCTCATATTATAATGGAAGTCAAAATAAACAAAGGGCTATGCATTGCTAGTCCCACTTTATAATTTAAACAAATAATTTTAACTACTCTCTTATTTTATTTTATTTATATTATTATTATTATTATAGCAAATGAGTATTATCTAGGAGGAAGTACGATTATTGTTGAAAAATAAAGAAGAAATAAAATAGGCCATGGATAATGGTAAGTAAGGATGTCTACAGTGGGAGCCTCTCACCGCCCCTTAAAAATAATTTTAGAGATTTTTAAATTTTTTTACCCATCTTTGATCCTACAGTGATTTTTTTAATCCACCCACTATCTCTAAAATCAATTAAATCACCCTCTAAATATAGGGTGAGTTTTAACATAAATAGTGACTCAAATTCTCTATATTTTTCTCACTTTATTTGAGCACAATATATTTTTGTTTAATATTTTGGAATGAAAATTATTAAAATATACTCTCTCTGTCATTAAATTATTGTCTTATTTTTTTATCTGTTCCAAAATAATTGTCTTATTTTTTTATCCGTCCTTAAATAATTGTCTTGTTTGAAATTTTCATAGTTTAGGAGATCATTTTTTCATTTTTACTATTTTACCCTTATTTTTTTTCCTTACTTTAATTATGAACCATATACACATGAGCATTAAAAGAAACTACATATTATACCAATATTAATAATCAAATCAATTATTTTTTCTTAATTCATGTGCCGGATTAAACAAAATATAATTTAGGGACGGAGAGAGTATAATACATTTTTCATAGTATATAAAATTTAAAATATTTTATTTTAATTGTGGTGAAAAAATATAAATAAAAGAGAAAAAATATAATGGTAGTTTAGGTTTGTTAGTTGAGTGAGAGAGATTAAATTTTTAAAGAGTCGTATAGAGGGTGTTTGTTGGGGTAAATTTTTTTTTTAAATGTTAAAAAAATAAAATTAAAATAAAAAATAAGATGTTTAGAATGTGATTTAGAGAGTCACTATTGTGATGCTCTACAGGGTCATTAGTCTACGTGGTTAGGAATGCGATGGAAAGCTGACATAAGAGCTTAGGTTTCGCATCAAGTCAACCACTAATCTACATCATGAAGTTCCCACCTGGCCTGGAATTATGGGACATAATTTATATGGGTTATGAGTATATATATATATATATATATATATATATATATATATATATGAGAAAGTATTTAATAGTTATTTTTTTTATTTAACCATCAATGATTACTCTCATTATCAATCATTGGATCAAAAATTAAAAGTTGAAATTTAATGCATTAAATGACTCACCTACTTGCATTAATTATATTTTCCAACTAACCATTAAATCTCAACCTTTAATTTTTGATCCAATGGTTGATAATGAGAGTAACCATTGATGGTTAAATAAAAAAGTAACCATTAAATACTCTTATATATATATATATATATGGGGGAGTATTCAATGGTTACTTCAAAAATATAACCATCAATGGTTACTATCATATCAACCATTGGATTGAAAATCAATGGCTAAGATTAATTGCATTCATATATAATATATATGAGTAATGCTATAAGTATTTAAAGAATACTAAATTTTTTATACCAAATGATGTATTAACTGATGTAGTATAAAAAATAAAATTAAAAATCATAATTAATGCATCACATCAACTACCACATACACATTACTCCCTCCGTCCCGGATAAATATTTCTAGTGGATAAAACATAGGAATTAAGAAACATAATTAATGATGTACTTTAAAATGTGTTCTGACCATAATACCCATGAACATTAATTGAGTTCAACTATTTTAAATAATTGAGTTTCTTTGGGATGTGTTATATTAAATGAAGATTTAAGGGTATATTAGAAAGAATGGTAGAGAATAGGTAAATCAAAAGTCTTTAGAACATTAGTTGGGACATTCTAAAATAAAAAGTAAGAACATTTATCCGGGACGGAGGAAATATTTAGTTTAGTGTAAAAAATTTAGTACTTTTGAAATACCCATAAAATTATTCTATATATATTTCTTCACGAAGCAGTTTGGGGAAAGCTTGGCAAAGATTTATGAAAATCAAATCTAATTTTTAAAAGTTTAAGAAACTCTGTGAACTACCAAAAAATTATACCGAGGATAAAAATAATAAATAGTAAAATATTGGATGAAAGTGTCAGGCTGCCTTAAGAGGGCGAGCAGCTCAAGAGGGTGAGCTGCCCCATTATGCTCGGCTAGCGGCTGTACACTTTGTGTATTACGCAAAATTATCCCCGAATTATTTTTAAGTATATCACGGAACTATCTCCGAGCATATTACGGAATTATCTCCGATTTACTGATAAGTTTAGAAAAAATACACTACTTCTATTCGTAAACTACGGGATTTGATTGTATCAGTTACAGCCCGAAACTATCTAGGGTACCGCTACTCTCTTATAAATACTACTATCAGACATAATACAAGGTACGCGTAATTATACACTTTTTATTCCCTGAATTAGCTTTATTCTTTCTCAGATACACATTGCTAATTCTCACACCGGAGGAGCTTTGCAGAATTCCCTGCACAGTAACTCTGTTCTTCTTTTTAGACTAGTTACTAGTCACTTTACCGAAGCAAATTTTCATCAGGACTACGGTACAAAATTCAGCATCATCACTCAGTTACATGCTCAACCCCCCCTCCCATCAATTTAATACATTTGTCAATTCTAAAGCTTTTTCATTATTGTGGTTTTCAAATCAAAACTTATTTGATTTTGTAATAATAGCGGCATACTATTATGCAAAAGTGGTACAAAGTGAATACTCCATTCGTTTTACTCAAAGAGTTTATATTTGAAAAGTTTAATAATTAAGTATTAGAATTTATCATGATTACAAAAATACTTAAGCACAACTAAAATACTTACAATATAATTGGAGGGTAAAGATAAAAGAATTATGGACATTGTAAACATAACTTTTGAAAATGGATTGTTTAAGTAGAACATTTAAAAATAGAATAGTAGACTTTTTGACTAGAATAGAATTAGTATTACTTTTTAAACCACTTTTGCAAAATATTGTGCCACTCTTAATCGGAGTGCATCACGTAAACATGTTACATAATGTTTTGGAACAATTTAATATTTTCTCGTAGCTTGATGAATACGGTGAAAAAATAAAATTAAAAACATAGAGAGCATATGCTTGTATAATTCAATCCATCATCAAATTTTCATGGTAAGAACCTTATGATATGATAGCTTCCGATTTCTTTGCACGTTATTAGTGTCCACAGGCTTGGTCCCGTTTGATGATTGTGATCAGTGACGGATCAGAAAAATAGTGAAGTATGGTAACAAATTTTAACTATTACATAAAAAATTTGAAAATTACTAAATTTTTTCAAATAAAAAAAGCCCTAATTTTGAATATATGCTCAAGAATCTCAAGAAACCAAACAAGGCACGAAGGCAACATGTAATTTCAAAAAAACAAATATTACCTTCAAATTGTTCCAAGATAAGCTGAACCAAAGCTCCAAAGTTTATTTTTCTATACAAATTTATTACTTAAATAAACTATTTAACCTCAAATAAAAAGTCCTAATTTCGAATAAAATAAAGAGGGAAGAGAAAGAGTGTTTATTACCGAAAATTCTTTAAAAAAATTAGCTTTAATCCACGTTCTTATTAAGATCTCTCCCAAAATCTACAAAAATTTAGAGCTTTTCAAGTGGAGGAAGAAGGGTTCTTGTTGCCGTTTATTGCTACCTTCTTCTTGTTGCCGTCCTCGACTCGTAAGTTTTTTTGTTTTGTTTTGTTGCTGCGTGTGTTTCTGTCATGTGGAGGCTTTACAATTTTCTTTGTTTCTGCCGTGTACTTTCAAAACAAGAAGTGGCACCATTATCCATGGCCGAATAATGAAGCCACTGAAAGTTTGTGTATATAGCTGGTAGGCCATTAAGGCCAGATTCGCCGTAAAACAAGGGAGTTGGAAAATACCGAGTCTTTATAAAGATTTTTGCTCTCACCATTTGGAGCAATGCTGTCCAATCTTGACTGATTTTATGGGAGTACAATAATGAAATGTAGACATTGAACTCAATTAAAGGATGTACTCAAATTTTTGTCTTACCATATTTGTATTTATGGAAAAATTCAGCGAGGTCTCTTTTAGACAATTTTTATTCGCTAAAATTCACTACAATTATTTTCAAATGCTAAAGAACACTTTTGTTGCAAAATATCATCTATACCCTTAAAAAACATGGAACAGTGCACGCTGTGCATCGCAAAATAAAGTAATGATGCATCGCAACACAACACGATGCACATAAAAATACGAAAGCCTACGATGTGCATTGCAAAACAAGAATGACGTAGATATAAATACTCATTTTACTTGCGATGCACTAAAAAAAGTAAAAAAAAAAAAAAAGTGTGTTGTTTGATGTCTCGCAATGCACAAGATGAATATTTTATATGTAATTTTTATGGATGTGTATTCAACAATTGACGATGCACATTTTATACTTGACGATGTACATAATTGACATTTTTTAACACAAAAATCACAATTACATTAACGATACACATTTCAAATGCATGACGATGCAGAAAAATTAACCTTTATATACAAAATGAACTTAAAAAAAAAATAGAACATAACAAAAATCAATTTTGTATAGTCTTTCGACATGACCTAGCATTATGATTCCAAAGTTTGTGACATCTATTGCATATCATTTTTTTCTTTTTTTTTTTTATTGATTCACCATTTGATGGAATCTTTTTCTTCTTGGGACGTCCGGATAATCTCTTCAATATAGGAGCTAACATGGTCTCATCCTCATAAGAATTCTAAAGCTCATATCTTTTCATAGTTGCAATTAACATCAAGCTTCCCTCGTAACACTTAATATAATTGCTTGTTAAGAAGTAATTATCAACCATATCACTGATATTTTTTCTCGATCTCACAATTACAATGACTGCATGGCAACACGGGAATCCTTGAATTTGCCACTAATAGTATGAACATGTCCGCTTCCCCAAGTCAACTTGGACACTTGGATCGGATAAAACCTTGTAGATTGAGTTGGATGTCATACGAATCTACCATGTAATCCCAATATTAAGGTACTCCTTCTACTTTGTATCCATTTTCTTACATAATAATTTATTTCATCTCTTTCTATTTCCAAGTCTCTCACTAAACCATTTCATTATTTTCGATCTTATACAATCCACCATGTGAGTAATGGGAAGACCGCGAGCCTCTAAAATTCAATTGTTGAACGATTCAGCGGCATTTGAGGTCATTTCAGCATACTTATTCTCGTGGCAATGTGCAATTGCCCACTTCTCGTATGGAATGGTGGCCAAGAAATCATATGCAAGCTGCCTCCCTTCTTTTTTGAATATATCAATTTTCTCATTAAACAGTCTAATGTTGGGAGCATACGCCAGTCCTTAAGTTTTGAACACAAGCTGCTGTGGAACGTGTTGGAATAACGTTTACGGGTAAACATTTCTTTCAAGTTCCGATAAAAATGCGTCAAGCAAAAGAAATGCTTAGAACTCCCAAACACGTCGTGTATTGCTTCCATTAAACCAACGTTACGATCGAATACAAAAGGCATTTCACGATCGATTACTCCTTTTATCTTTGACAGAAACCAAGCCCAATTATCCCTATTTTTAGAACTTACAACAGTAAATACAAACGGGAACAAACCTGCAGTATATGAACAATATTTAATTAACAACAATAGTTTTGCGATGCATATAGTGTGCATCGCGATGCACAAAAGTGTAATACAAAAATACTAATTTTGTGTATCGTGATGCACCACTTTTATTTCTGATGCACAATAATGTACTGAATGTATCTCTTATTAAGTACAAGTACAAACAGGGCATAAAAAAAGATCAGCATATAATATTGATCGAAATAATGTTGAACACAAAAGGAAAAAATGTAGAACAAATGGTCGTACCTTAATTTCCATCCTTAGCCGTCGCAAACAAAAGGGTGCCCTTGAATCGAAATTTCATAAATGTCCCATCTATGAAAAATATAGAACGATAGTGGTTGAAATCATCTACGCATGCCCAAAATGAAATGAACAACCTACTGAACCGATTCGTATCATCGTCCGATTCCAAGAAAGCAAAGCTACCACGATTACTCTTATTTAAGGCTTTAACGTACCACTGCAACTCCTGTAAAGATTCTTCGTAGCAACCAAATAGCTTCTTTCGAGCCTTCTCTACGCTCCTCCATGCCTTGCTGTATGTTATCTCAAAGTCATGATTAGTCCTCATGTGATCAATTAAATCCTTTGACGAATAGCTTGGTCGACTGCGAACATGGTCAATAATCAACTGCCTAATAATACCACAACCCATCATTTTCGAGTTATTATCGTCAACCATGGTCAAATGACAACTGTGTAAAAGTTTGCACTTGTATATGGATATTGATTCATCAACAGTTGAAGATTCCTTGATGAACAAATTACAATTATCACTGTATTTCTTCCAACATGCAACGCTAATCCTATTTTTGTTGTTCTTAATGTAAATGAATTTAAAATAAATCTTGAATGAATACTTTATATCTGTGTGCGAAAATGTTCCACTCCACCTTTAAATATTTAACCAACACTAGTAATAAGATTTGCCCAACCAGAATTCAAGAGTTCCTTTCTTGTTTGAATAGGATATATGTCGTATGTTGGGACACTTTCAACATCGTTTTCAGATCTTGAAGATTTGGTACAACTTCTATCATTGTTCTCCTCACGATGCACAACTTTTCCTTTACATTTGTCAAGGTTTTGTGCACCGCAATGCAAGTTTTGTACATTGTCATCTTCATAAAAAGTTGCATCATGTGTGTCTTCTGCAATCTCATCTCCATAATTATCTTTTTATTAATCCCGTAACTCAAACCACTATCAATTTCAAACACATCAACAATGATAATAGAAACTGATAAAATTTTGGTTAATGTCAACATGTTTTTAAAATCTTCTTCGTTGGTTAAACAACAATTGTTATGTGATCCTACAGTGTATTTCAAAGTATAATTATCCGATTAAAAATTAAAATATTTACCTCTGATGCATTCGATCAACTCAGATAAATCAAAATTCTTTGAAATTGTTGAAACAATAGTATCTCCTCTGAATTTCAGCAACAACATGACAGCAGTTTGGTTTGTTGAATCCATTGATTTTGGTTTCAAAATAAACTTTATATTGAATTGTTTTGGTATTATTTAAGTTTATTCAAGTTGATATGAATGAAAATTTTAGTAAGAAATCGTAATGAAGATAAATACGGGATTGAAAAGAGTAAATCAAGGAAATCGCACAACTAAAAATATGTGATAGATTGTTACAGGGGCAGTTTGGAAACAAAAATAAATTTACAGTTAGTACTTTTGACGATGAACATAATAACCCTCTTCATGATGCACAAAAAATAATTAAAATAGTACTGTTATAATTGACGATGTACAAAATTATACTTGACGATGCATATTTCTTACACACAAAAAACTGAACAAAATAATACTATTATACTTCATGATGCACAACAATATACTTGATGCACATTTCTTAACACCAAAAAAAAAAAATTACATTGACGATGCACACTTAGAGCTCGTTTGGTGTAGCGTTTTTAAAACGCAGTATTTTGAAAATGCAGTGTTTGTAAAACGCAGATTTTTTAAAACGCGATTTTTATCTTTATAAATGCGTTTGAGATATTATGTCAATACGTAGCTTTTTATTCCCTACTGCGTTTTGGAAAAAAGCTAAAAATTTCAGCGTTTTAAAACGCAGTTGTGTTTTCAAAACACAACTTTTTCTACCGCAGCATTGAAACGCTAAATTAAGGAATAAGCCGCGTTTTAACCCTATTTAACCCTGCGTTTTGGCCAAAACGCAGGACAAACGGGCTCTTATAATTGACGTGGCAAACGATGCACATTTTTTAACACAAAATTTACAAAAATACATTGATGATGGACATTTCACACGCATGACAATGCACAAATACATTTTAAAAGCGTAATATGTTGATACGAGGGTAGTTTTGGAACAAATAGCCAATTTATCACTTAAAAGGTACTTAAGCGAATGAAAACCAATATAATGAATTTAAACAGTTAAATATTCTACAAAAGATACTAGCCCACAATTTTTCCTTGTATTTAGTTAGATATATAAAATTACAATCTATAAAAACTATACTAAAAATAATACTCTCCCGTTCCAGACAAATATATCGTTGTTCTATTTTAATAGGTTTTACATAAAGAGTTTACTTTTAAAAATGCTTACAACCTTCATGATTTTATAACTAATTCTAATGATATTTATATATTCCTTTGGGTGAAATGGATTAAGTATAATTTACATTGGTATAATCTTTGAAAAAATAAATAAATTTTTGTTAATATGAATCTAAAAATTTATCGTCAAATTAACTAGAAAGTTCAAGGGATATCTCTTCAATTAGGATCGTAAGGAATATATTGTATTAGGGCAAAATGTGCAGATCGCTCATTTTTCTCACCTAGTTAACATCCCATAGTTGTAAATGGATCTCTCTCTACCTAAACAAATTAACCTCAAGTAGTCAAAGTGCAATATTAACAAAATTCTTAAATCTTTTAATACTCCATATTGACTTTTAGCCCCCAATAATTTATCCAGGATTTATGCATTGAGATGATGAATAATTCCTGCCTTGCTGTTTTAGACAGACACATGCACGTACGCTATCTGTTGATTTTACATTGCTACGTTCAAAAACTAAGTTGACCTTCTGGAAACTTGACTTACAATTGTTAGTCTTGGTCTGCAAGCGACTTTGCAACCAGACTTTTTCAAATTAAAACCAATCTATCCAAATCCAGGTCGTGACTTTTTTTTTTCATCACCAACTCTTCCCTTTAATATACTTACTTTGTTTTTTTTTTTTTTAAAAATTCATGGTTTAATTATTATATTAATAGTGCATGTAGGAAATATGAATAAGAATATTAACTATTTGCAAGTGTTCACAACTTAAACCAATCAGTTTTGGAAATAACTTAAATCTAATCAGTTAACATCATAGTCCAATTTCAAACAAATTTCCAAATAAGAACCATTTAAAAACTTTCTTCAAAAGAAAGAGTTGAGATAGTGAATATGAATATATGCGTTCTTAAATAATTGTTTTACTTCTTTTTTTGTCCGTTCTAAAAAAAAAAAATTTGTTCTGTTTCTAACATTTCCTTTTTAGAAAAACACAATTTACTGTTGTACTACTACTTTTTCTTTCTACTTTAATTATTATTACATGCGCAAGGGCTTTAAAGACAACTATTATACTAATATTTATAATAGAGTCTATTAATTTTTCTTAATCTTAGTGCCTAGTCAAACATGATACTCCCTTCGTTCCAGACAAATTGTTCATATATTATTTTGGGATGTTTCACTTAAAAAATCAACTTTCAAAAAATTATACTTACGATTTTCATAATCTTTCATTTTTAGACTACACTTGTGTTGTAATCATCTTCGTTGTGCTTAAGTATTTTTTGTAATTATGACTAACTCCAATGAAATTAATATATTTTTTAATAATTAAACTTTTTAAAAATAGACTCTTTGGTGGAACGGAGAGAATAATTACTTAGGAACAGAAGGAGTATTTGCAAGTGTTCACAGCACATGAGAGGGGAGGGTTTAGGTTAATTGTTACTTATATTGTTTAGATTAGAGCAAACTACACAAATAGTCCCTGTGCTCTACCCTTTTTTCGGGTTTGGTCCTTGAACTGAAATTCGAAAAAATTAAGTCCATGTACTGAAATTTTTTACACAATTGGTCATTCCGTCTAATTTCGTTAGTTTTTTTCCGTTAAATGCGCTCACGTGCCTCTCACGCGATTCTGCTCAGGGGTAAAATTGTCTACTCATTCTTTTTTTTAATGGACAAAAGTATCCATACTATTTTTGTTTTTTTAAAACATAATACGAGGGCATTAATGTAATTAGCTAAATTATAACTTTAGCTCCCTTTCTTCCCCATTTCCCAACCTCCCTTTCCTTCCATTCCACCATGGCCATAGCTGCCACCACCACCACCATTGCCCGTGAACACAAAACCACCATTGCTGGCGAACACAAAATTAAGTTTGAAGAAAACCCAGAATAAGAAAAATACAAAATTGCTTCCTCCCTAGAGTTGAAAATCTATCAGTTTTTTTTTTTTTCCCTTTGTTTTCCCTTGTTTCCCCGAGTTGAAAATTTATCAAAAAATTATGGCTAATCTAGCACCACCACCGCCACCATGTTCACCGCCACCACCATGTCCACCTGCACCCCCACCAATTCCAGAACCACCTCCAAACCCACCACCAAGCTCCCCCTCCAAAGCCAGCCCCGACACCCAATCCCCTATCACCATATCCGTCAAACCCTCCTCTGCCACCGCCTCCAAGTCTAGCACCCCCACTAAAACCAGCTCCACCACCAGCACCAGCCCCTCCACCTAATCCACCACCCCCGCCACATCAAAACTCATCCCTTTTGAAACCACATACCCATCTCTCTCCCAACACAATAATTGATTTCTCAAATTGTGAAGAAGAATGGGACATAACAATTGATTTCTCAATCTCATGTGTGTGTGTTTTAACTGAGAAGAAAGAGAAGAGGGAAGAAAGGGAGTCGCCGGCAGTGGAGGAGGGGTGGATGGCGTTACGGGAGCAGGAGGAGAGGTAAATGGTGGTGGGGAGGCAGCGGGAGGAGGTGAGGTTGTTGTCAAGTGGGGGCGAGGCAAAAGCTGCTGGTGGTGGGGAAGTTGTGTTGGTTGGTGGTGGAGTTGCTGGAGTTGGTGACGTTCCCCGTGGTGGTGATGATATTTGAGAGAGAGATAGAGAAACTCAAAGAATCTTTACACAATCTTCCCTTTTTGATTTCATGGAAGAGATAAAATGGTGAAAGGATTTAAGATTGGAAGGAGGAGAGAGAATGAAAATTTGAATTTAATATTCTAGATTTGATGAAGAGAGAGAAATTGCAGAGTACCAAATAGTCCCTGTGCTCTTTTATATGAAATGTCTATTTTACCCCTTTAAGAAAACATGTGAATTGCACATGTCTCTACTTAACGGCAAATATTTAACGAAAGGACTAATGGTGTAAGTCACCCCATTACAGGGATCACTGGCGTGGGATAAGGACCAATCCCAAAAAAAGGTAGAGCACAGAGACTATTTGTGTAGTTTGCTCTTTAGATTATCATCGTTTCTAAAAGAGAAAAACTTCCCCTAATTTGACACCTATGCGATCTCAGTAGAAAAAAAAGAGTTTTACTTTGACTGTTTTTAGTCAACTTGATTAATTTGACTAAGTTGTTAAAAAAATATTTATTTCTTACAAAATTTATATTTTTTTTATTGATAATATATTATCTATTACTAAATCAGAAGCCACTACTGTTACGTGACAGCACTACGTTAATTTTTTTTCACCTAAAGTAATCACCATTAATTTCTTACCTTATTCTTACTCTCTCTCTCTGTCTCCATTATTTTTTTTTTGTTTTCTCTTATTATTTTTAAAGTTTTCTATTAATTTTTATTTTTTCAACATTTTGTCATTTCGTTTCCAACTCACAACGTTCCATCACAAATTTGTAAATATATATTATAATCATTTATTTCATCAACACGATTTTTTTATTATTTTTAAAACTATTCATCTATTATATTTTTTATTATTTTTAAAACTATTCATCTATTATGTTCTTATTGTAAACGCTACAATACATAAAAAGAAATTAATCAGTTTTGAGAACATAATATTATGACGTTTATTATATATACCTTCAACAATGAACAATTCTTTATTGTTAATTTAACGTTGTTTTATTTTCTTTATTAAAATAAAATCATACATAGCCCTATTATTGTGTACTTAATATTATATTTCTAGCACAAACAAACATGAACCACCTATCTCTCTTTTTTCTTAACTTTTGCAAGGGAACTAAACTAAAGTCGTGTGGTCTGTAGGATGGATTGTTTGAGTAAGCTAATACGCCACCTCAACCTAATTAACCTACTCGGCCTACGTATTTAATACTCCCTTCTCCCTAAATTATTACAGTATATTCTTTTCTTCTTTTTTTTTTCTTTTTTGTCCCTCTTTAAATAATTCTCTTGTTTGAAAAAAATTTAGGAAATTTAGGCCACATGCATATAGGTATTAAAGAAAACAACACACTATATTAATATTAATAATCAAGTCAATTATTTTTCATAACTCATATGTCAAGTCAAATAAGACAATAATTTAAGGACAGAAGGAATAACTACCCAATTTACCTCCTAGGTGATGGACTGAAAATCGAACCTTAAATAAATACTTAGAGAGCAATAGTGAGCTAATAAATTTTTTTTTTAAAGGTTGGAGAGAACATACACCTTATCCTAACCTTTATTGTTATTATTTAATATTTTCGAATAACTACAATTAAAATTATATGGTGTCTTTGGTGTGGCTAGAACAAATAGTATCTATAGTCATGAGGCTTTTAAACACCCGACCTATAGTATCAGGGTGCCTTTGGTGAGACTTGAAAATTCGACCTCTAAGTTAAGAAATGTGAGTCGTACTAAATTGTGCGTTTAGTGAGGCTTGAACAACAACGGTGCCTCTAGTGATGCTTGAACACTCGACTTCTCGGTTGAGAGTAATTACGTACCAGAGTGTCTATTGTGGGACTTGAACACCCAACCTTTCCGTTAGGAGAAGTGAGTAGTACCAGTTGAGCAACAATGAACTATCATTTGAATTAAGAACGTGAATCGCAAGTTGTTTTTTAGGTATGAGTGTTTCGGTTTGATTCGGTTTAAGCCAAAATCATGAATCGAATCGCCCCTATCGGCTCAATCTTTTTCAAACCGAACGACTGAACGAGTACAAACTTTCAAACTAAACCAAATCGAACAGACTGGTTTGGCCCGTTTGGTTCAGTTTCACGATATAATTATTTAAAAAATATACTTTTAAATAAAAGAATGTTTTAACACAAATTAAACAAACTAAAAGTCAAGAAATTAATTTAAAAATAAAATACTTTGAAGGCTCTTTATTTGACATATTATTTCAATGATTCACAATAGTTAAATTAACATAGGTTCATTAACCGAACCAAACTGCACAGATAAATTTGATTCGGTTCAATTTGGTGATTCGACCTAACACCCTACAAGTTTCTACAATAGTTATACGCAGGTAGCATTTGAATAATGTTTCCAAGAGAGAAACAAGAAAGAATACTCAGTAAAATAGAGTGAAAATGCCGCGAAGATGAAGAGAAAACCCAAAAACGATTTGTTCGATCACAAGTAAAGTAATTTAACACCGACTATTTTGAGAATCGTTAAAAAAATAAATTATTGACATTAATATCGATTATCACAAACTAAATTGTTGGAATTGCGCAGTTATGTACACATTGAAAAAACAAACAAACAAAAAAGTAATTTGAATTCTCGAGTTTCTTACAAATTATTTCAGTCTAATCTAAAAGTTACAAAAATTTGTTCAATCGGTCTAGAACGGCTTTTCCATCCCGTGAACACTAGCAAAGAATCCCACCAGGTCTCGTCTATATGGTAGATATGATTTTCTCTTACCTTGTTCCTTTTCTGCTCTATTCCGAATGTAAAACACCTCGTGCGGCGATGATCGTGACGGTGAAGGCGATGCTCCACCGGCGGCCTTTACTTTTCTAACACCATCGCTGGAATTACTCCGTTGCTTCGGAGCATCCGATTTATCTTCTTTGTGCTTTGGAGTCAAAAACACAAACGGTCCTTTTCCGTCGCTATTGCTTCGTCTGAGCAAATCTCGAAGCTTCCACCGCTTTGATCCTGATCCTGATCCAGATCCAGTGGAAGGGCTCTTCTTCCATTTATTCGGCGATGATTCATAAAAATTTGGCCTCCAAACACAGTAAGTTCCCGCCGGTATTGGTTCCACATCGTCGGCTTCCGATGACGAAGTCGACAAACGCTCTTCACGATCGTTGATAAACAACTTCTTCAACGGAATTCTAATACTCGAAACATCCTCATCTCTCCTAATTTCACCATCTTTACCATCATTTTTGGAAAGATCGCGATTAAAAATAGGAAAAATGGGACCGTCGTAATTAACTTCATCAGCCGTAACATTTTCATCACTAAAGACGAGCGAGAACTCAAAATCATCATCCTCTTCAAGGCTTTCCAAGTTGCGTTCCGCGTCGTTAAATTCATCGCTGACTTTAGCGGCGATTGCTGCTAATCCATTAGCAGAGTAGCTGTTAAAGCTGGGGCAAACAGTTACGTCGTCTTCGCTTTGACCTTGCTGCTGCATCTCTGAAAACTGAAACTCTTTCTTTTATTTTTCTTTTCCCTTACGAAGTTGTTGAGAGAGAGATATGAAGGTAGAAGTAACAGGCCGGAACGAATTTATAGAGACGGAAAGGAGTGGGACCCGAAGGATACAGGAAAGGGCTTGTTTGGGCGCGTGAATTGGTTGGTAAGTTTTGTCTGGTTTCCCATCCTGCTTTTAGGGAAAGTGCTTCTGAAGTGTACTTGTTTTTGGCTTATTAAGTGAATTACTAATTCTTTTCGTGATTCACACGATTATTGCGATTAGTTTTCACACGTGCGTTCACATAAATTTTACCGGGCGTACCGCGTTATTTCACACTCCCATAGTGTGTTTCTAGATATTTTCCGTCCGTTTACTAGGAAATAGGTCTCACAATTGATTGGATTTTAGTCCGAATTTAATTCATTTGGTTGAAATTTTTTTAATATAAATTGGTGTAATGATTTAATAATTCGAATTCAATCTGAATTCAATAATTTATTTACTTAGTGGATTAAATATGCATTTAGTTATATTTGATCCGTTGAAAATTCAATTCGATCAAAAATAACGTATTTATTATTATACACATGCATAGTATATACACTAATTATAAATATATGTTGGTATTGATATAATTTTTATTTTATTTTATTTATAAAATTTCATTAATGATAATTTTGAATTGGATTGAATATTTTTTTAGATATATCAATTAATAATATATTCCCATCAAATTATTAAATTATATCAAATTAATAAAATAAAATTTTAAATCGAATTCAGATATACCGTTGACAAACTTACTTGGAACAGGTAAAGAGACAACCAACTTGCTGGGTTATTTGATTTTCCACAACTTTTATTGTTGTTTTTCAAAAGGTAATTATGATTTCAGACCATAGGTAGTTGGATTGTGAGGATTTATGTGACACGCAAGAGATTCATAAAATGAAATTTATTAATGTATGTCCTAAGAACACAGTTTAAAAAGGGAGATACTCTTTAAGCATAATACAGTTGAAGGATGTTGAAGTAATTCTTATCATCAATGTTAAAGAAGTTGATGTAATTTTATATTTTAAATGATCAAGTTATCGCTAAACCTGATTTAGATGACTCCCCTGTTAGTAGGGACAAAACAATAATTTACTTAATTTATTCATTAATACACTCAAATTTAATAGTAACTTAATTAATGACACACAACTACTTTCTAGATGTCCAATTCTAGACATTTTGAATTATCATTTAAAAAAAGAGAATGATACATCCACTGAATTTATTTACAAATTTTATTTACATTCAATTTTAAAATGTTGTACTTTTAGTTGGAAAGTACAACACTTAAAATTAAATGTAAATGAATTATGTAGATGTAACACTACTCTTTAAAAAATATTGATCTAATAAATATTGGACGATTATATATTAGGATAGTTTCAAAGACAAAATATACTATAAATAGATGTTTAAATTGTGTCTTTAAGTCACATGTTAGTTTTTGCGTCAAAAAATATCATGTTAAGGAGAGATTCCCCAATTAGTAATTTTATGACGGTAGAAATTACATTGAAAAATGTTTTCAATTCATTGACAGAATATTTTCCAATGCAACTTATTTTTGTTAATGAAAGCTTAACAAGTTCAAGGGAGTTCCTTGTCAGCAAAACACATAAATAGATGATATGACACAAAAATAAAAAATCCATTAATACATATTTTAAAGCCTTATGTGTTTGGTATAGAGAAAAACTAGTCCTAAAGCAAATGGATCCTAAGATTTTTGCCATATAAGTAGGGCACTTAAACTATGCCGTACATGAAAAATGGATGTTTGTCGACCGAAAATATATTATAGGTAAGATTTTTCTCAAGAATATACGGTACTCACTCCGTTCTTAAATTATTATCATGTTTATTTTTTTAAAATAAAAATTTGATGCTTATTATTATTTTTTTCATAATTATAAAACACATAATTTGTAATATTTTTTGATATTACGAATTATATATTTTATAATTTTAAAAAAGGTAAACAGAACAATAATTTAAAAACTGAGGGAATATTAAGTATAAAGATATAAGGATACATATTAACTAATCCCACCGTTCCTTATCTTTCATTCTTTTTTTGTACGTTTCAAAAAATTATATTGTTTCTAAACTTTCTTTTTTAGGAAAATATTTATACCACTTGACCCTTACTTTTTCTTATTATTTTAATTATGGCCACATACACAAGGGCTTTAAGAAAAACTATATATTATATCAATATTTATAATAGAGTAGATTTTTTTTTTTTTAATTTGAGTGCCCTGTCAAAACATGACGATTATTTAGGAACAAAGGGAGTATTATCTTACTTAGTAATGATTTTTTACATGTTATTTCTTAATATTCTCTCTGTCTTGGATAAACGTTTATACTTTTTATTTTGAGATCATCCATACTAGTAATGTTCTTAAAAACTTTTTGATGTACACATTCTCTAGCATTCTTTCCAATATACTTTTAAATCTTTATTTAATATCAACATAACATATCCTTAGAGAAACTCACTTATTTAGAATAATAAAACTCAATTAATGCTAATCGTAATCACTCTTATCCAAAAACCTATCAACATAGCATACCCCTAGAAACACATTTATTTAGAATAGTGGAGCTCAATTAATGCTAATTCTAATCACTCTTATCCTAAAACCAAGAAAAAATTAATGAGAGAGAAATTCTGTTAAAATGATTTGAACCAGCACGCCAAAGGAGTAAATGAAAAGTCTTGACAATGGTGCCATATAAAATTACCTAACATTCTGAATTTTAATATTTTACTTAACGTGTAATGAGTATTATCGTCAGAACATATTTTACAATTCATGATTAATTAATTACATTCCTAATCTCTATGCTTGTCAACGAGAAATATATATCCGGAACGAATGGAGTATTATTTACTCACAACATTGAACCATGTATTTGAAAATATTAACTCAAAAATTATATTCATGACTTTGGTGTTTGTCTAAATTTTGGAGCTAGTTATATTAATTAATTTTCAATAGGGCCTCTTTAATGCCAAGAGAGGCTTGCTCGCATATGAAAATCTAACTATTTCGATTTAAAAAAGTGTTCCAATATGATGTGTAAATCAGAGATTTCATCGATATCTAATTGAAAATGATACATTCACATAATCGATATATATATATATATATTATTTATTTCCAACTTTAAGTGTTGTATTTTTCAATTAAAGTACAACGCTTTAAAGCTCGATGTAAATGAAATTCGTATATCAATTCTGTAAATGTTGCATTACTCTTATCTGATACACTCTTCATGTATTTTTTATTTGACAATATTTCATTGGTCGATTTAAATGTTGCATCCATTTTCTGAATGCTTAGTTATAAACGTATTATAATTAGTTACAGTATTAATTTTTGCTCTTAGATTCATGGTTTAAGGATTGAGAAATTTTTACTATTAACGGAACTCTTCTATTATAGTCAGGCTTAAAACTAGTTTTATAATGCGACTTTATGAACAAAAAAGAAACGAGAGATAATCACGAAGGAAATATTATACTTATAGAACATGCATGGAGGGCTGGGTGGACTTTCTAGAAGGAAACTCATTAAATACATGAAACAAGAAGCAGCTTATTATTTCTCCAGAAAAAAAAAAACAGCTTTTTTATTGTACAAACACAAACAAAATAAATAAAAATAAAAAAAAAAGCAACAGCACACGCATGACGTTAGTGATAGAAAAGAGACATCTGCGCTTATTTGGGAAGGAAGCTATCTTCTCGATTTGTGAGAATTGAGACTTTGGCAGAAAACTTTTGGGTAATTATAAAACACTCCTTTCAAATACCTCACATTAACAGTAGGCCCCGTTAATTGACTAATTGAGTGGAAAAATAATGTGGAAAAATTAGCCAAATGACTAACATACTATCGTTAACTTTCCATTAATTTTTTTAACGGGACTGCTAACGTAATTAACGGAGCTAATTTATGAGGGGGTATTTTTGTCCTTTCCTTCCAAATCTCACCACCAAGAGTGTAGGTGGGTGGGGGTGGTGAGATTTTGAAGAAAAGGACAAAAATATCCTTCATAAATTAGCTCCGTTAACCACATTAGCAGTCCCGTTAGAAAATTGGATGAAACGTTAACAGGAGGAACCACATTGAACTCAATTAGTAAGTATATTAGTTAGATTTGATATATTGGAAGTTCGTTGCTCAAATCGGTTACCAAACAATAATACGTTGATTATTTGATTAATTTTACCCAATAAAGTTCAGTTTAGCTCGAGTCCGTTCAAATAAAAAGCCTCACCTAAATTTAGGCTTTTTTTTTTTTCAAATCAAGTCAAATGTAAACATCATAAGCTCGGCTCAATTTGTACACTTGACGGGTCTAACACGAATAGGGCCCGACACGACTCAGTTCGTATTATGCATTGGTGAAGAGTATTTACTCTGTTTTGAAATTTGATTTATATGTTAAGGTTTTATGTTTTAAACTCAAATTTGATTACATTTATGGTTCTGCATTTTTGGGGAGGAATGACTCACTTATGCTATTAAAGAATTAATTTAGGTTTCTAATTATTTGTTTTAGCACGTCGTTGGTGATTCTATATTTCTTTCTGAAAAGAAAATTGAAGCAAGAAACCAAGAATTGATTTTTGTATTGATTGAAAATAAGAAATCAGAAAACAAACGTAAATTTTACAAAAGCCTATCTATCAATATATCAGGCTATCTCCTAATTCTTAACATGCAGGGAGAAGGAAGAACTCAAGGGCCTGAAAATACCATAATGCCCTTAATGAAAACAGAATAAACTAACAAACTACAACCAAGTCCCTGAACTTTCTATTGTAGTCATCTTGCGAAATTCTTTCAATTTAGAATTTGGTTCTCCATATTTAGCATTGACTGGGAATTTGTTTTGCTGAATATTCAAACTATTCAACCTTTTTTTACCCTCAATTTCTTCATTAATTTCAACACCCTCCCCACAAGTTGTGAGTGTGTAAATACTTACAATCCCCAACTTGTAAAGAAGATTCCAATGCAAAGACTTCCCTAAGAATTTAGTAAAGATATCTGTCAATTGATCTTTTGTGGAGATTTGTTGAAGAATAATAAGACCTTTCTTGATTTTCTCGTATGAAGTGACAATCCAACTCGATATGCTTAGTCCTTGCATGGTAGACAGGATTGGAAGCTACAGCAATAGCTAAAGAGCTATCACAGTGCATAGGAATTGGAGTGGGCAGATCTACTTGAAGATCCTTGAGAAGACTATGGAGCCATATAACTTCACAGTTAGCTGTGGCTAAAGCCCTGTATTCAGACTCAGTAGATGACCTTGAGGTGACAGATTGCTTCTTTGAGTGCCAGGAAATGATAGACTTCCCTAGTAGCATACAAAACCCTGTAATGGATTTTCTATCATTTGGATTACTAGCCCAATCACTGTCACAGAAGGCTTGTAAATGAAGTTGGCTAGAAGAAGGGAAGAATAAACCTTGTTCTGGTGAGCTTTTGACATATCTAAGAACCCTGTGCAGAGCTTTCAAGTGAGTATCCCTTGGAGTTTGAACAAACTGGCTTAAACATTGGGCTGCAAAGGCCAAGTCAGGCCTGGTGATAGTTAGATATAAGAGTTTTCCCACTAACTGCCTGTATTCTGAAGGGTTGTCTAACAGGTTGCCTTCATTGATGAGGAGTTTAGTATTGGGGTCAAAAGGTATAGTAAGTGGCCTGGTATTTGTGAGCTGTGCAGAATTCACCAACTCTAAGACATACCTTCTTTGATTTAAATGAAATCCATCTGAAGATCTCATCACTTCAATTCCCAAATAATATTTAATGGGGCCAAGATTCTTGATGCTGAACTTGTTATCAAGTAACTGCTTGAGGGAGTTGATGGTAGAAATGTCATTACCAGCCACAAGTACATCATCTATATACACCATTACAGAAGTAAATTTAGTGCCATTCTTGAGAGTAAAGAGGGAGTAATCTGCAAGAGACTGAGTGTAACCAAGATCAAGTAATGTCTCAGTTAATTTAGCAAACCATTGTCTTGATGCTTGTTTTAATCCATATAAGGATTTCTTTAACTTACACACTTTTGCTGAGTCCTGTTGAGATTTGTGTCCAGGGGGGAAGTCCATGTAAACTTCTTCTTCTAATTCACCATGAAGAAAAGCATTGTTAACATCTAATTGATGTACTTCCCATCCTTTGACAGCAGTAACAGCAAGAATGGTCCTTACAGAGACCATTTTAGCAACAGGAGCAAATGTTTCTGAGTAATTTATTCCTTTTGTCTGACTGTATCCCTTGGCAACCAGCCTTGCCTTGTATCTCTCTATACTACCATCTGAATTATATTTTACTTTGTAGATCCACCTGTATCCAACAGTTGTCTTCCCTTGAGGTAAGTTTATAAGTACCATTATTCTCAAGAGCAGCCAACTCTTTATTCATAGCTTCAATCCACTTGGGATCTTGTTTGGCTTGTGAGTAAGTCTGAGGTTCCTGTATGTGGGATAAGCTGTTGACATAGGATTGGTTAATGGTTTGAGAAGGGTGTGATGGTTCATATGTTTGAAGGGATTTTGAAGTGGCAGATGAGACAACATAATCCTTCAGTTTGACAGAAGGGATTTTGGTTCTAGTGGACATTCTGATAGGTTGGAGTTTAGTGAGATCATTTGTAGCAGAGTTTTGATTGCTGTCTTGGAGAGTATCATTATCTTTGCTCTCTGAATCAACTTGAGTGGTATCACTAGGGGTGAGCATAGGTTGATTGAAATCATGGTCATGGGATATGTTTATGTCAATAGAGGGACCAGTGGAAGCCCTAGGACTAGGGTTAAGGAACGGAAAAAACAGATTCATGGAATATGACATGTCTACTGATGAAAACTCTTTTGTCAGCAAGGTTGTACAAAATGTATCCCTTTTGTCCTGCAGGGTACCCAAGGTGGACACATTTGACAGATCTGGGAGCCAATTTGTCTGAAGAATGTATGGAGGCAAAGCATAAACATCCTATTGTTCTTAAGTAATCATAGGAAGGTGTGGTCTTAAAGAGAATTTCATGTGGGGTTTTGTAATTGGTTGCAGCTGTAGGAATTCTGTTTATGATGTGAGTGGCTGCCAAAAGGCAGTATCCCCAGAAAGATATTGGGAGCCCAGACTGAAATCTCAGGGCTCTAGCCATGTCTAGTAGGTGTTGATGCTTTCTTTCCACAACTCCATTCTGTTGAGGGGTTTCTACACAGGAGCTTTGGTGGACTATTCCAAGGTTGGTGAGAAAGGGAATGACTTCTGAGTTATAAAACTCAGTACCATTATAAAAGTTAATGGCATAAGAGTATGACATGATAATAATGAGATCCATTATAAACTAGAAACAAAGATAATTCTGTAAGGTAGCAAAGTAGTAATAGTTGCTTATAATGTTAGCACTACGATATGTGATGTAATATAAAAAGTAATAGCATGTGTTTATGTGCTTAGTATTTACAAGCATTACGAAAAAGTAAATAATGGCAGGTAAACATCTACTTGACCATAGTGATATGTGTAAAGAGTAAATGACATGTATATGAGACCAGGAATGTGCTCAGAGTAATTAATGGCAAGTAAACATCTGCTTGATCATAATGATATGTGATAAGTTAATATGTTAACATGCGCTAGAAGTAAATATTTTGTATATGTGAACATGAGATTAATACAAGTAAGCACCTACTTTAAAGCATGATAGAAAGTAAACATCTACTTGTTTATGATAATGAGAACCATCATTAATTACTAGGGAATGTATTGATGCAAGTTATACATGATGAAAATCATGATGCGCGGTGAAAACCGTGGACAAGTTATACATGATGAAAATCATGATGCGCTGTGAAAACTGTGGACAAGTTATACATGATGAAAATCATGATGCACGGTGAAAATCGTGGACAAGTTATACATGATGAAAATCATGATGTACGGTGAAAACCGTGGACAAGTTATACATGATGAAAAACATGATGCACGGTGAAAATCGTGGACAAGTAATGGTCCTACCACTGGCCATGGTAGAGGGTAGCTCACTGTCGTAACCAATAGGGCGACACTGGTATGCTACGACCCTGGTTGTCGTCTGAAACCGACGACAATTAGAGGCATGGGAAAGGGCTTCCTATAGAGGTGAAACCACTCATGGTACCAGTCATGCGGAAAGGGCTGCCCATAGAGGTGGAGCTGCCCATGAAACCCAAATCAATTATGCATGCGAAAAGGGCTGCCCGTTGAGGTGGAGTCGCCCATGAAACAAGTTAAAGTTTTCATTCAGGAACTTGCACTGCAATAGCAACACATGTACATACAAGAAGAGTAAGATTAAAAGCAAAGAGGAATGTTGAGGCATATCTCGACATTGATAAGAGTATAGTAAGTTATCTGTTATATGTTAGCCATGTATATCGGTTGGTCATGGTCTCCAACTGGTATGGGACGGTTGGCGGCTGCTGAGCCTCTGATATTGCATGGTATTATAATGTGCTTTCATATGCATGAGGTGGTCGCGGTCTCCAACTGGTATGGGACGGTTGGCGGTAGCTGAGCCTATCATGCGCATGGAATTATCTGCTATTGTGTTATACTGCTTTTAACTGATAATAGATTTTAAGTGTTGTTATATCTTGTCTTGACATGCTGCATGAACACATGCCATGCAATTGCATTTAGTAACTTGCTGAGTCTTCGACTCACTCTGTGTTTGTTTGTTTTCTTGAGGTTGGTAAGCAGATAAAGCAGACGCTATGGGATATACCAGAAGGGATTTGTTGAGATGCAGTTCAAGACAATAGCTCTAAAGAGCTACTTAGCGTGGGATAGATACAATTGTTAAGGTTACCTGGCTTAGCTACGTATATATGATTAGTAGTTGGCACAATTTGTCATGCCATTACACCCAGCTGTGAGTATATAGATAAGCTCTGATTTTTTGTAGAACTTTCACTGTTAATTATTCTTACAGAATTCAAACCACGCATCGATTCGGGAGTCCGTATAGGATTTTGGGTCGAGGCGTGACAATCATTATCTGAATAACTCATACTATTAATTCTGACTACTTATTGGATATTAAATATCTAACTATTTTACTTATTAATTTTATTGGACAATAATTCTCACAACCAAATGGTTGGACAAAAATTATGATTCAGTGCAAGCGTATGACATGACATCTTTAGCCATATGTATCATTGTCACCACCCACCAATACCACCACAACCTCGGCATGTAAATTTGAGTAAAGAGAATAATTAAAGAACTTCACGACACGAGGACGTCAACTAATTTAAATATCCAACTGCTCCTAATTAATTATTAAAAAAAGGGTGTTTACTTTTTTTGCCTTTATTTTGTACATTTGTTAATCCAATTATTCGGATGATATTTGTTGTGCAATGTAGCGAAAGCAATTGACAAAATAACACACAAAAATAGTTGAGAATCGAAAGAGAGAGGGAAATTGGGACTGTCAAAATTTTTATTAGAGGCTTACACACTTTAATCGTTCTAGATATACAACTATTTATATGAATACAATAAAAAACCCTAAAACCGCCGCTATGCAGTCGCATTATGCAACTGCATACGATGTTTAAGATTTCCATGCGGCCGCATGGTTTCTAGAATCCTTACGCGAACGCCTTATGCGGCCGCATAAATTCCAGTGTTCCATACGAACGCCCTATGCGACCGCATGCTATCCAAAATCCCTCAGAGGGCGCCGGCCTCTTGCCAGGACATCGAGCTATCACATCCAACAATAGTTATCTTGTTGGTTAGTTGGTTGATTAAAAGTACTCCAGCCATCAACTAATTTAAAAAAGAAGGTAAAAATTTAGAAAAAAATTATTTTACGAGTATTTTTTATAAAATGGATCTCATTGATTTGATCCATTGTGTATTGGGTAGATTTAGTTGTAAGAGAGTGAAGCTCCGTACGTCTTACGAATTAAGATCCGTAAGACGGTATTATAGAAGACCTATTCTTAAAAAAAAATTGATAGACAAATCAATCAGAGTATTAGATTTAGTCCTTGTGACGGGTTTTATAGGTTGATAGTTAAACCGCGAATTCCATACTCGTGCTTTGTAAGTTTGCCGTACATCAATTAGCCGACTCTAAATGCTTGACATAAAAATGGGATTGTAGTGACTTTGAGTTTTACTACATAAATGTAGTATGCTTACAGAGAGAAAAATAATTGAAAACCAAAAGAATATTATATCATACATACTACAAAATTAGGTAATTAGTAAATTCCCCTAACGTTACTAATTTTTAAATAAGTGTTGCTGCCTATACTCGTGTGTTTAGGTCACATGCATTCTTGTCTATATTTTTTATTCTAACCTTGGCACAATGAATTTCAAGGTGATTTTTCTTAAAACGAATATGGAAATTTGATTTTATGTTTAAGACATAATTTAATATCTATCTTAATTGTTCTATAGAAAATGTTTACATTTGAAACTCAAAAATTTAAGAAGTAAAATAAATTTTCGTAAATATCCTCTTTGCAATTAAGATTAAAATGACTTATATAAATCAGACGGAGGTAATTATAGTGAAAAGTTAAGTGCATCAATCTCGTCCCAACAAAGTAAGATCTTATGCAAATTAATCCATTTACGAAATTACCTGTGGAAATTAATAATATAGATAAACTTATAAAAGCCTATTCTTTAGAAGAGTGAAATGTTATGGAATAGGGAAGGGGGCTAACCCGGCCGGATGAAATGCTGAACTTTTCAATATTGCTCAAATTCTTTCATTTTTGAGCAACTTTCCTGGATGGCAAAGAACTAACGTTTGTTTAGTTTTTCAAGGGTGGTGGAGTAGGGGCTTCACAAATTGTGAAGGAGGTCTCCTGTTCGATTTCTTCCCTTGCACCCTTAGGACACCACAAAAATAAAAAAATAAAAAATTATATTTATATTATATTTTTCGGTTGAAATGACAAACAACTTGATTAAACACCATAAATATTACTACTTCCTTCATCTTAAAATAATTTAAGTGTACGCTTTTTATTTTATTTACGATCATGAGCAAAACTTAACACTCATGTAAAGAGACAGAAGGAGGAGATGGAAATTCTTTGCTAGTCAAAATGCATCGTGAGCTTGCTAATTTGCTTGTTTGATATCCCATTTTGTAAGTTACAGTCATCGATCAGTTTTGTTCCGAAAACAGGATAAGGAGTCTATGTTTCTTTTTGTGTATACGAAATGTGGAGTGATTTAAACAGGATTAGGGCTTTCATTCAAGGAGCCTCCATATTGTAATAACCATATACTATGTTTCTTTTCGGTTAATTGTATTTGATGTTACATAAAATCAGTAGTACCGGGGGTATTGAATTTGTTTTTGTTGTTTGTTGGCTCGGGAAATCTTTCGGCAATTTGGATATCCGGCATGTGTATCTGCAAAAATAACCACCGTGAGACGGGTATGGAGGGTTCCCCACCAAAACCCTCCGGCATGGTAATTAGTCTCTAGGCCACGAAAGAATGAGAGAAGACCGTTATTGTGTATAAAAAACGACTTACCTTCAGATGGAAAAAGGAGAGACTATATATAGTTAAATGGGCCGCCTTTCATTGGGAGCCCACAGGTCTAGACCCATACGCTCAGGAGATCGGTCTAAAATATGCACATCAGTATTTTTGTGTGGGGAAGGTAATAATAATGGATAAATAGATTGCTAGGCGCTTAATTAAATAGAGTTTTTACGTCAATTGATTCCCCTATTTGAGCACCGCTGATTTGGTTAACTAGCTGCTACTGTGATGGGATCGCTGGAAAAAGTAAAAACTTATGCTACAAACTTTTCTGTGAAAATTAAGGGAATGATTTGTTCTATATATATTATTCTGCATTAAAATGTTGTATTTGGTAAAGGTTGCTCTTCTCTTTTTGATCTCTCCATTTGTAAAATGTTTGTCATATAAGTATTCGTTATCTGACCTAACGCAAATTGAATTTCTTCACCGTTAACAAGCCTTTAGTGAGTGAGTTAATCCTCCCATATCGCTGCATTTTGATGCGACCGAAAGGGTGGTGGTTTGGATGTTTCTGTCTGGCACCACATTTGGCTTGGAGGATTGGTGAGAAATAATGAAATCCGAGTTGAGAAAGAAATGTTAGGATCAGAACAATTAAGCTTAAGTCCTTTAACTAGCTAGGTTGATGGTAATTGACTCTTATCTGCTTCGATCATTACAGATTGGCAAGATTATTTGAAGGATTGTAGTAAATTTTACCAAATATGTGTCCTTTACTTAATTTCTCTTATTTTCTTTGCTGAAGCAATCTGTGGTATGGGGTTATCTTGTTCTTTTTAATATTAGGAGATAAGTGATGCAGTTTTTGGCGCTTGCACTCTTGGCGCAGCAGATACTCGAGAGCAGCTCTTGACATAAGTGTGTTTGAGGTTATTTGTTGATGTGCGTAAAAGGCGCGATGAGCAAGAATATTCGGTCGTATCAAGTAATAAAATGTGTAAACACAAGTATTGATCCTACAGAGATAGTGTTAGAAATAAATCCTAAATACTAAAATTGGGCACACCTAACTTTATCTACACTAACGAAAATGAGAATTGAAAATAAAAAGAAAATATAGAAAAAGAAAACAAGAAAGTAAATTAAATTAACGCGGTAACGATGAAACGACGGCAACATCCAATCAAGGTTAAAATGATAGGATTGTGATACTTCTAGTCTAGCCAATACTTTTCTTTAACTCAAGTCTTGGTAGTCGGGCACACGTTGATGATATTCGCTACGGGCTCTCGCATCTTATGGCAAATCTAGCTATCAATCCCTACTACGGCTCTCGCATCTTATAACAAGGAAAGAGTAGCCGCATTATCGATCAAGCACCCCATGACTATCTAAGAGCGCTCGTATCTCTCAATCAAACGTCACATAAACAATTATTGTGATTTTCAGAATTAATAAGACAAGTTCTCGCATTTTACCCTATAATTCTAATGATCATCTAATGGTTCGCGAGTATATTAAAAACATTAAGATCACACATAATAATAACCAAGATAATGGGTAATACTTTATAGAGAGATATTCTCTCTATTTTTCTACAAGTCATGCCGGTAGCCGAAGGCTATCGGTGTGTGTCACAAAAACACCAACTACTAATTTGCTAGGTCCGAAATGCAAGGTAGCTCTTGCGGATGCAAACATTTCTCAAATCAATTAATTAGTGGTAAATCAACTAAAAGCATTAAGCCCACAATTTAGTAACATAGCATGACCGTATAGTATACTAAATAGAGAGAGATTAAATTAAAACATCACGTTCAACATAGAAAATAATCACAATCCATAAATATAATTAGCTCATTACAAATTCCACATTTACAAGACAAAGATTCCAAGAAAATACAACATTAATCTTGAGATAAATATAGGGATCAATGTCGAAATCCATGGTTGCAAAGTCTTACAAATGCTTCCTTGACTCTTGATTTGAAGTTCTAAACCCTTAAAATGAATGCATTTAATTGTGGTGCAAAGGTGGAGAAAAGGGGGAGAGAGAGAGAGAGAGCTTGTGTTCTTGCCCAAAAAATGAAGGTTTTTCTTCTTAATTGGGGCTGCTGAAGGCTTACAAGAGAGAGGCTGAAGAGTGCAAAGCAAGCCAGGGGCAAAATAGATAAATAATGGAAGGTTTAAAAGCTGAAAATGGTGAAGGAAGGATGCTGGGTCACGGTGGAAAAAGGTTCGCGTCACGGCTGGGGACGGGTGACCCATTTGGAGTTCGCAGGTCATATGGAGAGAGGAAGTGGGCTGGAAAACGGGCAAGACGGGTCGGTTCTTAAAGTAGCACTTGGGTTGAGGCATCTGGGAATGGAGGACGCGTGGCAGCATCTCCGGTTGACAGCACATAAACCGCAGCCCTTGTCCTCCTAGGCTTTGCAATCTAGTCCCAAGGTCAGCCTCCGTTAGCTTCTGTTAGCTTATTTTCTCTATCATTTTAGTCCTTTCCTTTGTAAATAACTAATGGATGGCTAACGGACCTTGATCAAATGGCTTTAATCACTTCAAAACTTCACGGGTTGCCTTGAATCTTCCCAAATTGCTATGAATTGATCTTTTAAAGCTTGAATTTCACCAAGAAAATCTGAAATACAAAAATAACACAATAAAGTACTTTCTTTGGCAAAATACAAATGAAATTCATAGGAAATGAAGACAAAATATGGGGAAATTATATGGAAAATTATGCACTTATCACTTGTCAGCTGTGTTGAAGGGATATCTATCTTTGCGCATCAAACCTAAACCGGCTAGCCATAAGTATATATACATGGTTTGGGAATTACACATGAACATTAAGACCCTTAAACGTTAATCATAATCTAGCTATGCAGTTGTCAAGCGCATTTTCAGTTGTTGCTCATGTGAAAGAATTAAAATGGAATATTATTTTCATTTAGAGAAATTTGCTAGTCGTCCCAGATTTGTGTACCTTAGAGAACATCGTTTCTTTTATTTCAAACATTTCCCTACACCGCCGCCGCCCCCCCCCAACAATGTTAGCTTTTCGTTGTTATAGTTAATTTCTCTCTTTGAATTTCATTGTCCATCAGTATTTAGTACCTCAGACTTGAAATTTTCATTTGACGGGTCGAAATCCTTTTTTATATGTAAGAAAGAACTCGTACCATCGATCATGTTAGGATCGCGAAGAAAGAAGTCCAAGAAAGCAAAAAAAAAAAAAAAGAAGATTGTATTGTCAACAAATAGTAAGACCTGAATGCATTGGGAATTGAGATGATCTGAGAACATAAGCAACTATCTAAGAGTAAGGAACTCAATGTCGGTGCTTTTTGTTATTAGTCATTCTTGCTTTTCTCTTCCTCTGTAAGATGATGAGAATTAGAGTGTGTTACGACCGGTGGCAGGCACTAAATGTTTGTTCTCTGGTCTTGACTAATTTACCCATTGGGTTTAATGTTCAAGCAATATTGGCTTCAGTAGTTAACTAAAACTCACTTTGCTAAACTTTTGAATATACGATTTCAATGTTTCTCGGTGAATTTATTTTGTTTAGATTCGAATTTACTTTGGTATTTGGTTCTGGATTGAGGTGGTTGTTTTTGGGAAATTAAATTTGGTTTCCCTAAACTTCCTAATAAATACAAACAATTTGTTTTCTACCAAAAAGAGGGTGACAACTTTTGTCAAGGATTGACAATGGAAGTTGACTCTTGGGGCATATATATATTAATGTCTTTAGCATTCACCTGTAACATTAGTAGTTCATACTACAACATGGTATGCATCAAAAGTGAAATTAGTAATTTTTTATATAAAAATAAACACTTATTTAGAGACGAAGACTGTAATAGATATTCGACGAGTTTAAGATGTTTCACTTATGTAAGCTTGTCTATGAAACTATAGTATCAAAAGAAAAGGAGATGCTCTATTGCACACATGTAAAACAAGTGCACAAACACTAGTACAGTCTAAATGCTTCGCCATTGAACATTCAGGCGAGAAAGCTTGGCGGAGCGATGTTTTGCTTTGAATGAAGTTGACTTTTAAGTCATTTTCACATGTACATTAATATCATAATGTCTACGTATAACGTTAGGGCAACCTCAAGGAGGATTGCAAATCATCAAACCCAGCGCAAGGGGAGGAATTTTCAACTCCAAGGGGGACTCCAAACCTTGCGCCATTTTGAAGCACCCCTCCCCCCTCCCTTACGTCAAAGCTGGCGCATCATCAACCCTTGCGCTATAAGTTTTTTTTTTTTTTGGTTTAAGTACTAGTTTTGTTTTAAATACTAGTTTTGTGTTTTGGTTTAAATACTAGTTTTGTGTTTTCGTTTAAATACTAGTTTTTTTGTGTTTTGGTTTAAATAATACTCCCTCCGTTTCGGTCATAGATTCCATTATTCTATTTTAGTATGTTTTACTTAAAGAGTTCACTTTAAAAAATTATATTTACAATCTCCATAAATATTTTCACTTTACCCTCTACATATATTATAAACATTTTGACTATGCTCAAATATTTTTGTAATTATTACCAACTTCAATGCTACTTATATATCCATTAATTATTAGAATTTTTAAACGTGGACTCTTTGGATGGAACGGAGGGAGTAGTTTTTAATTTATTATAAATTAAAAAAAATAACATATTTGTTTTGCTAATACATTAATACAAATTTGATGAAATAAAATATATGTAATGAATGAATAGAATAATAAGAATATAGTTAGAATATATTCTTTTTAGTGTAAAATTTAAAGTAGGATAGTTGGAGATGGTAAAAAATATTTGGTGCAGAAATTGCACCATTTTAGAGATTTGGTGCAATTTCTACTCCAAATTGTTGGAGATTGCCTTAAAAATTTACACTAAAACATGATATATCAACGGTAAAATTAGTAACGTTAAACAAAATAAACACTCATTTAATGACAAATAAATTTTTAAAATGAACATTTATTTAAAAACGGAGAGAATAACAAATATTTGATGAGTCAAAAATGTTTCACTTATCTAAGCTTGTCTACGAGTTAATCGTATCAAAAGCAAAGGGGATGCTCTATTGCACACGTGCACAAAAACCAGTACATATAATACTTAGCCCAATGAACATCCAGGCGATCGAGAAAGCTTGGCGGCCGATGTTCAGCATTCCCTCTTGATAGAGCAAATAATGCATACGAATAGTGAAAAATGGCTGACGGCTGCTTACAACGGAGAGAACTTTCCCTTCCGGTTGACACTAGCGAAGAATCCCCCAAGTTCTTGCCTGTAAGGAAGATACGATTTTCTCTTGCTTCCTTCCTTTTCTGCCCTATTCCGTACATAAAACACCTCGAGAGGCGAGGCCAACAACCGCGAGGGCGATTCTCCACCAGCTGAACCGTTACTGGATTTCCTCCCATCCTTCGGATAATCCACAACTTTTTTACTTTTATCTGTTTTTTTGGCTCTGTGATTCGGAGTCAAACACAGGAATGGTCCCTTGCCGTCGCTATCGCTTCTACGAAGCAAATCACAAGGCTTCCATAGCTTTGATCTCAATCCAGTGGAATTGTTCTTCTTCCATGATCTATTCGGCAACGGTTCAACGAGCTTTGGCCTCCAAAAGCAGCACGTTCTCGCAGGTATCGTTTCCAATTCATCTCCTTCCGATGACGAACTGGATGAACCTTCTTCACGATCGTTAGTAAACAACTCCTTCAAAGGAATTCTAATGAACAAATCATCTTTTCCTCCAATTTCACGATCGAGGAAATCGCGATTAGAATTAGGAAGAATTGGACGAATTTGACCGTTGTAAATAGCTTCATCAGCCTGAACACCTTCGTTGTCGAGCACTACCGAGAACTCGAAATCATTATCCTCATCAAGGCTTTCCAAGGCACGTTCCTCCGCCGCTTCGTTTAATTCTTTCGTCACTCTGACTGCGATCGCCGCCAATCCATTAATAGAGTAGCTGCTAAAGCTAAGGCTAACCAGAACTTCTTCGGTTTTTTCTTGCTGCATTCTTAAAACTCTATACTAATTTCCTGTTGTGATGTTAACTTGAGAGAGAAAGATGGAGGTCTTTAAATTGGCAAGGATGAAACCGGATGACTTAATATTTATAGGAATGCCAATTGGGGTGGGACCAGGGGAGCGAGAATGGATTCTTTGCTAAATTATTCCGCGGTGCGGTGACCTGGGTCATGTCTGCACCATGTTATTAAGTTGATGTATGATAAATTAATCGTATAATTATACTCCATATGTCCCAGATAAATATTCTTTTTTTTTTATTTTTAGATGTTGTAACTAATGTTTTTATAGACTTTTGATCTACCTATTCTCTAACTAATGTTCCTATAAATATTCTTTTTTTGAGATGTGTTATATTAAATGAAGCTTTAAGGGTATATTAGGAAGAATAATAGAGAATAGGTAAATCAAAAGTCTATAGGAACATTAGTTGGGACATCCTAAAATAGAAAGTAGGAACATTTATCTGGAACAGAGGAGTAAAATACTACTGTATGATATATGTTCACTATTGATTTTTTTTAAATCAATTTTCAAATAGATATTTGACATTTTTTTAATTATTTGTAATAAAATTATAATTATTTGATAATACACAAAAAAATATTACGATTTACGTGTTTGATGATTTTGAAAAAAAAAATTAAAAAAACTTGAAATTTTATTAAAAAAATAACTAAATAAACTTTAAAAACTAAATAAATACTTATTTTAGAAGGAATGGAATAATACTATTATATACTCCCTCCGTTTCAAAATTATTGTTATGCCTTTATTTTTCGTCAGTCTCAAAAAAAATTTGACTTGTTTGATAATTTTATTTTTAGAACATATATTTTATTAGTTTACCTCTATTTTTTCTTACTACTTTAATTATGAGTCATATGTACATGAACTTTAAAAAAACTACACATTATATTAATATTGTTAATTAATTTAATTATTTTTTTAATCTGTATTTCGAATCAACCAGGACAATAATTTTAGGACGGATGGAGTATTTAAAAAACGATGGTGGACATTCTATAATGAAAATATGTAGATATCTATCTACATGAAACATAAACAGCAGACATGACGTTAGTATATAAGAGCGAATGGAAAGTCCGAGGTGGTTGTAATGAATTGGATTCATGATCTTCTAGATTTTGTACAAAAACTTTGGGTAGGGGCATTCCTTTTAAACACCTGATTTTTATAAGAAAGGGTAGGGGTACTCCGTTCAAGCACCTCATTTTTTATTAGAAAAAGATTATGACATGGACAGAATTTTGTCAGATAAAATTTCGTATGTATAATTAATTTAATTATTTTATATTAATTAAATACACAATACTTTAATAGGCTATGTTAAAAAAATTAAGAAAATGATAAAGCAATAACTTTGATTAATATTGTGCAGTATAGTATTATACAGTACAACTATCGATGTATTAAAAAGAGTTATCGTATAACATATTGTTACTCCCTCCGTTCCAGGCAAAGAGTCCACTTTTGATTTTTTTTGGTCAACTAAGCTAAAGTTTGACCAATAATTAACATAAATCTAGTGGTTTTTACAAAATTATTAAAGTTGTAATTCATAATATTATTAAGATAGTTTTTAATTAATGAAATTTTATTTTTTAAAACATAAGTAAAGTATGTAAATTTTTTATTTGATTTAGTTTTATATTGACTTCTATAAAAGGAAAGTTGATTCTTTGTCTGGAATGGAGGGAGTAACATATTGTTGCTTGCTGTCATTCAAATTTGTAAATAAAATTTGTTATTCTAGCTTCATTCAAAAAATTACGATAATTTATTATGTAAATGAATCATTTACTTGAAAATAGATAACCAGTATGAATGATTTGATTGTACAATGGAACGTTAAAAATGTTTTGCTTGGACAATTGATCAATAACGTAAAAAAGTATGCACATTTATAAATGTGAATGAAATGTCTAGTTTATCAACATATTACTACAAAATGACAGTATCCTTTTATTGGATAGTATATAATTTGGATCAAAACATTTAAAAAAAAAAAAAAAGAGGTTTTGTGACATGCTTAGTGAGGGACATATATACATGATGGAACTCTGAGAGATCGCAATGGCTGACGTTCACTTGCCCATTGTCGCCTGCTTCTATTTCTATAAATAAAGCGTTCATTGACCGGCCAAAGTTTGATCCGGGAAATCTTCAACAATTTCTATTTTTATGAGGATCATAACTCTAAATAATTACTCCCTCCATTTCAGGTAAAGAGTTCACTTTTGACTTTTTTCGATCTAACTTAGTTAAAGTTTGCGCAATAATTAACATAAATTTAGTGATTTTTACAAAGTTATGAAAATTGTAATTCATAGTATTTTTAAAATATTTTTTTATTAATGAAATTTTATATCTTAAAACATAAATAAAATATGTAAAATTTTGATTTAATTTAGTCACATGTTAACTTTTTTTTTTTTTTAAAAGTGGACACTTTGCCTGAAATGGAAAGAGTATTATAGAATGTAGTATGATGATAGAAATCCATAATTAATATCTCCAGAATATTAAGTTCAAGTTATTGTTATTCTTTATGGATAGGGTCATACCCAATTATCTACCTAAACCCCCTACAATTTAATGGATATAGGCATCAACAAATTTTCAAAAAAGAAAAACAAACTCACGAAAATTTGTACTTCATAATGTAAGTAGCATGTTCCAATTTTTCTTTATTTTTTATTTTTATTCAAATTTGAGTAAGAGGAGTATTAAATTGTAACGATTCGAGCAGAAGTCTGCTTTATCACACATGATTCATGCATTGGCTCATTAAGTACTTAAGTTAACTAAGTCCACAACAAGTTCATCTAAAAGTTCATAGATAATGTTAGTATCTAGTAATAATAGATGATACTCCCTCCGTTTCAGGCAAAGAGTCCACATTTCTTTTATAAAAGTCAACATAAGACTAAATCAAATAAAAAATTTACATACTTTACTTATGTTTTAAGAAATAAAATTTCATTAATTAAAAATTATTTTAATAATACTATGAATTACAACTTTTATAACTTTGTAAAACCACTAGATTTATGTTAATTATTGGTCAAATTTTAGCTTAGTTGATCAAAAAAAAGTCAAAAATAGACTCTTTGCCTGGAACGGAGGGAGTATTTATTAGGCATATACAAGTTTTACTTCTACCGATATAAATTTAGGATATTACATAAATTGAGAGCAGTTCGCCGTCGTGCACTTGAGTCGTTTGTGCTCTATAAGAGCATGTACAATGGTTTGATTCAATCAAACCAAAAATCAAACACAACCCATTAAAAATCAAGAAAGTAATTCATTTGATACTCATTTGATTCAAAACCAAAAAATTACTTCAATGGTGGCACAAACTCCAACACTTTTACATATCCCACCATCTTTATCTCCAACCAATTTACATATCCCACCATCTTTATCTCCATTAATTTAATATCATCTTTCAACTTAAATTTACAAATAAATTTGATATTGCATAAATTATTAAATTTGAAATTATATAAATAGTCATTATTAAATATTATTTATTAATTATATTTGAATAATATTTATTATAATTTGATATTATTTATTTATAATATTATTAAATTTTAAATAACTACAATAATTCGATATTATTTATAATATAAATTATTAATATTCAATTTATAATTTGCAAAAAATTCGTTTGGTGTCCAAATGAAGCAAATCAAGTCTCTATTTATAGATAAAAATGCGTACTATTTTTTAATTATTTTTTTAAAAAAATATATATATATATTTTGAGTACCAAAACTGCCCTTAACCGGAGATAATTTAGAAAATTGCCCATTTGCCCAGCCGCTGACACGTGTAAAGGCGATGTCAGGCTATGTCCGCCACTTTTTTTTTTTTTTATTTTGCCCCTCAAAACGACGTCGTTTTGAGGGTTTAAAGGCTTAAACTTCGCCGTTTTGTCTCCTTCTCTTTTGTCCGGTTTGGTTGATTTTTTTTTGATTGGGTATCATCTGTAGCGACTTTTTCTCCACAAAGCTTTTAATGATTCACTTTTGATCCCTTTTGATACTCCATTGTACACTTTGATTCAATCAAATCCAACGGAAGAACCTCCGTTGGACCTGCTCTAAAACACACTTAAGGAGCAATTGGGTGGGTGCACTGCCCACCCATTTGTGGCAACGAAACTATAATTAAAGCGTATATTGGTGAAGTACTCGAAGTGGTGGTATGTACTACGTAGTGTGCAAGGAGGTGGTGGGTTACAATTTTTTTTTAAGAAGCGAAATTGTTGGGCGAATTACAAGCCGTTTTTTTTTTGTACATTTGTAATCGCTCCAGTCCACCATACTTTTTTAAAAATCAGAAAGAGGCACTTTTGAGGCAGAAAGACAATTATGTTATTGATGAAAGATTTATCGGAGAAATTTCATCATCACGATGCCTAATTTTATCATCGCGATACATAATTGTGATGCCTAATTTCATTAACCGGAGAAATTTTAGTAAGTAAATTCGCTACAGAAATTTTAAGACTCGATGCCCAATTACAATGGCTAATTCCATTATCGCGATACAGCTAAATGAAGATTTACCGAAGAAATTTTAATAAGTAAGATTCACTAGAGAAATTTTAAAACTCAGATGCTCAATTGCGATGCCTAATTTCATTATCGCGATGCCTAATTCCATCATCGTGATGCCTAATTTCATCATCGCGATGCAGGAAAATTTACCGGCGAAATTTTAGTAATTAAAATTCACTAGTGTTCTATTGAAATAGAAACAGAGGTTATCCACAAAAATTAATTTTCTTTACTACGAGCTATTAAGGAAGATTCACCGGAGAAATATTAGGAATAAGTTATCTGCAAGATTGGCCGGAGAAATTTTATAAAGAAAGTAAGATTCACCGGAGAAAATATTAGAAAGAAGTTATCTAGAAGATTGGCCGGAGAAATTTTAGAAAGAACCTACGGTATATGTTATTGCGGGGCATTTTAGGAACAATTTTATGAAAGTACCTTTTATGGGTTAAAAAAAAATGAACTGGAAAGAATAAAAAATTTTCAAAGTGGACCGGCCAACAATTTTTCTAAAATTTGTTTCTCATATTCATGGATAAATAAATGGGTGTTTATGGACGACCAACCCATTTATAGTCCGCTTATCTATATTCATTTAGTCAATTAGGCACTTATTCGTCCGTTTAGTTGAGCCTTTCAATTGCTTAAATGGACACTGCCCATGAAAAGTTTAATTATTGCAACTTATTATCACTTCTTATCTTTTAAAAAATAATAAAAATTAATATTTTTTAAAAAAATAAAGATTAATTTAAATTTTTTATAAAAAAAATATTTACAGCAAAGTAAGCATGAATTGTCCTAGTGTTAACTTTATTGCATTAGCATGCATGTGCAGCTGACATTAATCAGTATTCATTTTGGGACATGAAGGAGGAATATTTATTTTTGTATCAAAATGTGCACTTGACGTAAATTCTAACTCTTCAAAGAAAAATAAATACGGAGAATTTATATTGGGACACGATGGAGGAACATTTATTTTTTGGTAAAATGGAAGTAAATTATAGGAAGAATATAGGTATATTCCTTTTATGTTGAACAAATTAATTTAAGAATTTTTTAGATCTATGCAATAAAAAATCCCTCCGCCTTAAAAAATATTATCACTTTTCTCTTTATTTGTCTAAAAAATATATTTTTATTTTTAAAGATAGTAATAATTTTAGTGTAATTTAACGTAAGTACGAACAAGTAAAACTATAATTTAGAAATGTTTGAATAGTTAAATAAAACTACAGTACAGTATTTTTTAGGATGAAGGAGTATTATTTATAAAATCAGATTCATATGATCAGCTGACCATTTATAACGATTCATCAAAAATATATAAGAGGAAACTTATATAATATGGAAATTCAGTTTTCGTGAGCTATCAGCAGGCGGCAGACATTACATCTGTAAGATTATCATTCGTCACCAGCGCCATCACAGCCTTAGCGTGGAAGGAAAATGAATAAAGAAACACCACTCGTGAAGGTCAACCAATTTAAATAATTAAAACTGCACCTTATTGAAATGAAAGAGGGTTTTCCATTTTAACTTTATTTTGTACTATTTCTGCAGTCTTAATCATAATATTCCGAACATATATAGTTATCTTGTTAATTAGAGGGTTGATTAAACTCTATCTAGATTTACTTTCAAATCAAAAGTATACTTAAATAGAGTTTTTATTTGGATAGTTATTAAGTTGACTAAATTTTTTTAACGAGATGATTATTTTGACTGAGATACTATGATAAAAGGTTTATTAAAAGAAATAATTTATTTGTTGTCAAAAAGATTTTTTTTTTTTTTTATTTTGTTACTGTAATTTGACTTGCGGCTGCAGTACTCTTACTCTGTTGATATTTCCTATGTATTAAAAAATAAAAAGGATTGAAATTTTAGTACTTGTCTTAATTATTGTCTAATTTCTGACAAAATAAATGACCATTAATAAGGTTTACATGATAATTATGGACCAATTTAATTTATCTTTATTTTTTTAATTTATTTTTAAAAATGAAAAAGTTCATAGTTTATTGAAGGGTTAATGACACCACTAGTCCCTCAACTATGAACTATTCCACTAGTAGTCCATTAACAAAAAATTTTAAATTTCAGTCCCTAGAGTACCAAAATTAGACACGCTTAGTCCTTTTGGTGGATGTCATTAGGATTTATCCGTTAAGTCAGATGTGCCCAACACGTGACTTTGGTTAAGGGCATTCATGGAATTTTATGTGTCGGGTTCAACTGCAATCTTCTTGACTGACCTTATCTTACTTCTTACCGATCCCAATCAACTTATTTGAATTTGAACCTTATTAATCAAGGAAAAATGAAGAGAGATCGAGAACTCGAGAAAGGACAACAACCACAGAGCTCCGCTTCAATGGCGGCGGCCAGTTCATCGTCATCGACTGGAAAAGAAAAGAAGATATGGAGTCAAGAGCCGGCCGGACACCGGTGGAATGGACGAGCTTCTAGAAGTTCTGGGTTATAAAGTCCGGTCATCAAACATGGCTAATGTGGCACAGAAACTTGAACAGCTCGAGATGGTGATGGGAACAATGATGGAAGACGAGATTTCTCATTTTTCGGAAATGACTCATTACAACCCTTTTGATCTCTCTGGATGGGTCCAAAGCATGTTGTCGGAGCTCAACAACACTTCCCCCTTTGCTAATAACTTCAATTTGGTTGTACTTTCAGGCGAATCGTCTAGCACGATGATTGATTTCTCAAACACCCAAGAAATCAGCCTAAGCGGCGGCCTAGTTTACAAGTAGCAAACCAATTTCTTCGACAAGAAGGGACGAAAGCAGATATGAGTGAGGTGCGGAGGTCAGAGGCGTTAATCGGCGCGGCATGGTGGCCAGGAATTGAAGCAAGGGCCAAACGAAAATTACTTTTGGATCTTGTTTTTAATTCGGGTTGAGTCCTATATTTTCTGATTCGGAATTGAATAATCTGGGTTTGGATATTGAACTTCTCCTTTCAACTGAAACTTTTCCGGTCATCACTTGCCGGCAAAAGGAAGAGAAAGGAAACCTGCTGGACTGTTAGGTAGATTTTTTCTATTTTACCATCTTTCGCCCTGTAAATTTGTGAAATTACAGTATAACCCCACTTAATGACGAATTGTAACAGATTTTAATAAAAGGGTGGCCTTAAAATTCCATTCATGCCCTTAACTAATTGCACATGCGAGGCACATGGGGACTTAACAGAGATTTTATTAACGACATCCACCAAAAGGACTAAGCGTATCTAATTTTGGTACTCTAGGAACTGAAATTTAAAAAAAAAAAATTGTTAAGGGAGAAAAAAGTAGAGTGATCACGCCAAAAAGTATTTTTGGTGACCTGTCAAAGTCCACGTATGCAGCTAGAACGTTGGTAGGATGCCCCGGCTCTCAATAGGCACAAGTTTCTGTGGAACTTATCCTCCGGTAGATATCTGAGATGAAAGGAAGCACAGTTAGGAAGCTGAACGTTGGTCCAGCTAAAGCCCTCCGGTTAGAGACTTAGTATATTGGTAAGATCTATGGTCTCCGGTGATTCAGGCTGCTCTCAGGGAGTAAATGCTCTGAATGCTTTAGAGACTTGGTAGTTGTGTGTATTTAATTGAACTTAGGTCATAAATGAAGGCAATCACCTTGTGTTTATACCGGAATAATGTTGGCTTAGGACAGGTGGGCCTACCAGATGTCAACCTGGGACAGGTAGTCACATGTTCATTTATGGCAGCCGCAATCTGCATTGATGAGCCTTTAAGGGGAAGTGACCTGTATTGATTTAGAATATAGAACTTTTCTGGGAGGTGTATAGATCTTCTAGAAATAACTTTACTTAGAAAGTAAGTAACTCTTTTAACCAATGAAAAGCTGGTTTGTGGCCTCGGGATGACGTAATAGCAGGTAAGCTTTAAGAGCATCTCCAATGTAGAGAACTGGTTCTTAGTTTTTAGGTGGGCTCCACCTTGCCACGTAAGATTTCCACTCACTATCACATTTAAGAACTAATCTTCCCAATGTTTGGTTCTTCAACTTGGTTCTTAAGGTGGACTCCACAATGCCACCTAAAATTTTCACTCACTAACTCATTTATTTTATACTTTTCATACAAATTAATTTTTTATAGTTTTAATTAATATATTTTGCATATTTTAAATTAATATTTTTTATTGTCTTGATTAATATTTTATATATTAAATTTCTTGATTTTTTAATAAATTAATTCATTTTTGAGAAAGTGGCGTCTCAAAGGGTGGGGGGTGGGGGGGCGCAGAGCAGGCAAAGTAGAGACATCTCACACAAATTTTGTTTTGCATGGGCTAAGAACCAGTTCTTAAATAAGAACTGGGAAGAACTCAAATTTTTTAGAACCAAAATAAGAACTCTCCCAATGTATTAAGAACCTGTCCATTAAGTTCTTATGGGCTAAGAACTCCACATTGTGGATGCCCTAAATGCGGCAGCTTTTGTTGAATATCTTCAGTTTTTCGGGGTGGAGACCTCGGGGTCTTAGTGTTGTAGCCTGTGTCTAAGATTTTGCGGGCTCTAAGGTCCGACAGGGAAGGCACTTTTAGCCACCTCGAGCTTCTCGGAGAGGTCAAGATAAGATGAAAGATATATGTACTCGGGATCCGAGCTGTGTGCAAAGCTCGGGATCGAGGTGAGCTGTCGTACGAGCTCCAGCTAAGCATGGCCACATGCTCCACTTGTGTCACGTGAAGACTGGATATTTTTAGTATCTTCATAGAGATTAAGCGTCTCCCAACCTATTGGCAAAAGTTCAAGGACATCATTGAAATTAGTTCTATTGTGAACTAACGGCGTAAAAATTGCGAAATTGTAACCCTTTATAAAATTTAACAATCGGTCACAAAACCAGAAAAACAAAAATAAAAAAACTTTTGCGGTAATTATTATATTGGTGGACTTTCTAGAATGAAAGTATGTGGGGGATACACGAAACTAAAAACAGCACATAGATGACGATAAAGTTATAGAGCAAGAGAGTTCTTTAAAGTTGTTGGTCATATATATATATATATATATATATATATATATATATATATATATATATAGGGAGAGAGATTTTGATTTTGACAAAGAATCTTTCGGCAAAGACTTTGGGTAGGTGTCACTCAACTTCTTTCAAACGCATATCATGGTGATTAATTGGGGAATCAAGATAGGTATATTTTTGGATCTTATTACCAATTTTTTTTAGAATTTATTTGCTCATTGCAAACGTAAGCTGCATCTACAAACTCGTAATCATTATTTTTTAGTGTTTTTTTTTTCCTTAACTAGAGCGATGATTGGTTATGCCATAAAAGTAATTTTTTTTTTTTCAAACCTTTTTCTTCCTACCTTAATTATCACGATATAGTTAGTACTTTCTCCGTTCCACCCCAAAAGTTCACGCTTAAATTTTTTAATAATTAATGAATATATAACTATATAAGTAGTATTAAAGTTGATCATAATTAAAAAAATACTTTAGCACAATTAATATGTTTGTAACACATGTAGAGGATAAAATTGAAATTATTATGAATATTCTAAGCATAATTTTTTTTAAAGTGAACTCTTTAAGTAAAATATTTCAAAATAGTATAGTGGACTTGCCTGGAACGGAGAGAGTATCACTTAACCTTCAATTTAAGGAATTGATAGATAATTATACTAAATAATTCCGTGGTCTAAAAAATTACAGTTAAACCAATGTCAAATTAGCGTTACATCCTTCCAAAAAATATGTTATAGCATACACCCTCATATGTATATTGTATAGACCATGAATGTTACGCTTTTCAGTTATTTACTCCTTTTGTCCCTAAAAATTGGTTTAATTCAATGAATTAATTTTTGTTAGAGTAAATTACAAATAACCCCCTCAACAATGGGTTAGGTTCAAATATCCCCCTCAACAATGGGTTGGGTTCAAATTACCCCCTCAACTACCAATTGAACAAGGTACCGCCTTCAACTATAGCAATTTCTTTAATCTCAACTTCTGTTTAGGTAGTGTCACTCGAGTTGATAAAAAATGTCAACCTAAGGTTCACGTAACCATCTTTAGGTATTTATTTTTGACCATAATATTCTTTTGATGTTACAATTGACTATATTACTCTTATTACTCTAAGACCAACTTTGTACCTAAACATGGTCAAAAAAGGTAATTACTTATTTTTATTTTGAATATTATGATAAGAATAATACGTAAAGATGGTTACGTAAGTTTTAGTTGGGTAAATTCCGTCAACTTAAATGGTGGTGCCTAAACAGAAGGTGTGATTTAAGAAAATATTATAATTGAGGGGGGCACATTGCTTCATGTGATAGTTGAGGGTGGTAATTCAAACCCAACCCATAGTTGAGAGGGGTTATTCGTAATTTACCCTTTTTTTATAATTATATATTTTTTCATAATTTGCACTAATATGGAAACTTTTTCTACATGGTACATATTAGACATGGCATGTTTTTGAAAAAAAAAAAAAATTAAGTAATGGAAGTTTATTTATAGGTTAAATTTCAGAAATTGAACTATTATTTAAGACAAATAAACATAAAAAGTGAGACTATCTTTTAAGACTGAGAGATTATCAATTTTGAAAGTTGAATTTAGAAATTTTTGGTTTGGCGGATGCACAACATAATGAGTGTTCATTTTGTAACTTATCATTAAATGTTATTATTGGCGTCGTTTCAAAATGAATGTTTATTTTTCTTTATGATCATAAACAAAGATATGTACTCATTTGTTTAAGACGGAAAAAGTAACAAAATAGTATACGTAAACTAATATTTGTATTAATATTTTTTATTTTAAATACTCAAACTAGCGTCTTAGTTTGAAAATTTTGGTACGCTTTGTTTCATCTCTGAAGACCAATGAACGACGTCTAACCTAGTAATAAAAATGTCTATAATTATTCCTTATGTTGAACAAATCATTTTAGAGTTTGTATAAGTACCGTACGTAATAACAAGAATTATATATTTATAAAGAAGATTAGATGCATATAAAGGAGTTGTACCATTTTTAGAGCTAGGTTCAATCACACACAACACACCTAAGTGAGAAATAATTAAAAATGGAAATTAATTAAGGTTGGATGCAATACAATCGTGTGACATGACATCTTTAACCTTATCATCGTCACTACTCACTACCCTCCGCAGACTTATATAGCATGTGAATTGAGTAATTGTAGTTAAAGAAACATACGAGGAGGAGGAGGTCAACCAATTAATTTATGTTAATGATATTACTCCCTCCGTCCCGGATAAATGTTCCTACTTTTTATTTTGAGATGTCCCTTCCTAATATACCCTTAAAGTTTCATTTAATATAACACATCTCAAAGAAACTCAATTATTTAAAATAGTTAAAGTCAATTAATGTTCATAGGTATTATGGTCAGAACACATTTTACAGCACATCATTAATTATGTTTCTTAATTCTTGTGTTTTATCCACTACGAACATTTATCCGGGACGGAGGGAGTATAAGTTCGAGTTTGTAGTATTTATACATGTTTTAGTGTTAGTGTCGTTAAACTACGTTTACTTAGATCTTTACACTGTCAAATTAAATTTGTCATTTTCTAAGTAATGACATGGACAAGCTTGTAAATTTGATCTAACGATATAAAAACCAAGTAAATATGATTTGACGGCACTTATACCAAAATTTGTAGAAATTCCACAAGTTCGAACTCGTAATATAATACCTCTTAATTTATATAACTAGAGAACAATCCTTTGTTGAAAAAGGGTTTTTCCTTTTTCCCATTATTTTCTAGAGTCTTAATCCAACTATTCTGATGGAAGATATAGTTATCTTGTTAGGTTAGTGGGTTTGATATTTAAAGTACTTTAGCCATCAACTAATAATCATTAGACAAGTTGGAAAAAATGCAAAACAAATTAATTATTATTCCAAGAGTGTTACGTTAGTTTTGGTGTGGTGTGGTGTGGTGTGACGAATTTCGCTAGGTGACGGCTTTACCATGTGGGTTCCGTATTGTGTGGAACACAAGTTCTAGAGCAATATCTCTTGAAATTATCTACATCATTTAAAATCAAATCTAATACTCCTAGTATCAATTTTAAATCTTTTCCCGTAATTTCTCATTGTAGACACCTTTCTTCAACTTTATTGTTACGCAAAATCAAGCATGTGATTTTTTTTTAATTTTTTTTTGGGTTTGACTGCCCGCTTAAACTCTCGGATTCAAGTTCATTCTATATCCTCCCTCCGTTCCTAAATTATTATCTTGTTTGACCCGACACACGGATTAAAAAAACATAATTAACTTGATTATTAATATTAGTATAGTGTATAGTTTCCTTTAATGCACATGTATATTTGATCCATAATTAATGTAGAGAGAAAAATAAGTCTAAATTAGTAAAAGTAATATCTTAAAAAAAAGTTTCAACAATTATTTAGAAATTGATAAAAAAAAAGACAATAATTTAGGGATTGGAGGGAGTAGTATATAAGCTAGACAGGGGTGATCCATTAATCAAGCATGTGATTTAATTATTATTATTTTTTTCTTTTGGTTTGACGGCTTAAACTCTAAGGTTCAAGTTCATTCTATATAGGCTACAACGAGGAAGGATCCTCAGTGCCATTCGGCTACAGAACAATTGATAAAAATCAAGTAATTTCTTCCTAAAAAAGATTTATGCTTATCACGGCTTACAAATTAAGAAAAAAATAAATAACTATTATGAATATTACGATGTTGTGTATTTTTTATTTTTGTTCATGTGGGATTAGGACAATCAAATCAAGAGTGAAATGCTAATATATATATATATATATATATATTAGAAAGTGGACATATTTTTTTGAAACAATATAAAAAGAAAAGATGATTCTTTTTTAGGAGGAAGTATAATTTAATATGAAACCTAATTACTCCCTCCGTTCCACCCAAAGAGTCGTACGTTTGAAAAGTCTAATTATTAAGGGATATATTAGTGTTATTGGAATTGGTCATAATTATAAAAATACTTGAGAACAACCAAGATGATTACAATACAAGTGGAGGGTAGCTTATAAAAATTATAAGCTTAATTTTTTGAAGTGAACTACATAAAATATTTAAAAATAGTATAGTGGATTCTTTGTCTGTATAGAGGGAGGGAGGAAGGAAGGAGTAATAAAGAGTCATTAACCAAATTGGCTCCTGAAGCAGTCCATCAGTAATTGCAAAGTTAGATTTAGTGCGTTCCAACCATTGCTACACTTGGAAAAAATTGAGTTTAGTTGAGTGTGTCGTATTTCATCATTATCTATGCAAGTCCAATTACTAGTGGAAATGAATTGATTACTGAAATTCGGCCAATAACCATGGAACTTTTTTCTTTACAATGGCTGCACTTTTTAAGCTTTTAATTAGGAGTAATATGTAGGGGAGCTGAATCTCTGCTCTCAAAGAAATATCTCAAATTGGCATGCAGCAAAAGCAACTCCTCTTCTTTTTTTGTTTTTTCTTTTCTGTGGGAGTTGGATACTATTGCGTTGTATATTGAGCTGACAATCTTATATTTCTTCGGCAAAAAAATGAGGGTTTATTTTTGTTCATATGCAGTGCCGGTCATGAGATTTTTGGGGGCCTAGGTGAAACTAAAAAATGGGGCCTCAACCCCATATATATTTTTAAAAAAGGGCAAAATTCGAGCCGTTACGTCTTAGACAATTTTCAACCGCTAAAATTCGCTATAATTATTTCAAATTGAAAAATGATATTTTTGCTGCAAAATTTCATCTATGCTCTAAAAAAACACAGAACAACACGCTATGCATCGAATGCACAAAATTATTTTTGTGCATCGACAATGCACAAAAACAAAATCAAACACCTAGAAGAAGAAGAAGAAAAAAAAAAAAAGGATAAACACAAAGTATTCCAAACAAAATCAAATCAGTCAGTAATCAAATCATGATAAATACACATTTGATTGATTATCACAGCAACAACAAAAAGAAAAAGAAAAAGAAAATTTTGAGCAAAGTTGAGGATTGAATAGATTACCTGGATGGAAGTAGGGAAGGGAGAGAGAGGTCGAACTAGGGAAGCATGGAGGGATGGTGGGTTGGTAGATCTCATAAGAGAGGATGGTTGGAATTCTAAATTAGGAGGCTAGGAATTATTTTTCTTCATGAGAGGTGTGTCTGGTTTAAGGCATGCTGAAAGATCTCTCGTGATTGGGTTTCTTGAAAAGTGAAGGGGACAACACGCTTAAAGGAGACAGTTTTGAAACAAATAGCAAATTTATCACTTAAAAGGGACTTGAGCGATTGAAAATAAATATTATTAACTTAAGCGGTTGAAAATTCCACAAAAAGTACTGGCCGCAATTTTTCCTAAAAAAAATAAAACCTACAAAAAATTGATTATTTTCATATCCCATTAAATTAATTTAAAAAGAAGAATAATGACTTTAAAATTATCAAATTTTATTGAACAACAATCAAAAGAGACTGTGTGCGGAAACGAAAAATGCACTACAAGAAAAAGCACTATTTGTGACCCTCTTTATTTGGAAGGGCTAAAAAACCGTCCAAAATACTATTTTTTGGGAAGGCAGAATTTGCAGTGCCAAATACTTGGTATTGGGGCACACTTTTACCCTAGCCCGTGCCAAATACTTGGTATTTGGCACACTTCTACCTAGCCTATGCCAAATATTTCCCAAAACAATTCCCTCCCCAATATTTCATTTTCCCTCGCTATTTCCTCCCTACTATTTTGTTTTCCCTCTCTTCTTCCCTCCAGGGTTTTCCCCCAAATTAACGAGACACACACACAAACACAGACACGCAGAAGTTCCCTCCACAAATTTCCCCAAATTGATATCGCTACCCTAGGTCTCTCTTTCGTTTCTCTCCCAAATTTGAATGGCAACTCTGTCTTCCAGGCTACTCGGCAAAAAAATTCCTCGCTCTCATCCTTCAATTACCCTCCACAGTTTTCGCCTAAATTGCAATCGCTAGGTCTCTCTTTCCAATCGAAAGACGACTCTCTGCCAAACGATTTAGCGAAATAATTCTTATCTCTCATCCTTCAATATCAGTTAGTCTCAGTCTCTATTTTGTTTGTCTCTCAATTTCCTTCTCTTTGCTGCTAATTTCCTTTTTTGTATCACTAATTGATAAACTATGTGACCACTTGCATAAAGAATTGGGAGTAGAAGCATACCACAGGCTTCTTCGAATTTTGAGAGTAGTGTTTCGGACGAAGCAGACAGATTGGAAATAAGGGCTGCTGGTGGGGATCGCAAGCAACCACGTCGACTCTTCTCTCTTGTGCGATTGTGCCCTAACTTCCCTCACGAGCAATTGTTCAGGTAACTCTCTATCTCTCTCTCTCACTCTCTTTCTCAGTTCATTCGATTGTGCCATGTTTAAGATTCCCATTTTCTCAGTTCGTGCGATGTTGTAGAAAGCTTCGACTGTATTTCGAGCTAGGTTTCTCTCGAATCTATATCCCCAACCCCAACGCCAACCCCAACCCCAACCCCAACCCGTTTTTACTTTTGAATTGATAAGTGGTTTTTCTGTTTAGAGAGTCAAATTTTGAAGCTACAATTGCCTTTAGTTGTTCCTAATTGTAATGCAAATTCTGGTCCTTATCTACATATGTTGTCAAGTAGGGGTGTAAATATAAACCGCGAAACCGAACCGAACCAAACCAAATCGAGCGGTTTGGTTTGGTTTTAGATTAGGGTTGTTCGGTCACGATTTTGAAAGTTTATAAACCAATCGGTTCGGTTTGGTTTGTGGTTTTAGGGGTCAAACCGAACCAAACCAAACCGTTATATATATATATATATATATAATATTTTTATTATTAATAGTCATTGATTTGTCTTGAAAATTTTATACCGAGATCTAGAAAAATCTAAGAGTAAAGATGGTAATCGCACGCCTTGGTCTTTCAACTCTCTCTCTTTTTCTCTCACCTCAACGCAATGTCGCGCCTCACCATTAGTCCACCGTTGTCCTTCTCACCCCGCCAGCGCCTCTCCCTTTCACCTCTCTGACATTTATTCTCACACCTCATAGAACTAAAATTTTCACTCAATCATTGTAAAATCTCTCTCGACCTTACAAAATTAGTCTCAACTTTCTTTTTCTTTTTCAATATTTGAAAATTGACCTTGTCTTCTTCTTTTTCAATATTTGAAAAATAAATTACTTTAAACCATAAAACCGAACCAAACCAAACCAAACCGAATGGTTCGGTTCGGTTCGGTTTCAAGCTTCATGCGGTTCGGTTCGGTTTTAAAAAAATGAAACCGTTAGGAGGCGGTTCGGTTCATGGTTTTGTCATAAACCGAACCAAACCGAACCATTTACACCCCTATTGTCAAGTTGCTTTTCCTGGTAATCCCATTTTTCATTCCATGACATGAATTGCTTGTTTTCTTCAAAATTAATCGGAGAATCGTCATTATGTTTATGTGTGTATTGTTATTATTTTGTTTGTCTACTGAAAAGATTCTGGTATCAATCATTTTGGCTGCAATATGTCACGGTTCTGTTCACAAGTTTCTTTTATATTCTTTATAGTCCGAAATGACCAAGTTATTATTCGAGAATTTGCACCTTTGTCATCAATTCATTGGATTGTTTGTACCAACTTGATGGTTTCTCTACTATAAACATGTAATTCATCATTTTTACTTTTTGTGATGGATATATATTAGTTTGGATTTTTCTAATGGCTAAATATTGTAACGTAATACCGATAACTATAGTTACTGGATTTTACACACCATGAATGTGTGGTGCTGCCTGATACAAGTGAAAATATCCAAATGGTTGTACTGGTTCTAAGACTACTCAAGAAACACAATGGACTGAAATAGTATTGTTACACTGGTTCTAAGTCTACTCAAGAAACACAATGGACTGAAATAGTATTGTTGCACTGGTTCTAAGACTACTCAAGAAAGACAATGGACTGCTAAATTTTATAGTGATTCATCACCTACAAATTTTTCCATGCCAACAAGTAAGTTTACAAAAAGGACATCAAGAACCAAGAGCAGAGCAAGTAATAGAGAGACATACTCGCTAGATTATTTCGTAATGTCAAACTGTCTTATGACAGCTTTTCTGATAAGGAAGAAAAACAAAAGGCAACACATTAGATTGAATTCCAATTTAGATTTCTGCTACTGTTCAGCCACTTCAGACATGTACTTTCCAAAGTTCTGAAAGAGATTGGAACAATCCTAATCTGACTTGTCAAAACTACTCCATAATTCCAGCTGAGCAACATTCGCCTTTTAATGATGTTTTCTCAAAGTTAGGGAAAAAGGAAAATAAGTATAGGAATCAAGCACTGGTATTACGAATCTTGTTTTCCTTTGTTGTAGTCCCTTAGAGCTACTGCTAGGTCAATAAGATTCCTTATTAGCATAATAGACACCCAAAATGATGTAGAACACGTAGCTGAAGTGTACTTGAACAAGATGGAAAGGGCTAAAAACTTTGGTGGGGAGAGGATTGGAAAGTCTAGGGGTAAAGTGTCAAAAACAGAACTGGGGCTCTAGTAGAAATCACGAATTGGTGGAGTCTTCCGTCGATAGGGCATAACTTTTGATCCCGGATGAACCACGGGACCCACAATATGTCAAATCGAAGCTATCGACGAGATCTACAGGACACATTGGGTTTACCCTGTGATGAGTTCGCTTTAAGGCCAAAAAAACAATGTTTAAGCACTATTTTGGACCTCGACAGTTTTCTTTTCTTTTTTTTTTTTCTTTTTCCTTGTAGTTTTCTTTTTAGGGTTTAGATTGTTTTCGGGTATATAAATACCCTCTTAAACATTTTGTTCGGCAACTTTTATCAATAATAACAGTTTCTTTCTTCATACGTTTCGTGTGTGAAACCTAAGCCGTCATAACTCATAAAGAACAATATAACTATAAATAAACTTTTAAGTTTCGTTTCTAAAGAACAGTCCTAGATTTTAAGTTGAGTTCTTTTAAGTTTTAGCACCTAACATGATCAAAACTCATAACCAAACGTTCAAATGAGTGAACAGCTGATTCTCTAACTCTGATGCCTCCTTTGCTTGGTGTCAGATATATGAAACATAAGCTGCAACGAAGCGAGTTTTCAAATCAACTCAAAACTCTACCCAACTGACACCAAATTGAACTGAATGATTATATATTCAGTGGTTACCTTGGTCCCAACATAGAAAGTGACAAACATGCCAAAAAGAGTGGGCAACCCTGCACAAGTTGAAACACTTCATTAACTTCGCAGCAGTATGCGTATAAACGATAAGGAAAAATAAAAAAAGAAGAGAGATAAGCCTTCCTTATGAAGGAATCCTGAAATCAACCAATTAATACCAGATGGTCCAATGACAAAGTCGACAAGGTTAGCCACCTGGCAATAAAAAGCTTAGAAGTTGCTGTGAGCTGATCTAAGTGAAAAGTAGCTAGGGCGTTTCCAACCAAACATATCTAAGGGAAATTTAGAATAGGGAGATATTGATCAGAATTATTTCTACTATGAAGAGAGAAAAACTGAGAAAGGAAGAGAAAAGAAGAGTTGACTTTGATCTTTCTAGTATGCGATAGTCCAGCAAAGATGGCATACAATTACAGCGTTAGATGGTATAATCTTGTTACAGCCAATATATCCTATGTTGATCAAATTCTGGACTTTATGGGCATATATTCCAAATCCAGAATCAAGCTGTTCTGGCTTGTTATAGATGAGAGGCAAAAAAATAAATAAGAAATTGAACTTGAGGAAGTAAACTGTACATAAACTTTTCACCTACAAGAGATTCCATCTACAAGAAAAATAACTTCTCTCCACGGATCTCCTCCACAAATGAACCTTCCAAACATGCAAGCCCAAGTAACATGTAACAAGTAGGAAACTAGAAATCAAAAAATGAGTATAAAAAAAGAGGTAAAAATGTAAAGCAAATTTGGTTAAATATCTAAATAAAGACACCTTCTTTCTTCGTTCCAACGCTTCTTCTGTTTATGATGTTCATCTCTTGTTCATGGGAAAAGAAAATATTTAGGGGAAATCCAAATTTACATTTTTTTCATATATTACATTTTAGTTGTATTTCTCACTTTTCTGTTTTTCTCGATCAAAGTTCTTCTTGGTCGTGGCCTCTGTTCATGCACACTATGTCTTTGAAAACTTGCTTTAATGTTAACCTAGTCTACAATTTTATAAGGCCCTTCTACAATAATAAGCGTTAGTGCATGTGTATGTGCATGTGCTTGTGCATATGTTTGTACTGTATGATCACACAAATAAGTGTTGGTGCATGCCACATCATTAAGAGTTGCTTTCTAAGTTCATTCTCGATGCAAATTCTTTCTAAGCTCATCTATTTACTAAAATGCTTGTTTAGGTACTTGAAGAAATGGGGGATGTTGCCATGTCCAAATCCTATTATGAAGTCTTGCTCAAAAAAAAAAAAAAAACTGAGAAGGTAAATTGTGAACAGCAATCTGTATGATTCATGATTATTATTATTATTTTATTTTTCACTCAAGGTCAAAGACTCATGTCCAATTTATTTTTCACTCAAGGTCGAAGATCCTTCTTCATCGTCGAAGATGAAATTGAAAATTATTAAGAAAGTTTGTAAAGTAAGCCTCTTTGTAGCCCCAAACCCTTTGTCATTTTCTGGGATTTATGTTTGCTAACTGCAAGTGTGTGTGTGTGTGTGTGTGTTTTAGGTGTGCAAGAAGATGGGACATCAAGAAGGATTCCAGGGGCTACTTACATTGATTGTCCAATGAGACCATGTTTCCTTTGCAAAATGCCTGGTATTAGTTTTTTATTAACGAGAATTGGTTTTTCTTATTGGATGAAACGGGTTTTGTGTTTTTCGATGTGTGTTTGTGTCTGAGTCTTTTTTGTTGGTAGGTAGACTGACAAGTTGCTGGTGTGATGTTAGAAATTTTTGAATGAAATAAAGTTGTTCGGTTGACATCCATGCGGCTTTTTGTATTAATACGCTAAATATATTGCAAAGAATTGCACAACAGTACGCCAAATCAGGGAATAATATGTTGTCTTTTGTTCCTGATGAATAAAGAATTATATTTGACATCCACGCTGATTTTGGTATACACGTGTCCAATACTCCAATTTAGGGTTAACTTAAAAAAAAAAAATCTTTGATGAATGAGGCAGGCTGATATATTTTTACTTTCATGAATGAGGTGTTGCCCCCGAACCCCTATCGGGGACCACGTCGCCCCTGGATCCAGACTCGCTGACGATAAATCGAAAGGAAACAATAAATACTTGATTATTTACACCCGCAAGCCCGTAAATACTTATGTGAATGTGCACTCCGCACCCCCAAATCTACAATATAGTATTTCCGAGCTCACCTATCTTTGAAGCAAAACCCCGATTACACCAAATGGCCAATGATTCCACTTAAATCATCAACATTGGTTATATTCCTCAAAAGTCAAAACTAGTTTTGTACACAATCCATTAAAGATTAAGAATGCATTACTTAATACAAGGTATTGTGTTTGATATCAAAGCTTGCTAAATTGATTGCAAACTTTGCTGAACTGATCAAACGTCCATACAATTACTTGTGAAAAGTGTGATACTACGTACTTTTTGATTATTTAGTTGCAACAGTTCTAGTACTTCCATAAACGCGTCATATCACAAACGTTACAGCTATATACCTTTTTATATTGTTCGACAATATTGCGATTAACTTTCCATATATTCTGCTGCCTCAATTTATTCAATAACGCGACTATTTCCTTGAAATTGGAAAGAAGCTCAATATAAGATTTTTAAATTGATCATAAGCTATTCAACACCCCCCCCCACCCCACCCCACCCCACCCCACCCCACCCCACCCCTAGGAAACTTTATGATGTAGTTAAATCTTTGTCATGAACTCCACCAACTTTACCATTGCTCAACACTATTGGTTCAAATTCCTCATTTACGTCATGTTGGTAAGCTAATTACTCGGATTTTTGATAGTTTTACGAGTCTTTTAAGCTGTAGCAATCTGAGTCAGTTTCACCTATTTTCTAAGAACTTATAAACTTTGGTAATTTCTTGTCTATTATTTCCTCCATTTTAAAATGAGTATCTTTAATTCTATCTTGGAATGTTCTAATTAAAATAAAATAATTTCGCTGATTTGACACCACTAGATGATACTTTAATGGTATTAAAGGAAAATCAGAAAAAAAAAATTAAATAAATTTTATATAAAACTCGTACAAAGTTAACAATGGATACTATTTTGGAACGGAATAAGTAGAATATATTTCCAAATTCTTGATATCCAAGTGATTGAGTAGATCATCAGTTTGAGGTTACGGATACTTATAACATTATTATTCCCATTAACTTTTATTAGAAGCCTCTTATTTGCCTGGTTTCAAATTAAAAGAAATATATGATTGAACACTTTAAACTGTGAATGATCGATCGACTTAATTTATATTGAAAACCAAACCTGAAGTTTACATGTTACATAAGCAAGTCTTCCAACTCTTCAAACTTATCTAATACTTGTAAGCTACGTTTCTAAATTTGTGATGGTGCAGAAGAAATCCTTAAGACTCCTGCTTCCTGCAGCTCTCATGATCTCAATCTTACTTTTTTATTGATTTGTTGCTTTAAATGATCCATTAATTTTACCCGCGAACTGCACATGCAACTTACCAGAAGTCTCGACTGCCTGCCGAACCTTCTGATCGATCCGGCCTCATCTTTGAATTATATACATCATGCATGGTACATTGCATGAAACATCGATCGAGAACGCACGCTTAATTGTACAGAAACCTTTTGTAGATCATAATGCTAGTGAGAGATGACGATAAACTACTAGAAATGCATACTGCTGCCCAATTGAACATCCATATGAAAATCAAACACAAGATATCATATCCTGCTAAATAGATTACTGATCTATACTGCAGGTTTCAGCGATGGATATATGTTGTAGCAGTAAGAAAATCCGTTGTAACAGTTTACAACGAAGAGGACTTCCCTTTCCAGTTGACACTAGTGAAGAATCCGACAATGTTTTGCCTGTACGGTAGATACGACTTTCTCTTGCGTCCTTCCTTTTCTGCTCTATTCCGTCGTAGGTAAAACACCTCGTGCAGCGATGCTCCATCGGTCTTCAGTACTTTTCTCACGCTGTCTCCGGAATTCCGTTCCTTGTTTGGGGAATCGTTACCCCTAACCAGTTTTTCTTCTATGTGCTTCGGAGTGGTCGGAAACAAAAACGGCCCCTTCCCCTCGCTATTGCTTCGTCGAAGCAAGTCAAGAAGCTTCCACCGCTTCGATCCTTGTCCAGTTGAACGGCTCTTCTTCCATTTCTGCGGCGACTTGGGCATCCAAAGGCAATACGTCCTCGCAGGTATCGACTCCAATTCGTCAATTTCTGATGATGAAGTCGTTGACGAGCGCTCTTCACGATCGTCCATGAACAACTCCTTTAGCGGAATTCCAATGCTGGAAACCCCATCGTTTTTCCTGATTACACGATCTTCATCATCCCCTTGGAGAAAATTAGAATTGAAGATAGGAAACATGGATCGAATTTGACCATTGGAAGAAAATTCATCGGCCTTAGCGTCGCTGAATACCAAAGAGAACTCGAAATCATCCACCACCTCGTCAATATTTTTGAAGGTGTGTTCCTCGTCGTTAAATTCGTTGCTGACTTTGGCGGCGATTGCTGCCAATCCATTAGTGGAGTAGCTGTTAAAGCTAAGGCTGACAAGTACATAGTCGCTTTTCCCTTGCTGCATTTCTAATTAAAATTGAGAATGTTTTGAGTTGGTAATTTTGTATTGTAGATATGGAGGGAAAACAGAAGGATATATTTGAAGACAATGAAGGTTGGAAAAAACCCCGGGATGAATTTATAGAGAGGGGGAGAGCGATTCGTGGGTGGGACCTCAACAATAGGGATTGTTTGGGTGCGTGAATTATTCTTAAGTTAGTTCGGATTCTGAATTTCCCTGAGTTTGAGTCCTTTAGGCTTTAGGTACAGTTAACTTAAATACTCACTCCGTCCCTAAATTATTATTATTATTTTTTTTTATTTATCTCAAAATAATTTTTTTATTTGAAAACTTTCTTTTTTAAAATATCACTTTTACCATTTTATCTTTAATTTTTTATTATTTTAATTATAGACCATATACACATTAGCATTAAAAAAATTACACATTATATCAATATTAATAATCAAGTCAATTTTTTTTTTTTAATTCGTGTGTCGGGTCAAACAAGACAATAATTAAGGAACGGAGGAAGTAACATTTTGGGGCTCTACTTTCACTCAAAATTCAATAAGATCACATTATTCTTTTTTTTTTTTCACACTTAATCATTCTACTTGAACTTTTTCAATTAATAAGTTCATTGAATTATGTGAGTTTATTGATTCTCCGGTCCAACTATAGTGATTAAAGTGTAAAAGAAAAATAGTGTGAGCTTAATTGATTTTGGATAAAGATAGAGTGACCAAATTCATATTTAAAACTTAAATATAATGTACACGATTTTGGTTGCTTGATACGTGTCTTAGAGCCCGTTTGGTATGTCATTTTCAAAACGCAGTTTTTTTAATAGGTTGTTTGGTCGTACGTTTTGACCAAAACGCAGGGATAAAACGTAACTTATTTGTAAAAATTGCGTTTCAATGATGCAGTAGAAAAAACTGCGTTTTTAAACCGCAGCTCCATTTTAAAACGTTGGAATTTTCAGCTTTTTCCCAAAACACAGGATTTAAAATGCTAGTAGGAAAAAAAAAAAACAGCGTTTTGAAGTGATATCCCAAACGAAGTTATAAGAAAAAAGCTGCATTTTATAAAACGCTGTGGTTTTTAAAACGCCGCACCAAACGGACTCTAAAACACAGATTATTTAAAACACGCTAATTTTTTATAACGCGACTTTTCTTTATTAACGCGTTTAGGATAATTTTTCAAAATGCAGTTTTTTTTTTCAACAGCATTTTAAAATTTATATTTTGAGAAAAAACTAAAATTTAAATTTCAACATTTTTAAAATACAATTTATTTTACCGGGGCATTGAAAACTAAGTTGACGAATAAATTACGTTTTGATCAAAAAGCTTTTAGGAAAAAGAATTACGTTTTGCACTAACCTAATGAGTCTCGTTCGACAGTGCAAAAAGAATTTTAAGAAAAAAAAAAGTATGCTTCCTATGAAAAGTGCAATTTGTTTCTTCTTAAAACTAATATTTTAACTATGAAAAAAAAGTACAATTTTTTCCATAAGAAGTAACAATTCACTATAAAAAAAAATACAAATTTATAATGTGTTTGCTTTTTTTTTTTTTCTTGCCATCATTGGACATTCATTAGTATATTGCTTTTTTATTTACTTATTTGTACCTACTTTAAATTGTACTACATTTTTTTTAAATGAAACTATCTTTTCAGTAACAAACTAAAATAAAAAGTGGGACTATTTTTTGAAATGATGAATAATAAATAAAGAGAGGGCAATGATATTGACAGTATTTTAATTTTTAACTACGAGACTAATTAGTACTCCCTCCGTCTCTTAATTATTATCTTGTTTGATTTGACACACGGATTAAGAAAAAATAATTAATTTGATTATTAATATTAGTATAATGTGTTTCTTTAATGCTCATGTGTATGTGGCTCATAATTAAAATAGGAAAAAAAATAAAGATAAAATGGTAAAAGTGATATCCAAAAAAGAAAATTTTTAAATAAAATAATTATTTTGAGATGAATAAAAAAAGAAGATAATAATTTAAGAACGGGGGGAGTACAAAATACAAAAAATTAGGTATGAATAAAATAAAGCATCGATAAAATATTTGATTAATAAAGATCTAAAAATAGTTACTACAAAATGTGTACAAAAATGTGTACACATTTTGATAAAATATTTGATTAATAAAGCATCGATAAAATATTTGATTAAATTAAATGTCAACATTTCGGAACTAAAATGTGTACAAAAAATAAAGATCTAAAAATAGTTACTATAAATTTAGCATGCAAATATATCACTTTTTTCATATAATCAAACTATAAAAGCCTAAAAACTTAAAAAGTTAAACTACAAGAGTTAGAAAGTATGTCGAGTGAATGAGGGATCGGAGATATAAATATTTCTTATCTCTTTTGGTAATTTGGTGGGAGATCAAAGATGACACCAAGGGAGGCTTGATAATTAATAGAGAGAGAGTGGGTAGAGAGTCGAGCGGGTGAGGGAGTTTGTGTGTGAATTTACATATATATATATATATATATATATATATATATTACTAAATGTTTTGACAAATTTTGAGGTGGACTTGAGCCCCGCTAAGACACCTTTTAGATCCACTCATGGGTGGAACGGAGGGAGTAAGTTTTAGAAAAAATACAACTCTTTTTAGACAAATCAACATGAAAAAGTGTCACTTTTTGTGTAAAAAAGAAGAAAAGAGTGATAAAAAGGGATTATTACATATATGGGCAGACTTTTCACGGGCCCAGTTCTGAGCAAGTGCAAAGCAAAGTGATATTGAACAGGGTTCCAAAATTTGAAGGGCCCAATTATTTATATATATATATATATATATATATATATATATATACACACACATATATATATATGCTTTTTATGTATATATGTTTTTTATGTACTCCCTCCGTCCCTAAATTATTGTATTCTTTTCTTTTTTCGTCCGTCCTTAAATAATTATTTTATTTGAAATTTTTTTTTAAGATATTATTTTTACCATTTTACCCTTACTTTTTCTTCCTACTTTAATTATGGGCTACATACACATTAAAGGAAACAACACATTATAACAATATTAATAATTAAATCAATTGTTTTTTCTTAATCCATATGTCAGGTCAAACAAGACAATAATTTAAGGACGGAGGGAGTATTTTTCTTTTTTGAAAAAAACAAATATTAGTTCATTTGGTAGAGTGGAGACTTGTTGTGTTTAAGTATTTTTAACCATCCTTAAGTTGTTGATTCGAATCTTACAAGCTGATATTTGATATTAAATAATACAATAGTTTTTTTTTTTTTTAAGATTTGTACTAGAATTATTAAAAACCTCTTTTGTTTGGCATAGAGGTATGGAAATCAATTCATGGCATTTCCATAAAAATATTTATTTGTCATTTTCATTCAAAACATCAACCATTACAAGACCAAATGAAGACTTTATATATATAATCTTTCTATTAAATTTGTGTGTTCCAAATTTAAGGGGGCCTAATTTCATGGAAATTTATAGCCTAGCTTTCTTTTTAAAAAAAAAATTTGAAAAAAATCGATTATTAAGATCTAATTGAAGATTTTGCTTCAAGAAATTTAGAACGATGATATTATTCAAAGAAAAATTTGATACTAGTTGAAAATTTTAGAAATTTTGGTACTTAATTTCTAGAAAAGTAATTTTAACATGATAATATTAAAAAATATATAACTTATCTTTAATTTTTGATAATTATCTTTTATCAATTCTAGGATCTGACTTTAAATTTAAAACAGGCTCCAAAATCCTGACTTTCCAGGATTTGGAAATTGGAGATTATTGGAGCATATGGATTTACCAAGAAAAAAAAAAGATTATTATATGGGTGGAACTTCCAGAAGGAAAATCCATAGATACGTCAATGAAGTTAGAAGCTACAAGTGTCCCTTATTGACAAAAGGGTTTTTCCTTTACTTTTTTTGGTAGTCTCTATCCAACTATATTGAGAAGATAGTTATCTTGTTAAGTTAGTGGGTTGATGATCATTAGAAATCTCGGAAAATTTGCAAGCCAAATTATTCTCAGTGTTACGTCTACTCCTAATGACGGATTTTTGCAAAGGTGATGGCTTAATCATGCATGAATTATCCACGTCTAACATTAATATACATGTATTCTATAAATTGCACTAAAATTATTACTCTCTTTATCTCTAAAATTAATTATGAGCAAAACTAAATCCTCATTTAGAACGGAGAGAGTGCTATTTTAAAAAATGAGTAGGTAGACCGTTTTACAGATCCTAATTCGTAAAACGGAGCACTATTCTCTTACAATTCAGCTTACCAACATACAATGAGTTGGGTTAAGAAAATATGTCTTACAGAAACTATTTGTAAGACGGTCCTTAAGAAATATGACTATAAGAATTACAGATAAAGGAAGAAATATTTTTTTGCAACGAAGGAAATATAGTTTCATTTTTAAGATATTATTTTCATAGTTTTATTTTGTCATTTGAATAATAGTGTTGCTTCTCTCCTGTACATTTATTTCAGAAACAAACTTCTACCTTTAATATTTTCATTAATGAATCATTATCATGTTGTACGGTATAAATTGAGTACGTGCTAATAACCGATTTGAAAAACTCATCCCATCCTATCCCATGTGTCTACTCAGTACGTATGTTGCTTCTGCAAACAAACACTCTCATCTCGTACTAAGATATACTAATAAGATTGTTAAAGGTTAAATTTGTACAAAAATGAACATTCGGTTAAAGGGAAGAAAATTCTATAAATAAACACTTATTTTGAAACTAACGAAATAATAATTTCTCTGTAATTTTTTTTTATTGCAGACACACACCTCCATCAACTTAATTGTCACGCGAAAATCAAGCATGGACATAATTTTATAAGAAATCCAGCAGTTCATGGAGACGTCCATTTTGTTGTGATTGGCTACAATTTCTTTAAAAAAATAAATAAATAAAAAATTGAGTTGTGTGCGTCCCATCCCATCACTATTATACATTTCTATGCAAATCCAATTACTAGTGGAAAATGAAATGATTACTGCAATTAGGCCAATTAGAAGCCCCCATTCCATTTCATTGGCTGCACGTTTTGAGCTTTCAATATGGAGAGGGGGGCTGAATCTCTCTATTGGAAAAGCTAGGCTTTGTATGATACTCCAATTTGCTCAAATTCTCACATTTATAACATTCCTAAAAGGGATAGAAAAATCTCTTGAATTGGCATGCAGCAAATCCCCCCCCCCCTTTTTTTTTCTTTAACCTTAAAGGTCACTCGAAAAAGGTTTAAAAAACATGAGTTGCGAGAATGTGAGGAGTGGCTCTTACCTATTGAAATAATTTAGTTGAACTAAAAGATAAAATAGTAAAAATATCGTAAAAGGTGGTTGACATAAAAAAGTAGACAATTTCTTAGAACATTTAGAAAGAGAATAGTTAATTGTCTTTCGAAAACCGAGGAAGTATTACAATTATGTGTTGCATATATATTGAGCAAAAAATCTTAAAAAGTCTTTTGTGAAACCGTCTTACAGTAAGACGGGGTCACTTTGACCAATTCACTAATTAAAATTACATTAGTCATGTGAGATCGTCTTACCGTAAAACGGTCTTATTTAAGTTTTTGCATATGCTACTAGAAGTACTTTATTATCAATTTTTCAAGGGCAAAATTCGGGCTGGTCCCTTTTAGACAATTTTCATTCACTAAAGTCCACTATAATTGTTTTCAACCGAAAAATGACACTTTTGTTGCGAAATGTCATCTGTGCCCTTTAAAAACACGAAACAGTGCACGCCATGCATTGCAAAAACAAAAAATAATACATCACAATATAACACGATGCACATAAAAACACGGAACGAAAAACTGTGTATCGCAAAACAAAAAACGATGCATTACTACACAAGATGCACAAATTTTTGGGGTGCACAAATTTTGTGCATCGTGCACAAATCAACTACCGAGAAAAAGAAGAAGATGATGAAGTGTTAGAGATATTGCTGCTAGAAGGAAAAAGATTCAGCAAGGGCAAATCCTTTGGCGCATCACTCTATGCCATTGGATCCATGTTGAGCACTTGCATACAATCTCAAGCCCTGGCACTATTACCAAGGTTGACAAGCCTCCATGAACTTCTTTGGTCCGTAAGTCACTGATGCGTAACTAACACCGAAGTTGTTGCCTGTGGAATTATGGATGAAGGTTACGTGAATAATGATGAAAATGCAGCAAAAAACAATAAGATAGATGACGGGTCACCGGTTAGGCTTCACTCACCTAACGTAAAGAGCCCTTTGAATATTACTTCCTAAACCTAAGGAAAATAATAGACAAATCTGAACAAAACTTTGTTCTTTGTATTACTCCTTTGAGAATCAAAATCTAAATCTGTCTTACAAACACTAATGTTAACTCTTTATATAGTATTTACAAAGTGAGTCCTAATCTAGAAAGAATAATGAATCCTAAACTTAAAAGAAGACTATTAACTTATCTAATAAGAACTATATAGGAAAAACAATCCTAATTAACCTAGGCAAATATTACATAATCACAGCAGGAAACTAAGAACAAAACCAATTTTTCGGAGGACTGTAAACAAGGCGATCGCTTGGGCCCGCAACGAAGCGATCGCTTCGTCTCCAGAAAGTTGGGCGATCGCTTCTCCAAAAACAGGGCGGCCGCTTCTTGACCAGAAAGTGTTTTCTTCCTTCTTTGCCATGCACGTGACCTCCAAATGCTTATATATCTTCCCAATTAGCATCACCAAAGCTTCAAATGGCATTGTAAGCCCATTTTTAACCACATGCATAGCGTCTACGGTTTTGTTCTTGACTTCCCTTGACGCTCCCGCATCAGTCACTTTCTACCCCTTCTTTCCTTTAGGTAGTGGGAAGGGAGTAGGTTTTGTCTGCATTGGAGCGGCACCTTGACTGGAAGGTTTGATTTGGGGGGTAGGGAATGGAAGTTGAGAAGGAGAATAAAAATGTCTTCAACCGATTTGAAGGAGCTTACCAAGAGAGGGAGCCAAGGAAGTTGAGAAGATAATGATATGAATTGGGTTTTTGGTAAGTGAAAGGGGTGATTGTCGTGTTGGAGAGATGAATTGTGATTGACGATGCACAAAATATATTTAAAAATATCATATGTTGTTACGGGGGCAGTTTTAAAACAAATAGTCAATTTATCATTTAAAATGGATTTAAGCGGTTGAAAATAAATATCACGTCCTTTAGCAGTTAAACATTCTCTAAAGGGAGGCTACTGCAGTCCATCGTGCTTTATTCCGGGCTTTATCACAGTCATGTTTTATTTTGGGCTTTATAACACCGCTTTTTGAAAGACAAGTTAAGTTACAGAGAATGACAGCAGCCATACTCTCTCCATCTCCAAAATAAGAAGTGTTCCTTATCGACTTACTTAGTGTCCCTTATTGACTTATACATGAGTTTTTATAAATTATTATTTGCACTTTGTGTGATTTTTCTTTAGTACTCTTAATATTTCTTCTAGCAGTGTCAAATCAAAGATCTCACTTCTTTTGTTATCTCACAATTAATAAAAATATTATAGACAAATGTCTCTCTCTTAAGTATTTTTCTAAAAAAGAAAAGGAAACAATTAATTTAAGACGCCCCAAAAAGAAGTAGAAGACACTTATTTTAGATAGAAGAAGTAAATTATTTTGGGTTTTACCACACAGCCATAGCTTCTAACTGGTAGATTGGATAACACTGAGCCCAATAAATTTCAGTAGAAGGCCTTCATTTTGCCAGAATTCTGATTTTTGGAGTGCTTGCTTTCGTAAACCAATTCCTAGATCTTTGAAAGCATAATTCAACACTTGACCAAGTGATAATATACATATATGCCTTTGATTTATATTGCAAACCTGTAAGTATACATGTTATACAAGCCTTACTCTTCAACTATACCTAGTACTAGTCAGATTACTACGTTTCTAATCTTAGCATGTACAGAAGAAACCAAACAATCCCTATATCTACATCTTCACGGCTCCCTGCCGCTGCACCTCAATCTCTCCTTTAAATGATCCATTTTGTCTTGGACTCGAATGGGTAACTCGCTGGAGGTCTCCGCTTCCGTACCTTCCGATCGTCTTCTTTGAATAATATCATGGTACATTGGATTAAATCTTGTCTGAAAAGATCTGTATGAAAAGTACGGTAACAGTGTGGCGGCAACAACAAGAAAAGTGACCATCCAATAGAAAGGACTAGGAGCACAAGCTTCTACAAGAACCTTGTATGCTGTTGTAGATAATGCTGGGGAGACGTAACCGTAACCAACTAGAAATATGTACCAGAAGGCAATGCTGCCCCAGATGAAGAAGTGCTGAATCCATGTAAAGTAGTTTATTGATAGTGCCATTTGGCAGTTGACAGTCCAGACTACACATGTATACATTATGGCTCCAAAAACTTCGTAGTCTACTAGTTGACCATCTGAACGGAAGGCACGGGGGATTGCAGAGTTTTTACAGAGGAAGAAGATGATCATGGAACTGAGAACTCCGTTGAACATCCAGCCAAGTATGCGGGGCCAGTTGAAAAGGATATTTTGCACACCCTCTTGATACAGCATCGGATACTACAGCGGCAGAAAATTATGTTTACTTCAGTTATTATAGTAGTTTAGAAGGAAAATGCGGGGGCCAAGAGCAAAATAAGTAAATTAATCATGTATGGCTATAGTTGTATTGTCTTAAGTTATAACTTGCCTCCACCTCCTCATCATTCTTTTAAAAATTCTTTACAATGTAAGGCCTTAAGAAGGATGGTAGGGTTTTACCTTGAGACAAAGTCGTGCAGAAACATCCTGATCAAAAACGCCGAGAGCAATGACAGGAAGAGAAGTGAAGAAAACATTGTAGAATGCCATGTACCAATCATTGTAAGCAGGTTGCCCAGAGAAAGAAGCGTGTGCCTCAAACCAAAATAGAGTGAACCCAAATGCAATGTTCTTATAGAAAAAGTAGCATATCTGCATTCAAAGAATGGAAAGTATGTCAACGAACTGTCAAGTTAGATAAGCATTTAGCAGATGGGAGCATAAATTTACCATCATAGCTATTCGCCTGTAGCACCAATGTCCATGTACCAACAACAGTCGTTCAAGAAAGCGGAACTGAGCTATTGCAAAATCACTTGCCATCACAGCCTGTAAGTTTAAAAAAGACAACGTGGAATTATTAAACAAGCTGTTACTAGTTGCTACCAGTATTTAACTGCAGATTCTGGATGAAGAATACACTCAGCAGAACACCACATTGATGACTAGCTCTTTGAAAGAGATTGTCGTGCAGAAGCATAGAAACGGAAATTTATACGAGGGCACATAGAGTTGACAACTAGCTCCTAAAGTGAGCACAGGAAATTAATAATTGAAAGCAGTAGCAAAGCTGCATTAAGAAAGAGATTTGCATGAGGTTGTATTGAGTTCAATTTTCAAAGTGCACCATTATACAGCATTGTCGATTCACGTATTGCCAAAAAGAAATAAAAAGAAGAAGCCAGAGAAAATGCTTGAGAGAGGAAATCCAGATGAGTATCAACTAAAATGCAGCCCTTCCCTCTTCCCCAAAATCTCAACATTTCTTGTGAAGACTGATATAAAGAATAGGAATGGAAGATGGACATGCACAAACGTTTATATCTTTTTGACATGTTCCCTTCCCAAATGCACTCAATCAAATTGAAACATTTTGAGAATACAGATAATATAAAGGGTATAGTTGACATGGCTGAGATTCTTTTCTTCTATTCTTTTGTCACACCTTGGAGAGAAGTCCATATGTTGACAACATAAAAAAAGATGGCGCTGGATAGTTTAATAGGATCCATCTTACCAAGCCCAAGCAGTTGGAAATTGATGGACTGACATTTCACTCACAATTAAGCATCCGAATCCCACAGTCCACACGCGAGAGAGAGAGAGAGAAGAACAGAATAGAATAGAATAGAGAAAACTAAAAGTTGTAAATATGCAACAGAAGCAATAATAACCTGCATCCCTTCTGCGCCACTAATGCCAACTCCTATATCAGCTTCTTGAAGCATCCCTACATCATTTGCCCCATCACCTATTCCAAGCGTTGTTTTGCCTGTTCCTATCTTCACCAATCTTGTAACCTGCACAACTTAGAAATAATATGTCAGACTATATTGATATGGCAGCGCTTTAAGAAGTAAGAATAAAATTTCAATTAAACCTACCTATGGAGAGTGTGCTAGTACTTACAAGAGCTTTTTGTTTAGGTGAGGAGCGACAGCAAATAACTGATGCACAATTCATTGCAAGTTCCAAAAATGAGCTCTCCATATTTTCTTTGAGAGCAAATGCCAAGGATTTTCCATCAATTATCAAACAAAACTCGGCAGAACTTCTTTTAGCTGAATCAAGTTGCAATCTACCTTCTCTCAGTTGCTTGTTTATGCTTTCACTAGAAACCTAAAAAGATCAAAATTTTCAAAATCCAATATGAGAACCAACTATCATGAAACGAGTTGTAGTGAAGGTACCTTAGCAACTGCCTCCCTGTCCCCTAGCTTTTCCAAGGCAGTTATGTCTGAAGAATCTAATGTGATAATGATCTGCTTCATTCCCTGTCTCAGTAAGCTACAAGCATACCTGTAGATATTTGAAATAGTCATGATTTGCAACTGTCATTGTGAAAAAAATGCCAACATCAAGCTTGACATCATATTCATCAAAAATATATAACAATCCTGCAATCATACCCTATATTGACTGCAGTCTCCATCTTATCCCCCGTTAGGACCCAAATCTTGATTCCAGCCTTTGCGAGTTTGTCTATGGCCTCAGGAACCTTTACACCAGATACAATATTAAATCAAATGTACATAATGATGCGATCAAACTTCAAAAGTATTTATGGGTACTAATTTCCACAGATACCACAATCACTTCTTATTAAGACAGAAAGTCAAACTTAAAAAGGCACTCTACATATTAACATTAAGTAGTAAATGTTAAGCTATACTCACCCCTTTTTGAAGTTTGTCCTCCACTGCAGTAGCACCAAGAAGAATTAAGTTCTTTTCAATCTTATCTGCAGCTGCATCCACCAACTCATCTCGGTCCGTCGTGACAGAAGTTTTGGCCTTCGAAAACTCCTTTTCCCACATCTTATACTCTTCTTCATCAAGCTCACGGAATGCAACTACCAAAGTTCGTAAACCAGCCTCAGCATACTTATTAATATGATTCTTCGTCTGAGCCTCAAACAGCCGTCCATCTTCAGAGAGTCTTTCAAACATAATACTGGATACATGCAAATAGTGGAAACAAAAAGTTTGCTGATCAATTCTCACAATGAAGTTCAAATACTTTTCAGTAAGCAATGTGCACACGAGACAAACCTGTCAGCACCCTTGCAAAGTAAAAGCAGCTGATTTTCCAAATTCCTCACTATAACGGACATTCTTTTACGAGCACTGCTGAATTCTATGACATGAAGAAGCTGGTATGATCTGGAAATGAAAACTGTTACAAAGGAATGTACTAACTTTCCAATTAAAATAAATTACCCAAGAAAATGAAATATAATCGGAGAAATTAAAAGGAACACAAAAAAACATTGTCTGTGGAATCGGTTGAAGCTTCATGTTATAATACTATTATGTTCCTTAATAATGACAAACTGTAAGCTACACTCGGAAACTCAGCATTTTTAAAAGAATAATTTAGCAATTGCATAGAAGTTAGTTGGACAAACTTCATGGCAAGGTAACTGTAATGGTAGGGTTTGAATGAGTGGAACCTCGTAATGAGAAAACAGAAAAATAGTGGCGTGTCGTGATTGTGGCCATCAATGATTTGCTGTATCTGATACACCAAGACTATTAAGTATGTTGTTTTACAGCATTGAAGAGCAAAAATGGTACTCGTTTAACAAGCACAGAAAGCCACTCAATGTAAGCAAAAGTCAAGCATTTCTTTGCCTACATTGCATGATCCCTCAGTAACTTCCAACATCCAAAGGCAAAGAGCGAAAGATAAGAATTTTAAATTACATTTATATATAGAAAGATTTCTGACCTGTCAACCATTTTGCCACTCTCATGATCCAATTCATGCAAGGAGATGCTGGTTTGTGTCCTGTCAAAGAACTCAAAACCAAGCTCCCTTGCAGCAATAACAAAGGCAGCTTCATCAGGTGACTCAGCTTCGTAAGAAATTTTCCCTGACTCTGCATTAACATCAGGAATGGCTGTGTGGCAAAGGGCTAAAACTCTAAAGAACTTCTGTATCACATCTGAATGAGGTTCATTGAGCCAATGCCCATTCATAATACGTTCATCTCTGAAGTTAAAACCTTTAATTGACCTGCCTGACTCAGCAATATCACCAATTGACTTGCCTGACTCAGCAATATCACCATAACTGCCTAAGAAGTCAGAGGAAGTATCACCAACTTGATTTGGCCCGTCAGTTTTCCTCTTTGCCAGGGCTCTCTCCACCTCTGTCATGCCACGGCCATAAGCAACTCCTGCTATTGAGCATTTAACAAATTCCATGGAGTTGCATGTCAAAGTACCAGTTTTGTCAGACAGTATGGTATCAACCTGGCCAAGTTCCTCATTCAAGTTAGATGTTCGAGCACGAGCTGGCCTATCTGTTTCTTCGTCATACATATCCTGATCCTGATTAATGAATATACTTTGTAAGACCTTTACCATTTCAATAGACACATATAATGATATTGGTATGAGATATCCATACAACATAAGGCCAGTCAAGAAATGTAAAAAGGCAGCCAGTATAGGTCTTTTGGGGTCATAAAGCCCAGTTGTCCTGTCTGGTCGAAGATACCACCTTTCATACTTCCCATGATGAATGTCTTTCATAGTTTTAATTCCAAAGAAGACAGATCCAATGAAAGATGTCAGAATCAAAGTACTGAAAAGGATGTAGATGATCCTGTCCATTCTCCTCTCGATCTTGCTTCTTTTAGAAGGAGGATCTGTAGCATTCTTCATGACCTTTGTGTCGTGCCCGGTAAAAACAACCACACCATAAATATAGTCAGTGTTTCGAAGTTTCGAATCTCTTAAGAGAATCTGTTGTAGTGAAAGTGGGTACTGCTGACCATTGTAGTACAAGTTGCCAACAAATGAGTAAAGATCTTCATTTGGGTCCTCACACTTGATCACTGCCTTGAATTGATGAAATAAGTTCTCATCACGCAAAGTGGCTGTCACATCCAAAGCATGCTTCAACTTTAGATTAGTCTCTCCATCCAAGTTCATGGTCTCTACATAACAAACTCCATCTGGGTAGCTTGACGAAAGGAGAAGAAGATCAGCAGGAAAATATTCGTCTTTGTGGACCTTAACAACATCGCCAACACGTAGTTTCTTCCATCTGCTTTTAGAGAAAGTATGATCTTTGCCATACACCTTGACCTTTCGATTGTTGGCCTCCACATCCTGAAATAATTTCAACTCATTTCAACAATACAGCTCCCCTAAATCTACTCAGAGCAGGGATAAAGTGGAAGACAACAAGTACTCCCTCTGTCCAAAATGAGTGACCATTTTTTAAAATTTTCTTGTCCCGGAATGAGTGTCCATTGTTATACAATTTTACTTAATTCACCTCTGTTAACTATCGTGTCGTAGTGTTCACTTGGAATGTCATCGCATGTACACCAATGGCATTAATGTATGCGTGCTACTAAAATGTCCTAAAAGTCAACTTCCTTAATTTTAGAGAAAAACTAAAAATGAACACTCATTTTGGGACGGAGGGAGTACATGATGTTCTTTGTTGATAACTCTTTACTCTTCTTATCAGGAAATCATGAAAAATGAAAAGCATATATTTCAGGCTTTTTGTCAAGTGGTAAATTAAGTACTGGAAAAGGAGAATGTGTTCTTTCAGACGACACACTGTTTTAGCCACAGTTATCTTGTTCATCTTACTCTATAGTTGGGAGAGCGTTAGACTGGGAGTTAGGGGAGTAATGTCAAGGGCCAATGATATACCAGCCTATATGTCTGAATTCAGTCTTTGTTGGACTAACAATAAAATAATGTGAAGCATCTATCTTTCTAAGCACTCCCTCGAGCGCACCTATAAAGCAACGTATGCATACCAGATATACTAAATGGGCTTGAAATTCCAGAGTTTAAGGAAAATTTTATGGAAATCTAGAATCAAGCAGAAATGCTTTCGAAATTCAAGAATTAAGGAATAGGTATTATGATTTCTAAGACTATTCATATATTTAATCAACCACGCATGAGATCCTCAATATGGAACCCGAAAGTGTCAAAAATTTATCCCCTGTATTCTTAAATTTACCTCTTCCTCTCTCTTACGTATAGCCTTTAACTTTTAAAGATAAAACAACAATGTGATGTTGGATTTTAATATTATGATAGATTTTAGAGTAAAGAGACAAGTCACTAGTAACTTGAATTTGTTTTACATAGGATAGGAAGGCATCAGTCAGTTCATTCGAATATGTGTTGTGGAAAAGTACAGTGAGAAAATATCATAATGCAAGATCAAGATATCTTAAGTTTAACCCCTCGTAACATACATAATAATTTATGCACCAATCTCCAAGAACGCATATTCAGTAACACAATCATGGTATTGGCAAAATAGGTGTGTATATTTGTATATCACCAATCAGAATGTTGAAACAATGTCTCATTTCTTTCTTTTAGTTCATTTTATTTTCTGCTTGATTTTACTTCTTTTTTAGCAAACAGAAAAGTTGATTTCGTCTAGCGTGACTTGAGCACCTGATCACTCCATTTTAAGAGGTGAGCGGTATCAAGCAAGGTAGAGATTGTTGGAACATATTTGCCTCTCTTTTTTTTTCCCCTCATTTTTTCGATAAGTTGGCAGAAGTGAGATTAATCTCGTTGAGACTGTTACATCCACACTTCTATCATTTCCAATCTTATATCTTCTCACTAGTTGTGGACTTCATTTTCATATAATACCCAAAGCTCTAATACCAAACTGTGATCTTGTGGGAGTTTCTGTCACCTCCAGACAGTGAATCTCAAACCAGGCTTTAAATAGCAATACCAGAATGGGTTCTATCTTGTTGCACCTTAATGACAAGTGAAAGTATTGAGATGGCAAAACCTAAACCTACTACAGACTTGTTGATGTCTTTAACACCATAATACAATCAGTAGGTAAATTTGCAACCTATATTGGTTATAATTATGCTTCCAGAGGCTACCAAAAACAAGACTTATCCTAACATTTTCCATATAAATTATAGGCTCGTTTCATCATTTGTCAAGACATGGGCAAATTGTAACCCTGAAAACAGGCAACCTTTGACTACGACTACTAATCGGTAACTTCACATAGTGAACCTAACATTCCTCCAAAAGGATAGACAAAACTGAAACATAATAATCAATTAATATAACGATAATCAATAACACAAAACACAGAACATAAAACACAACAGGAATGAGCTAAAAACTGAAATTATTAAGCAGAAACAATTGCAAAAATAATCCTAACCTGTTTTCGACGCCTCCAATCTTCGACGCCTTCTTTAGCCATAGTAGCTCCAATTACCACTATCAAAGGAGCAAGAATACTAGAAGCTGTATACGGAGCCAACGGACTAAACGAAACACAAGCTACAACCAGAAAGTAAATATTTGCAACTCTCCTAAACTGCTCAAACAACGATTTTGGAAAGAAATTAACTGCTGTATACTTCGTTGTTGACACATAATTACCCTTGTACCTTAGCTGAACAGCTTCTAAACTATCAGGATCATTACAATACACAATCCTAGAGTAACCTTTCTGCCCAATTTGACCATGTTCTTCCCTAGCAGAAGCCCGAAAACACGATAACGAGTAGATTCTGCTAAAATGTATCCTCTCCCTGCTTCCCCCCGGCATTTTTTTTTTTCCCAAACTCTATGCACAATTACACATTTCCTGGGAAAATTGAACTGTCATTGCCATTTTGCGGGAAAATTTGAAAGAAAAAAAAAAAGCGAAAAACTCCCAAGCAATTTCCAATATTAACAAAACAGTCAATACACTAAAAGTTGAAGATAAATATCACTAAAGAGACACAGACACACAGTAATGTTCTGTAATTATTTTACAATGCATAGAATGTAACGTCCGGCTGTTTCATTAGTGAACACCGACAGGAACGCGTCCGAGGTTTGTGTTTCACGTGATTTGGAGGAGGTGAAAAATTGAATGAAAGTTTGATGCCGTGAATTTGGAAATTTCTTGGAAAGTAGGGAAAAACTAGTTTGAGGAGACGAAGAAATGTTGTTTTGGGGAAACCTATAGATCATGAAAAGGAACAACGTTGTGAAAAGTTCCTAACTTTGGTATGAAGTTCTAGAGATCTCTTTCTTCCAACTCCATTAATTGACAGACTATGAGGTGTACATATAATTCACATTGACGTGACTATATCTATATCTATCTATCTATATATATATATATATATATATATATATATATATAAACGTAACATACATATTCCCCCTCTCTCTCTCTGTGAGAGAGAAATGTATAGAGAGAGAGAGAGAGAGAAAGAGAGTGTGTGACAGTGTGTGTATATTTTTGTTTGTGTGTGTATATTTTTGTTTTCGTGTGTGTGTTTTTTTGTGTGTGTCTTCTGTATGGGGAGAGAGAGAGAGAGAGAGAGAGGGAGCATAAAGAGGGGTTTGTAGGAGTTGTTAGCTTCCTGAGCTAATACTAATATTTAGAGGCCTACACGGTTGTCGCTTTTACGTGTTTAGAGTTAAAAATTCTTATTAAATTCTTATAATTAATTTTTTTTAAAATTAAAATTAAACCAAATAGGCGATTTTGATTTTTTTGATTACGATTTTATAACAGTTCAGGTTCAGTTTCAATTATAAGTAAGTAAAATAAATTTATTAAGTAAAGCAACGAATAAACAAACACAAAGTCATCAAGTATACTCCTAAACTTTAAATTCATTAGATTTTTAAGGAAATTTTTTATTTTTGGTTTAATGTTACTCAAGCCTACTAATTTTTGTCGTTTTGAGAGAGACAAAAGTTCACTAAGGATATGTTTGGGAACTCCAATGTCATAGTTTGGAATTGAAATTGGAAGCACAATTTAAATTTCGTGGAGCTCAAATTGTTCATCCAATTCTAATTCCAAAGCACGACATTGAGTAGCCAAACATAGTCTAATAATAATATTTTTTCCTAATAAATAAAGAAATATCACTCGTATTAATAATTAGCATGAGATCGGTCATATACTCGTATAGTATGGGAAAGTATATGTTGTTGCTATCCCTTCTCTTTACTTTCTCATTCTTGTATACTTCACCTCCACCGTAATGTAAGTATTCTCTTATAAAATTTCCTTGTTTTAAAATTATTAATATTTATTTCGTCTTTAAATAAGTGTCTATTCTAATTTTTTTTAATAAATAAATTATCTTTTAAGTTATTCTAATAGCATATGTGATTATGTGTATAATGTCCTTAACATTACACGTAACCTTAGAAATACAGACTAAGACATAATAATATAAAATTTGTAAACTTACACAAAAATAAATACTTATTTAGGGATAGAAAAATTTTAAAACTTGATACCCATTTAGATGGAGTACAATTTTTGTCCCTGAATCATTTTTTATTATTTATTATTAAATTGAAATATGAGTTTACTATTTCAAATGAACTATTTTTTGAGAAAGGAGGAGGTCTCTCGCAACAAGAAACGGCGTCGTTTAATTGTTGATTTCGAAGCAAACGGGTCTTACACGCTTACTGCGTATTTGAAGGGAATATCGTGACACGTGCAGTAGGGGGTTTGTCAAGTCTACAGGTTTTGGACCCACACTGTGGAAAAGAAATGTAACAAGACACCGCGACGACCCCAAGTCTCGGCCCATCTCTTTTTTCTTTCTCTTTTTTACCGACTACTCGTATCTCATATGGGCCCACTTTTTTCTTATTTATGGAAAGTATTAAAACATTACCCCACATTAGTAGGGTGGTTATAATTAGTTGTTGTTATTGCACTTATTTCATGTTGAATGTGACATGTAGTGCAAGTGGTGTACAAATTAAAGGGCATTGCAAAAAATTAGCTAAATTTTACCTTTATGCCATCGGGGCCAATAATAGTGAATGAAACCGATCATAGCTAAGTTTTACTTTTATGCCATCACGATTCACGACCAATAATAGTCAATGAAATCGACCATAGCTAAGTTTTACCTTTATGCTATTAGTGCCAATAACAGACCAGTGAATGAAATCGATCATTTCTATTGCGCATTTAACATCTGTCTAAATTAACTACTCACATTGAGCTGTTAAAATCCATGTGCTTCTGTGGTGGGATCATGGGGACACTCGGTGTTTGGGGAGGAGGAGTGGAATGATATCCTTTGGGCTGGTGGTGTTAAATACAACACCCCTAAAACACTAAATATAATATTTTTTTCAGTAAATTTACTATTTTGTCTATAATTTTTTTGTAAAAATTTATATTTATAAGTGTTATAAATACAAAAAAATAATAATAATTTAAAAACTAAAAAATTAGACAAAGCCGCCACTCCTTGGCAGCCATATTCCAAATATCCACCTTGACTAGGCAATCATCCATTATTTCGTTAGTTTTTTTAACACTTTCAACCCCTAAAATTTATAATTCTGTTAAAAAATAACAGGTTCGTTAAAATTTTAATGACAGATGGTAGAACCGCCAGCCTAGGCGTCCATCACTGAAAGAGCTACCACCCCTAGGCAACCATTACCGGAAGAGCCGCCACCCCTAGGCCGGCCAACCCAAATTCCACCCCTAGGGGATCCATTTGCGTTAAATACAAAATGAATGATGTTTTGGTGTAAATACTCATTTACATCAAATGAGAGGTAAAATGGTATTTTTCTCAAGGGTGTGTGGTATTTAGCATTTTTGGGGTGTTGTATTTAGCACTTATATGTTAATTAATTACTTACGACAAGTACCTTCTAAAAATTTCTTGCTCCAAGTCATTTTTTGAAAAGAGTAATAGTATGTGCACCTAAAGTGTACACCAAATGTACACCAAAAATCCTTGTTAGCATATTTTGGTTGGTTAGAAGATTTTTAAGTGATTGGACCCACAAATTATTTAACCAATTAGAAGATGTCAACGTAGATTTTAGTTCACATTTGGTGCACATAGCATTACTCTTTAGAAAATGATTTACGGATGTTTTCCTCTAGGCTGTTTTCATGATGGAATTTGTCATTTTTCAGTTGACTTGTAAAATATTTTATGATAAGCTTGTTTTTTAAAATTGTTATGAAGAAAATTTTTTTCACATGTTATTTTTTGAAGAACAAGTGGAGCGTTTAGCCGACGTCAGATTCTATTTATGAAAGTGTAGTATTCATGAATGTCACTTTTAAGATGCTACTCCTTCGGTCCTACAAAACTTATTCTTTTTATACAATTTAAGGAGAGATATTCAATGTAGTAGTTGAATTAATTTTTTTAAAGAGTTTGGTTAACATGTTACATGTATCATAATGTCACATTTTACGAATTTAGTTATAGTTATTATTGTCTCGATGATCACATATTCATAAGTTTCAATATTATTAGGATAGTTCTCAAAACAAAACATATTTCCTGTCTAAAAATGAGTGTCTATTGTCTTTATATAGATTTTAATAAATTAGTGTTAGGTGATTTTTTTAGTACTCTAAAATAATACCTTCTATCTAAAATGTGTTGTTTTAGCGTTATGCAGATATATCAAGAAACTATAAGGGGAGATAATTGTTGGGATAAAATAAAATATTAAGCAAACTACACAAATTGTCCCTGTGCTATACTCTTTTTTTGGGATTGGTCTTTACCCCACATCATTGATCCTTATAGTGGTGTGGATTACACCATTGGTCCTTCCGTTAATTTTTTGTCGTTAAGTGTAAACATGTGCACCTCACGTAATTTCAGTTAGGGGTAAAGTAGTTAGTTTGCCAAAAAAGTATAAGGACACTGGGCACCGGAGATGAAAACGAATCTATTCACTCTCTAATTCTTGCACACTCTGGTTCTCTAGTCCCCTAGATTCATGAAAATCGTTCTTGTATCTGTTTCTTGTAGCGTGATTAACAGAGTATGAAGATGATGAGGTCTCTTTAACCTTATTGTCATAAAAAAAGGTTGGTACTTAATTTTGGGGTCACTACAATAGGTTCAAAAGAAGGTTTGGTTTACCTTAACCAGGAAATCCAGGGTCAACGGAGTTCTGCTTAGCATGTCTGTAGACTATTTGTGTAGCACAGAGACTCTTTGTGTAGTTTACTCTAAAATATTTAATGATAAAATGATTAATTGTTAGGAATTAGGAGAAGAGTATGATAAATTAGATGAATTTATGTGTGATTGAAGGACACAAAATTTTGTAACCTCCATAACTACTTTCTGCATGAAAAACTTCTCACAAATTGAGCTCTACACTTTTAGATGAATTTTGCACCGTAAGAAAGTTTTAAGGTCAATTTTATCATATTTTTCTTGTTAATCAAACATGCGAAGAAAAATATCTTTTCAATCATTTATTTTTCTTTCACTTCACTTTATCATAAAACTTTATAACACTCTTTACAAGAAATTTTATTTAAAATGAAAAGATATCTATTTTAAAAATGAAATAAAATTATCTATAAAAAAAAACAACAACAAAAGAAAGGATATGCAAGCGCCTCGAAGAGTTGAACTCATGCAGATGACGGGGGAACAAGCATATTAACTTTGAAAAGTATTTGTCCTTTACCGAAAAGGATATACTCCTATGTTTCTTAGAGCAAGAACAACAATGATGCTTAAAGTGGGTAGCTTAAACTTCTTTTTAATTATTTTATTACAAAAATATTATTAAGCTACTTAACTTAAACTATTTAACAAAATTTCTCTTTTAACAATGCACAAATTTCAATAATTTTAAATGTTAATAAATTTAAAGATAGAGAAAGAAATTAAAAATAAAAAAATTCAAAAACTTGTAGAAAATTTATTTAATATCCAAATGAAACAAATCAAATCTCTATTTATAGAAAAAAAAACATGTACTTTAATAAAAAAATATTATTTTGAAGTGAAAAAAGACCAAAAACCAAAGAGGGAGAAAACTTTTGGCAAAAAAACTACGGTGCGACACATGGTCTGACCATGTGCAGAATGTCAGCGCCTTTATTAATTTTTTTTTTCAAACTTCTTTCCCTAAAACGGCGTCGTTTTGATTCTTTTTGGGATGACGTAATTTTGTAAGGGGTTTATCCGTTTTGTTGAGTTAAGCTCCATCCTGTGGTTAGGTGTGAGGAGCAATTGCTCCCCACTCCTATTTTATGCTCCTAAGCTACCTAAATGATACTTACTTAATACCTTGTTGGTAGGATTGCTCCTCTTGAGCTCTCCTTAAGATCCTTTGTTGGAAAGGCTCTTACTGTAGATATCACTTTGTTAAAAAAAAAAAAAAAAGGTCCAACAAAGTACACTAATAAAAAAATTGCCCCTCACCGTCTTTAAAACATATATATAGGTGTATTTACAATGGTGATTATATATTTATATAACTGATTTTAAATTTTAGATTTTATTTTGGTAATAATCAAGAAAAAAGTAAAAAAGATAGAAAGAAAATTGTGTGACCAAGGAGAAAGAATGTAAAAAATAACCAAAATCCATTGTGCCCCCATTCAAAAAAGTTCTTGGATCCGCCATTGCAAACAGGATCATTAGCTTTTATCTTTTATACAATGGTGAATTTCTACTTTTACATTTTTTTGGCAGGCCTTAAAATGATGTACTCCTCTATCCCAAAATATAAATCTATTTGACAAGTCAAACTTTTATACAGTTGTTGATTTCTACATGAGTATCTTTTTTTAATGCTTTTTTATTTTATAATTTATTATATTTCAAAAAAATCTTAAAAGTTAAATAGTTTAAGATTGTTAAACCTTATTATAGTATTAGTTGAGATAGTTGGTGGTTTTTTATAATTTAGTAGTAGTAAAGTAATTATTATTTTGAATTACGTGTATTTTTGGTAATAAAAGAAAGTGTGACAGGCTTCACTTTGAGCCCTTTTTCTTTATAATAGTATAGATAGATATATGAACAACTGCATCTTGATGTTGCCAAAGGCACCTATTACTCATTCCGTCCCTAAATTATTTGTCTTTTTTTTTTTTTTATCTATTTTAAAATAATTGTCTTGTTAAAAAAAAATTTAGAATCTCATTTTTACTATTTTACCTTTACTTTTTTCCATACTTAAAATTATAGACCACATGCACATGAGCATTATAGGAAATTACACATTATACTAATATTAATAATCAAGTCAATTATTTTTTAATTTACGTGCCGAATCAAATAAGACGATAATTAAGGGACGGAGGGAGTATTATATTTCCTTCGTCCTAAAATGATTGTTCTTTTTTAAATTTTTTTTGTACACAACAATAAGTGTCTATTTTTCTATAAGTTTACTAATTTTAACTTTCAAGCCTATCTTGTCTTAGTATGAACTTACAATGTTATATGTACATTGGGATGCCTGATGCGCGCGTATTTTGGTTTTATTAAGAGTATTGTTGTCTTTTCGATTAAAAAGTGCCTTTTTTTGATTTAAAATAAAGGTGGACCGAAGGGAATTGAAATGTTAAAAAAGAGACCGGGCCGAAATTACCCCTGATATATATGTGCTAGTACTAAAATGACCCAAAAATTAACTTTTTAAATAGTATTGAAAATCAAAAAAATTGACACTTATTTTATAACGAATTGAGTAATTATATTCTTCATAATGTCAATATATACAACTTCACTAGACTATTTTTAATAATGTGCATAGCATTAACATGAATAAGGTCTATCAATTTTTTTAAAAAAAAGATAAGAAAAGTTTACGAGTTGTTGGATAATTTTCATAATGTATTGTCTGCATTATGTTTATAAGAGTTGTTGTATGTAGTTTTGTCCTATGGATACTTTGTATATTTGGTTGTTGGTATATCTGTGATGATGCATAGAAAATCTGGCTTACCGGGGGTGCCGAATGGATTGTCGTTACGTCGTAAATTTTAGATATTTGGCGTCGATTGATTTGCAAAAAAGTCACCGTAAGAGGGACGGGGAGGGTTCCCCGCCCAAACCCTCCGCGTGATTGTCAGTACCTTGGCCGTGAGAGAATGAGAGAAAGTGTATCTTCTCTGTAAAAAGTAGCTTACCTAGGGTTAACCTGAAGGGTAGTATATATAGTAGAATGAGCCCTTACTCATTGGGAGCCCACTTGCTTGAGTGATGCACATACCGTTTTGAGGGGTCCAAAATATGCACATCATTAGCCCCCCACTCCTTATTCCTCGAGGTTCATCTCGAGGGTGAGGAGTACTACTTACTCGTGTTCATCTTGGACTTGCTGAGGTATTGCTTTCGATGGCAGGGTTCATTTAGTTCTCGAGCTAACCGAGCCTTGAATTTTATCCTCAGACTGCGAGGTTCGTTTGATTCTGACCTCGTCCTGCGAGGTTTGTTTTTATTTTGACCTCGATTGAAAAGTGCATTTGACCTTGAAGTTTAACAAGGCTCATTTAAGAATTCTGACCTCGTCTTGCGAGGTTCATTTGATTTTGACCTCGACTGAGAGGTGCATTTAAATTCGACCTTGAAGTTTAACAAGACTCATTTACGAATTCTGACCTCGTCCTACAAGGTCCGTTTTTATTTTGACCTCGACTGAGAGGTGCCTTTAATTTAACCTCGACTTGGAGGCGCATTTGATTTGACCTCGACTTAGAGGTGCCTTTAATTTAACCTCGGCCTACGAGGGACCTCGACGTGTGAGGTTTATTTTTAACCTCGACCTGCGAGGTTTGTTTTTGACCTCGAGTTGCGAGGGATCTCGACCTACGAGGTTCGTTTTTAACCTCGGCCTGCGAGGGTCCTCGACCTACGAGTTTCGTTTTATTTAACCGTTAAATTCCCTTTGAACCGACCTTGAAGTTTAACGAGGCTCATTTACAAATTCGAACAAACTTAACTGAGCTTGCCGGGTAGTTGAGGAATCCATTTGCAACTGTTCTTCATTAAAGGGTCCAAACTATAACTTCCCAATAATTAATGGGTCAAGTTAAAACTATCCTGAATTGAAGGGACTAAGTTACAACTTCTTCAGCAATGAAAGGACCACATTGTAACTGCCAGCAGTTAAGGGACCAAACTATAACCCTTCAGCAGTAAGTTATCCATGCGAGTAACTCTCGAGAGGGGAGGATAAGCACAGGAAGGTGCGGTGTATTACTCAACCGGGAGTAATACTCGAGCGGGGTGACCCTGCTTTTTCAGGGTAAGGGTAAGAAGGGGTAGAGAAAATGTCTCGAGCCAATGTTCGAGAACCGTAAGTAACTCTCGAGCGGGGAGGATAAACACCGAAAGGTGTGGTGTATTACTCAACCGTGAGTAACACTTGACTCAACTGCGAATAACTCTCGAGCGAGAGGAAAAAATCTACTCAACCGCGAGTAACTCTCGAACTGGGAAGATAAGCACATGAAGGTGTGGTGTACTACTCAACCGCGAGTAACACTCGAGCGAGAGGACAAAATCTACTCAACCGCGAATAACTCTCGAGCGGGAGGACAAAATCTACTAAACCGCAAGCAACTCTCAAGGGAGGATAAGCACAGGAAGGTACAGTGTATTACTCAACCGCGAGTAACACTCGAGCGGGAGGACAAAATCTACTCAACCGCGAGTAACTCTCGAGCGGGAGGACAAAATCTACTCAGCCGTGAGTAACTCTCGAGCGGGGAGGATAAGCATAGTAAGGTGCGTAATATGAAGCTTAGAGAAGGGTGAGAGCTCGTATATGAGTGTAACGAGCTCGGCCTTGTCATGAGCGTAACATACACGTGCTCAGGCACTGAGGTATCGTCGAGCTGGCACGAACACGAGCATGGTAAGAAGCTCGGGCACGGGCACGAGCAAAATATCGAGCTCAAGCACGAGCACGAGCGTAATAAGGCTCGTGTGCGGGAAAGAATGAAATGTCCACATGCACGGGCACTAGAGTAATGTTGGGCTCAAGCTCGGGCACGAGCATAATGAGAAGCTTGTGTGCCGACAGGAGCGGAATATCCACGTGGTCAGGCACTAGGGTCATGTCTAGCTCAAGCACTGGCACACAATATAAAGTGCAAGTAGGCGGGTATGAGAGCAGAGATACGAAGCGTGGGCATATCCTGTTCGTCAGGAGCATGAGAACGAAGATAAAGGTGGGCAGGCGCATATCCTGCTCATCAGGAGCATGAGAGCAGAGATACAGGTGCGGGCAGACGGGTATCCTGCTTAGAGCTCATCCGTGAGCTTAATAAGGAGCGCAGGAAGGCGTGTAACGTGTTCGGGCACGGAGAAATACAGGGCGCTCGGGTAGGAGCGTGATGTGTTTGGGCCCTGAGTATGATGTGATGCTCGGGCAGGGTATGACGTGCTCAGGCACGGTCATAACTAGATTCGTAAGAGAAGATAATATGCATCGAAGTCCAAGTGTTCACTAAAGGTGGTACGGTACCCGTGGCAGGTAAGTATGGTTTGGTCCAAGTATGGTTCGATCCCTTAGTATAGCCTCCTACTTCTCGAGTGCGAGGATTCACCCTTAAATCGAGAAGTGGTGGTGGTTGCTATTGTTTGTCCTTAAACGGTGCATGGTGCAGTTGATCGGGACCACTTGTTTCCATGTTGACCTTGACTTGCGAGGTTTATTTAATTGTTGATCTCGACCTGTGAGGTTCTTTTAATTTTCCGATCTGCTCGTTTCAGCGAGGATTATTACTTGGCTAGCTCATTATTTTGTAAGGGTTCTTCTTTGCTCGCTAGTCGCAACCCAACCCTTGCAATAATAGATAACATGCCTACAAAATATAAAGGACATTCATTTGCAAATCAAGCGTATATTAACTCAAATGAGTGTTATACATTTATTTTATGCAAGTAAGAAAGTGATCACATTTTTGCCTCGCATGAACAATTATAGATTTAAATAATTATTGCAAGAGCAAAAAGATTGCGTGAGTTTGTATTCATTCGGTTACACAATAATTATATTGGTTCGAGGAGGACAATCATATAAAATTCCATCATATTAATACGCATGAATTTGTAGTATTGAACTATAAGCATGAAAAACTCTTTACGTGACATACTATGGTGTCACGGAGCATATTAACTTCACTAAATATCGTATGTCCGAGTTTATCGAATCGAGGCATGAAGTCACATGTTTTTAATATGCTAAATGTTTTTAAGCAAAGATGTCAGTGACACAATAATTTTTATGCGCAATTGGAATGTCGCATAGGCATTTTATCCATTTTAATATGTCAGTTCACATATTTTTGCAATAGCTCGATTTAATTTGAGCAAATAAATTAAGGGCATAAAGCACATTTAACTTAACTTATATAATATGTTTCATGTAAGTGAACATAAATCACATAGTATTGAATGTGTCAAATAGCATGTTATACTATGCTTCATAAAATAACGAGACACAATAACTTATCCTTGAAATTTAAAAGTACTCAAGCATGCATTTTCGCTCTTTTTATGAACATAGCATGTGATTTACTAGTAATTTGTACTAATTTTGGGCAACCAATCATGCAAATGATTTGTCATTTTTTACTTTAGTTTTTAAGTGTATAATTGTAATACAAAAAATTAGGTCATGTCGAGCAAAACTTGTAAATACGAAGGGTAAAAATGGAAAGAGGTCACCTAATAATGTAACGGAGGCCACACTTTGTAACTTTCCAGAAGTAGAAAGGCCATATTGCCATTTTCCAGAAATAAAGGGGCCTAACTGCACTTTTTAGGAACTGAAGGGGCCTGATAGAACTATTCAAGAACTTGATGGGCCTGATTGCACTTCCCCAGAACTGGAGGGACCTGACTGCACTTCCCAGAACTATAGGGACTTGATTGCACTTCCCCAGAACTGGAGGGACTTGACTTATCACGACCCGACCCAAGATCCTATGTGGAATCTCGCCCAGTTCGTGAGGCGAGAATACAAAAATGCATATTTCAAAATCATTTTCGTGCAATAACCCTGTAATGCAAGTGTATGATTTTTAAAAGCAAAACAAAATCTCAATGGCAATATAACAAGCCGGAGAACAACACATTAGCTAGCCAACAAACCCACGAGCTAGAGAGCTCGGGATAAACATATATTCATAACAAAGTGCGCGGAATAAGAGTTAACAGTATACACAAGGCCTGACAACCATGTCAGCAACTACAAAAGAATATTAACCAATTATCAAGTACGGGACATCTACCGAACTTTACATTGTTTAGTTAACATGTATACCCTCGACCTCACCAAAAGAAAAGTACAGAGGCTCAAGAAGTAGCTACCCAAAAGAATGTCTGACGAGCACACCAAAGACGACGAAAGCTTACTGGGGGTTTCTCGCCAGATCGAGATCTAAGGAAAACAAATAAACAATGGACGGGGTGAGTTTAAAACTCAATAAGCTACTAATGTAACAATATGGCATGCGAGATGTGAACATTAATAAGAATCATGTATAACAATATTTGTCATAACAGGATAAATCTTGAAGCATCAAAGATAACTAGTATCTCATAGCAACATATTCCACATAGCATGCATCTCACGTAGAACCGATATGTAAACACATATAAAAGGATACCGTCGAGGTACACCTCCGACATACAAACTTCCAACCAACCAACCAATAATATCAATGTAGAAACTGTTGATGTCGTTCTCGATCATCGAACTCATAACCAAGTATCATAGTGAACCGTTTTCCGTATTCACGTCGACGTGAAGACTCTGTCCCCACGACCAGAAAAATAATTACGGTATAGCTTACCAAGGTCGCGTTTATTCCGTACAACACTTAGCGCTATAACCCTTACCGTGGCCAACGGTAGGGCAAGGCCTAGTGTATTGGCCTTCGGCTATTACGTAGCCCCGGCTCACGTAATAACCGAGCGTCAATACACCTCCAACAAATATGCCATGGACTTAACAAATGCTCAAGTAGATGTTTACTCGACACATTATCACCAAATAAAACAAATGCTCTAGTAGATGTTTACTCAATATTTAATAAAAACGTGTTATAGTCCAAAGTAGGGAGTACAACGCACAATAACGACATGCTCATATAGGTTAAGTGAATCTACTACACATAACCATTTAACCAACAATATTTTCGAAGAATAACAAAATACCAATAATCGTATATCGTGTAACCAATAGCCCACGGGTATCTCGAATCCTCAAGGGCTCACAAAACATACACGTGGTCACATTCATTATCGAGTCCTAACCGACTCCGTTCGAGTCATTTTTAGTTTCTAATGATGTCGAGTTACGAAAGTGGTCTTGCACTTTAAACCTAGCACATTAACGCCCAATATCGAATACCCAACATGATAGCATATTTATCATTAACATATATCAAATTCCACAATGATATTTCATGGCATAATCAACACATTCACAACTCAAGCATAGCAACTTCATATACTAGAAGTGTAAGATGTCAAATGGGACATTAATCAAGAACAAGAGGGGGGTAGTAGCTTACCTCTTGTTGAAAACAACCAAGGAGAATGAAATCAAAGTGGTGGGGGAGATTCTTCAAGGTCTCTAAGGCTTCACAAGGTTGAATCTCCAACTTTCAAGCTTAAAGTATTGAGAAATCAACACTACACTCTCTAAAAATGTGGGTGGAGATGAACACCCAAGATTCCACCACAGATCAAAGATGTTGTTTGGTTAAAAACGATCCCCTAGTCATACTCTACACTCCGACGAAGATGGATCATGATTCCGACTCCGAATGATCAAGTTGTGGCAAGATTACTCCACAAACTATCTCTCAAACTCTTTATAAGCTCCTCTAAGTTGTATGGCCTAAGGATGTGAAATGAGAGTCTTTAAGACTCTCTAAGGGCTTATAAGTGGCTGCTAAAGGAGGAGAATCTGGCCTAGTAACGTGGCAAGCCAAGAACCAATCACATTTTTAAGTTAGATAAAGATAAGATTTTCTCGGGTAAGCTGAGTCGAGGCTGGGCGATCGCTCTGCCCTTACCCAGGGCGATCGCTTTGCCCTTTGGTTGCAGGGTGATTGCTTTGCCCCTGTCCAGGGCGATCGCTCTACCCTCTGGATGTAGGGCGATCGCTCTGTGCCCAATGTCTCCGAAAATGCTCCGAAACGCTCCCAAAATGATTCTAAGTCTATGGGGAGGTCAAAACACACGAGAAAGGTTCTCAAAAAGACCATTAACAACGCAAAAAGTTCACCACAGATCGAAGATGTTGTTCAGTTAGAAATGATCCCCTAGTCGTACTCTACACTTTGGTGAAGACGGATCGTGATTCCGATTTCGAATGATCAAGTTGTGGCAAGATTACTCCACAAACTATCTCTCAAACTCTCTCTAAGCTCTTCCTCTAAGTTGTATGGCCTGAGGATGTGAAATGAGAGTCTTTAAGACTCTCTAAGGGCTTATAAGTAGCTGCCAAAGGAGGAGAATCCGGCCTAGTGACGTGGCAAGCCAGGAACCAATCACATTTTTAAGTTAGATAAAGATAAGATTTTTTCAGGTAAGCTGAGTCAATGTAGGGCAATCGCTCTGCCCTTACCCAAGGCAATCACTTTGCCCCTATCCAGGGCGATCGCTCTGCCCTCTAGATGTAGGGTGATCGCTCAGTGCCTAGTGTCTCCGAACTCTCCGAAAATGCTCCGAAATGCTCCCAAAATGATTATAAGTCTATGGGGAGGTCAAAACACTCGAGAAAGGTTCTCGAAAAGACCATGAACAATGCAAAAAGTTCAACGAATCTCAAGTATGAACAATTACAAGAATTAAATAACAATTCAAAGTATACGAACACATGGAGTTAAACATGAACGTGAATGACATCTGAATGGCATGAAACATGCAAGGTATATAAATGACATAAGTGATATAAATGATGCAAATGAAGCGGGTGTTACATGATTGCACTTCCCCATAACTATAAGGGCCTGATCATAATTTTTTAAAGGAGGATGATGCATGGTGCGCGTCAAATCTATTCCAGCAGTTGCCGGTGTGTGGCCGGCGCGTGAGGAAGCCCAACGAAAGTCGTGTCGTGTGGAGGTGCGTGTGGGTGCGTCCGTACTCCGATGACCGTGTTTTTTGCACCGCTGCGGTCGTTTGGGTGAGGCGAAGGCCTCTATGGTATTTGTTTTTGGCCCTAGACTCTCCCGCTTTGACCCAATTTGGCAAGTCGTCTTCATGGTCGCCGGCGATTCATTGTTGCTTTCTTACTCCACCTTCTCGACTCCTTTCTTTTCCATTGTTATGGATCTGAACAGCCAGGTGGTTTGCCGTGTTTATTTTTTCCATTTCTTTGTTGCTTCTCTGCTCTAAGTTCTATGGTAGAAGCTTTGCTCTCGGCAATTGCACAGTCTTGCTATGGTTACTGGAATGAGAATGCAGTGTACGTTTTTATTTTGTTTCCCGGCAACGAAACCAACTGATGATGCACAGAAAATCCATCTTACCGGGGGTGCCGAATGGATCGTCGTTACGTCGTAAATTTTGGATATCTGGTGTCAATTGATCTGCAAAAAAGCCATCGTGAGAGGGGCGGGGAGGGTTCCCCGCCAAAACCCTTCGGCGTGGTCGTCAGTACCTTGACCGTGAGAGAAAGTGTATCTTCTCTGTAAAAAGTGGCTTACCTATGGTTAACCTAAAGGATAGTATATATAATAAAATGGTGTTTTTTATTGTCGGGTTGTATTAGGTTATTATGTTTGCTTTTAATTTGTGCTGGGGTATCAAGGCCTTAAAAGTTTTATTTAATTTCTGTTCTTTTCTTTTTTGTCCTAAGGGGGCGTGGAAAGGGAGACCTCAGGTTTTATGAAGCATCAACTTTATCACTGGCTCACCCCTTAAGGACTAGTACTTACTACCTACTATATTTGTCTTAAAATGAGTATATGAGTATTAATTTTTTCTTCATAATCATGAACAACAAAAAGACACTCATTTTTGAGTTGAGAAAGTAATTAACTATTTAATATTGTGCTAGTGTATATGGGGTGAGAGAAGTCTTGCGTTGCTCATAGAGACCAAGCAATCGTTAGATTGAAGCACACTTGCTTGAGTATATTGGGATCTACTTCTCCATTCATAGTATGTATTGTATATCCTAATAATAGGGGAACATAATAGAGAATCAATTTTTCTTTCTTCTTTATCTGAATTTTTCATCTTAATCTAGTTGACAAACATGTAATTGATTAAACTATGATATCACCTGTTAAGTGACAATTCTTTGTACCGGACAGTGAGATTCTTTGTACCAAAAAATGAGATTCTTTGTGCCAGGACGGCTCCCTAGATGCCAATCGATCAAACATTGCCCAACATTCATCAATTCTTATTTCAACAACTAAAAGAAGGATGCATTACACACATTTAGGGCTACAATTAGGCCGGTCATGCCTGTGACGCCCCGAGTTCGAGATTCGATGTTGAACCCCAACTTGATGAGCCAAAATAACATAACTAACAGATTAACCGATAAGAGCGAGCCACAAAAGCTCAAAACCAAAACTATCCAGCAGAATACCTAATAAAATGTGAGTTTCAAAAACTCGAATAACAAAATCCCAACAGCTAGGAACAACCTCCACGGCCAAACACAAGTCGGAGAACAACAATACTAAACCACCACGAGCTACCCGCTCGGGAAACAACTAATTAATGTATAATCGGCCCGAAGCCTCAAAGTAACTGAACAGGACTATCGAAGTTATAAATATATACATCCGCACGACCCCACAAGTCGGCACCAGAATACAAGTCTACAAAAGTACAAATATCTCTACCCAACATACTAAGTTTACATAACTCAAGTTTAACCCACAATCTCACAATATAATGAATACAAAATACAAATTAAACACAGCTTGCTAAACTCCGAAACTAACGCTTCACTGCACTGGAACTCATAACCTGCAAACTAAGGAAAAACAAAGGCGTAGGATGAGACAAGGCTCAGTAAGTTACTAATGCAGCAATATAGCATGGCATTATGCACATCAATATAGCAGGATAATAAACAGGTAATAACACTTAAGAGCAACTAACCTTATACTAACGAGAGGCTCAGTAGCCGCCAATCGTCAGCTAGAGACCACGACCAACATTCGCTCGTATAGGAAGCACATAAAGAACTGTAAAGTAAACACATATGAGAGGATACGGTGGATCGAGGTACACCTCCGAATCCTAATAACACTTCCGACCTTGTCTTTCCATTAATAACTCAATAAGTAACTGTGCTGCTCCTCCAGAAAACCATAATAGATACCTGTGCTTCTGCTACAGAGAACCATAATAGATAATTATGTTGCTATTGCTATACATAATTCACAAGGATCAACCAAATAAACAGTACTAGATGATTGTGCTGCTATTGCTGTACACAAATCACAAGGGACCGATGCTCGTATCCCAAAATGAAATACATGTACCCGATCGCGTCAAGTACGATCTACAAGTACCCGTTGTGGGTCATTTTCTGTATCCACGTCGACGTATGCGTTCGGTCCTCCTACGACTCGAGGCATCATACGGATCTAGCCACTTACAAAGACCAAGAGACCGATGTTAGCACCCTAACGATCCATTAAAATGATGACACATGTACAGTCGCGTTCATTCCGTACAACTGTGGGGCTAGAGAGAGACCCTTACCATGGCCAACGGTAGGGCGAGGCCCAGTGTATTGAACACTGCGGCTATCGCGTAGCCCCAGCTCACCGCATAGCCGTATGCCAATACACCTCCAAAACACATATACTAGCTGGACTCGATGCAATACACAAGTAGATGTTTATTCGTCATGCTATACAAATTAAAGTGTGTTCTAATGAATCGCAACTCAATAATATCAACATAATGTGTTCTGCTAAGTCACATACCAAAATCAATTCATGGTGTTTGTAAATACTAAACACACAATCAATCATTAAAGTAGGATGATTATCCTATCACATTCTAAAACAATCACATGTACACCAGTTCATCTAAGTCCGCTATTGCTAGACTTCACAATTACAACATACGTAAGTCTTCTCGTACTTACAATCATTAATCAATGCGTCAATGCCACGCTCAACTTAGGATCTCTACGATATCCTATAATCACATAATACACTACATCTCATGTATATCATAAGTTATCATATATCATTTTTGTCGTGCATTATGTATATCACGACTTGTTACAAGTCACATCGTCCGCGTTGGAACGATAACAAAGGTAGGTCACCAACACCTACAATACAATCAACTTATCACCCAACGATTGAGACTATACGTCTCACAACTAACGTCACGCACCAAGGGACGTGACTATTCGATAACTTCTTAAAGAAGGACGAGTGTATATATATATATATATATATATATATATATAATTAACCCTTGTTAAAATATAGGGTGTGAGACTAACGATCCAACCCAATTCAAGTAGTCACATAGTCAACTATCGTTTGACTAAGTCAACTAAGGTCAAGCTCCATTGAATAACAGCCTCATCGATTTGTCATCCTTCATCGTAGGAGATTATAGTACAACCCCAAGTAATTTATGTTACTCATTACTCAACTCCATAGAGTCAATTACTCCCATCAACAAGTTTATCATTTTAAGTCCTATTTGACTCCGTCAGAGTGGTCACGACTAGTGTCTAGTTCATACAGTGTCTAATACAGTTCATGATACCCCATTGACCACGCTAGAGTCTTTACCAATATTCAAAACATCGGGTCAAGCCGTAGAACCATCCCTACATACCCATCTCAATCACAATACTCAATATACCGAATGTCTATTACTCATAACAATCTCGCGAATTCAACGCGAGTTTATAAACGACAATTGCCCCAATGACTCGATATATTCAAAGACTAAGAATAACGACCACAATGATTACAATAACCCTCGACGAGAAATCCCAAGTTCGGCGCACCTTAACAAGCAACCATGCACTAATTAAGAAAGGAAAATAAGTTGCGTAACCATGTGTACTTACTAGAATATAATACAGTAAAACGTGATTAAATTAAAACAAGTCATCGGCGACATTATAGTCAGAACCCAACTAAATAATTCACAAGTACACTACGACCTCAATGAGTCCCTATTACTCGGAGACAATAACTACAACAACGACAACAACCTCTACAAGTCTCTACTATTCGTAGACTAAGAAATTAACAACAAATCATTAATACCCAACAAATAGTATGCTAACAAATCATCTAAAACAAGTATATCATGTAAATATTTCATATACAACATGCATAACACGTAACACATCGCGATATTATTCTACGATGCCAAAAATCTATGAGAAAGAATAATAACTTACTATCTACCAAAAATCCTCCATGAAATCGAAGTAGCTTCGGGTGGATATATACTCCTCTATGACCTTTATGCTGCTACGGAGTCCAATCGTTGATCCTACCCTCGATCTAAGCCCGAATCAAGCTTCTCTCTCTTCAAAATTCACTTTCTCTTTTTAAAAACGTGGGATGAAGATGGTGGCCCGTGAATCACCAACAGATCGTGGAAATTTCTTGGCTAGGAACGTTCCCTTCATCACCCTCTACGCTACGGTGAAGACAGATTGTGAATTCGACTCTGAAAGATCGAGATATAGCAAAATTATCACTCAAGACTCTCTCTACTCTCTCTCTCTCTCTAAACTCTTGGGTGTTTTGGGGGAGAAATGGGAGTGTTCAAGACTCTCCCTAGGTGTATAAGTGGCTAGAGAAGGCTGATTTTTAAGGGTGGAGACGTGGCCAAACATCAACCAAGGAAAATAAGTCAAAAGGTCAAAGTCCGAAAATTCGCGTAGGTTGACCAGGCTTCGGCGCGGTCGCATAAAGAAGGTTGGTGTGAGCGCGCTAAGGCACGATACCTGCTGGATTTTGGTTTGATTTTTGTTCAACTTTAGCAAGTTGTGCACTAGGGTGCAGCCAAGGTGCGCTAGGGCGCATCTGGGGCTGTTCAAAATGATTTCTAAAGTGGTCCTAAGTAACCCTAAGGTATCCCCAACTCCAAACCAAGTCCAAGAAACATCCGAAACTTAATCAAAACCATGAATAACGAGATTATGAATGCAACGCATTATAACCACAAATGATAAAGAACCCAAGTCTCAAATGTACACAAAGTTAAACACGCAAAGCAACACTCGAATTGACTCGACAAACAAGTCAACGATAAGATCAACATGCTCATCAATCATGAGTGAATCCGAACCAAGGCTAGGTCACTTAAACGTGGGGAATATACAAAGTATATGAATGATAATCGATATTAAGAATAGTCTCGAACGAATACAGAAATAAAGTACGACTCAACATGGGTTAAATCACGTGTCGAACATGGCTTACAACTTAACACATTATGCTTAATAAGCATGATATCTAATATTCCGAGCGATACGAAGTAATTACGAGTGTACTAGGAAGAAAGTAGGGTCGGGGCCTTACAATGCCCCCCCCCCGACTAAACGCCTAATAAACTCTTATGACCCGTTACTATTTAGACTATCAATACTCAAAACTCAAGTATTTTAGGCTCTTCAGTGTCACGCTTACAAACACATGGTACTTTGTTGGTTGCCCATTGTTGAAGGGTAGTATCTCTTTAGAGGGGTCTACGAGATAAAGTGAGGTTACACATGGACCAACAAGGGTAAGAAAGTGAAAAAACTAGAAAGTGAGAGCTAGCAAGACATGTGGAGGAGGGCACTTAGAAACAACACCACACTTTGCACGCACTACTAGAAACACAGACATTAGAAACAGAATTATTAGCGACGAAAGAACAAAATTAGCGACGAAAACCGTAACTAAAGTAGCGGGCTTTTAAATTAGCGACAAAAATTCTACCGTCGCTAAAATCGCAGAAAATACGCGGGAACATTAGAGATGGATCTTCCGTCGCTGATTAATTACTCCGTCACTAATTACCGTTTAAAATTAGCGACGAAAGTTTCGTCGCTAATGTTCCTCAATTTCAGCCCCAGTCAACCCCCCTTTCCCTAGACCCCCATTCCCAGACACCTTCGATAACCCCACCTTCAAAAAAAAAAAAGAAAGAGCTCTCTCTCTCTCTCTCATCCTCTCTATCTTCTCCGACAACACCAATTAACCACCGTCACTTTCACCACAACACCAACCATCGCAACACCCACCGGTCCTCTGCCACCACCGCGCCTCTCTCCCCTTGGTAACCCCCCTTCACTTCTCTTTCTCTCTCTCTCTCTTTCTCTCTCTTTCTCTCTCTCTCTCTCTTTCTTTCTTCGTCTCCCTCTCCCTTTTCCTCTCCCTCTCCCTCTCTATCTCACTCGATCTCTTCTCTGTCTCTGTCTCTCTTCTCTGCCGGAAGACCACCACCGCCAGCCTGCCGGAAGACCGGTGCCACTAGCTTGCTGGATGTCCATGGCTACTGCCTCCACCACCTAAGGTTTTATTTTTATTTTTTTGATTTTGTTTATTGAGTAATGCTTTAATTTTAATGTTTTTTTTTTTTTGTTTTTTGCCGCCGCAGAATCACCGCTACCACTGCCTAAAATCTTCGCCACCGCTGCTTAGAAGGTTAGATTTATAATTCTTCTATATTTTAAAAGTTTTTTATTCTATTTTTTTTTATTTTGTCTAATTTCTGTAATTTTTAATTTTTTGTTTTTGTAAATATGATGTAATTGATTGTATGAAATTGTTTGTTTGATTAATGTGTTTTTTTCTTTTAATTTTCTAAGTGTTTGGTTGTATATGTGAATTTTAAGATATGCTATATTTGTATTTTTTTTGTTAATAAGCTAGGTTTAATTAATTTTATAAATTTTTTGAAATTGGGAATATCTTATATCTGTAATATTTTTAAATTTTGTTGTATTTTTTCAATTAAATTTATTTTATTTTTCTTTCAAATATGTGTTATATTTGTATACTATTTGTTAGAGCCGGCAAAATCGGCCCGGCCCAATTTTAAGGCTCGGCCCGATGGGCTTATGTATGGGCTGACAAAAATGTTAAAATTAGTGTAAATTGGCCCGAAATAATGCATCAGCCCGCGGGTTGGCTCGGTCCAACCTGATATTTAGAGAGGCTGGGCTTTAGTTTTAAAAGCCCGATATAAATTTGGGCTGGCCCGGCCCGGCCTGATTTCAAGACTTGGCCTGATGGGCTGGAGTTGGGCTGGCCCGACCCAACACATTGCCAACTCTACTATTTGTAATTAATAGATGCATGTCTAAGTGTTATGCGATCATAAATATTGTTATTTTCAAATATGCTATATATGTTGATATCAATTGTTGTGATATCATGCTAAATATGCTTAATGGGCTCCTTACTATCTAGCTAGTTAGTGAGTTAGTTAAATCGACTTTGCTTGGTTGATGTAGGATTTAGGGTTTAGTGATTCCTAAACCCTAATTATAATTAACACTAAACCCTAAAACCTAGATAAACCCTTAAACATAACTCTAACCCTAATCCCTAACACTAACCCTATACCGTAAACCCTAACTATAACCCTAAACCCTAAACTATAATTAACCCTAAACCATCAAACCTAAACCCTAAAATTTAGATAAACACTTAGAATCTATAGGGGGTGTTAGTGTATATTTTCAATGTTTATTTAGTTTATTGTTCTATATATGTTAAAAGTAGTTGAAAAACCATGTTGATATTATGAAATCCATGGTAGTAGTTTAAAATTATTGTTATTCAATTTATTGCTCTATATATGTTAAAAGTAGTTGGAAAGCCACGTTGATGATATGAAATCCATGGTAGTAGTTTAATTTAATATATAATTAGATTTTGGTTAAGAAAGATATAGGGGGTTAAGTGTAAACACTTCAAATTTATAGGTGGTGTTAGTGTATATTTCAAATATTTATTCAGTTTATTGTTCTATATATGTTAAAAGTATAGTTAGAAAACCATGTTGATGCTATGAAATTCATGGTAGTAGTTTAAAATTATTATTTATTCAATTTATTGCTCTATATATGTTAAAAGTAGTTGATAAATCATTTTGATGCTATGGAATCTATGGTAGTAGTTTAATTCAATGTATATAATTAGATATGAATTAACAAAGATAACGATGTTTAAGTGTAAATACTTAGAATCTATAGGGGGTGTTAGTGTATATTTTTAATATTTATTCAGTTTATTGTTTTATATATGTTAAAAGTAGTTAGGAAACCATGTTGATGCTATGAAATTCATGATAGTAGTTTAAAATTATCGTTTATTCAATTTATTGCTCTATATACATTAAAAGTAGTTGAGAAGCCATGTTGATGCTATGAAATCCATGGTAGTAGTTTAATTCAATGTATCATAAGATTTGAGTTAAGAAAGATAGGGGGTTAAGTGTAAACACATAGAATCTATAAGGGGGTGTTAGTGTATATTTTTAATGTTTATTCAGTTTATTGTTCTATATATGTTAAAAGTAGTTGGGAAACCATATTGATGCTATGAAATTCATGGTAGTAATTTAAAATTATTGTTTATTCAATTTATTGCTTTATATATGTTAAAAGTAGTTGGGAAGCTATGTTGATACTATGAAATCCATGGTAGCAATTTAATTCAATGTATAATTAGATTGGGTTAAGAAAGATAAGGGGGGTTTAAGTGTAAACACTTAGAATCTATACATCAATATCATTTCTTATTCTTAGAAATATAAAAAACTAATAGTAATACGTACTAATTGTAGGTGTGTACACATGGTTCTCATTAGAGCTGTCAAAATAGTTTTAGTCCGTTGGGCCAGCCCGGACCGCCACACAAAATAAGCGATTTGGGTTGTAAAATATTGGACCATTTAAAAAAGGGTCAAATGAGCTGAGCCTGCGCGGACTGCTAGTCAAGCCGGGGCGGGGAGGGTTGGCCCGCCTATAAGTGACACTGTATTAAGGCCAAAATTATAAATTTCAATTTTGGAGAAAAACTCAAAAACCTTAGGCTGTGAAGTGTAGATGCATCAATAAGCTTCACTTTTTAAATCTTATTCTCTCACCTCCCGTCTCCGACGCATCACCCGGTATGAGAGCCCCGATCCGCAGATCGTTCCCTGGGGGCTTTCGCTCTTGTCTTGTGGTTTCCCTCTATTTGATTTTATGATTTGATAAACATGAAAAACACATTTATCTTTGAAAACAGATTCGTCACTCTCGTTTATGAGTAAACGGGAGAAAAACTTTAAATTATGGGTTCAGGGGACAAGTTACGAATCGAGAAGGTTTTACGCACCCAATTCGCCCTTTCGGTCTCTACACATTTGCATGCTCATATTTAATTATTGCAAGTTTGTTTATTTATAGAATATATATATATATTGCATGTATTTACAGTATATTTTACAATGTATTTGAAATAATTACATACATTTATTACATCTATTTACATATCTAAACTAACGAACGGAAGGGGTTACCTTCTGTCATTTTATAGAAATCAGGCCAAGTTCTAGGCCGTTGTATTATTCCGGATCAAGCTAGCTTGTAGCCTGATCGTTGTGCTCCCACTGATACCAATCGAGGAAAGGAAGACGTACGTTTTATGTGTTGAGATAGAGTCAGTACTCTTTTCTCTTTTCTTTCTCTCTTTTCTTCCTTAAAAAAAAAGGCTTGATAGAGAGAGAGATTTGTGCATGTGTGTGTGTCTCAAAGAGAGGAGTGGTTCTTCTTTTTTTGTAGAGAGAGCTGATCATCTCTATTTATAGGAGGTCTAGGAGAAGGAAACCTTCGAGGCCAAGTTTGGAGGAAACTTCCTTCAACAGCCTTCAGCAGCCGGCTGCTTTACTATTGAAGAAAGCTGGTTTGGTGCGTGGCGCACCTGGCATGGTGCTCGCGCACCAAACCCTGTTTGGGTGTATTGGCACACCAGAAATGTCTTCAGCACACCAAACCCTATTTTTGGCTTTTCCAGGCTTTGTATTTTGTATTTTGGCCTTTCTAAGCTGTGTATCTTCAGTCTAGACCCTTGATGTTGATCTAACGGAAGGTTTGTTTGTGTATTGGACGTCGTTAGTCCGTTGTGTCTTCGAGTTCGACCCTTGATGTTGATCTTAATCGAAGTTTGTTATATTTGTCTGACGTTGTTGGTCCGTTGCGTATGTTGTTTCCTGAAATGATCATAGAAACATGTGTTAGTCCATTTGTAAATAAACAGTTGTTTATTGGACAATTCGTATAATGTAGGTGTACGAATTCTGGGTGTCTACACCCGGTCACCGTCTCCGAGTCTCCGATGCACTCCGATCCGACTTCTTTTCGTTTGTCCAATCGTCTTGGCTAGCAATCCGTCTTCTTCTGCCTCAAGCCGACTGCCGATCTCTTCTCCCTTGTCTCAAGTCGACTGTCGATCTCTTCTTCCCCTGTCTCAAGCCGACTGCCGATGTCTCTCGCTCCGGCAATCTCTTTCCAGGCTGTAAGTTTTTCGTTTAGTTTCCTTTTCCAGCCCCACTAATCAGCCTCTCTAGCTCTCTCCCACTTCGGCAAAAAGAACATAAGAGTCTGGTTCCGAGCTTATAATCACTAATCTACTGATTTAGTGACTTGAAAGAATGATCAATTTTGTTAAAGTATAATGATGTTGGACTAATCTACTGATTTAGTAATACTTCAAAATAATCAATTTTTTCAGTTTTCAAAATAATCAATTTTTTCACTTCAGTAAATCACTAAATCAGTAAATCACTTTACTAATTTACTTTCCTTTTCAGTTTTCTATGTTTACGATTGTGAAAAAATGATTATTTTGGTTGTTTGATTAATGTTTTCTTTATGTATTTACATGTGGGAGGAAACAATTATGGATTAGAGGAAGATAGAGGATATGAGAAGAATTGAGTCTGTTGAACTATTAATTATTGGGTTAAACTTTGAACAATTTGTATGTGCTTTTTATATGTGGTATTTTTTTGTTGATTCAATTTTCTACTTTGTGAATTGTATTTATATAAAATTTTATTCGAGGATTTTTCATTAATTTTTGGGCTTTATGTATAATGTTTATTAATTTTTTAAAATGTGTTATTTTTTTGTGGGCTGGCCCGTTTAACCCACAACCCGCGACGGTTTGGGTTGGATTAACACATTTTAGGTCTACACCCTTAATGGTCTAGCTCGCACTGCATCGCCAAATAGCGGGTTTAACCAGCCCGCGGGTTGGCCCGGACCGCTTTGACAGCTTTAGTTCTCATGTGCAATTCTCTGATGTGTTTGTGAGTACGCACATCAGACAGGATGGTTCTGGTTCATGGGTTGATCCCTGTGTAGAGGCTGCGTATGTAGGTATTAAAATTATTGTTTACTATTAAATTGATATGACGGTGTTTTAATATTTGTCTTTTTTTTTTATGACAGCTTAAGTACGAGACTTGTATCAAGACCGATCCTAACGTGAATGAGTTTAGTCAACCATTATGGGAGGAGATCACCTTAATAGGACGAGCGAAGAGGGGTGATAGGGTCTACGGGATGGGCGCACACGGGGGATCCTCGCACGTGTCAACCATAGCTTCACGTACTTCTGGATCGACAACACGAACTGAGGCCCAACCTAACGTTGACCAGGCGCGCCACATTTCGAGGGTGGAGACCGAACTCGCTCAAACCCAACAGACCGTGGCCCAGATGCAGGTCACCCTAGACCGTTTCCTTGAGAGTCAACCCCGTCCGTTTGATCACCCATGTCCTGATCATTTCCAACCCCGAAATTTATTTAATGACGATTAGTTTGAACAATTTATTTGTCAACACTTTTTTTAACAATTTTAATTTAATTTATGTAAATAATTTTGTAATTAATTTGTGGTAATTTTGTAATTAATTTGTGCTATGTTTTAATTTTTAGAGAGTTTTTATTAATATCATGTTATTTGTTGAAATCAGGTACAAACTTTTATTTATTAATTTATTTATTTTATTTTTAACGACGAACAATTCCGTCATTAAACTTTTCGTCACTAATATGGTAACCCAGTTCCGTCGCTGGTTCTGTCGCTAATTAGCGACAGAATTGAATTCTGTCTCAAACTTTCGTGCTAATTAGAGACAGAATATTTCAACGCTACTTAGTGACGAAATATTCTGACGCTAATTAGGGACGGAATATGACAATATTTAGTGACGGGCATGACAGTAGCGAATTACCGCGCTAATTTTCAACGGAAAAGCCATCGGTTACAAACAACTACCCTTTTTTTCGACAGACTTCCGTCGCTAATAAGGATTTAGCGACGGAATCCAGTAATTAGCGACGAAAATTTTCGTTGCTTTTTCCAGTAATGACATCACCACCAGATTTTGAGGTTTTTAATGATCTCATCATAAACGAGGGTATTTATAGTGAATAGTAGTTGGCCCTCATGTGAGGGTTTGTACACTAACATGTCATTTGCACATTAGTAGCGGACCTGAGGTGCATTATGCTTACGATATTGATTCGCCCTTGTTATCCTAGCTAGGCCACGTGCCCATCAAGAGGTACACGTGATGACCCCACACTTCAGCTACTAATCCAAAATCCTTTGAAGGTCTCAGAGTGCTTACAAGGTGGGCACCCCATAAGTTTCTTGTATGTTGGCGATGCCTTAAGCTAGCCAACTTGATATGTGCGAGCTCCCCACATAGGGGTGACCTCACGCCGTGAGAGCGGGTAACCCTTAACGGAGTGACCCAGGTGCAAAGTGTCCCCATTGTAAAAGGTTTTGTGGGGAGGGTGCACAATCATTTAGTGAATTTTGCAATGTATATGGAGTGCTAAGTGTTCCCTCACACAAGGCTTTGTGGGGGGGGGGAAATAGTACACATACACTTAATAATTTTATCAAGCATGTGCAAGACACATGGGAATGCACGTGACCATATGCTTGAAGCACGTGGGTAGCCCACGGTATACATGTTTAATATGTGGCAAGGTTCTCTTTACGGTTGTTTCTTACACCCAAAGTCTATTACCATAAGTTTGTGGGTATACCTCAAGCTTTTAATAAAACATACTGGTTAGGAAAGGTAAGAGAGGGTATTAATTGATAAAATGAACATCGTTATGATTTTTGCACATTCATTCGTGGATTGAACTATTAGACAATGGAGTTTTAGCACGTTTTTTAAAAGGTAAAATGATCGAATTTATGAAATGTATGGTACGGGGGGTGCTCTACATGATATAAATAGGGGGGCTATTCAATTGTTGATAGCATCACTTTGTTTCCTAAAAATTGTGGTGCCCTAGTCTTTTTGGGTGCTAGAGAGTAGAATGATACACTTCAAGGTAGGAGCAGATCACGTGGAGTTTGCGGTGGTGCGACTGGTATCGGTTGGTTAATTTGGCGGTGAGGTTGATCAGCATGGGAGGTTGCGTATTGATGGAGGGTTTGCCATATCTAATGAGCTGGTAGGTCGTGGAGTGGGTAAATTCGCTGCAAAGTGATAAATGCGAAGATGGGTGCAACAAGGGGGTGTGGGTCACGGTAGGAAGGCTGCTCCTTGCAGATAGCCAAATCTGGTTAGTTTAGCGGGAAGGAGGGCGCATGGTGGTCGTGAAAACGTGAAGTAGATGGGGGCTCTTGCGGTGAGGTTGTCTGGCATTCATGATGAGGGTTGCGGTGTGGTGTGCTCGAAGTGAATCCGTGGTGGTTACAAGGAGGCCAGATCTGCAGTGAAAGAGAATAAAATGCGGCTTTGTAGGGTTTTTTAAGGGGAGTGTGCTAATACATTACGTTAGGGGTTTGATTCGAGATGAGATATGGTGTTTTAGTTTCGGGTAGGTAGGAGCCTTTTAGCACCAAAGCTAAAGTTTTAATACCAAAAAATCTCAAAATTAACGTTTCTACTAATGCGGTAAGGTAAGAGCTTTCATCGGGATGAAAACTTATTTTTCGTTAAAAATTGATCCATATATAATAATAATAATAATAATAATAATAATAATAATAATAATAACAATAATAATAAAAATAACAATAATAATTATTATTATTATTGTTATTGTTATTATTATTATTATTATTATTATTATTATTATTATTATTATTATTATTATTATTATTATTATTATTATTATAGATGGATTAGAGTTTATGAACCTGTTATCTATAAGTGTAATGTTATCTTTCTTAAAATATTATAGATGGAGATGGATTATAGTTGAGGTGTGCATAACTGCATATATTAGTTTGAACGAATTCCGTCAATCGAACAAATCTCATAAGAGAGAAGACTCCCTTCCTCTTTTCCTTGTTAGCTTCCTGTTTAAAGAAAGGGGGGAGAAAAAAAAAAAGGAATTGCTTTTGGCTCAGTAATTAGATTGCACATAACTTACATTACTACTAGAAGTCCAAAATAGTCTAATACATACATTGATGACCTACTATTATGGATTTGAAAATTTTATAGTTTTATACTCTCTTCGTCCAAGAAAAAAATATCAATTTTTACTCATAATTATAAATAAAAATAAATATTCATTTTAGGTCGAGGAGTACGATCTTTTACATTTGTGAGAAAGCGATCAACGAAATCCAAACTGGACTTGGCCATGGCCAAGTACATTTTCATTGCAACTTCAATTCCAGTTCCAGCTTTGCGTGAATGGTAAGTAAAATGGAGCGCCACCGCCAAGTCCAACGTTGTCTCTCAAACACGCTGACAATTTGTGTCTCCCCATAGACGAGAAAAGCTTCAGCCAAGATTTATTGAACAATAATTAGGACATAATACAAAATATTGGCATAAGGGTTTGTCAGTTTAGGAAAAAAGTTAAAAGTAAATCTCACCAAGAACAAATCAAGGAAGAAGAAATTAAACCTATGAAAAATGTGATTATTAACCTACTTTTCTTCAAGCTCTTAAACACTTTCTTGGCTGAACGATGCTTAGGCCTTTTTAATGAAGGAAAAGAAGAGGGAGGAGGAGATATTGCTCCCACCCATCCCAACAATCAAAACAGTAACCTATTCCAAATTCCCTTCCTTCGTTTTCTCTCCCCTCCCTATTTTGAGTGTGCCGAACCATAGCGGGTGGGGTGGCGGCTGGGTAATAATAACTGACACGACACGAATGCATGACCAATACGACACGATTATAAACACGAATTACAGAGAGCAATGACACGATAGGATACGGCAAGACACGACACGACACGAAAGTACAAAATTAAAAATTTAGTTAAAATAATATTTATTATTATATTTATGTTTAAATAAAATAAATAACATTAAAACACAATAGTGCGGCACGAACACGATACGATAGCACGAATTGACACCCCCGTGGCGCAGCATTTTACCCCCTATGGTTTGGCATAATTTTAATGTTACCCAATTATTTGAGACTGTCACCCTTGTGGTAGTGCCGTTAAAGTTGACTTTTAGAAATAAGTATATACATATCCAAAAAGTATGCCATTAAACTAAAAATAAAAAAGTTATCAAAAATGATAAAAGAATTGCAAATTGGATTCATAATCATAATAGATCATGACACGTTTTGTTAGAAAGACTATGCCTTCATGTCTTGTATATTTAGAACAAAAATAAATAAATTACATATGTAACTATCCATGATTTATAAAATGTGACATATGTAAAACTAGAATGAATAGTAGTTTAACTATAAAAATAAATAATTAAATAAAGTAAAAGAAAATTAAGCTGGCCTGTGAGAATCACAACAAGATATCTATCCTAAAGATAGCTTTGCTTCCTTACGTGAAGGTTCCGAAGACAAATGAAATTTCCAAAATTAAACCCATTGGCTCACAGCTTTGTCTTCTCCATATACGCGTTCACAGGAAAACCATATAGAACCGTCTCATTCTTGCTGCCCACAAGAAATAGAATGTATATAAATATCCAAGAAAAAAGGTGTTTACCAAAATTATTTGGAAAGAAATAAGATTTATATTTATTCTATAAAAAATGTATCCCAACATATTTCTCAAAAATAATAGATCATCGTGGTCTATGGATAAGGAACTATCTCATGTATATTATTTTTTCTGTTGTTTTTAAATTTAGTAAAGTGATTCACTTGGGATAACTTATGCGTACTCCAACCTAATTTAGGTTTTTGGGCGAGTTTAAGGATGCAGCCCCACACACGTACAACTTGCATATGTTAACTTAATCTGTTATTTGTTTGAACTAATTCAAGGATGCATTGGTTCACTAATCGTCTCGGTTGATTAGACTTGTCACATACCTACTAACAAATTTATAGATAATTATTAATAATGTTGAGTGATAAATGATACTTCCTCCGTTCCACCTAAAGAGTTCACGTTTGAAAAGTCTAATTATTAAGTGATATGTTAATATCATTAAAAATAATTATAATTACAAAAATACTTAAGCACAACCAAGATGATTACAACACAAGTTGAGGATAAAGATGAAAGATTATGAAAACTATAAGCATAATTTTTTAAAAGTGAACTCTTTAAGTGAAATATCTAAAAATAGTATAATGGATTCTTTACCTGAAACGGAGGGAGTAATAAGTAAACACTTCTAAAATACATTTATTTCGTATATTTATCTTGATATTTGATCAGGTACAATCATTTCTACTTAAATTCCCGTCAAAAGGAAACTTGGAAATTAAGAAATATAGGGCCTCCGTCAACGAAACCTGGCAGTTAGGTTGAAAAGTGCCTCGTAAGTCGTAAGCATTCATGAGGTGATATGGATTGCTTCTAGAACGATACAGCAGTTTTTCACGCAGACCCCCTTTTTTTTTCTCTATCTGGTAGTGCCGTTAAAGTTGACTTTAAGGAATCTGAGGGTACATATCCAAAATGTATGCAGTATTGGTTAAAGAAGATTAATAAACTAAAATAGGGTTAAATGCACCATTGATCCCTAAAGTTTGGACTTATACATGATCAGTCCCCGATGTTCAAAAAGTATTACCACTGACCAAATGCATTTTTTGATCACCGTTGGTCCTTGTGATGGATGGCATTAGGGCTAGGACCGTTAAGTGGGCATGTGTGAACTCATGTGATATTTAGTGAGGGAAAAACTGTCTTTTCTAGACTATCTTTCTTCAACCTTCTTCAACGACAGCACCGCACGTCTTCGGCAATTCAATGCCGGCGACCACCCCTGTTGTCATCTCCTTCGATGTCGGCGACCTTCCCCAGTGCACTCCATCGCCTCTTTCATCTCCTTAAACACTTTTTCATCGCACTCTCTCACTTTCTCTCAACGCAACAACCGATAATAGCAGCAGCAGCAAACGCCAGTGACCTCACATCAATACCGGCCCGATTGCCCTTATCTCCCTTAAAGATAGCACCACACGCCATTACTGTCGTTTCTCTCCCTCCGTCTAAGCACATGCACGCTCGCTCTCTTACTCTCTGTCACGTTCCAAAACGCCGCACATCACCAAAACCCGCAACGGCATCTTCACCTCTTGTCAATCCCTTACGCTACCGTACAGCTTTCACAACGCCGCGCAAGCTCCAACTATTGGGATTCAATCCCTTCAAACAACCAAGATGGCATAGGGCTTGTATCTTAGGTAATTTTGCCCGATTCCAGGTAAGATTGTTCATTTTTCATTATCAAATTTAGAAATTGTGCTGGGGGGTTGAACTTGAGTTGTGAGAACATTCTCACTGTTGAAATTCTTGAGTTGCGTTTCCCTTTAAATTCTGTTATCGCAATGGGTTATTGTGTTCAATTGCAATTTGAGTGAGGAGTCAATTTGTTTGATTCTTGGCTTAGCTAGGGTGGTGAAGAGAGAGTGTGGAGAATGTAAAGAGAGAGGTTGCAGAAGCTGCCATGCTAGAGAAGAAGATGGTCAATCTATTATTTTCTATGGTTTTTTATTTGATTTTAGGGCTTGTATGGAATGACGCTCTTGTCCTCAAGAAAAGCTACATGTCAGATCACGTGCGTACTTAACGGCCACAGCTATAACATCGTCAATGACAGGGACCAATGGTGATAAAAAAAAAAGAGTACTTTGGTCATTCGTGATACTTTTTAAACATTGGGGACTGATTATGTACAAGTCCAAACTTTAGGAACTAATGGTGCATTTAACCTACTTAAATATTAAAACAATAATAAAAAATGACAGAAGAACTAAAACTTTGATTGACAGTTAAAATAGACTATGGTATATTAGTTAGTCTATGGTTAAGGAAATATCTCACATGATAGTATTATATATTTCCTCTCTCAAGAAAGATTTTTGCATACTTAGGGCAACTCTAACAATGAGTCTTGGCCCATAGGTATCAAAATTAAATTTTGATACCTACTGATAGTATTTACACGATATTAAATTATCATCTCCAATAATATGTATTAAATTCGTTTTTAATTTTTTATTAACTTTATTAATACTTTATACATTATCAATTATTTAAAGTACAACGGTTATTTTAATTAAATAATTTTTAAAAATAAAAATTTTAAAAAAATTATAGTCGTCATTAGTCATGATATAAAAATCAAAATAAATTATGAATTAATGATAAATTATAGTCCTATGGTTCGATTGCAGTTGCTCAACGTAAAGTCCTAATAGAGGTAGTAAATTTGCTGCCTCTCTTAGGATTAAGGCAAAATTTGGTACCCCTTATTTTTACTATTGAAAATGCTAGGACCTTCAACTAGGTATTAAAATTTAGTTTTGATACTCATTGTTAGACTTGCCGTTAAAGGCTCGAACACGAAATATTTTACTTAAGTAACCATAACCGCTTCACCCACGCTAACTCCCATTGGTGTCGTATATACAAGTATTCTGAAATCTTTCATGATTATAAATAAAGTTATAATTACAGAATAGCAATTATATTTAAAAAATAAATTAAAAAAAAGTTATCAAAGCCAAGTGGTTAGCTTTACATTCAACTAGGCAACTCCATTATTGAGTCAACTTTAAGTTAACTCGGTTCTTACTTCTTAGTACCCACTCCAGTCAATTGTAGATGATATTCTTCAATTCAATTAAACCAAGAAGTTTTATAGTATAACTACCCACAGATTGTATAAAAGTAAAAGAAATATCATGTAGACGTTTTAAATTAAACTTTTAGAGCAAATATCATCAACTTTCAACCTTCTATTTTCATTTTTCACTACCTTCATATTCACAAGTCCAGTGATTAAATGATAATGCCAATTTGAAAACGATAGTTTCGGAGTTTGATGTCATTATTCAAGGACCGGTGTTTGAACTTGTTCCTAATTTTTCAATTTTCCTTTGTTCGTGGACAAGCGAATGAGTTAGCTAGACATTCTCGTTTTCATGCTAGTTCTACTGTTTGGACAAAATTTTGCCTTCGTGATCTATTAATGAATGGGTTTTCTTTCTTCAAAAAATAAAAAATATCAAAGTAATAAGGTATTTTCACTACCTCTATTTTCACCGGTCTATAGTTATTAAGTGGTAATGCTAATTAAAAAACGACGGTACTAATATCAAAGTAAAGAACTAGTATATATCTCGAGATTGTTACCAAATTAATGTTATAACGTTGTTGTCGAGTCACAATAAATGCTTTTACCATGATCATACCCATTTTAAGGTGTAAACTAAAATCATTCATTCGTTTAAGATCGAATTGATAATTATATATCATCTACTTAGTGGTTCCGTGTTCTTTTAGATAGTAAAATCAGTTAAAAAAAACATGACAAATCTAATTCTAAAAAAAATGACAAATCTAATGCAATGCAATAAAAAACATCGGATGATAACATAGAGATTTAACCAAACTATATACAGGTAAAAAAATGGAAATTACAACAATTTTGGTATAAGCCCATAACAAAATGAATTATGTTTTATTACTCATGTGTTGCATATTATGTAAAAGATTGTCAAAAAAAAAAAAATGTAAAAGATTGTCATTTTATGTAACAACATTGAATTTGCACGCAATGGGGGTATTGCATTTGTTGTTCAAGGATTTATATATATTTTACTTTTGCAATATTTTGTCTGATGAACAATATGTCGTCAAAGACACATTTTCCTCGTGATTATTTCAACCAAATTTAATGGTATAGATAAACTTATATCATTGACTTATTGTCACATGAAAAAGATTATGTTGAAATAACTAAAGATAATAATAGATAGGTATTACCCTTTCGTAAGATAATGACAATGGTCCATCAAGAGAGAATAAAAAGACAGCAATGAGTATATGAAGGTAATTTTTCTTATTTTATTAAAATCGTGAAACACATAGATAAACTTGTAATTTCACAAGGAAAAGTCGATGATGGTTTTCCGTTTATTATAAGGTAGCAAAAACAGACACACAAAACATGTAAAGATAAAACCAATCAAAGCATTAACTTTATTTATAAGATTTAGCTAATTAAAGCGTATGATACATGTTAGCACGGAAAAATTTAGCTCAATAATTGCATTATCACAGTTTCAATTTGATAAGATGATTGTTGAGACAAAAATTACCGTAAATAATGCTTATCACGTGTCTTATGATACATATAACTTTTGTCATTAAATAAATATACAATTTTTTTTATATAGAAAGCAAAAATATAAATTTTTTTTCGTTCCATATCGATATGAGACATCTGGCGAACCCAATGAGTTTTAATTAATATTTCTGTGGGGGAAAAGGAAAATATACTATCTTTTTAGAGTAAATATTTTTTTTTTTATTACATGAAATGATGATATTTGCGTATTGGATGGAAGAAAATTGAAATACAAAATCTACTTATTATAAAGTGTCAAAATAATTACTCTTTTTTGCCACCAAACATTTGCAAAGACCCAAGAAAGAAATAGTGTAGTCCATATAAAGGTGGCATGCTTTATTGGAATTATTTTTACATGTTTTTTCCATTTCATCGGGAGGTCAATTAACGGTGAAGATTCGATCGCATAACCCGCAGACGACAACTGTTTTCTGCGCATCTCTGGTCCTGTTCAACATCATCGTCTATGGCGGATTAGTCGAAGGTTATCAAAATCCCTGCAAACGACGACGTTTTCTTCAACAACTGGGGTTTCAATTTGTACCAGAATAAAAAGTCAAATTAATATATCGTCCCGGGTAGTCGTCTCGCACGGAACACGGGTTTTTCTCTGGTATCGAAACCCTAGGTTCGTACAATTCATCATAAATTTGCTGTTATTTTGTGCTGTCGTAATTTTGTGATTTTAAATTGATTTTGGTTGTTTTCTGCGGATTTGATTTTGTGAAAGTTGAACGGATGTAGATTTCATTTCCATTGACAAAAAATGGCGCTGATATAGATAATTAGAATATGTCGCAATGAAATGTATTGGCGCGAAGTGAGGTTTATCGACTTCGGCGGTTTGTTGATATTAAGAATGTTCCTAGGAGAACATTTCATTCTGGTAGCTTATTGTATTTGGATTATTTGATAATCTATTTCCAGGTTCTATTAATGTTGCATTAGGGGTTGCTTTAGTGTATTTACGTTGATAACCTAGTGTTTGCCAGCATTTTTTTATTTTATGGATAGAATATATTTGGCAGTTTTTGTTGTGTAAAGTATAAACAATATTTGTCGTAATGGCATTGACTGAATCGAAACAGTTATGTTTGGCGTGGTATTTTCCAGTTAAATTGTACTGGTTTGAGGCTTAAAGTAGGCATGTGGTTGAGATACATATCCTTCAGGTACAACTAGGATACGATGTCACAGTGCAGAATCCCATCTTAATTTGTGGGGTGAGGCTTAAAGTAGGCATGTGGTTGAGATACATATCCTTCAGGTACAACTAGGATACGATGTCACAGTGCAGAATCCCATCTTAATTTGTGGGGTGGGGGTGGGGGTGGGGGGGGGGAGGGGACACATTCGGAGAGATGTAGAGGCCACGTCTTCTTAATGACTATTCAGATCACTTCCTAATTCCTATATTTGGTAGGTTTGCTCTTTCAGTTTAAAATTTATGTTTGTTGATTATACTGGCTCTTTGTAAACCTCTTGATGTTTCTACGTGAGCGAGTCAATACCTTTGGAGTATTCAATTTATCTTCTCAGTTCTTATGATTTAGATATGCAGTAGTTTGAATACTTGATTATCAACGAGTGATGCAGTAGTTTGAATACTTGCTTATCAACGAGTGATTTCTCTTTCGTTCAATATTGTGAATGCCATTATAAACATCATTCTTGTAATGTTTCTCGCTTGAGGTGCACCTTGCATTTGCCATTGATTGATGATTTTTATTGTCTGTCGTGCATCAACAAAACACACTCTTTGTCGAGTTTTGGAAAATTCGTATGTAGAAACATTTCCAACCAACTTATTATGGCTTGTCAAGGAAATCTTTATGATGGCGCTTAGAGTATACTGATAGTGATTGGTCCATTTTCATCATCTTTAGACCTACCATAGTTGTTGGAATAATCAGATGAGGTTTGATTCTTCAAATGGTTGAAATGAGTACCATTTGGAGGAACCTATCTTCTTGTTTGGTATTCTTTTTTAAGTCCCCTTTATTCCCGAACTTATTATTTGCCAACGAGAAACATTACAGTAAAATGGTAATAAATTAAATATGTTTAATTACCGATTGAATCTCTATAGAGTTTCCTGATATTCTGGTGTTTTTACTTCTACAGGCATACTGTTTTATCAGCGTTTGGTTGCTCACGTCAGTTTGATTAATCTTCCTTTTGGAGCATATTTGGTACTTCAGGTTTATTTAGTGTTAGTTACCAGTTACTTCAGGAGATACCTTGGACGCATCTGGTTGATCCTACCGTCTATTCATCGTCCCTGCAAATACTTATTTGAACTTCTTTAGCTCCATACGTCATATGATAACTTAGGTGTTGGAGCTGCTTGACTAAGCAACGGTACTTGCGACAGGATACTATTTTATTTTTCTCATATGTGATAACGCGTACATACAGAGGTTATCATCTGCTAGTATGTTTGGTGCGGTCTGATGTCTCAAAGACTTAGAAATTATCTAAATGAAGTTGCAGTAAAATTATATGCAAAGGCAAAAAATGCTACCTAATTGGAAGGAATATAACACAAAGTTAACGTGGTCCTCTTTAGTAGACTTTCTATTTATATCTTTGAGACATCTGGCAGTAAAGAGGGTGTTATTGTTATGATATAAGAAGAAACCATGACACAGCTGTCAGAGAAAAAGTTTCCTGTCGATGCAAAAGACTACAAGCTATATGAGGAGGTGGGAGAAGGTGTTAGTGCCTCTGTGTACAGGGCTCTTTGTGTTCCCCTTAATGAGATAGTCGCGATCAAGGTTCTTGATCTGGAAAAGTGTAATAATGACCTGGTACGTAGGCTTGTCTCGTATCTTTTAGAATTTCATATTTTTATGAGTTTGTGTTTTATATCTCATTTGATTGCCATCTCCATTAGCCTTTTTCTTGATGAAGGAATTTTCAAAGTATCAAATAAAATGAATTTGATATTGACTTCTTTAAAACCCCTTGTGTAACTTGCTTGTGGTGGGGGTAGATTTGAGGTTTTCATGGGGATTGTCAAGGTGATTCTTTGGAGTGAAAGACAAAACAAAATTTCTTGAAAAGATACTTTATTCGAGATCTCTCTCTCTCTAAAAAATAAAATAAAATAAAATAAAATAAAATAAAAATGGAAACTTTGCAAGACTTTTGCCTTTATGAGAACCCTTTGTTTAACAGTTGGAAGCTGTCAAATCACAGTTAAACTATCATCCATCATTGCTCTACGTTGGCACTTTGACCACTAACACCTGCAACCAAAACTTCAGCTCACAATCATTACGTTCAGCTATTTTTTTGTTTTCTCAATATACAATAGGATATAGTATTAGGTCAGGTGTTCTCATTCACTCTCATTTGAAAAGTTTATTCTCATAACTAGTACTTATCAAAAACCAAGATGCAATGTAGAGGGACCTCGTAAAATGGTACTCCCTCTAGATATAAGGTCATTTGAGAGTTTTCAAAGATCCTTGACTTGTGCTCTCCGCTTACATAACATGGCTTTGAAAAAGAATATTTGCGAGCATCTCTATCAGAGCACCAAGTGTATGCATGTGTAGCTGGCGTTTGTCCAAAATCGTTTAAACTTCAGTAGTACTTGGCCAAATGTCATGTTACTGAATGTATCTTAAGTGTTTTCATTTTCCTTCTAACAGGATGGAATTCGTCGAGAGGTACAGACAATGAGCTTGATTGATCATCCAAATTTACTACGGGCACACTGCTCATTCACTGCAGGCCATAATCTTTGGGTTGTGATGCCATACATGGCTGGGGGATCATGTCTTCACATTATGAAATCTTCTTTTCCAGAAGGTTTTGAAGAGCCTGTAATTGCTACGTTGCTGCGTGAGGTCCTTCGAGCTCTTGTTTATCTTCACGCGCATGGGCATATCCACCGAGATGTGAAGGTATTAGATTTTTGTTGGTACTACAAGAATTATGAACTTTTGGTGTGCATGGTTTTAACTTTTCTGAAATTATAAGTCCGGTTTAATGCATGGAAATATCATGTAGATTAGCTATATGACGAGCTATGATTTGTGGACAAGGACATGAGTGTCGAGTGTCAACATAAGCACGTGGTGTGGGACCTGTGACCTATGACCATATATTTAATAGCTAAATGATTATATAGAATATACATGAGTATGAGAAGTTTTAAAAGCTTTGATAATGACATTTCATACTAGCTTTTCTAAAAAGATCTTGATTTGATGTGAATAACCAAAACCTTGAGTAAGTTTGGTATACTAATTGGTTTTCCAAGGAGCAAGATCCTACTGCCTTTTGAAGCCTAACACGTATCCGAAGTGACACGTCTCTGATACGATTTTATGTAATTGCTATGCCCCTCAAATGATAGATGATGAGAATTAGTTTTGAGTAATGATAGTACGACGGTGAAACTTGGCATTTATATACTCCCTCATCCCAAAAAAGAGTCGCATTTGACAAGTCAAACTTTTTAATGTTGTACCTTTGCCTCTTAATATTTCCTTTATATTGCACTAAAGTTATATATTTTTTGTATGAAACGAAATATAAATATCATGCTTTTGAAAAAAAAGAAATTTGAAGAATAATGGAGGGTTGTTGCTTAGATTTTGAAAATGTGACTTTTTTGGGACAAACCAAAAAGGAAAGCATGAGACTCTTTTTGGGATGGAGGGAGCATCTTTTGTATAACTACATTTGAAGAAATTGGCCTGTAAGTGTACATTAAATTGTTCGAAAGTTGTTCTTTTCTTCATAGTTTCAGCCAACATTTTGGTCATGTGGTGACCACGGCTTACTGGTTGCATCTTCGTGCTTGACAATCCTAGTGGGTATTCTTTTGACTCCTACACTTGATTTACTCTTTGCAGGCTGGAAACATATTAATTGACTCCAACGGTACGATCAAGTTAGCAGACTTTGGAGTATCGGCATGCATGTTTGATACAGGGGATAGGCAACGTTCAAGAAATACTTTTGTGGGAACACCCTGTTGGTATGTTTCCTTCTCGGCTTTCAAATTTGGCTGCCTATTTGAGATTGTACTATCTGTCACCATGTCCTTCATAACAAACGTATTTGTGCCACTGAGAACTACTTTTATTGGGAAGTACATTTGCCATTTTTAATTTTTTATCTTTATTTTAAAATCAGGATGGCTCCTGAAGTTATGCAGCAATTGCATGGGTACGACTTCAAGTAAGTGAATGACTTATCTAATAATTGTTTCGTCCTACTCAATTTTATGTTAAATTTATCTTCATTTAACTTGAAATTCATATAATAATATGTTTTGCTTAACAGAGCAGACATCTGGTCGTTTGGAATCACAGCACTTGAACTTGCTCATGGCCATGCACCATTTTCGAAGTATCCACCAATGAAGGTTATGCATATATTTCTTTACAAAACTGTCTTCTGCACTTTAGAATTACTAGAGATGATAAATTAATACATGTCCCTTCCCCCTTTTCTTTTTACGTTGCAGGTTCTGCTCATGACTCTGCAAAATGCACCACCAGGTCTTGATTATGAAAGAGATAAGAAATTTTCTAAGGTCTGTGCCATTATACGAAGTTCCCTAGTTTATACTGTAATATTGTGCTAAAAACTTATTGTGTTCTTGCAGTCTTTTAAGGAAATGGTTGCTGCTTGCTTAGTGAAGGATCCGAAGAAACGTCCCTCTTCAGAAAAGCTTTTGAAGCACCCTTTCTTTAAACATGCGCGCACAACTGAGTATTTGGCACGGACTATTCTTGATGGTCTTTCTCCTTTAGGTGATCGTTTTAGGATGCTAAAGGTCTTGTGCTCATTCCAATCTATGCTGATACATGATAAAGACACCTCGTGTCTTCTTTTATATTTAACTTATTTTTCCCTCATGTTATAACTTGCTTTTTTAGGCAAATGAAGCTGAGCTTCTTGTACAGAACAAGGCATTGTATGGGGACAAGGAGCACTTATCACAGGTGAAACTTGCCCTCCCTTAAGGGTCTTCATACAGATTTTTTCTTTTTGTGCTGTATCCAATTTGTAATGCTGAAACCATGTGGTTCTTTACATGAATGAACTGTGTCGTATCCATGCTGGTTTCTGAGTATTACTGTTATGTGTTACCTCTGAATGAACCATGTATTAGTCAATTGACGATATCACGACACAGTTGTTGAAATGCGGTAACAGTTGGCGTCAACATCTTGCATCTGTCTGGGTTTCGCGTGTCATGAAAGGCTACCATTTGTGTCTTTCTGATTAGTAACATATAGGTTTTAATTGTTGACATGCCGTGATGTCCTTGACTTGGTGGTCTCACAAGTTTAGATTATCAACCAGCGGTTATAGCACGACTGTAGTGAGAGTTGGTTTCACTGTTAGAGAAGTTTTACGAATAGATTTTTATTGCATTGTATGGTTCCCTGAATTCTCACAAGCATGCATCGGTGTTGATTTTTTGTTTTCAAAAAGTACGCTTTTGCTGTTCTAGACAATGTTTTAATCTCTATTTATGTTGAAGAAAATCATATTGACACACCTTGTCAAAACTTCCGAGTAAGTTGACTGGGACTGACACCATTAACAGAAAGTCTTCAATGTCAGTTTTGATCCCTGCCAAACAGCCCATATTGTTATTGTGTGTGCAGAGGTGGTGGCTGGTTATTATTTCATAGCGAGTATAGTAATGATAACTTTTGCATCCAATTTTCCATCCCAATCCGTGGCAAACATATGATTGGTTAGACATTACATCTCTGTGGGGCCAGACTAACCAATCACTTGTTTGCCACATACATTGGGATGAAAAATTGGGACAAAAAGTTAGGGATCTTTAGCATTTCCTTCTTAGAGTTAAGATGTTGATTTCAAATATAGACTGTTTGAAGTGGGTGTTTAACATTTTGATAGTAATCATGTACAACTTAGTGGTGGTGGCAGCTAATCTATATTACTATATAGAAAGTGGGAGTAAAAGTTTGTTTCCCACCTGGTGTCTTTTGGTCTCCCCTTTTTTCTCTCTAAAATAACTCGCACAAACTACTCTTTCTTTCCCTTTTTGTTTCTATCCTATTCCTGGGACAATGTATTGACTTTATGTAACTGCCCTCTTCCATATCATTGCTCCTCTCAGTTTTGCAATAGCGCAGATTACTCAATTGCTTTATGTTAGTCATAGAATTATAAGAGGTTGATAGAGATGGAGAAGTGCTTGTGGAGTTTATGTGATAGCATATAAGATATACCAGTAAAAGTTGAAAGGAAAATTCTATAGGCTCTAAGACCACCTGCTTTACTTTATGTTACAAAATGTCGGGCAGCTAAGAAACATTCTCATAAGTGAGCGTTACCGAAATGAGAATGATAAAATGAACACATTGGTAATACCATAAAGTAGTCCAATTATTGGAGATATAATGAATCAAAGTCGCTTGGGATGGTTTGGACGCATACAACAGTCACTAATTAGTGCGCCGATTAGGAATATTGATGATATCATATAAATGGCAATGCTAGAGGTAGTGAAGAGCAAAACTAACAATGATGGTGATGATAAGAGGGATATGATTGACTGATGGTTTAGCGATGCTTTGAGGAAAACATAATGGCAAAACAAGAACGATGATAGTCAACTGCAGCTGGGAAAAAGGCAGACTTGAGGTGGGTACACAACACAGTGTGTGTGCCGAAGATAACTAGTGTTGAGAAAGATATACATATGGTATATCGAGCTGTGAGAAAACAATGTAGTTGAGTTATTCACAGAGTAAATAGGTGTAATATTTATTTTCATAATGTGCAACCATGAGGTTTACTGGATTATTGCCTAACAGCTCAATAACGAAGGGATTGTATTGTGTGAAGTAGATCAAGGGATGGAAACATTGCCATATTGAATTGAGGGGGTGCTATGTAACAAACCACTGCTGAATTTTTGGGCAAATTCAAGTAATATTTTGAATAAATGAATGAATATAAAAATAAAATCATTTTAAAGTTGGTAAGTCATAGTTATATGTTCTTTAATACTCCCTCCGTCCCGGATAAATGATCCTACTTTCTATATCGGGATGTCCCAACTAATGTTCCTAAAGCTTCATTAAATATAGTACATCCTAGAGAAACTCACTTGTTTAGAATAGTGGAACTCAATTAATGTTGTGAGTATTATTGTCAGAATACATTTTATAGCACATCATTAATTACGTTTCTTAATTCCTGTGCTTTGTTAACTAGGAATATTTATCCAGGACGGAGGGAGTAATTTGTGTTTTTCAGTAATTAGGACCAATAGACATGAATTTCAGAGGGTTTGGTGATGAAACTGCTAGTTTCACGTTGAAATCACTGAAATTTTTTAACTTTGATTATTATTATTGTTTGTGGTATGTGAGTGGGTATTTTCTTAAAAAATTCCTGGACAATGTCCAACTTGATAATGGGTTTTTCCTGTATCCAGTTGGTTGTAATTTGATTTATTTTTAAATTGAATCCATCCTGGTTTCAGGGGGTTTGGTGATGAAATTGATAGGCAACTGGTGTATGTATGTATTTATTTTATGATGAGGATGAAATGTGTTCAACCAAGAACTATTTGTGGGTATTGCTAATAGTAAATAAATTAAAAGCTTAAACAGGTCAGGGTAAAGAGTCAAAAGTTGGTTGAAGGATGATAAGGCCCCGTTTGGATGTGATACTATCGTGTTATTACGATACTTTGTATTTTGGTGATACCTTGTTCTTTTCAAAATGGTTATATGCGTTTGGACGTGATACTCTACATTTCCATTTTTGGGTATATTTTGTCAATATTAACTATATATGTGGGTCCCTATTTTAAATTGTATCCAATGGGTTGATGACACATGCAAACCTGAAAAAAAAGGGGTCCTATTTTGCCAGCCATGTCAGCCCTTGAAAAATGATAGGTGGGCCAAGGAATTGATGAATAGTGAAAAGTGAGTTGGAGTAGTATCCAAACACCAACTCCATTTACACCAACACTTTGGCCCAATGTGTTACTCAAAAACACACTGCCGAACAGCCCCTAAATGTTCAAGTGGAGAGACCAATGTTAAAAAAGAAAAAATGAAATTGCCGTCGTTTAGTTAAATTAGATTTCTTATAACCGAAAAGCCTGAGGAGTAAGGGAGAGTGGAGATGATATCAGGATTTTGGGCCATGTCTTTAATGTATCTTCCTATGCACACATGTAGTCATTTTAGGAAAGTTAAATACTCTAGATAAAGCATATTACTACACTTCATTCTGTTCTTTTTATTCTGAGCTCTTCATCATGCAGCAAGAGTACATTCGAGGAATCAGTGCCTGGAACTTTAATCTGGAGGACTTGAAGAGTCAGGCTGCCCTTGTATGTGTTCTGTTCAATGACATTAGTGAAAGAAGTTTTTCTTGATTATCATAGATGCAATTGTTGTTTATCTGTTCAACTGTGTTGGTTCTTGCAGATTCAGGATTATGATGATGTTTCTACCGCAGAAGATCCAAACCTGAGTGCGAAGCCACAGGACGGGTGCAATGATGTTGGGTTTCCAGCAGAGAGGCTGTCCTCTGAGGAGCATAATGATTCCGATGCTGCCACTAATTTTGAGGTATCATTCCTAACATTGCTGAAGTGATGTATCCCTCCTTGGGGTCGCCCTGAATGATGTGTGATCTGACTTGTAATCCTGTCCTTCTGATCGGAATTGATAAGTTTTTGACATCAATTTTTCTCATCTCAGGCTGCTCTTAATGACATTGCTAATCTGGAGACTTCACTTGCTGCATTTCCTATTAAACCTCTTCAAGCACTCAAGTATTGTCTGATCTTTTCTAATTTTTCCATTTTTCTTTGGTCCTTGAGTTTCATGTTCTGAAAAGGCGATCCTCTTTAAAGCATTTATATTATTTAAATTTTGTTACTGATGTTGAGCAAACTCAAATGCATTACCATAGAGGCGAATATATTGTTCAATGGGCGTAACTTGATGGGGATGCCCAATGCTTGCTTGATGTTTATAGTATGTGAATGAAAAAACTGAATTAGTTTTTGTGGTACTTTTGGGGCTATTTATGCAGAGCTAAAATTTAATGCAGGGGTTGTTTTGATGTTTGTGAGGATGATGAGCCCGCTGGTAGTCCTAGTTGGCGGGATGAAGCTCGATCAGATACTGAGCAGCAGAATGTAATAAAGTCATCACCAACAGCTAAGGACCAAGAAGCTGACAAAACTGATGGTGAGCATCTGGTGCTAAGTAATTCCTTATCCCGATCTAGTAATCCTGGGCATAAAAAGTTCTTGAGCGGTTCACTACTACAGGATAACGTTCTCTCTCCAAAAAAGTTCATTGGTGATATGGACAGGTAACTTTACGTTGTTTGCAGTTTACTATCTATCTTATATATATATGTGTGTGTGTGTATTTTTTTTTTCTTTTTCTAATGGGCTATTTTGGACTGAATATGTTAAATAATGAGCACAATGAATAATTAAGATAATTTGAACTTGTCATCTACGATTGTTTGTTTCATCAGTGATTCTCCTATTCCTCATTATAGTCTTGTCCTATATCTTCTTTTAGCTGTCTTTTACTTTTTCCTTTGTTTATGGAATAAGTTTTTAGAGAAGAATTAACTGGTGTGTACTTAATAAGTAAATCAGTGTTCGAAAAATCGGGCTAGGCGCCCCCCAAATGCCGCGACTAGGGCCAAATCGGACAAAAAATCGCCACCACGAAAAATCGCCGGCTAGGCGGCCTAGGCGCTGACTAATCCTTCTAGGCGCCGCCTAACGCCCAGCTGATTTGGAATTTATTTAATTTTTTTTTAAAATATCTCTTTCCCAAAACGATCAAGACGCTGCCCGTGTGCTGTGTCATTCAGCCACAGAGCAGTTCGCAGCAGGTCGAATGCCTTCTTTTCCTGCCACAGTCTCGTCTCCTTTCCTTTATTCAGCGACTGAGCACTTCGCCATGAAAGATCTTGTGTGTGCCGGTGTGCGCCGCCGGTGAGAGGGAGAACGCGTGAGAGAGTGAGAGAGAAACAGAGAGCGAGAGTGAGAGAGAAACAGAGAGTGAGAGTGAGAGAGAAAGAGAGCGAGAGAGAGAGATAGATTTGCCGGTGAGAGTAGAGAGAGAGGCTGCCGTCACCACCTGTGAGAGAGAGAGGGCTGCCGTCGCCCGTATCTGAGAGAGAGAGAGAGGCAGATGGAGTTTTAGACTTTTAGGCTGCCTTTAGTGTTCCCCTAAAATTATTAAAGTATTCCCCTCCCCTCCTCAAGTCATTAAAGTATTATCCTTCTTCCCTCCATTTTGAAATGGTATTGAATTTAATTTTAATTTTTAACTTTTAAATGTAATCATTAGTTTTAGTTTATTTGGTCTATTTTGTTATTTACTATTGTTGTAACAAATATGATATTATGCCACGATTTCTAGGCCCCGCCTAGGCCCCCAGGCGCTAGGCCCTGCTGTGGCGTCTAGCGTCCGCCTAGCGATATTTAGAACATTGGAGTAAATTAACCAATCACCATTTAGATAATCCTATCCTTTAATATTTATTTATCTCAATAGGATGATTTCAAGCTATGTCAAAACTTGGGCGGTAATCCCCAAGCTAGAGACATGGAATATTACTACTATATGTCTATTATGTAATATTGCAGCATTCAGTGCTTATAGTCTAGTCAAAAGATACTATTCACAAATCTTCAAAGACTTCCGTTTCTTCTTTTGTAACGGAGCACATATATTTTAACAACTAAGAGCCAATGTAAGCTGGTGGTTGTCTACACTGTATATTGATCATGCTTTAGTGGGTTGGTCTGTCTTTGGATATTGATGCTTCTCGTGCAGCATTCTAAAAGCACAGCTTCTGCTTTTTAAAATGCAGGTTTTTTTCTTGTAAATGCATGTGGTGTATAATCTTAAAAAGTTGTTTTCTGCCAAGTATTTGTCAACAATGACATTTTTTCCTTTCATAACTATATATCAATACAATTATTTAAGTATTAGATTAAACTATTAGTAAATCTAAACTAAAAATATCAAACATAATCATTTAATGAAAAGCTTAAAGGGTCTGTTCTCCTTGCAAGATGTATGCACTTTGTCTTTTGGTTTTTGACTTTCTCTCTCATCGGCCTCACCAGCTTTTCTCTATCTCTCTCTCTTACTTTCTTTTCAATCATTACAAAACGAATATTTAAAACCCAAAAACCAACCTCAAAACCACCATGCCAAACACAACCAAAAGAATTAGTTAGACATAGTAACTTATCTACATGAGCAATTGTTATATAGTATTTTCTAATAATGGGTATTTGCACTTCTAATTGGCTCTCTTTTTAATCTCTTGGTCCATATTCTATAAACCTAAGTTCTAGAACCACCTATCTTTTTGGAGGCAAATGAAATCCCCATTTTCCCTCTGTTTCTTTCTTTGAGACTTTTGATTACTTCCTACATTGATTTTTGGCTTGATCTAATACTCCCTTCTCAGCTCTAACACCCACAACCATTCACATTTCTCTTGAAGTTCCTTATGGGATTCCTCTTTTGAGGAGACCCTTCTAAGGATCTTGGTAGTATTTTCTTCTATTATATATATATATATATATATATATATATATATATATATATAAAACAGAAGGCTATTTTGGTCCTCAGAAAAAAGGCTTGGAGTTTTCAGCCAAGCCTTTTTTTGTTTTAAAAAATGCTACAATTTATGGCGTTTAGAACGCTGCTTTTTGGAACTCTCTATTGCTACACAATAATAGTGGCAAGTGGCAATGCAGCTGCCATAAGGCCATATTTTTGACAACTAAGGGCTCGTGTGACAGCACATTTTGGCTGTGTTTTGACCCAAAATGCTCATCCAAAATGCCCAAAATGTGTTCCTATGGAACGTTTGAAAGTGCAGGGTTTTGGAAATGGGTTGATGTTTTCAATGCTCCAATTTGTAGCATTTTGCAAAAACTCTCAATGCTAGGCAATATCTTTTGAACCATAGTAGCCCTGAAAGTACAAATTTTCTTTTGTTATTCTTATATATATATATACACATTAAAATAAAAAGAAAATGCTTGCAAGCTCTTTAGAAGGGTCTCCTCATAAGAGGAATCCCAAAAGGAACTTGAAGAGAAATGTGAAAGGTGATGGTTATTTACAGATGATAAAGGAGCATTTGATCAAGCCAAAACATCAATGTGGGAAGTGATAAAATTTTATATAAAGCAAGAGGAAAATTGAAAGTTTCATTTGCCTCCAAAAAATTAGGTGCTTCTAGAAATTAGGTTTGTAGGATTATGAACGAAAAGATAAAATAAGAGCCCATCAGAAGCCCCCCAAAAGTGGACCCATTATTTATAAATACTACGACAATTACTCCTCTAGATAAGTTACTATGTTAAACTTTTTTTTTTTTCATTGAATGATTATGCTTGATATTTTTTGTTTAGATTTAGTATTACTAATAAGTCATTATATTATCTTATACTCCATTTAGAGTTCCATATGTACTAAACTATAAAGCAAAACATGTTATTTATAAATGGAAAAATTATTGACAAAATTCTCAGACTGCAAAAGCAACTTTTTAAGATGATACACCTTACACATTTACAAGAAAAGAGCCGTGGTTCAAAAACCTTGAAAAAGCTGCCTTTTAAAAAAACTGAACCAGTTTAGTTAGTTTTGATTAAAATATTTGGCAAATAGTCCAGCCAAGAAAGATGACTCGAATTCTGCCACGTTTTTTATCAAATTTTTTATTTTATGCCAAGTTGCCCTTCCTTGTATCAACCAAGTTAATGTAAACCCTTTTCCATGGCCTTCCTTCTTCATCAAACTCACGGCAGTTTCTCTCAATTCGTAGATTACCACCAATAAAACTCCTATTTGCTTTCGGCAGAAGAGTAGTACGAAAAAAGAATCTTTAAGAAATTGAAACAAATATAGAGGCTAGGGTTTATTTCCACTAGGAAAGGAGGAATCAGGAACAATTTGCTCAATTCCGAGCTATCAAAATTAGCTTTGAATTATATTTTTCTTCAGTAAACTAAATTGCTTGGCCTTCGGGAAGAGGAGCAGGTGGCAGTATCGGAAGTGAGTCATTGATATTCTTCAAGGTTCAACAAATAAAATAACAATATGCTATATTCTTTCCTCATCATTGTGCATTCATTCAATGAGATTGGAAAAAGATATCTTTCAGAGGTGGTCCCGTAATCTTATGATCAAGCACAGAAACGATAATGTAGGAAAGTAAGGGCAAAGAGAGGGTTGTACATATAATTGATTGATCGGGATAAGCGTAATTTGGACTTGTTCAAGAGATTCTGACAAAAAGCTACTAATGATTGATTAAATTCAAAATATACTTTGTTTTGCCTTAGCTTTTTGCAGTTATTTTAATTAAAGCTGACTAAAAGCCAATAACACCTGGATTTATCAATGATTGAAATGGAAAATAGAAATTTCTGAGGTTCTGTCTTTTCATTACATTGGTTTTAAATTCACTTGTTGACTTATGGTTGTTACTTCTTGAATCAGGCTGATTTGGCATTTTGCGCCCCTCATAGTGATTTAGTGACTTGACTTTTCATTTTGGTATATCCAATGGCGAAGGCCAGAATTTGTACTCGGGTACAAAACTTTAATAGGAGTACAAAGTTGGGTGTTAATATTGAATATTGTGAAATGTGGGGATAAAATCATAAACTGTGGAATTTCTTTGTATGACAAATGGAGGCTAAATATGAGATAATTCTTGGTTTTAACTAATAAAAGTTTGTTTTCAGAAATTGAGGCTAGCAAAATTACAAAATGTCGATCTAAAAGGAGCAAACGCCCCACCATCTCATTAGTGTATCTTTGCCAGTAGGCATATCTGCATTATACTGTAGAACTATGCACATGCGGTTTGTTTATCCATAATTGGCATGAAATACAGTAATTTCTGGTTATGAAGCGTAGTAATTTGTTGTCCAAATTAATTTGAAGGGATCATCTGCAACCGAGATTTCAGTGCGAGCGCAACTATAGTGGTCCATTACAGTATCGTCAAAAGAGCAGTAGCTCTTTATCTGGTAATGCAGCTGTGGCTTTTCTTAATTTGCTTGTATGTTTGTTTTTCTAAATCCCAGTAGCTTATTTTCACAATTTGATGTTTGTTTTTCACCATTGTCCATTAACGCAGCGGATGACATAACTGAAGGAGCTGTGGTCCGCAAGGGCCGCTTTAAAGTCACTCCTGCAGAGCTGAGTCCGAAGGTATATTTTTTTTGATAAGTAAGATGTAATATAAACAAAAGGCGACAAAACAGGTGTCGTGTCCTGTGTACGCTAGAGGTATACAAAAAGATACTAAGAAATTCTAAAACTGTCCACGAACTCTACAAAGAATTGACTAAAGGTCCAATTGAATCTGTGCAACAAAAAATATTTGTACTGATGTACCCTTCTGTCCCCAAAAAGTAGTCTCATTTGACAAGTCAAACTTTATAATACTCCCTCCATCCCTAAATTATTGTCTTGCTTTCTTTTTTTGTCCGTCCCAAAATAATTGTCTTGTTTGAAAATTTCTTTTTTAGAACAACATAATTACCATTTTACCCTTACTTTTTTTTCCTACTTTAATTATGAGTCATGTACACATGGACATTAAAGAAAACTACACACTATACCAATATTAATAATCAAGTCAATTGTTTTTTCTTAATCCGTGTGCCGGGTCAAACAAGACAATAATTTAGGAACGGAGGGAGTATTGTATTTTTGCTTCTATATGTTTCCTATACTTTGTAGTAAAATGTCTTTTATACCACAAGGTCCACACTTAAGAGAAATCAGTTTTTGGAAATAAAGAAAAATTATTGAAGCCTGTTGGTCAAAAATTAGAAATAGGATTACTGTTCAAGGCCGAACCAAAATAGAAAGTAGGACTATCTTTTCGGAGTAGATGTGGTTCCAAATTTTTTGTCCCAATTTTTCATACCAATTTACGTAGCTGATGCATAGTTGTTAGTATCGAACGATATGCGATATGTATCGTTCGACACGATACGAAAATCTCCTATTTGATACGTATTGCATGACTGTATCGCAATAAGCTCTGTATCGTGTGATACACTTAGCGTATGGTGCGATACAATTAGCGTATCGCAGCTTTCGTGTATCTTATATATATATATATATATATATATATATATATATATATATATATATGGGGGAGTATTTAATGGTTACTTCAAAAATATAACCATCAATGGTTACTATTATATCAACCATTGAATTGAAAATCAATGGCTAAGATTTAATGGTTAGTTGGAAAATGTAATTAATGCAAGTAGGTGAGTTATTTAATACAATTAATCTTAGCCATTGATTTTCAATCCAATGATTGATATAATAGTAACCATTGATTGTTATATTTTTGAAGTAACCATTGAATACTTTCCCATATATATATATATATATATATATATATATATATATATATATATTGAAGCAACTGGATGGTCATGGTCACTGCTTATTACAAGTATTACTCTAGGGTTCCTCCGGTGTTAGTATATACCTCCCCTTTAAAACCAAAATCTAATTTGTGGTCCATCATCCAATTCCATGATTCTCCACTAAAAGAAAACCCTTGTTGATAGTAATGATAAGAGTCCATGTATGTTGAAGAATGAAGACAAAATTGGAGGAGGAAAATACTACATCTTGGAATTTTCTTTTCAAAAGTATGAATTTAATAGCTCTTTAAGCTTAAAAGTTTACTTGTATATATTTTTTGTTTTGATCTATTTTCTTTTTCTCTTAAATTTTTTTTGGGTTAATATCAAGGGTTCAAAATATTTAGAATTTACTTCTCTTCCTCTTCTTAGTCTTGTTAAAACTTGAAATTGAGTTTATTACCTATAGCTGCTTGGTTTTTTTGTGGGATAGTTCAGCTGTTTAAGACTTGTTTTTTTAGATTCTTAATAGCAAGTTACAATATAAAGTTTAAACTTAATCGTTGGATAATTATTTTTTATTAATTATTGCTTAACAGTCATTTTATGAGTATAATTACATATATATATACACACACACATATTTGTGTATCTTACGATATGCAACGCGTATCCCGATACGTATCATAGAGATAGAATTTTGATACATGATATGTATCCCGTTTTGACAACTATGGGCTGATGGATTAGACATGACATTACTCAATCTGTGTAGCCACAGAATCAATCCCACACTTTTCCACATAGATTGGGATGAGAACTAAGACAAATAGTCGGGATCCATATCATTTTCCATTTTTAGGGAAGGAGAGAGTATTTATACTCTACGTGTTTAGCCCAATGACAACTTTGCCTCCATTAATGATGTCTAGGCTTGGGCAAACCTGATTAGGTGGTAAAGGCAACTCTGCCTGACCCATGTATTTTCGAGCTGGGATTATCTATGAACTCCCGATTCATCTTTGGCATTATTACCACTCAAATGTGCCTAGGTTATCTAGGGATCTTACTTTTACTTTTTATTGTTCTCTTTTGGTGATCACTGACCAATTGTAACTGACTTGACAAATTTTTTACTATTGTAAAGTCATAGTTTCATTTTTTATTTATCAAAGTAATTTTTCAATTTGTTTTTTTTCCCTTGTTCCCCATAGATTTAAGCTTGTTGGGGCTAATTTGGCTGAAATTATTGTTGGTTCTGTGAAAGCAGATATTTGCTTCTCCTGACATATTACTGCATGGATATTTGTATCCATTGGAACAAGTGCCATTGCCATATGTCAATGTTTTGCCTCACCAAATAGTCTTGCTGATGTTGCCATTGCTAGCAGTTCATTCCTTGAAATTTCTTTTGTTATGTATCAGTGTTGCTGTCTGTGTCTGGTATTTATGTCGGTGTGTGCTCGCATGTTATCTGAAATTTTACATTTTTCTTTGCATTGCCTGGCTTCAGTAGTAGTTCGGGTGGAACTTAGCTGTTTATCTTTTTGAGGCAGTGGCGTAGTAACCATTGTCTTGTTTCTGCTTCAGGCTTCTACGAATAGCTTCTTTAACCCTATTTCCAGAGGTTTAATCAATCCTGGAAACTCAAGCCTTCCAGCAGCTTCAGTTCTTCCTTCCCTCCATTGCATTTTGCAGCAGAACACAATGCAAAGAGTATGCACCTGATCATCTTTACTCTGTGCCTTCCCTATGGACTCTCTAAGTTGCTAATTCTAACTTCATTTCAGGAAGAAATTTATAAATTGATTAAGTACGTGGAGCAATCGTCTGGTAATTGCTTGTATTTCTTCATCATTCAAATATTAGTCTTTTATGCTATAACTGTAAGTCCATTGGATTTTGACTCATATTGCTACATTACAGGTAATTCCCTGGAGTTCACTGACGCAGGAACCAATGAGCTTTCACAGGTAATGAACCCCTTAACAATTCTTTAGCTATGCTAGTTATACAAATGTGTTATTTACTTCCCCCAGTTCCACTCAAGGGTTCCTACTTTCTATTAATGGACGTTCCACTCAAAGAGTCCTATATGAAAGTTTCATTTAAATTCTAATTCTTTATCACAACAAACTTATAATTAGAAAAACAAGTTTTATGGAAACGTTTTTAATCCTTAAAATGATTGACTTTCAGATTTGGACTCTTTGATTGGAATGGAGGGAGTGTCAAATAACTTTCTCTTCTGTACTATTTTTCTTGAAGTTACAATAGTGGCGATTATTGTGTTCTTTCATAATGATTTTTCCCCAATTAGTTGAAGATATGATAAGCTCTTATTCATGGCTTCATCAGTTTGTTTGCGATATATTTGTAAAACAGTGGCCAGTTCTGCCATATAATGATACAGATCTGTTACCACTTACAGATGCCTCTTGCTTCTCCCAAGGAGAGAGAGCTGCAGTCTCAGGTGATTCAATTGCAACAAAGGTAAGAAAGGATACCACAAGTTTCCGTGTTGTCTCGTAAAGTAATTTTTGTTACTCACTTAAATGAAAATGATTTAAATCTCAGCATTGGGAGTCTGGTTGAAGAATTACAGAGGCAGAAGATGAAAACTGCTCAGGTATTTTAAATTGGCTATGTTTTTTTCATTTAAAAAAAATGCTCAGGTACTTTTTCATTTCTTTTTTGTGTTTGTGGACATCACTTCTGCACTTACTGGCGTATTTGTCACTGTTGTCTCAAGAGATCTATGTAATGGATGATAAATTACTAAGTCAAGCAGTTTCGACTAATACTTTCGTTCATTTTATATTAGAAAAGTAAGAGAAAGAAAACAAGCTTTATCATTTTTGCTTGGGAAATCGAGAGATGACTGCTTTTCAAAGACTCGTATAATAAGTGCGGGGCACTTGTTAGGTGTCTAAATTGGAAAATGTTTTACAATTAGAACAAATACCAATATATTGGAGAATGTTTTAAATGCAAATATTTTTATAAATGGAACCTTAACCAAGTGCTGGTTGGCACTTGTCAGCACTTGTGCCCAGCACACTACACTGGAAATCTGATTCAGCTGTCGGTCTCTTTTGTTTGCAGTTGGAAAGAAAATTAAGTGTTATGGCCAAGAAAGATGAAATCATAAGAGAATAATCCCTGCAAACATGTTTAGATAGATCTACCTTTGACAGTGGTTTATAGCAACAAGTTTGATGCATCTCTGCTACCTGAAATGGGTGATATATATTTTTGCAAATATATGCGAGTAGAGTTGGTGATGATTTCTCCGGGCATTTTGCATCTTTGGTGTAAGGATTTGTCTGTGGCTTGGAGAAAAGAGGTTGGTGCTTTGTATTTTTACTGCATCATATGTGTGAAAGTGAGGCAGGGGCATCCAAATTGTGGATGACCTTCCTTGAAATATATACAGTTTATGTTGTAATTTAGTATTATTGGATATTGTAATTATATTACTAGTATGGTAAATGGAAAGGAAGAGAAAGAAGTAAGGATATTTTATGGCCTTTTTTTGCTAGCATTTCTGATTTCACACAAGCTTGACGTTTCAATTGGTTCATGAATCTGTTTAAGGGAAAGAAACATAGTTATGATTTAGGTTTCTTTTACATTGCATGGTAAACTTTTTGAACAAATTAAATGGAAGAGAAAGTATTTCAAGTGTTGGTGGATCGCATTGGTTCGTGTAATAGTGTTCCATTCTCTTCATGTTTGGCTAACGAATTAAAACTACAAATAAAAATAATTAAAAAAAATCCGTATTAAAACTTGGCCTGAAATAATCCTGTAGAAGTCGTTGTTTGATAACAGGAAGAAAAGTCGTTTGACAGTGGAGACTACCAAATACTTAAATCAGTTTCCCAAATTTATATCCGTTAAGAAAAAATAATCGACTTAATTATTAATATTGATATATTATTTAATTTTTTTTTAATGCCTATGTGTATATAATTCGTAATTAAAGTAGAGGAAAAAATAAACGTAAAATAGTAAAAATAATGTCCTTGTTTTCAAACAAGATAGTTATTTTAGAATAGACAAAAAAGAAAAAGAAAATAATTTAGGGACGGAGGAGTAATATTTTTTACAATTTTTTTTTTTTTTTTTGAAACACAGAGCCTGTACCTTCTCTCCTTTCCTAGATGTCTCGTCAAAGGTCGCTTCTAGGGCAGTAATTTATAGCGAGTTTTAGAATCTTAACTTCAGGGGGTCATAATACAAGCAATTTTGATTCATAAAATTTTACATTTGTGTGGTACAAAATACATAAAATCAATAATGTTACATGTACACATTTGATGTGCCGTCCTAATTCTCCATTTTAGAAAGAAAAAAAATTCACTAACATACAACTTTTTTTCTAGTTGGCTACATGAATTTTTTTTTTTTTTCGCAAATCAGTACAAGGACATGACACAGTGCAATATACATGAATAAATGTGTTATGAAGTAGCCGGGTTAGGTTGGCCCGTCCATTTAAATCAATCATGTCGACAGTCGTATGTAATCAGCCAATCCAAGCTGCATGCACTACCCAACTTCTACCACACACAAGAGGACGTCTGACAGAGCTTATCGGGCATTGGATGAAAACCCCATTCTAGCCACCCCCACCTCCCTTCTTCGCCCTATGCCACCCCCACCTCACCCCTCGAAAACACACACACACACACAAGCTTGCAAGTCAGAGCTCAAAGGTATTGGCATTTAGACTACAAGTCCTAAATTATCAATATACAAGCAAGCATCATCAAGGTGTTGTTATTACGTTTTTTCTCTATTTTATCTCTTTCTGGTATAAAAGTCAACTATCACGAACTTAGAAGTCAATGCTGCAACCATTTCAGAGTAGGGAAATCAAGATTGATGTGGGCAAGAGAACCATTCTGGCAGCATCAACTTACCAGTTACCACAGTCTATTCTCAATCACAGCGGAAACAATGCCTTTCAATGTTCCCTGCATGAAACAACACACATTTATTCGAATGCTACGACCTTACGTAGAAGAATGAAATTCTGTCAAGGATGGTACCACGGAATGATCTTTGAGACCAAGGGACAACACCAATGGTTTGGAAGAGCCAGAATCACTGGAGAAAAATTGGAATAATAAAACATCGACCAATAGAAATGCTATATTTGTTAAATAGTCATATTTGTGAAAGCAAAAGACAATTGGATTAGTTATTATATTTCTGGTCTTATATTGCAGCGAACAAAATTATTCGGATGGAAGTAATACTTTTTACAAGGAGATTCGTGGTTTTCTCATAACAATCAAAACAGAAAATGGGGTATCGATGCTAAAAGTGCTCATTGTTGTAAACCCAGAACATATGGTCACGATGATTGCAAAATTATTACGGAAATGTACCTTAGGTGTTCAATCAGCTGGCGAGCACATGCCACTAACACAGGCTGCACATTCAACATGTGGTTAATCAAAGGCAATACCATCCAACAAAAAAATTAAGGAGCTACTTCTTACGCCAGCTTACCTCATCCCTTTTACCAAATATCACGGTCACATGGAATGTAGGATTGATTGATACTCCTTCCTCCTTCCTGCAGGTCAAAGTCGTGTCGTCTTGAAATTTTCCCTCGGTAAAAGTGTTAGGCGTGTATGCACAATATATAAACAAGTGTATCACTGAATAAAAATCTGGTAGATCCTCCAATGCTGGTGAACAAACCTAATTGTATTACTTTTAACAGAAGTGGTTGCTGATCCCTTAGAGTCAAATTCAATCTATCAGAAGCTACAGAGAATTAATACGGGCCAGGACAAAACATTAACTGCTGTATCTTATGCATGGGGAAAGTATCACTATAGCTTGCAATTGATAATCCAAATCCCTACACTGTCAACGGAATAACAATTGAGACAAAAGTTTGTTAAAATCTGATATTACAAACTCCATTAAAGAAAATATGTTACCATGACTATCTATGCCCTTGAAGAATGAAGCAACAGATTAAATTGAAAAATGAACCACGTATTACAGAGGAAAGTATCCGACCAAAACTAGTAGAGAGTTTCCCTATGATTTACTACGTATGGGTACTCGACTTAGGTTGAGGTACTGGATTCCATACTCGTCCTATACTTTAGGATAAGCATTGATTCAATCAATATTTGATTTATGTAATATTCATCAGAAACGCAAAATATGTCACCTATAAGTTTGAGATACTTCTAAAGAACGGCAAGACTATTTTACTTTTTAAGAATGAGGTGTAAGAGCAATTATAAATTCATATATTATCTTCAAATGATATATATGAATAAGCCCACGCTTCCCCTCAATACTGTTCGTATTTCCATCATATTGTTCTCAGACTTTGAATTAAGGATTGGACTCTCTTTGTCTGTTACTTTATTGTTTAATATAGATGGGGATGGGGGGCATTCCAAAAATCAACTAAGAACCTCAAGAAAATATTTAGCGGTGGTAGAACACCACATCATTAGTGGTGCTCCACAAGGACCACAACCAATAGGTCACAATACTGATGATATGAACACCTTTTTCAGAAGTTGACCCCTTCGAATCTTTGAACGCTTTTTAAACTTTGAAATAGGCATCCATATCATCGGCTTTGTCCTTTTAGCTGTGGAGCACCACTTAAGCTAATAAGAGCACCACTAAATATTTCTCTAAGAACCTCCACATGATGCTTTCTTGTACTTATGCATGACGCATTCCGTGTTTGTAGTGCAGAGCTTCTTGGATGACTTTTGCTGGGCCAATAGAATCACCCACAGAAGCACGCAGACATATCTGTATCATTATGCTATATGGGTATGGCTGTCAGTTTGCATGCATATCCATGCTTCTTTGGATATTATGACTCAAATTCAAAATACTGAACCAAACTCAACCTTTGTCCCAATAGTTGCGATCAGTTACATGAATCCTATTTCGCCATTTTGTCCTGTCCAAAGCAAAGTCATCACTCCACCCACACTAATTTGTATCCTTCTTGATGTTATTGTCCATTTTAATTTTCTTCTTCCCCTACCTCTATGACGGTTGTTGATCTTGATATTATCAATTATTACACTTCCTAACTGGTTCAGTTACTGGTCAACGTTGTATATGTCCAGGGATTATGTCCAAATATTAAGTAAAATACTTTTGTAGTGCTAATAATTTGACCACTAATCCAATAAATTCCCTTCAAAATTTGCTTGAGGTTGAGGTCAACCAATATATGATCATCATCCAAATGCAGCCAAACTGCGGCATTAGGTTAAAGCCTTTATAACTCAAACTAAAACAAGAGTTTGTCTGTCCAGTCTTTAATGCTCTTAAAGAAGTCCAGATAAACAGTTTCAGCTGGTAAGACTCTAACCAGAAATGATTAAATTGGCAGGAATGACCAAGAAAATCTGTAATCTCAAGTAGTGACTTGCAAAAGGATTATTTTTGAAACTTGACCATAATCTCAAGGAACATAATTTTATCGAAAGCTCCTAACCAAAGTGGTACATAGCTGTTTATTATAGAAGTAAGCACCTGATTCAGCTCAATTGAGTATTTGAATTCCGTCACAACAATGACACTTTAACTTTGATATAAACCTGGGGAGCAGGTTAACAGAGAACTCCAGATCTACATACAATTCTCTGGCCAGAAAAGGCAAGGCGAGAAAATTTGAAGATAAAACCTAATATTGGCGACTAACGTTCCACGTAAGCATCTATGTCCTTATTACATCATTGAAACATTCAGCGCAGAACAAGTAATTTAAACAGCAGTGAATATTACCTGGCATGAATTATCGTTCCCATACTTCCTATCTGTGTGGCAACAACCTAAGAGGAACTGAAAATTAGAAATGCTCTCGTATCCAATCAGAACTTAATACAAGCAAATGGGCGCTCGAACTTACAAGAATATGATCATCGTAGCTGCTAATAATAACATCAGTTCTATTACCCTGCCAAGAAAAAAGTACGCAAGCTTAATTTACAAAGGATCACGTTCATTACCACTCAAGAAAATAAGAACATTCTCTAGGCAGCTCTTGTGGGAAAAATATTAGGTAGCGCATCTGAACCCAATACATTTCACCCTACAGGACATAATAAATGCCAAAATTGTGTGTGGAAGCATGCTATATACAGTTATCAGCATATAGAGATTTACATATATCAGGATGCGCAGCAGGACTACATGTCATGCGTATGATGTGCTATTTCTAAAAGGGATGGCCAAGTGACAAAGCTCCCGCAAGCCATTACGGGGTCGGAAGGGTCTAATGTACTTGGTTTTACCCCTGCAAGTAAGGCTCTGAATTTTTATTTTAATGAAAATGCGAAATTGGCAATACCACAAACACCTATAATTTTTGCACATTGCTGCAAATAAAAAGCAGATTTGTTCATTTACATGTCTTCCAGTTCATAAAAATGGAAGCAGAAAACGAAGACCAATCAACAAATTTCTGAATTTCAAACCGACTCGAGCACCTAATAACAAAGAAAAGAGAAAAAAAGAAAAGGCTTGAACAATAGGGCAGCTCCTTTTATGCTGAATCACAAAAGGCTTGAACAATAGGGCAGCTACTTTTATGCTGAATCACAAAAGACAACAAAACAGGCATATATGCTGAATCAACAAGTTATTTAAATTGCAGATTAAATTCATCACGCTAAAAGCACTGGGCCAAAGACAGTAATTGGTGGACAATTCATCCAATTTAGACACGCCATTTAGAGATCATATACATGAGCATCGCAATATGTCCAGGCTATTTGCATAGCTCCCTGCTTCACTGATCATTCAACGTGGTTAAGGGATTAATACTTCCTCGGTTTATAAAGCTTTTGCTTCCCCCTTCAATGACAATAATTGTTTCATTACTTTTCCATCAAAATGGTCGAAAAACATTACTTCATCCGTCACTAAATGTGTGTCACTTTTTAAAACTTTTAGAACCTAAACAATTGTCACTCTTCCGTTGAATTTACTAATTCACATTTGACACACATTTGACAAATGTCATGTCTCAATGAGTACTTGCAATGATATTGTGCGGACACCAAAGGTATTTATGCTAGTATCAGTTTTAACAAGCGCCCCCATATCAATTGTTAAAGCTTCCTAATTACGAAATTTATTACATTGGAAAATCATATCCAAAGCATAGCGGAATGTTTCCAATGCATTGAAGATGATTTCCTAGATGACCAACATAACTGGAGCATGATCAAAATGGTTGAAGTAGAGGGGGAACACTAGCAAAAACACCAAAAACTTTATGTTTCCAAACCCCACGCTGAAATAACACATGAAAACAAAACATATTAAGATCTCTAGGATCACCGAATATTTTCTAGTTACCTTGTCACATTGTAAACCAAAATAAAAGCAGATGCAATTTCTGAAAGAAGAATGGTTTGAACTATAGAGGCGGCTTCTTTTAAGGTGAATAACAAAAAAACATAACAGGCATTAAAGCGAACAGGTTATGCGCAGAAATGCATCGGCTATTAAGTTGTTTAATTCCGATGAAGGTCAACATTAAATAGCGGCAGTTTTCACGAATTGTAAGGGAATAGAGAATTATTTCACGCGAGTTTGAATACGAAATTAATTGGTTTTTAAACATTTTTGTGTACGGAAATTTAGGATATGAAGTTGAATTCATACTGAATTATTAATTGATGAAAGAGAAACATATAAAGAGAGAGAGAAGGGACTAACCTTGATATCAAGTGAAAGCTTCTTATGGCGAACTGGGAACGGTGGGCCTGAAGAATCCATTACAGATAGAGAGAGAGACAGAGAAAGAGAGAGAGAGAGAGAGAGAGAGAGAGAGAGAGGTTTTGAAACTGGGTCGCAACTCGAGAAACTTGCGATGCACTCGGACCACTAAGCTTAATCGTATTGTATTTACTGGGCTTTACTCTCTTACACAAGTAAACTGCACCTACCCTAATTAAATATAATATGGCATATGATATTTCGAATTCGAGTGTGTGGTAATACGAGTTGGAGTTTGTGATACTTTTATAAGTTATAGTGTTAGTGTTGTTAGAATAAATTTACTTAAATCTCAACAGTAATCAAATTTGTAAGATTGTCTATCTCATTACCTAGAAAAAGATAAATTTGATGTAACGGCATAGAGATCTAATTAAATTTGATATGACGACACTAATATTAAAGCTTATAGGAATATCATAAGCTCGAACTTGTAATATCATAGCTGTAAATTAATGGGTCTCTCTTTCTTTTGTATCTAAGAATTAATAAGGATATTATCAATAATTTACTAGTGAAAGAATTATTCTAAAATTGAAAAGATGATACTTAAGAGTTCGTTTGGTGCATTATTTTAAAAACGCGAATTTTTTCTTATAAATAAGTTTAAGATATCGCTTCAAAACGCAATATTTCTTCCTATAAGCATTTTAAAACTTGCGTTTTGGGAAAAAAAATTGAGAATTTAAGCGTTTTAAAAAATTATTTTTTTTCTGCCGCAACATTGAAACGCAATTTTTGGGGAAAAATTACGTTTTATCCCTGCGTTTTGGCCAAAACGTACGACCAAACGGGCTCTAACTTGAGATGGGGGAGAAGTACTTACATATATGTGTATATATATATATATATATATATATATATAAAGGTTCTAACTAAATTCTTTTTGGGGTAATTTCGGGTCGGTCCCTTTTTCAATATTTCAATTCGCTCTAATTCACCCTTTTTTTAAAAAAAAATTAGAAAAAGACGTTTTTTTGTCAAAAAGACAACAAGTATTTAAAATGTGCACTAAAATTACACTTGACATCTTTTAGTTGGTCAAAAACTTTTAAGTGGCAAGAGCTCACAAATAATTTAACCAATAAAAAGATATCAAATGTAATTTTAATGTATATTTAATACACATTTTAAATACACATAACATTATTCAAAAAGAAAAGGTTTTTTCTTTCATTTATGCCCATGCTGTCACGAAGATTGACCGCTTTAGGAAGGAAGTAAATGGAATGGGCGGAGGGGAGTAGGGGATGGAAATCGCGGGTCACATTACACGTATCTTTCCTTTCACCTCAGAAAAATTGCCGCAAAGACATTATCCACGTGGGTGATCATTGTCTGTACGATCTAACTACCTTAAGCATTGGTCCCAGAAAGTCCAAATTTGATGGCCAAGATTTCTTATTTCAGTCAATATCATCTGACCTCCAGAGCTAATAAAAAGCACCGGCTCGCAAGTGCAATAAGCTTTCAATCGTTAGAGCATATACAGTAACAACACTTTATACCACATTTTAAATACTTTATTTTTTATTTTAGTTTTATTTTTTTAATACTCTAAAAAAATTCACTTCAATAAGTACCCTTTATACGACACTCTAAAAATTTAATCTCTCGTCTCAACTAACAAAACTAACTACCATTATATTTTTCTCTTTTATTTATATTTTTTCACCACAATTAAAAAAAATATTTTAAATTTTATATACTATGAAAAATATATTGTACTCTCTCCGTCCCTAAATTATTGTCTTGTCTGACCCAGCACACGGATTAACAAAAAAATAATTGATTTGATTATTAATATTAGTATAATTTGTAGTTTCCTTTAATGCCCATATGTATATGACCCATAATTAAAGTAGGGAGAAAAATAAGGGTAAAATAGTAAAAATAATCTTCTTAAAAGGAATGTTTCAAACAAAAAAATTATTAGGAACTGATAAAAAAAACAAGATAATAATTTAGGGACGGAAAGGGTATATTTTAATAATTTTCATTTGAAAATATTAAATAAAAGTATATTGTGCTCAAATTAAATGAGGAGAATGTGGAGGATTTGAGTTACTATTTATGTTAAAATCTACTCTATATTTAAAATGTGGTTTAATTAATTTTAGAAAAAGAGAGTGGACTAGAGAATCACTGTAAAATCAAAGGAGGGTAAAAAATTTTAAAATTATTTTTAGAGGGTTAAAGAAGGGCAATACTATAGCCGCTCTTAAGACTAGGATACCACGTGCACACGTGACTCCCGACCACACTGGAATTCCATGATCCATCACCTACTTCAGCCAGCCTTTAAAAGGCTCTCCTAAGCCAAGCCGGTTAAGCCGTTAAAACATTTTGGAGAGATAATATAAAAAGGGAGACTCTAAATGTCGCACTCTCCATGATCAAATCCGTTTTGCTGATTTGGTATCATTATCCAATAACATTACAAAGTAGTCCCTTTGTCTCTAAATTATTATATATATGTTTTTTATTTTAGAATAATTGTCTTGCTTAAAAAATTTCTTTTTAGGATATTATTTTTATCATTTTACCCTTCTTTTTTTTATATTTTAATTATGGACCACATACACATGAGCATTAAAAGAAACTAGTTTTACACCCGTGCGTTAAACGCACGGGCCAAATACTATCCTATTTCACGGAAAGATAATATTTTATGCAAATAGTATCCTAGTTCAAGCTTATTTTTATTGACTCCATCATAGGAAACATATATACTCATTGGTCCAAAATAAGTATCCCCTTTTCCTTTTTAGTATGTCCCAACAAAATAGAAAAAAAATAGAAAAAACAGAAGTAGGAGGAAGAAGAAAGGCTAACCTCAACATCCACCAGAAGCAACTCAAAAGATGGAGGAATCTTCATATCATTCCCAGGTTTTACTTCCCACTTTCGTGCTAATCTTACCTTAATCAACCAATCTGATCTTCCTTTTTTAATGTCTTTCAATAGAGTAAAAGTCATTTTATGTTCTTTGGTGGGAATAATGCAAAGTATATGAAAAGATTGGAATAAGATGAAAAAGAAACGATTTTGAAGAAAAACCGTATTATAAACTGGATAAATAAACCCGTTGATATTCCCATTTACTAAATTGGGAATCAGAAAATAATCTTAAGAGGCAATCACTTAAATAAATATATATCATTGTATCGGTATAAATTCTAAAAAAATTTATACACATTATTTGTTGGCTTTTCATCTTTATTGCATATCAATATCTTGAAACCGAATGCTATGTTACCCTAGAAGCGAATCGCCCATAGCTAAACACTTGGTTTCATCAATGTTTATATGTTTTTGTATATACAAATAAAAATAAAAAATAAAATTACTTTAATGAACCAAAATATAATTTGATTAAAAATAAATTATCCAATTTCAACCATTAAAATTAAATCATTTGATTAAAATAAAATTATAAAGTAAATAAAAACAAAATACATATCGATTGACTAAAGTCAATCATCCAATGTCAACCATTAAATGTCTAAAATCAAATATTGGCGCATCATATCTTAATCCACCCCACATTTATTGAATGATAAAAATTATAATATATATATATATATATATTTAATTAATTACGTGTCAATAAAAAATGGCCCAAATAATTCAAAACGAAAACCCAAAACAAAAACGCAAATGATGCACATATGTGAGCTCAGTGCTCTAACCCTTCCTTTTAGCCTTTTTAGGGTTTCATCCACTAACGAACATGTAATTTTTTTCACTAAATAAAACTCATGCAATGATTATAAGTTTCTATATATACAAACAAAAACAAATAAATAAGAATTACTTTAATGAATAGCCAATCATCATTTGATTAAAATTAAATTATCTAATTTCATCCATTAAGATTAAAATTAAATTATATTACATACTTAATTAAGTACAGATAAAAAGAAATAAATTTAAGTACAAATCAATTAAAAATGACCCAAATAATTTAAATAATTTCAATAGCTAGAATCTACGGGCCCAAACTAAATGAAACACAAATAAATCGGGCCCAAAACAAAAACCCAAAAAGACCCATATATTTATATGTGAGCTCAGTGCATTAACCCTTCGTTAGGGTTCCATCCGCCGTTTGCAACTCAAAAAACCTAACTCCAAATTTTCTCTTTCATCAGTCGTCTTCCAAAAAAAACTATAACGATCTCTCTCCCCAATACGATCACTCTCCCCGAGGTTGGTGAGTGATTGGTACACTCTTCGAGCCGTCAAGGAGTTGCCAAAGTCCGTTGATTGGAGAGAGAAAGGCGTCGTCTGTCTGGTCAAGATATAGGCCAATACGGTGAGCTCTCGTAAACATTCATGCCTTCTAAATAAATACTCCATAAAAACATAAAAATTTATACATACAAATTGGTATTTATTTTAGGTTTTATGTTTTGGTATGTATGTGAGGTCCAAAATTCTGTACGTAAGCCGGAAGATTGTCAAGGGAATTTTAACAGTGGTTGATTGGGGTTTTAAAAATAACTTTCTTTGGAGGAAGGAGTCTATTTATATTGTTTTTAATCCTGTTTATAATCCTCAATCTCCCTGTTCAACTACTTTGGCTAATAGACTTGAGTCACTTAAGTCGGTAGTCTATACAGCCATGGTTTTCAAATTTTGTTGTTGTTGAACTTTCTACTTTGTTCTATAGTAGAGTTTGCTCTCTATACTTTGATAACAATGCAATTTACCTATTTTCTCTTCGTTCCCCCAATGCTGACTATTACTTATCGTACTTATTGCAGGTATTGTGTGGTCAAAGAATGTCAACGAACTTATATCAGTACCAATGGATACTGCAAAAACCAAATTATAGTTTGCAGCATGAATTCTTTGATCTATAATTAAAAATTAGGTATAGATTAAGGAAATGAAATAAAATTTCACATAAAGAAGCAAAAAGGAAAAATTAAAGCATAAAATCATACCTCAGCGTCATGAAAATTGCGTGTGAACCGAAGTTTCAATACCCATTACAGTTTTGTTCATTGATGTCCCTAACTATAATGGAGGCATTCTGTAGCAATGTCTTGCTCAACTTTATGTATTTTATTCAATTGCTAACAAAGAGTGAGTTTTGGAGGAAAGAATCTATTTATATTGTTTGTAATCATATTTGTACTCCTCGATTTTCAAGGGTCATAGTTAGATGACCAATTTAATTTATAATCTAGATGCAGTCAACAATTCAACTATTCGTATTCAATAAGTTCATGTGGATTTGTAGTCATTAATACAACATTTAATTTTCAAGCTGGGAAATGTTTAAAAATATTTGCTATTTATTAAGTTCAGATGACTGTTCATTTTTGGAAAGTTATTTTTGGCGGGAAATTTCCTATTTTAGTAAGTGTGCCAAAATCACTTGTGTCATTATATATATATAGATTACACATTATACCAATATTAATAATCAAGTCATTTATTTTTTTTAATTCGTGCGCCTGGTCAAACAAGACAATAATTAAGGAATGTAGGGAGTATAAAGATAATAATTTTTTAGTCCCTTGACTTTGACATAACTTTTTATTTGGTCCTATCAATTTAAAACCTATTTATATGGTCTTACATCTTGCATTTTCTTGTTAGATTCCCCCTCCCCCCGTTAACGTTAGAATCTCCGTCTATTACCATGTTAAAATGCCCAAATTACCCTTACTAACAAGTTCCTTAAGGATCGCCTTTTTAAAAATATAAATTATAGGGGTCAATTTGTCAATTCAAATATTATGTTGTCTTCAACCTTTAGATCTCCAAATATTTGGAAGCAAGCATTTGGGAGTTGAAATCTTGATCTGGGTATGTAAATTTGAAGCCACTAAATCATTGAAATTAGGAATGCGTTTTCTTTTCTGGATCTCCAATTTCATTGGCAAGTAATTTTCCTTGTAAGGTAGAAGGGGCGGTAGCGGCGGTAGTGGGAGAGGGGGTTTTGGTGTTGGTGGTGAGTATTCATCTGGGTTTGATGAAATCATGTTAGAGTCTTCGAATTCGTATTCGCGTGAAGTTGACATCGGAGTCCGCTATTCAAAAACCCTAATTTTGGTGGTAGTGGGAGAGGGGTTTTGGTGTTGGTGGGTCTGATGACTCCCACCGCTTTGTCTCTGTCCCACTTCAATCCCAATCACCACAATTTCCACCAACGACTTTCCATTATTAAAATCTTTCCGCCGCCGTACCACCAAATCAAATCCTTTCCATTCCTTTATTGTCGGTTCCTTCAATACTCCGTTGTAACTGATCTTTCCCCTCAATCATCCTTCTTCAGGTCTGCCACCTTCCTTTCTCTCTCTCTCTCTCTCTCTCTCATACAAACGTACACATTGGAGTTTCCCGTGATGGAGTAAAAGCAAATGTGCTAATTTAATCAGTCTTGAGAACAAATGTCATTATTTCTATTATTAGAAGTTTAATTAATTTCTAACAAAACTCCTATGTTCTTCTCCACAACGATCCTCAACCAGACCTCTTCTCCGTTATGTAACAACTTTCAAAAACCCTAATTTCTGTTCATTTTCTTCTCCTTGTATTGGCCAATGCGTGGATATTTCTTCAAAACCCTCCTTCAGTTTTGCTTCTTCTTTCGTATCTTCTTTACGGTATTTGAGTATCAGTTTTTCTAAAACCCCGAAAGGAATGTTAAATGTAAGTGTTTTCTACTTAGATTTTCGTTTTAGTTTTGCGCTACGTATCAATGGGTGTTTGTGTTCTTGCCGTCCAACTGTTTGATTAAAGTTCTGTAAAAGTTTGTGATGTTGATGTACTGTTGATTACACTTACGTGTAAATCCCTCGGTTCAGGGAAAGTGTCATATTCACTCTCACAGTAAGGGTAATTTGGGCATTTTTAAAAATTATAGATGGAGATTCTAACGTTAACGGGAAAGGGGGGAATCTAACAAGAAAATGCAAGATATATGACCATATGAATAAGTTTTAAAATAATAAGACTAAACAAAAAATTGGGTCAAAGTCAAGGGACCAAAAAATTATTTAAATCAAGTATAAATAACTTTGCAGACGTGGACCCTGAGATTTAAGATAAAAATGCTGATGTGTTTTATAATTTTGGAAAAAAATAAAATAATATACGTTAAATTTGTATTCAAAAAATATCATGTTTAACAAAAAAAATATCAAACAAGACGATAATTTAGGAATGTAGGGAGTAATATTTTTTGCATTTTTAAAATTGTAGTCGAGAACAATCATGTCATATTAACTAAATGAACTAAAATTATAATTATACAATGGTAGTGCATTTTAGGAAGTTTGTGGTTTTTTTCTTTATTTCTATAATAATTAGTTTTTGAGAAATGGTAGAGTCAACAAATTTTGAACATAAATTTATGCGGCATTTAATTTGTCATATTTTTGGCTTCACTTTTTAACCTAAAGCAGACTCCAAAAAAATACCAAATGAGATAACACATAAGATGACACATTATTTTATGCACAATTAAAATTTGGTGCACATTGGTGTCTGTAGGATTTACCATAAATTAAAGTGTCCCTCTTCAATTGAAACGAAAAAAGCAAGTAATACTTTTATTTTTATTTTTATATGTCTTAGTTTATGTAACAATATATGTGGTTGGTCAAAAATAAAACCACTTAAGTATAGGATCACAAAATAATTAATCACATATATTGTTACATAAATTGGATGAATATGTTGGAATAAAAGTTTAGAGTCCTTAAAATTAATTTCAAATTAGAACTAGAAGCCCTTATAATTTGAAATATTCTAAAAATAGTCTCAATATTTTGTTGCGAGCGTTAACGTTGAGAAGTAAATGAATAAGTTCTACTAATGTAACATCACCTAAGGATAAGAAATGCCAACGATCTCAATAGTTTAATTGATTTATCCCTACCAAGGGACAGTTGAATGTGATTGATTTAATTATGATTTTGTAATTATGTGATAAATGAAATTATTATTATTATTATTATTATTATTATTATTATTATTATTATTATTATTATTATTGGCCCAAAGGAGGTATTATGTATGTAATTAATGTTTAACCAATTATATACCTTTTCACATGAATTCAATAAAATGTTGAGATCGTAGCATTACTTCTTGATAATAACATAGAATAAACATGAAGTCTAATATTGTTTTGAAATCAAAATGACACTCCATTTTTTAAGAGGGGATAGTCGATAAAATATTTATTGGTTCTTGACTACCAACTTTTACAACTAATGGAAAATTATAAATTGTGACTAAAGATAAACTTTTTCAAAAATTCGAAAGGGAAGAGGGTACATAGGGATTTAATTTATGAAAAAGTTGTTCATTTTACAATTTGGTTTTATTAGATCACCTTGTGTACAAATGACGTTATAGTCAAGAATTACTAGTTTTTGGCAAAGGAGTTTTGAGATTAATTTTTTGTGTTTTTTTATTTTTATTTTGTAATGATTTGAAAAAAAAAAAAAAAGAGATAGAGAGATTGGTAGGGCAAAAAGGAGAAAACGTAAAAAATACAAAAGATCAAAATCCTAAAACCTTGATGGGTCAACATACCTACGATCTCTCTCTGTTCCACTAAAAAAATTTATGTTTGAAAAATATAATAATTAGCAGATATATAAGTATCATTAGAATTTGTCATAATCACAAAAATGTTTGAAAATAGTTAATATGTTTAAACACGTAGAAGGTAAAGTTATAAAATTATAAAAAATGTAGGCACAATTTTTGAAAGTGAACTCTTTATGCAAAATATTCTAGAGTAGAAAAGTGGACTCCTTGCCTGAAAGTGAAGTGTACTCCCTCCGTTTCAGACAAAGAATCATTATTTTATTTTAAAATATTTCACTTAAAGAGTTTGCTTTTAAAAATTATGTTTACAATGTCCTTAATTCCTTTCATCTTTACCCTTTAATTATGTTGCATGTATATTAATTATACTTAAATATTTTTTAATTATAATCAATTTTAATTACATTAATATATCTATTAATTATTAGACTTTTTACTGGAGAAATCTTTTGAAAGGAGGGAGTAATTTTTAGGCGAGAGAGTGTGGTCGCATTGAGCTGGGCAATCAAGCCAAGCCGATCAGAGCTTGTTACAACCATCTAGAGTCAATACGGCTCTGCTTTTTGCATGATGCCGATTGATCTTCCGTGTGCAACTACTCTATCTACTTCACACTCCCCATCATTGCAGCTGTTTGCAGCCCATATCGAGCAATATTTAAGGTATAGCTTACAGCCTCGTCGTCCAAGAGTTTCTTGTTTCGGCTATTGCCATGGGAATTGTCCGGACGGACTTGAGCCGAAGGCTCGAGATCGACGAATTCCGCCGGATGCTGCTATCCTGCGCCAGCTTCCGAAAAGCAAAAGATGAAGAGGAGGTTCGTAACCGGCCTGTTACCGCCGGAGACAACTACGACGGCGTGCTGAATCAGAAGCTGGTGTGCGTCACGAGCGGCGTATCTTTTCTAGGCATTGCTATCGTGAACCAGCTCCTACTCCGGGGGTATTGCGTCAGGGTCATCGTTGATAACGAAGGTGAGTAAATTTCTTTATTTCCGTGCCGTTTGGTTAACGGAAACCAAAGTTTTCCTTTATTCGGATGTTGAGTTGTAGAATAATGTTTTTAAAAAAAAAATTGAGATAAATTTACGAAAATGCATAAGTAAAACTAGAAAGTGATTCTAGTTTTAGCAAAATACTCTGTTCTATGACAAGAATATTCAAAAATATATATTACTCCATTATTTGGTATACATTGAATGTACAAACAAGTAAAAAATTGTAATTGTTTTTAAAATTGTTTTCAAAATTTAAATTTTTTGACCAAATTTTTACCTATAAATTTACTAAATTTAGGTTACAAATTTAATATAGATGAAATTTATATTACTCCACTGTAAAGAGCCTACTTATAAAAATTATGCCTATAATCTTTATAAAACTTTCAACTTTATCCTCTATACGTGATACTGATACAAACATATTAACTACGTTAAAATATTTGTGATTATAACCCGAAAGGACGTGTATTTGAACTCCCTCTTTAAAAATAAAAAATATAAAAAAGAAAAGATGGGAAGGAAAGAAAAGTCACACTAAGAAATTAATATTTTTATGATTAAAAGATTAACCACTAAAAAAGTTGTTAAAATATTAATTAATTAAGATTAATAAAATTATATTGTTATAAATCAAAATTATAAGAGAAAAGAGTTGAGAGTTTAGAAGAATTGCAATATTGTATAGTATAGCTTCTACCCATGGCCAGAACGCCTTAGTCCCGATGTTACTAGTAATGTATAAAATACTCTCTCCCTTCCAAAATTATTTTTTTTTTCTTTTTCGTCCGTCACAAAAAAAATTATTTTTATTTGAAACTTTCTTTATTTTTTTAAAATATTTTTACCATTTTACCTTTTTAATTATTACTTTTTAATTTATAAGACCCACTGCATGGATTGGAGACCTTGAAATATTTAAATTCATGTTCAAAAGTTTACAAATATTCAAAATTTAAGAGAAAAAATTAGGCATCTTACTCATTTCAAATAGGGATAAAAGTGAAAAATTAAACAAATACCAATATTAATAATCAAATCAAATATGTTTTCTTAATTAATGTGCCAAACCAGACGATAATTTAGGGACGAATGGAGTAGTAAATATAACATCTAAAAAAATAGACATATTATTGAACGATTTAAAAAGAAAAAAGAAAAAGAAATTTTTTAAGAACGGATGAAGTATATTGTATGCCAACTAAATTCAGTTCAGAAGTTATCCAAACATCTCTTGACTTTTAGTCCGTATTTAGTTTTAGTTTATTGTAAAAGCTTGATTAGGTAAATAGATCTAGAGAATGTAGTAGTGATAATTATTGCTCTCATTAACTTTGTATGTACTTTTGATAGATGCATTCGGAAAAGAAAATGTGGGTTTTAGCCGTTTTTTTTTAGGAGTATTTTTGAGAGTAACATAGTAACATTTTTGGGTTGCGGAAAATGCAGAAGATATAGAGAGGCTGAGGGAGATGGAGCTGTCAGTTACAACAAACAACTTGGTTGGAGTAGTTTTGGCCAAGTTAAACGAACCTCTTACCTTATTGGAAGCATTTAATGGCTGCTTTGGCGTTTTCCATACTGCCGCATTCATTGACCCTTCTGGCCTCTCCGGCTATTCTGTGAGTTCTTTTATTATTCCCATTTTTAATTAAAATTTAACATATTTTCACTTACTATTTTTTGGAGAATAAAACTTTGAATTTCATGTTTTGTAATTTCTGAAAACACATCAATATTGTATTTAAAAACACATCAAATGGAATGTTCTCCTAACCAAATCTGTTCAGCTTGCTACTGGCAATCAATTTGCAAAACATAATTTCTTATTGAACCTTTTTAATTTTGGTTAGAAATCAATGGTTGAGATAGAAGTGAGGGTAGCAGAGAATGTAGTAGAGGCCTGTGCTACAACACAATCAGTCAGAAATTGTGTGCTCACATCGTCACTTTTGACTTGCATATGGCTAGAAAACTCCCTTGGCAACCTCTCTCCGGTGATTGATGACAACTGCTGGAGCGATGAACACTTTTGCAGAGACAAAAAGGTATTTATCTTAGCCAACTTGACCTATGATTAGCCAGCAGATTGAAATTATGAGTGATCTGTGGTTTACAGTTAAACATAAGATCAATAAGGAGTATCTTTGAGACTCGAGTAATCTTCTTGGTGCAAATCAAATGCTCGTGATGCCTTTTCTGTCTTGAACTTGAATGCTAATGTTTATGAGACATTTGAAAAATTACAGCTATGGTACGCCTTAGCTAAGTTGAGAGCAGAAAAGGTTGCATGGAGGATAGCTGAGGAGAGGGGTCTGAACCTAGCAACAATATGCCCTGGACTCATTACTGGTCCCGAGTTCTTCCGGCGTAGTCCAACACCCACAATTGCATACCTCAAAGGTTAGACCTTTGCTTTTCAATTCTTCACAAACCTTTCCTTGAAATTGAAGCTTTCACATGAAAACTCTCGAAAATTCTACCAGACATGTTCGTAACTGATAACAAAATAACAAAAAATTTGTAGGAGCTGAAGAGATGTTTGCAAATGGTTTATTGGCAACAGTTGACGTTACCAGATTAGCAGAGGCACATGTATGCCTTTTCGAGGAAATGAACAAGACGGCACGGTGGAGGTACATCTGCTTCGACCATGTCATACTGAGTGACAATGAGCTTCGAAAGCTTGCACAAGAAACTGGGATGCACACAAACATGCTATTTTCAAGGAATCAATCCAGCAATATTCTTGCAAGATTTGAGTTATCAAATAGAAAGCTTACTAGGCTAATAACCAGAACACATTCATGTGTTAGGGAAACACAGTTTTGATTTGTTTCTCATATACTCCCTCTGTTCCAAAAAATACAAATAAAATGCTTTGATATTTTTTTGGTCAAAATTGATTAAATTTTGTCTTACTAGTTCTTAGAAATTTATAGATTGGTATTGATAGTATTCATAAAATTGCATTAATGATTGAAATTTTATTTACGAAGACAAAATAAATACACCTTTCGTTCTACCCAAAAAATCTACGTTTGAAAAAAAGTCTAGTTATTAAGAGCTATATTAGTGTCATTGGTGTAAGCATAATTTTTTTAAAAATAAACTCTTTAAATAAAATATTTTAAAATAATATAGTAGATTTTTTACTTGGAACGGAGAGAGTATATGTTAAAGAGGTTTTTATATTGTTTTAGGTTGATTTACGCACAAAGAATGTGACTATGTTTTTGGGCCGGAGCGAGTATATTGGATGTAATGAAACAGTACAAGTTTATTTTCGTACACTATTAGTGTAAAAAATATTTCACACAAATACCCAAAAGTTCAAAACTCGTTGATGTATATTATAATAATTGACACTATGTGCCTATTCAAGATTTTAAAAAAGTTTAATGATGTCATTTAAATTAACTTTTTTTAATGACCAATCAAATAATTCGAATTAAAAAGTCAAATCAAAAGTAATGATAAAGAATTAGCCCACATGGGGTGTACTTTTTTTCTTTGTTTTATACTCTGTTATAAAAAGTCAAATCAAAAGTAATGATAAAGAATTAGCCCACATGGGGTTTACTTTTTTTCTTTGTTTTATATTACGTTAGAAATGCACCCGTGCAATGCACAATTTATATTGATAAAATTTTAATTATATTATAACTTTAATGATAAAAGTATAAGTAAATATTAGTTATATAGTAACTTTAATAATAAAAATATAAGCAAATATTAATTGTAAAGTAGAGATTATGAGTTCGATGTATATAAAATAAATAAATTATTATAATGTAAAATTGAAGAAAAAATAAAATTAATAATACATAATTGCATAAATAACAAAATTTATTATAAATTTTGAAATATTTTTTAAATACAACATTAGTCGTTAAATATTGACGACGACTACTATCACTATTACATGTTAAAACTCAAAAGCCGCGAGGATTTGTAGCCCTAGAAAAAGCGGTATACAATGACTAAAAATAGGTTTTTTCAAAAGGATGCCTATATTAGACAATGAGTTAGATTTTTATTTATATAATACTTGACTAGTTTATTTTGTTAGCATTAAAGTTATTAATTGTTTTATTAATATTGATTTATCTAATTGTCAGTCCCGAATTTTTTTTGTAAGAGAACTAATAATATCAACCTCTCAATTTTAAGTTATTTAGTTATTCTCAATAAAAAATAAAGGTCTAACAAAAAAATTTCTAACAAAACGGGTATAAAATACGCTTCTGTAAAAAGGAAAAATGTATGTTCACTTTTCAATGGAGACAAACTATAAAATATTCCTATAGATTTATATATCAATGGAGACAAACTGAGATTGATCTAAATGAAATTTTTTTATTTGGCGTGGCAGAAGTGCTATAAATGGTCTTTCTTCATCATTTGTTAAATCAACTATTGTTAAGCTACTTGTACTAGTGGATGACAAAATTTGATACAAATAAAAATATAAAGAAATTTTAGAAAAAGTTTAAATAGAAAAGCTCATTCATATTTGCAACTAAATATATTATTTTTAGTCAGCATTGAAATATGCCAATATATTCCAAAAGGACACAACTAAAAGTTCGGCCCGCTACTAAAATTATAGGCCATTTAGTAAGCCCAATTTCTAAGCCTACACTACTCGATTGATATAAAAACAAAATGGGCAAACATTTTAGTCTCAAATCTAATTCCGTCAACCCTAGCTAAATAACCTACTTGCCTAACCCTAGACCCAAACCTTGCGCCGATTCCCATCTTTTTGCTTAGCTAAGTTCCAAAGCCGCTCTGCGCGGCACACTCTTACCCTCATCTCGTAGATCGAAAAACCAAACAACAACCTCATCTAGCAAATCTAAAACCTAAACAACCACAGAGATTTACCGAATCCCGAAGTTAAAATGGTCGAAGCGGCTCGATAAACAGGTAATTTATTTTTATTTTGTTTCAATTAGTTGTATTTTTTTCAGATCTATAGTTTTATCTTTATTGTTATAGGTAATATTAGGATGAATGATCGGATTCGGATCTTGATTTTCATGTAATGATTTGTTGGATATTAGGATGAAATATTTTAGTTGTCAGATCTGTTAGATCTCTTATTTTACTTTTTTTATTTCTAGCTTGTGAGATACGTTCATATTTAAACCTAAATTCTAACTTGTTTTCATGCATGTTTTGATTGGATCTAGGTTTCAAAATATACGGACTGAGTGAGGTACACGAGTGCCTATCTTGTAATTTCTTAGCTTCTCTATAAATTCAACTTAAATGGAAGACAATTCTTTATTCACTTAATTGTATAACCCAATAGGCTGTAAGATTTCAATATCTTTTAATTATATGTGCTTAAATCCCAAATTATGTGACTGTACCGAATTCTCAAAATTATGATTTCAATTATGTATTTGATTTAATGTGTTTCTGGTTAATTGAAACAGAGAAATTGTGTATTTTGGTAGTTTTAGATAGAAAAACAGAAGTAATGTATACGATCACATATACGATTACATACAGTTGAACTTTCCCCAAAAATAGCACTATAAGCTGAAATTAACCTTTGTAGTTATTTGAAACAGAAAAATTGTAGTATGTACAAAATATCATTGTAGGGACTGAGTAGTTATTTATATATGCAAATGAGCTTTTTGTATATTAAGCAATTAGGAAACGTTATTGATAAATTTGAAGCCTTTTAAATGGATTAATAGGCTTGTGAGTTTCGTATAAGCTAATTATGCCAACTTGTGTGTAATGTTGTAGCTTTTTGATTATAACATGGATTAATTGGGCGGTCTCTTTTTGACAATTTTTATTTTTTAAAGTTCACTATAATTGTTTTTAATTGTTACATGATATTTTTTTGCAAAATATCATCTATGCCCTTTAAAAACACGGATCAGTGGACGATGTGCATCGCAACACAACAGGATGCACATAAACACGTAATTGCAAAATTATGCATCGCATCATAAAAAAACAATGCATCGCATCACAAGATGATGTGCAAAATTTTGCAATGCGCAAATTTAATTTTTCGAAATCAATAAAATTATCCACCCAGAAAGAAGAAGATAGAAGATGGGTAAGCACAAATTATTCCAAGACTACCGACATGAAATGAAATCTACTCGTGAAGTGAACTTACGTGAAGAAATGAATAGTATTGGAACTGAAAAAAGACTCGTGAAGTGAAGGTGTTTTCTTGAGAAGTAAAGGGGCAGGGGCAGTTTTGAAATAAATAGTCAATTTATCACTTTGACGCAATTTTTTCAAATAATTTCTCATTTGGGGCCCTACTTGATTTTAAGGCATGTGGCCCATGACAGAACATCCTCCCAACCGTCTATTGGGCTTACAAACGGAGCATAAAGCCCCATAGAATTCTATAAGTACCGTACAAACCTAATCTCGCTACTGGCCTCCTCCCTCTCCCCCTCGGCCTCTTATCTCTCTCTAGGTTTTTCTCTCTTGATTGATCGACAAATTGTTACTTTTTTCCTACCCTTGTTATGTTTTTTTGTGTTTACGATCAGCAGATTGTGGGGGGGGCAAAGATGATCAGTGCTGAATATTCTGACACCTCTTGTATGAGAAATGCCCTAAACAAGCTTTTCATTGAGCAAATTAAGCAACACTCTGAGCCCCCTCTTTCTCTTTGATTTTCTGCTTTGTTTAATTTTTTTTCTTTTTATATTTAATAGATTCATTCTTTTTATGTTTAATAGATTTAATAATGTTTTTTTATGTGTATTTAGGTTTATTTTTGTAGGAATTGAAATATATAATTATGAGTGGAAATTCAGGCAGCCCCCTTTTGTTTTCATGGGAAAAATGGAAAGGGAGGCGTTAATCTGCTCGGAAAATAAACTTGCTCTTGCTCTTCAGATTTGCTGAGATTTTACAGTCTATGACGCTGGTCTAGTAAGCATTAGTACATTTTCTGTCTATTGAAATTAAAATAGAGTGTGTTAAATACATCTGGTTAAATAAGTATAACATTTCTTTGGTAAAAATATTATTTTAACCTTGCTAAAAATAAAAAATTAGTTATTCCTAAAGATTTGCCTCCTCTAACTGAATTTTATTTATTTTTTTAATAATTAAATGATTGTTAAAATAGTATTTTCACTTGATAGAGTAAAGAATGTATTTTTCTTCCTCGTTTTGAAAAGGTAAGTGTTTAGTCATTGTCAATTATATGTTGCTTTTTCTACAAATGTTAGTAGTACTGATTGTAAATCCTTAACTACAAATGTTGTATTTAAATAAGTATTCCAAAATTTATAATAAACTTTTTTATATATGTTATTCTCGATTATTAAATTTTGTTTCTTAACCTTTAACTTTTAATTATTTATTTCATTTTATTATATCGAACTCATAACCTATGCACTATAATGATTTCCTTAAATTTTTATCTATAAAAATATCAATATAATCTAAATTTTATAGATATGGTCCGTGCATTGCATGGCTGCATTTCTACTGTTTAATATAAAAAATATGAGTACGGACGTAATATAATTATTTGCAAACTGATTTTGTATTTTCAAAATAAAATTGCATTGAAAATAGTTAAAACATCCTAGTTTAAAGCAAACCAAACCATGTTCTTACTTAAACCACCACGAATTAATTTGTTTAAAATTTGAAATTGAATGAAAAACTTTGTTCTGTCTGGGTTTAGCTGTTAAAACCGCGTAGAAAACCACGTGCCAGTAATGACTCCTTAATACAACCCGGTTTTCAAGTTTAAAATAGTGTGCCAAGCATTAACAATATAGTGCCATTTTTAGAAACATGATTTTGGCGGAAACTCTCCTCTTTTGGCTACTTTTCTGCTTTTATATATATAAATATAGACTAGAATATTCTGTTTAAAAAGATGGTCATAATTTCTTTTGAAAAATCTACCATACAACATATTTATTCATTATTCAACGTACATTAATCATGTTTTAAGTTATAAAATTTTAATTATCAATGCAACATTAAAAATATTAACTATAATAATTTTTAGAATTTTATAAAGATAACAAAATATTTATAAACTTTTACTTGAGACTATTTTTTTTTTTTTAAAACGGAAGGAGTAATACATATTTCATTTCGAGCTTCAAGCAGTTTAACATGAGCACTCTCCTCTCTAATATGGGGAAGGGGAACGTTACAAATCTTCAAGCAATTTAACATGAGCACTCTCCTCTCTAATATGGGGAAGGGGAACCTTACAAATCGAAAAGATTTTACGGTAATGGTGCTAAGTTATATTGACAACAATAATTAAAAAAATCAGGGGTCCAAGGATGATTGCTTTTTCATTGTTAACATCAAATTTTGTTTTTGATTGAATCCACGTTAATTGCCTGGGCTTCCACGTTCTCTGCAATTGGCGATTTAGATAAGCATACTCTTGTACACGATCCAAGCTATGCCTTGCCCATTCCATTTTATTCTTCGTCAATCTCTAACGTTAACGTCACATATAGGCTGAGCACTTGTGGAGTAATATTCATTCTACTTGTTTGCAGTCAGGACCTCGCTTTGAGTTGCATTACAAATTTGTACACCAACACTTACTTTAGTATACAACGGCCAACGCCCTTGTTTAGTGTTCAAATTCAGACTACCTAGAAATGATAGGTTACACCTCAAAATTTGGATACTAGAAAAATGATAGGTTACGTCTCATTTGTTTAATAATTTTTTAAAGTTAATTTTTTGAATTTTAAAAAAAAAAAAATTTAATACAATGAACTCTTTGTCAGGAAGAGAAGAGTTTATAGTTGAAGCTATGACATGATAACATGTTCAAGTGCCTAAACGAGGATCCCATTAATTAAAAGAAAATTACCAACTGTAGAGGATGTAAGAATAGAATGTACGAAGAACAAAAGAGGGAATTTGGCTAAGCAACTCTTTTCTATATTTATCCAATGTATTAATAATGTGCAGCAGCATATAGAGGCATATACAATGATCATCACTCAATCCTATTTCTAAGGCTAAGAACACGTGATCCACCAATTAGGAAATCTAAACTATACTAAATAAAGAAAAACTATACCTCCACTCCCCTTCAACTTGAGGGAGTGTATTTATTCTTAGTACAAATTGTCAATCCATTTCAAATTTCAATATTTGTTATAAATTCGTGAAAAGCTCCGCTATCCGTAGTATGGTGGTATTTTAGAGCAAAAAGCTTTTCATTTCACTATAGTGAATGTACCAAATAAAATTGCTTTCTACTTTACTATAATGAACGCTCCAACTAAAATAAGTTTTTGCTCCAACGTAACAACACTTTACTTGAAGCTCTAAAAAAGCACTTTCCTTGGCGCACTTACAATGGGGAAATAATATGTAAAGTGCTTATCATTTCACCATAATGAATAATCAAAGTAAAAATTAAACAGACCAATTTACTTGGAGCATCCACAACGGTAAAACACGACAAAGTTAGGATATTTCTTTAAAAAGCAATGATATGTGCTCCAAATGTGCACATAAGATCGTTGTTGGACTCTTTTTGGTTGTTGACAAGATTTTTAAGTGGAATGACTTACAAATCATTTAAACAATCACCAACTGGAATTTTGGTGCATATTTAATACACATATTAGATACAAATAAAGTTACTCTTCTTAGCAATAATTGTAAAAAGAATTGTAATCCTAACATTTTTCATAAATCAATTGTCAATGTTATTAACTATTCTCCCTCCAATTATATATATATTGTCTATAAGACAAAACTATAGATATTTGGAAATAATTTTTTTCATCCATTCCCAAAAAAATTAACTAGTCTAAAACTTAGCATTTTAAAAAAATACTTTTATCTTTTTAAATTTTACTCTTAACTAATAAGACCCACAGCATGAAACAATTTGACAATTTGTACTATCTATCAAATTGCGTTATTAATCTTGACAATTTAAATTTTTCAACAACTTACGGAAAGAATATATTATTATTTAAAAATTTCAAAATAATAACTTAATAATATTAATAATTTCTTCAAAGGAAAAAGTAAAAAATTAAAAAACATATTAATAATCTCTTTGTTCATAAATTATTGTCCAACCCAACAATTAACTATAATGTTAATATTTGTATTTTTTTAATTTTTACCCTTGTAAAAATAAATAAAATGACAAAAGTATTTTAATAAACTATACATTTTTACTATTTAAAATTTAAAATAATAATATTTTTCCTCTAATTTTTTTAATAATTCAAATTACTAAGAGTAATAAGGATATTTGATTGATTGTAAATTATCAATGAATTCAAACAAGTTAAAAATAAATAAAATTTAAAAGTGCAAAATAACGAAAATATATATATATATTTTAAAAAACATTCAAACAAAGACAGTTTTTTAAAACAAAAAAGAAAAAATGAAAAAAGGACAATAAATTAAGAACAGCTAAAGTATTAATAACAACATCAATTACTTTTTTTAATCCGTGTACCACGTCAAATTAGACTCTCTCCTTTACTAAAACTGTTTTTATATTTTGAATACTATCTTAGTAGTAGTTGAGAGCATAATAAAAAATTAATTAATTAATGTTCATTAGAAATGTAATTAAATAAACTTTTAAAACATCCAAAAAATAAAAACAGTACATATAATAGGTGTAGCAAGGCACGTGAACCATGAAGTTAATTCGAAACATTGTCATTTACTTTTAAAAGGAGGAAGAAAAATACATTCTTTACTCAATCAAGTGAAAATATTATTGTTCATCATTTAATTATTAAAAAAAAATTATCCACCTCGAGAAGGCGGATCTTTAGGAAGAAATCCACCACGGGTGGCAGATCTCATGCAAAAAAATTTATTTTTTAACAAGGTTAAAATAATATTTTTGTCAAAGAAATGTTGTGTTTAACATAAATGGGGTGATATATTTAGCGCAACTCTATTTTAATTTCAATATTTATTTGTGAAAATAGTTAAGACAGAGAAAATGTACTAATGCTTACTAGACCAGCGTCAAAGACTGTAAAATCTCAGCAAATCTGAAGAGCAAAAGCAGGTTTATTTTCCGAGCAGATTAACACCTCCCTTTCCATTTTTCCAATGGAAACAAAAGGGGGCTGCCTGAATTTCCACTCATAATTATATATTTCAGTTCCTACAAAAATAAACCTAAATACACATAAAAATTATTATTAAATCTATTAAATATAAAAAGATGGAAAAAAAATACATTAGAACTAAATCAAACAAAGCAGAAAACCAATGAGAAAGAGGGGGCTCAGAGAGTTGCTTAATTTGCTCAATGAAAAGCTTGTTTAGGGCATTTCTCGTACAAGAGGTGTCAGAATATTCAGCACTGATCATCTTTGCCCCCCCACAATCTGCTGATCCTAAACACAAAAAACCATAACAAGGGTAGAAAAAAAGCAACAATTTGTCGATCAATCAAGAGAGAAAAACCCAGAGAGATAAGAGGGCGAGGGGAGGAGGCGGCCAGTAGCGAGATTAGGGTTTCTACTCTCTACAAAATTGACATATTATGCGATGCTAGTTTTGTACGGTACTTATAGAATTCTATTGGGCTTTATGCTCAGTTTGTAAGCTCAATAGACGTTTGGGAGGGTGTTCTGTCGTGGGCCACATAGCTTAAAATCAAGTAGGGCTCCAAATGAGAAATTATTTGAAATAATTGCGGTGCTCACTTTGTAGAATATTCAACTTCTTAAAAATATGAGTAATATTTATTTTCAACTACTTAAATTTACTAAATAATAAATTGACTATTTATTTCAAAACTGTCCTTGTTCCTTCACTTTCCAAAAAACACTTTCACTTCACGAGACTTTTTTCAGTTCCAATACTATTCATTTCTTCAGATGAGTTCACTTCGCTCGCCCAACTGTTTTTCTAATGCTCTTTGATCCAACTGTTTTTCTAATGCTCTTTGATGAGCTTCACATTCTCCTTTCCGTCACTTCTTCTTCGATTCAAGAAAAGTTCTGATAGAAGAGTTGATTATAATTTTTTGTAATTATACAGTTAACGGATAGATTTAAATTAGGATTACAGACGTATTATGTTCCTTATCTGTTAGTTTTTTTTGTTAACCCATTTTTACAAAATAATTTATTAATAATGTTGAATAACAACATAGCTACTAAATATAATCAAAAATGTTAAAAGAATAAAAAAGACGATCAATCACTAGATCTAACTGTTCCATAAATATGAAAATTTAATGAAATTAAAATTTGTCCTTTTAACTAAAAGTAATAAAAGTAAGAAGAATCAGCTCAAATTAAAGAATACAAATTATTCACTACAAATTAATTATAAAATTTGATATCTTCCTTTTAAAATTAACAATACTATAGAAATTCTCTTTGAAGTAAAATGCTACTCCTTCCGCCACCTAAATATTCTGTAGTTTCTTTTTACTTACCTATTGATAATCAACCTAAATTAGCATTAAAATAATAGTTATCATATATTTATTATATTTTAAATAATAATATTTTACTTATTGATACAATATAAGAATATTATTTGCAATTTTGAGGAAATTGTTAGAATAAGTTGACTTTATTAAAATTTTGATAAAAGTTGATCAAGTAGACCAAACAAGACAAAGTGTATATATATATATAAATTGGTATGTCTTGATTTTAAGACCATGAAGTTGAAGGAAAATAAATAAATAGTAAAATGGACATCAAAAATAAAATGAGAATCACAGATTGTACCTGAGGAGGATGAGGGAGGGTCGGTGATGTGGAACATGGTATATCGGAAAAAAGAGATGGGTTAGCTTATCTGTAACTCAGTCTCACCAACGGTACTTTTGTGGATTATTTTTTGAATAATCAATCGTTGATTTAATAAGCTTTCCGGTCCTTGATTACAGAGAATAGAAGGGAGAATGGGTTTGTGGAGAAAAATGAGCTAGCTGTGTTTTTTTCAGTTTACGTTTCGTCGGGTGAGAAGAGAGGCGCTAAATACTGGTTTGGGGGAAAGCTGTGATAAGCCATCTTTCGGATTAAAATCACAAGATCTGAAAAAAAAAACAATTGACCATGTGAAAAATTAAAAAAATGCTATAGAAGATTTTTTTTCTCATCCAATTTAAACATTAAAATGTCCAGATCTGTGAAAAAAAACTCACACTACAAAAAAAAGTAGTTTTAGGGACTCCACTTTTTAAGATGCTCGTATCTCCCGACCCTATTAAATAGTCAATTAGGTCGCCTAATGCTATGGTAACAAATACTTTTCATTTGAGACGGGTATTGAGGGTAGTAAAAAAAATATAAAAAGTTAGATGGTCAATTGGGAGGGAAAAGTGAAAATTCTCAAAATTTAACCTATGGCCAAAAGTTTTTTTTTTTTTTTTTGCTTCTCTTCCCTCTCGTTCTCACCAACTCTCCCTCCCAAAATCTTTCCCTCTAATTTCCCAAACACTTTCTCCCGCGACCGAAAGGCTTCTTTCACCCGCATCTTCTCTTCCCCTGCTCTCTTCCCCTCTCCCATCAAATTTTCTAGGGCTTTATATGAGAAATCCAATCTGATTAGGGCTTCAAACTTCTCTTTCTAGCTTCAATTACAAGCAGTGGCAGTGATACAATCTGATTAAGTCTCGCAAGCATCTCACGGGCATGGCGGGATCCGCCTGTGCACCACCGCGCACCGCACCCCACCACCCACCCACGCGCGCAGCCCACGCTAGCCGCGCCTCCTTCTCTTCCACTCCTTCTTCTGGTATGTCTTCGCCCCTTCTTCTCTCTCTGTCCATTTAATTCTGCTTGTTTATCTGTAGTTTTTTTTACTGCTGTTAGTTGTCAATACTTGACATTAAGCTTTTATGGCCTTTACCCCCAAATTTCGTATGCTTCAACCTTCAGTTCTCTAGTTAATGTAATTTGAAAAATAGCCCTATATAATTTGAATTCACAAAAAAGAAGCCTTATTTTTTCATTTTTGAAGTAATATTCTGCGTATAACTTTGAATCTAGTATTTAATTTATGTAGTTGTTGTGAATAGGGCTTTGTTCAGTGATCATGGTTATGGATAAGGGATTTGGGCTAATGAGTGGTTGTTTGAGAGGGGGGGTCAGGATATGGGTGTGCTGAAAGAAAGAATAGTCAAGGTGAATCTCGTATTTTTCATTGGATGGAGTGGAGTGGCTTTCAGTTTTAGTTTGGACTTTTTGAAGAGTGGAGTAATGCTTTCAGTTTCTGTTATGAAAAAGAAATACAGGATTTGAGAGGGGAAAATTTTGGGGGGTGGGGGAGATGACTTTAGCTTAACGTCACCAAAGTTGAAGAGGACAGAAAAGTTCTCACACTAGTTAAGGGGCCAACCTGTAAAACTAGGAGGGCGAAGAAAACAAGTAATTAAAACATGTACGAGCAGATTCAAAATAAAATACTCAAAAGTCTTCTTCCCTGTAATTGTTGTGAATTTAGTATTTAATTTATGTAGCTAGTCGCGATTTCCGCTCATTCTAATAGCACTTAACCAATAACTATATATTATTATGAAGCGCTGATTGAAGTTTAGGAATGCTGTTTAGAACTTTGGCTATTTTTCCACTTAAAGATAAAACAAATTCAAGGAGATGAATTACCCTTTCTTTTCAAGTTAATGGACTAGAATGCTGATTGAACTTCTTTCTCGTGTCTAAATTTGTTGTAAGATATTGTGGGGGGTATTAAGCCACTCTTATATGCAGGTTGCTCTTTAGGGTCTAATATGAATACACTTTCTCTCGGTTTTCTGCAAATATCTGTGGTTTGCCTTTTTCTTCCCATGTCAAATTTTAACTCCTGTATTTGTTTCCTTCGTACAGTCATACTATTATTATTATGTAAGAAATGTGCTAACACTTCAGAAATATAAAACGGGAGTTGTAGAGTTTCCTTTATTTGGTAAGAAAAAATCATGCTATCGCTTGATCAAATGAATGTTGTTGAGCTTTTGTTTTATACTGAGATGAGTGTCATGTTAAGTTTCAATCAGATCTTGGGAAAGTGGTGGTAAGGGGCATCAAACCACAAAATCTACCTTCACCCAAAATGCTACCTCGTCAGGCCACCAGACTCTAACTTTTGCATTACTTGTCAGCATTTCGGGTGCAAGTAGAAAGAGAAGATCAAGCAGTATGATGAAAATAGCAAAAACAAACAAGTATAGTGGTAAAAGTGAAAGATGACACATAGTACATTGGTTGTAAATAACATTATACCCAACTTTTTGTCACAGACTACATCAACTCCATAACCATCTTACTCGTTGGCTCCAAGTTGCAATATATCACATTCATTCTCATAGTTAGCTTAAAGTTTATCTGAATTAAAACACCATTAAAAATGATTTTTTGTCCGATATGGCCTTAGTCGCGGCGTTTGGGGGGCGCGCCTAGCCCGATTTTTCGAACACTGCACATTCCCCTTTTTCCCAAATAAGATGCCCCCATGCTCTCCATTAAATCCCCCATTGTTTGCTAAGCTCCCCATTAGATCCCTCCAGAACACCATTGTTCAAAGGTGGAATGTATAGTCTTGTGTCTAGACAGAATAGACTCCTAACCCATTAACCTACTTTTCGGGATGCTATTCAATCAGCGAGTAATGCTATGGGTATTTAAAGAGTATTAATTTTTTTATACCAAATGATGTGTCAGCTGATGCAGTACAAAAATAAAATTAAAAATCATAATTAATGCATCATATCAACTGACAAATTATTTGGTGCAAAAAATTTAGTATTCTTTAGATATCCATAGCATTACTCTTCAATCAGCTCCTCGTTTAGTTTCAACCAGACAACGTAATCCTACTTTAGCTTTTTAGGTCCATATTCGTCTGGGCTTAGGACCGTCCATTAAGACTAGGATTTTTAACCGAGCAGTACATTAAACACCTAGACCTCGAGCTTTACCCTATCCTTAAGGGTCATGGTCTGATCTACTTGTGAAATGGACCAGAGTCGAGTTCTTTTTCGGGCTGGCTACATCAAGCTTGAAGCTTGGGCCGAACTTTACTTGCCTATGGTGATACGACTTATAGTTTATAATTATAACCAATTTCAAACTTATTAATATATTTTGATTTTTTAAACTTTTTAAATATAAACTATTTTAGTAAAGCAGAAAAAATAATGAACTTTTTTAACGAAAAGAGCATCGAAGAAAGGAACGGGCATCTTTCTCAAGTGTGCGACTCGTGTATAGCTAAATAAATTTAACAAGAAAGTACTACTGCTTGGAAAAAAAAAAAAAGAGTAAAATATAAAATAAAATGAAGCTCGAACAATGAGAGAGATTTTCATTTCCTTTATTCGCTCTGGCATCGGAAACATGAAAATTTTTTCGATTTCCCACCTCCCTCTGCCCTCTCTTGAAAGAATCTCTAATCACAGTTACTTTGGAGTAGAACCAGCTTAATTAAGAAGAAAATATAAATATTATCTCTACAGGATAAGAGTTTTTAAATACTCCTTCTAATGTATCCCACATTTCAAATATATATTATATATATTTGGCTTTGCTGTAATCAAAGATTCTACTCTTACCATTTTCATTTTTTAAAATATTTGCATCCACAGTCGCGCACACACTCCACCACCACACACATACACACAGTCGAAGAGAGAGAGAGAGAGAGAGTGAGAGAATGGTGGGAGTACATATTAAACAAGAGCTACTGAGATCAAATGTGCATCTTAGATCAGATCCCAAGCATTTTTCTGTTACTTCACAGTTGGAGAGAAGTACTCTTCCGAGAGCTCTCAAATTCAACTGTGAATTCATTCTACTGCTGCTCCTCCTCCTCCTCCTCGATTGAATTTTACCAGTATTTACGGTTCGAATCCGGTATGATCTTGTCGACTTCTAATCCATAATCGAATACGGCGGTGGCGGTCGTTGTAGTTTGAAGAATTCAAATTCCAGTTGGCTAGTATTTATGATTCCTGATTTTTGAGGTAATTAATCAGCTACTTCTTTCGTTGCTATTGATCTCAATCTCATAGCCATAATTGTCTTTCCTTTTCTGCGAAATTGAATTCATTATGTGTTGATGATTTGCTTCTGTGATTAATTAACGCCGTGGAGTCATCCAGTTAGTAGAAGGAGAATGACACATGTTGCATTTTGCTTCTGTTGTGTGTGTGTGTTGAGAGTCATTTGCTTCTGATTAAGCACGTTAAAGTTGAAAATTGGAGCAAAATATTTAAGAATAGGGGAAATGCTAGGCACTTGATAACTTATTTGTTTTTAAAATGTGGACAAAAAATGTACTCGCTCTATCTCAAGCCTTCATTTTTGTTCAAAATCATAAATAAAAATAAATATTTTTGTTCAAAATCATTAAATATATGTTAAAACGGATTGAGTAGATCAATCAATTGACGATAATACCTTTTGTAGCAGCGTATTAAGTTACTATGTGGACCTATACTAGAATGATTTGGCAATATAAACTTTTGTTTTGGAAATCCAGATGTTTCACTACTTATATACTCTTCCGGTTCCTAAATAATTATCCTATTTGACTTTTTTGAGTCAAACAAACTTTTTTTTAAATACAAACTTGACATATATTTTGTTATTTTTTTGAAATTATAAAATACGTAATTTGTACTGCAAAAAAAATATTACGAATTACGAGTTCTATAATTTAAAAAAATATAAATCAAATTTATATTTAAAAAATAGTCTGTGTGACTCAAAAAGATAAACAGTGCAATAATTAAAAAACACAAGAAGAACTACAATACAGTGGTAACATATAAAGTGCAAATTACAAAAGTCAACTTAATAAGTTATGTACTGCTCCCTCCGTCCCTAAATTATTGTCTTTTTTTTCTTTTTTATTTGTCCTAAAATAATTATCTTGTTTGAAATTTTTTCTTTTTAGGACATCATTTTTATTATTTTATTTTTATTTTTTTCTTGTTTTAATTATGGGCCATATATACATGAACATTAAAAAAAATTACACATTATACTAATATTAATAATTAAATTAATTATTTTTTATTAATTTGTGTGTCAAATTAAATAAAATAATAATTAAGGAATAGAGGAGTAATTCTTTATAGTGAAAACTAGTTAAGTAGAAGTTTGAGTCTTGCTAAAAGTGGTACAAAGGTTATCGTTAGTTCACTACAACTAAATAACTAAATATGAGAAGGAAAGAAAAAAACTAGAGAGAGAAAGTGACTGGTTTTTGTCCTATATATATCTAGGCCCTTTAATTAAACCCAAAACTAAAAAGATGAAATAATTGCGATTTAAATAAAGTCCAAACATGACGGCATCTTGCTTTTTAGACATACACATACTAACCTACATGGCCAGATCTTTTTTTCTTTAGACATATACATACTAACCTACTGCCCTGCCTTTGTCTCTGGCCCTTTGCCTAGGCCTAAAGCCAGTCAACTTAGAAGTGAAGCATGTAACAAGTGTGCAAATTATAAATCTTAATGTATTATACAGTATTTTTTTATTTTTACTTTTTTTTAAGGGCTACAACGGTAGGGGTCGAATTCATTCCTTCTAAATTGTAAGGAACTCGCTTTATGAGATTAAGTGATTGCTCTACTGATTAGAGTCTCACTTTTTTTGTTGTTGGCTCAAGGTCAAATCTTATTGAGATTTTTTTGAGGGTTTTAGGGTAAATTTAGAATATCAAAAAAAAAAAAACTCACTTAATACCATTTGGCCACCGATCAATTGATGATTATCATTATTTTTATGATATTAGTACAAAAATTACAGATTTATCATTACCGCAGTGACGACCGGTCTTTGTCCTATATATATCTCGATCCCATGCCTCTTTTTTTTTTTTAAATTCTTCACGAAAGTCTCACAAGCAGTCATGATTAAGATGATTTACGTGTTCAAATATGTTAACATTTTCTTTGGCACCAAATATTTTAGATGCTTTTAATTATTTTAGAATCGCTGTCTGCATTTTATTTTTCAATTGTTAATCTATAGTACAATTTGTAAAATATTTGGTTCAAGCAAAATAGAATATGAATTGAGTGATGCACTTTAAATTTAGAGTGCTAATTAATATAGCGCTTTTCATTTTATCATTTACTGCTATTTAGTCTAAGAGTTGAAAGATTTACTCACAGTTAGTTAAAGGAATGTTTTATCTTAACTATAAGTTTGTGGTTCGAAACTTTTGAGAATGACGTTGCTTTAAAGTTTTTTAGGAAGAGTTTTAGCACCCTTGTGGTCCGATTTAGCTCAGGGATTTAGTTTTGAACTTTTAATTTGGAGACACTTTTAAAAACAAAAAATTAATTTAAAAACTCGAATCTCGAAGAATGGTAATTAAAATTTGTAATGTAATCTTTTATTCAAGGCTGATCTCGTCACGATAGTTAACTTGATTCTGACGGTTTGTTAAATATTACTCCTACTTCATCCTTTTTTTTTTTTTTTAAAGGTTGGTGGGGATATACCCCAACCTTTATTATTATTATTATTTAACGCTTGAAAGGCTACAATGACTCTATGATGCCTTTTTGGTGTAGAACAAATTGATCAAACACCCGACCTCTTCGCGTACTAGGGTGGCTATGGTGTAGGGCCAACACTCAACCTCTCATAAGAGAAGTGAACGACTAAATGGGCCTTTGGTAGGCTTGAACAACAACGGTGCCGGCGAGGCTTGAACACCCGACAATTTTAGTACGGGTGTCGCGTAGGGTGGCTATGGTGTAGGGGAACACTCAACCTTTACGTTAAGAGAAGTGGCGACTAAATGGGCTTTGGTAAGGCTTGAACAACAACGGCTCTGGCGAGGCTTGAACACCCGACAATTTTAGTACCAGGGTGTCGTTTTTGGTGAAATTTGAACACTTAACCTCTCCGTTAAGAGAAATAAGCGGTACCAGTTGAACTAGAGCCCAGTAGTACTCCTACTTCATCCTGTTCTTACGTATTCACAGCTTAAATTATTCTTATAAGCATTCTTCATTAAAAGTGTGGTCAGTCAATGTAGGATCCTACTAGCTGGAACCACAAACTAGATCAAAGCAATACGTGAGAGGGTGAAAGCTTTCCACGTTTCAATCTATGCATTAGAGCATCTTGAATGTGAAAAAATAAGGATGTTGCTTAGGATTTACATTTTTTTTGAAAATTTTTTTTTTTAATGTAAATGTGAATAAGTCTTGTGAATATGATATGAAAATAAAATTTTTTCATATTGTGGATGAGAATATGAATTAGGGTGTGGAGACATCCTAATTATTATTTTTTGAATTAAAAAATAACTATATCTCATCTCTCTCTTCACTTTAGTTGTGGGATCCATGCTATATGGGATCAAATTCACATTTGCATTGGAGAAGCCTTTCAAATTAAATGTGAAAGAAAAGATAAAAAATGTCACATATGATTAAGGGTGTTAATTAATTAACAATAAAATTATATTAGCTATGTAAATAAAAATTTACACCAAATAATATGGGTAAAATAGTATTTTAGCCAAGGAGGTGCTGTATTTAATGCATTTGCTGTGTTGTATTTAGCGCCACCTATTTAAAAAGGTTGAGAGTTACTCTTATTGTATAACCTGTTATCCTTGGCAAACCCAAAAAAAAAAAAAAAATACATGAGACCAAACACCTTTAAGATCTAGCAATATTATTTTTCGAAGTTATTAAGCGTATTGTTACCAAAGACTTAGATAAATTTGACCATTGCTTATAAGTTGGTTTATAAAATTGACCATTCTAAATGTCCCAATTTGGGATACTATTTAGAATTACCCTTTTCATAATCTACTAGTACTCCCTCCGTTCCGGATAAATTTTTTTAGTGAATAAAATATAGGAATTAAGAAGCATAATTAATGATGTGCTGTAAAATGTGTTCTGACAATAATACCCATGAACATTAATTGAATTCAACTATTTTAAATAATTGGGTTTCTTTAGGATGTGTTATATTAAATGAAACTTTAAGGATATATTAGAAAGAATGGTAGAGAATAGGTAGATCAAAAGTTTTTAGGAATATTAGTTGAGACATCCCAAAATAGAAAAGAGGAACATTTATCCGGGACGGAGGAATACTAAATTAGAGTAATCTGGCTCCAAAAAGATTATTGAGTGTCTTATTACCAAATTCGAGGTACACAAATGCGTGTATTTGACTAATCTTACCACAGCATAATATGTGTAAACAATAAATATACATGAAAACTAGAAGGAAGCTGCTAAATGACTTGAATTGGGATGCTCAAAAAGTGTAAAAAATAAATTTTATCATTAATGGTAAGGGCATTAAAGTAAGTTCATAATTTGTTTGACCAAGTTACCCCTAAATATAAATTCAAATCTTTATCATACAACCATCTCATTAATGACTAATTTAATGACAAAATAATAATTTAGTTAAGTGCTCCCTCTACTTCAAAATGTGTCATTTTAACTCTAAGAATTTGTTCTAAAATGATTGTCATTTTAGGTTTCTAATGCATATTTTACCTAATTTACCATTTTCTTCTCCGAATTTCAACAATTAATCATCTCTTCATTAAATATTGGGTTAATTACACTATTAGTCCCTTGACTATTAACTTTTCTACAATTAGTCCCTTAAGAATATTTTTTTTCAAACTTCAGTCCCAAGAGTTTCAAAAAGTCACGCGGCTAGTCCTTTTGATGGATGCCGTTAGTAAAATTCCGTTAAGTGACCCATGTGTCTTCTACGTGCCTTTGAGTAAGGGCAAAAATATAATTTTACTTATTATCTTCTTCACTAATTCTTCAAACCCTAATTTTCACCAATTCTTCAAACTTTAATTTTTACCAATTCTTCAAACCCTAATTCACCAATCAAAAATTCCAATTCTTAATTAGTTAATTTATCGGATACAAAGAATCAAGCTCTGAAACAACCAAAATGGCATCTTGATCGATTATCAGAATTAGAAATCTAAAACCTATGAACAGAAGTGTATGCGAACACAAACAAGAAATTGGGGAACAAAAACATACTAAATCCTCCACCAAGAATCTCATGAACAATTCTTTGCCTATTAAACAATCGATCTGAGTCTTCATTACAGCTTGGGTTTGGAGTTTTAATGGTGGGTTAATTGGAGAAAAAAAGACCAAAGGGTCTAATTTCTTAAACTCAAACCATCACTCTACCTGTTCTTAACTCGAAATTGAAGCAAGCAAAGGAGAGAAGTTGAGCACTAGATGCTGTTTGGGGATGGCGGCGGCGCATGGGATTATGTTTGTTGGTGCTGATGCGAGGTTGCCGGCCTGAAAGAATGAAGTTGAAGATGAGTGCACGGCGGGATTGAGAGGGCGGCGAGAGCTTACTGCTGTTGGTGTTTTACTGTGCGACAGAAGGCTGATGGAGGTTTTGATTTGACGACGGCGAGGGAAGGGGTTGTCCTTCGTATCGGTGGAAGACGACGACGCTAGAGAAGATGAACGAAATTAGAAGATTTATGACTATTCGAGAAGGGGATGGAGAAGGAATTTTTGGTGGAGAAGGAGGGTGGGGATTAATTTTTGAGGTAGAGGTAGGGTGGAGGAGGATGGCAGTGGGGTTTGGTCGGAGACGGAGAAAGACTGTGAAATGAATGTGTGTGTGTGTGTGTGTGAGAGAGTGTGTGTGTGGGGGGTGGGGGAAGAAGATCTATAAAGAAAATAAGATGAAATTCCTTTTTAGCCCTTAACCAAATGCACGTGAGAGACACATGGGGCACTTAACGGAATTTTCTTAACGGCGTCCATCAAAAGGACTAAGCGTGTCTAATTTTGATACTCTTGGTACTGAAATTCGAAAAAAATTTTGTTAAGGGACTACTAGTGAAAAAGTTAATAGTCAAGGGACTAATGGTGTAATTAACCCTTAAATATTTTATTTTCTTCCAATGATTATCTCCTAATTTATTTTTTTAACTACTCATAGAATAAAAATTAAAGATATTTAATAAGAGTATATTTGTCAACCTATAAAATTTCTTAATACATTTGCACAACTTTAAAACAATAATTTTTTTTGAAACAGATGGAGTAATTACTAAAAGAGAACATTAATTACTCAAACACTTTTTAGATGTCCCGATTCGGATCATTTAGATTTATCCAAACCGGAATAATAGGAATAGTAATGATATAACCACAAATTAGATACAAAATTCTAGTTCACAATTATTAGTCATTTTTAAAAATTGTAAGTCCCATAATTTAAACAAAATTTACGAACTGTACAACTAATCACTGTCAATAACAGAAACACAAAACGGCTACATAAGCATTAATGAGTTCGGTTCAGTTTGGTTGAATCCAATTAGTTCATCCATGGAATAAAAGGTGATGTTATACGTTTGACAACTCAAACAAGAAGATACATAGAGTCAAATCTGTTACAATTTGCAATGACATTGTGTTAAGGTTAAGCAGAGGAGGAGTTTCCATAGCTTAAATTGGAATGAAGACGTCAGACACCAAGGTATGAGTTTATTAAACGAAATTAACATTGGAGGAAATTGTCACCAGTTTTGGCTTTTGCGTGTGTGATGTCAATGTCTTATAACTCTAAAGTTGACTCTCATGCCCCTCACCAAACAGTGACTTCTTCTCTTAACTATGTCAGCCTATGAAGGGTATGGTGTGTCATTTCACGTTTTATGGTATTATCTGCTATCAAAGTTGGTAGGATTTGAGTAAGTTACCGGAAATGGTTAACACGCGCCATAAACGTGCTTGGCACTTGTCAATTTTGAGAGTCTAAATAAAGCACTAAAAGTCTCTGCACTTTTTCAGTTTCATGTTAGGCTAGGATCGTGTAGGGGAAATTATTTGGAGCTGTTGAATCATGTCATTTAAGTGATACTTGTCCCTTTAAGTACTCATCCAGTAAAATACTGACTTCATCCTTAATCTCAATCGAGTAATGTTAGATGTACCTGAATAGTACTAAATTTTTTATATTAAATAATATATTAATTAAGGTGACAGTTAATGTGATATATTAATTATAATTTTTTATTTTATTTTTATATCACATTAGCTGTTATATCAGCTGACACATCATTTAGTGCAAAAAATTAGTACTCTTTAGATACTTATAGCATTACTCATCTCAATTATTTGGAGTGGCTGATCAATAAAATAGCTTTATTTCTAATACTAATTATATAACTTTAATACTCCTTCCGTTCCACTCAAAAAATTTATATTTAAAAATTTTAATTATTAAGAAATATATTAGTGTCATTGAAGTTAATTATAGTTACAAAAATACTTAAACGCAACCAAGACGATTACAACCCAAGTGGAGAGTAAAGATGAAAGATTATGAAAATTGTAAGCATAATTTTTTAAAAGTGAATTCTTTAAGTAAAACGTCCCAAAATAATATAGTGAACTTTGCCTGGAACTGCAGGAGTACAATTTAAATGAGGTACCAATAAATAGTCTTAAAAATTTTAATTTCTCAAATTAAATTATTCCCTCCGTCCCTAAATTATTGTCTTCTTTTCCTTTTTTGTCTGTCCCAAAATAATTGTCATGTTTATAAACTTTTATTTTTAGAACATCACTTTTACCATTTTTTCCTTACTTGGACCACATACACATGAACATTAAATATATATATATATATATATATTATGCTAATATTAATAATCAAGTCAATTATTTTTTTTAATTTATGTGTCAGGTCAAAAAAGATAATAATTAAGGGACGGACCGACGGAGTGAGTATTTTTTTTTTTTTTTTGAACACCTAAAGGGAATATAAATTTATGTTTCACTTATTGTTAGGCAGGTGAAATTATCATCCAGAAAAAATAAAATAGGTCCCAGAATTAGACAATAATGAAACATCTCACATCAACGGATCGAGATCCTCTCCTTTTGTAAGTTTTGGATGATTGACAAGTGTTTGTATTGTCGATGTCCCAAACATCTAAAGGTGTAATGAGAAATCTAGTATTTTCACCCGTTTAGAAAAGTCAGTCTCATTAGACTTTTTAAACAGATAAAGAAATATAATTAATTAGTGTTTATTTTCTTATACTAACTCTATTAATTACAGCAGAATATGATTGTTACTCCATTAATAGGTAATAAAGTTATTAAATTACTATCTCCTTCCCAAAATAATTTTTATTTTAACAATTTGCTTACGAACTGAGGAAGCTTATATAAAAACTGATTTATACTTATTTAAGTTTATTTATTGTAGATGAGTAGAATGAATATATTTTTTCCTTCCTCTCAACAATCGCCTTTAATAAGGGTAGTTTTTGTAGAATATAAACTAATGTTTCTTGAAATCCTGAAATAATAATTATTTTGGGACACTTTTTTTTTTTTTTGCTAAGACGACATTTATTTTGAGACGAATGTAGTATATATTTTGTTGAAGGTATGTTATTAAAATAATTTAATTGGTACTCTCTCGTTCCTAAAAAATAATCTATTTTTTTTCTTAAGCCGTTATAAATAATTATTCACTTATTAATCTTTCATTTTTTAGAAATTATCTTTACTATTTTATCATTGATATGTCTTTTATTTTGATTGATGAGTCTTACTCTCACATGTGTATCATTTAAAACTATACATTTTAATACTCCCTCCGTCTTTAAATTATTGTCTTTTTTTCTTTTTTGTCGGTTCTAAAATAATTGTCTTGTTTGAAAAATTTTTTTAGGACATCACTTTTACCATTTACCCTTACTTTTTTTCCTATTTTAATTATAGACCACATACATATATACATTAAAGTAAATTATACATTATACTAATATTAATAACTAAGTCAATTATTTTTTTTAATTCGTATATAAGGTCAAATAAGACAATAATTAAGAAACGGAGGGAGTATTTATAGTAAAATAATTTTTTTTTATTTTTAATTTGTATACTGATGAAATAAATCATTACTCTGCATTTTAGAAACGGAGGGACAAATAGAGAGAAGCCAATTGCTAGAGCTGGCAATGGATGGTGGCAAAGGTAAGCCCACCGGGCCAACACTTAATATCGGGCGGGGGCCGGCCCCAATTTTACTAGGGTCAAGAAAAGTAAAGTCCATTTCAACCCATCAAAGCCCATCGGGCCAAAAGCCCTTGTTGGAAAAATAAATAAATTAAAAGGAACAATGGTGATGCCAATTGCCAAATTAAATTCTAAGTTACTTACTAAACAAAAGCAATACTATGATTTATTGTTTGTCCTAACTGCTAACTACTAAAGGTAAAATAATGCAATCACCGTATCAAACATTAATTAAAATGAAAATAAATGTGATACTAGAATGGTCCGGGGCTTTTAATTATTTAAGAAGTTAGCATTTTTGGTCAGTTAAAGCAATAATTAAACAATAAAGCAATAATCAAATTGGAACATGTTGCTTCAATGCCTAAGATTGCATTACAGCATGTATAAATCATAGTATCAAACAATAAAGCTAACTGGACCATTCTAGTTAGCTTTAAAATAAAATGGGCTTTAATTATTGCTTTAATTATTTAAGAAGTTAGAATTATTTTTTGAGTGAAAATAAATAAATAACAATAAAATAGTGCGGGCCGGGCCTAGCCCAAAAGCCCCGGGCTTTTTTGATGCAAGCCCAATTGAACCGTCGGGCCTACTGGACCGGGCCAAAAAGACCCGCATTTTTTTGGGCCTCCAAAAATTAAACTTTGGCCCATGCAAACATTGGGCTGACTGGGCCGGCCCATTGGGCTGGGCTAATTTTGCCGGCTCTACCAATTGCATTGAACTAGGATACGGTGTCAAGGTCAAGAATAACTTATCGGAGGTCGTGTAGGCTTAACGGAGGGAGCGTGAATAGCACGCTATGTTGGGACGCGTGGGAGTTGTGCCTTGTTCTCTTTGGGTATATACTTTAACGCCCACAAATTAAATACATGGACCTCTCTACCCCTTTGGAAATCCAAGAATCAATGCATGGGGGAAAAAGTACTCCCATTTTTTGCTTTGTACCTGTTTGCAATAAAGACTCTCAAGCTTAAGGCTTTTTGTTTCATATACCAATTTGTACGGATAGAGAGAAGGGGGAGAAATGATCTGTTTAGCAGCAAAGAATTAAACATTTCCGAAGTGTAATGTTGGGAATTTTTGCAGTTTTCTTCACTGATCATCAGAAGTACGGAGAAATTATTATTATTTGATGGAGGGAAATGTTAAACCATCTGATCAAATTCAACGTAGAGGCGGAACGTCGGGGAAAGATCAAAGGTACCCGGTTGAAGACGAAAGCGGAGATTCAATAAAGTGCTCTGGGAAGTCGTGTCAGTCGTGCACGGCGGGGTTGATTGCCGACTGCGTGGCGGTGTGTTGCTGCCCTTGCGCGGTGGTCGATATCTTAGCGCTGGCGTTTCTAAAGGTGCCGTGGATGATGGGGAGGAAGTGCTTGGGGAAGCGAAAAAAGAAGAAGAAAAAGAAGAGGGAATGTTGTAAAGAGATTGATCATCAATGGGGGGAGATGGACAGAGATGGAATTTCGAGGAAAGAGAGAGGAGAAGAAGGGACATCGGAAATTTTAATGTCGTTAGGGTTTGAAGATGAATTAGGAGGAAAGGACAACAACAATTACAGTGCCAGGTTTGAGGCAGAGAAGGTTTGGTTGGAGTTGTACCAGGTTGGTCATATGGGTTTTGGTAGGGTTTCTTTCACTGGGAATGGGATTCAGTCCATAGGCAAGGGTAATTCGGGAAATTAATTGTTGTTAAGAATACTTTTTTTGATATTATATTTTTTTTTACACTCTGAAGCTTGAGGGGGTGAAAAAATTTGTGTCAGATTTTACCCTTTGGCTTTTGAGTGATTAATGGTAAATTTGGAAAAGAAAATGAAGAATATATGTCATTCCTTCTGCATCTACTTAACATCCAGTTTCATTCTCTTTGATTTTCATTTGATTTTTATATTTTTAATGCTCTTAAGGAAATTTCTAACAAATACTCCAGGGCACTTTTTAAAACCTAAAAGCATTCGCATTCTGTGAAAAAAGATCCTTCTTAACGGTCTAGTAAGAGCTCGTTCGCCGCGGCTGAAATTAAAGAGTTCTCGGACATTTTTACTGGCCACTTTGTTGAGACGAAGGATATTTTGAAATTAAGGCTTCGTTTGTTTCATGGAAAATAATTTTCGGAAAATATTTTTTTTATTTTTTGGTGTTTGATAATATTTAGAAAATGTAGTCAATGTAAGATCTTTTACAAGTTAATGGAAAATAAAGCCTTCTTTTTAGAAAAATGACTTACGGATTCAATTTTCATAATTCATTTTTCAAAACTTGTTCATTCCAATTTTTTTCTAATATCACCTTTGTACATTTGGATGTGCTATATTCATTTCTAACTTTTCGTTCAAGAACAATAATTAATTTTAATATTTTACTGTAATAATTTGAAGTGATTCTATGAACAAAGTTTTATTTATATACTTTTTGTTGTATTGTCAAAATTTATGAAAACTTTTATAACATTAAAAAATGTATTCATGTTCGTCCCAATATAAATGTTCACTTTTATTCATAATCACAAATAAAAGTAAACATTCATTTTGAGACGAAAATATAACAGTAATATTACAGATTCAAGTAATTGAATTCCAAAAATATTTTAACTTGATATTTCAATTAGAAATACTAAGATAGAGTAAACATGTTATATATATCCTGCTTGAAATTCTTTAGAGCGTTGATTTAAAATTTTAAATTATTTTTTAATACTTTAATTTTTAAAGATAATATTACACGGAATTAATAAAATATTTAATTGAAGAGTACATGAAGCTTCCGGTATAATGTTTAAAATCATAGAATTTTTAATTTGGGGCTGGAATTAGAGCCTAATATCACCTTTGCACTATTCACTTTTAATAAATACTCCCTTCGTCCTAAAATAAGTGTCTATTATTTCATTTCGAGACGTCCCACAACAATTATCTATTTCTTTTCTTTTTGAAATGTGTTTTCAAGTCAATTATCAATTATATTATTGTTATTTGTGAGATTGAAAAGTAGATGAACCCCAGTTGATTTGATACCACTAGTGATAATTGGGGGTTACTAAAAAAATTATTTTAAGTAAAAAACTTTTTAAAAATAAGTGTATATTCAATAGGGGATACTAATTTTAGGACGAATGGAATATAACATTTATTCATGATATATTTTCCATAAAAATTTCATGTGTTTGCCAAACACCGGAAAATGTTTTTCGACATATTTTTAAAAAATTTATCAAACGCCTGAAAATAGAACCTTTTCATTTTTCAGAAGCTATTTCTCAAAAATCATTTTTCAAAAATTATTTACCTTGAAACAAATGGAGCCTAAGTTAACTAGAAAGTTTTTACTCCTTACGTTGCCTTTGAAAATCCCCCCTTTTTTACAGCTATTTTTAAGATGTAAATCTAGAATTACTCTATGTTGGGGTTCCCTCTAAATACCCTTTAAATTTTTCTAAAGTCATTGATTCATTGAAGCTAATTTCGAAAAGAAGCTTTCTATCCCCAAACATAAGGAGCCTTTTTTTAAAAGTCATATCGGGAGATTTCTTTTCTATATTTAGGCTCCGTTTGTTTTAAGGAAAATAATTTTTGGAAAATAATTTCTGGAAAATGATTTCCGGAAAATGAAAATGTTCTATTTTCAGGCGTTTGGTAAATCTTTTGAAAATATGTCGGAAAACATTTTCCGGTGTTTGGTAAACTCATGAAATTTTTACGGAAAACATATGTGCAAAGGTGATATTAGGAGAAAATTGGAATGAACAAGTTTTGGAAAATGACTTACGAAAATTGAATCTGTAAGTCATTTTCCTGAAAAGAAAGCTTCATTTTCCGTTGACTTGGAAAACATCTTACATTGATTACATTTTCCAAATGTTACCAAACACCGGAAAATATGGAAAACGTTTTCCGGAAATCATTTTCCGTGAAACAAACGGAGCCTTAGTTGAAAAACTAGCCACTCTAATTATTCTTTTTAACAAGTTCTTAATTATCTTGTAATGTTGTGTACGCCACATTGGTATAATTTAATACTCCTTCCGTTCCAAGCAAAGAGTCTACGTTTGACTTTTTTTTGTCAACTAAACTAAAATTTGACCAATAATTAACATAAATCTAGTGGTTTTTACAAAGTTATTAAAATTGTAATCCATAGTATTATTAAGATAGTTTTTAATTAATGAAATTTTATTTCTTAAAACATAAGTAAAAAGAAAAGTAGACTCTTTGCCTGGAACGGAGGGAGTAAAAAAACTTTCTAAAAAAGTATTGCTAAAAGGATCCTTCCGACACCTGTTAGGCGAATCCATAATAAAAAATTAAATACAATGTAACATATTTATGGAATTATCTGATTTAATTACTCAAAGGATATATACTTCCCCGTCAATACAAAACGTCCACTATTTATTTTTGAATATTCTATTTAAAGAATTTATTTTTAAAATTAAGTTTATTATATTTATAACCTTTCCACTTTAATCCGTAAACTAGTGTTATACACATGCGTTAAATGTACAGATATATATCTTTTTCAATTAAATTATACTTAAGTAAAATGAAGTGGAAAACAAAGTTTAAAGAATAAATTAAGGTAGAAGTAATGTTAGAGGCAACTACTTAAAAAGAAATATATCATTATATTGGTAATATTACAGATTTTAAAAAAAAAATTTATGCACAACATTTGTTGTTTTATTATCCTTGTTTTATATTGGTAATGTTATTTGATTCTATAACAAAATGTTTTGACATAAATGTTTGATTTCGGGAATTGGAGCAATTTATTATTATTTTGTTTGTCTGCAAAATAACTGATTTGGATTTGTTGGAATCTGGTTAGTTGTGTTTTTTTTTTTTTTTTTTTTTTGCAAAAAATATCAACTAACTCTTCGTTATTTTTTATACATGCTTGGTTTAAAATTATAGTTTTATTTTATTATTTTTGTTTCTAAAATATTATAATCACGTATTTTTAGGAACAATTTTGCTTTCATATATTTTAAAATTGTTAAGATTTTTAAAATACATGCTAATAGTTATATTGCAATAATAATTAAAAGCTTTAAAATTTTAAATTAAAGTTCTGTTAAATTAACTTTGGATCAGATGAAAATGGACAAAATAATCTCAGATTTATCACACTTCAAGCTATTTTTATAACTCTGTCAGTTACTTGTATGCATTATCTTTACGATTCATCCATTTCAAAAGATCTATCATTTAGTTTTGTTCTGATCAAGATCAGTCATTCAGTTGCCATCCAAATTATCTGCTCAAAAGTGACTTGGATGACTAAGGTAAGCATTGTTTTGGTGATTAAGGTAAGCAATTTTATTTTTCGTTTAGTTAATCTATAGTCATTTAGATGTGATTTTTAAGATTTTGGTTTTATAGTAATCTTTTTTCATTCATTTTTACCTATATGCTTCTTTCGTCAGTTCAACTTTTTTTCTTTCATATATCTCAATTTTAAGTTCTTATTTGAGGTAAAAGTAATATAAAAAAGAGAAATATATCTTAAAAAATTACCATTTCAAATTTCAAGATCTATTCAAATTTAAAAATCTATTAAAAAGGTAATACTCCCACCGTTCCGGGCAAAGAGTCCACTATTTCATTTTGGGATGTTTCACTTAAAGAGTTCACTTTAAAAAATTAAAGCATAAAAGTGTCATTTTATTACTAATGGATTTCTAAAAGTGTCATTTTCTTAAAAAGTTTGACTTTCAAACGGGGACTCTTTGCCCAGAATGAAGGGAGTATAATAAAATCTTATATTATACCAAAAGAAATACAAAAAACAAAAAACAATAAGTCAACTTGAAAGCCTGCTGTATATTAAGATATGTTCGATTTTAAATTATTACAGTAAATTTCTTTACTGCAGAGCTAAAATTATTTTGTTCTATCATTAGATTGGAATTCCTGTCCATGAAGGTAATTTGGTTGGGATAATGGTAAATGAGATTTTAGTATTCCATAATTGGTAAGAAAAAATCAGGGTAAGTCCAAAATTTATGGACTTTGACATTTATATGCAGAATCTGATTTGATCTCTTTTATTTTGACAAAAAAAAATGCGATTTAATTTACACGCAATCATAATGAAGAGAATAAATTGAATGAAAGAATTAAGATTTGAAGATAAATTAGACTGCATAATTGTTTTTTTTTTGGGAGGGGGGGAGGGAGAGAATAGGGATACCAGAAATCACTAGATTATATTGTCATTCTTTTTTTTTTTTTCAATTGTTACCTAACAGTTCAAATGCTAATATATACACTCAATTATGCATTCTAATAACTTGCCTTTTATATTTATATTTGGAAAATTAATTCTTGGAATAAGTTGAGTAAAATTGTTTGGGATATCATGCATTAACACCAATTAAAAAAAACTATTCAGCGAGAATGTGCTTTTATGTTTTTTTATATCTAATCTACACAGAATTTAAAAGACAGATACTATATTAGAATGCTTACTATTCAAATTGTAAATTCATTTGCCTTTGATCAATTTGACTCCTTTTGTTTTAGATCTTTGATTTATTTTCAGGAGCAAAGATGAAATTAAATTACTAAAGATAAAAACCTTGTGCAATACGCATATGCATATGCAAGTTCAAATTACTGATATGCATTTGAGGTGTTCAGCATCTAGCACTGGGATGGACAAAGTGCAAAAGGAAGATATTACTAATTTGAAGGGTGGTATTGATTGGTGGTTGAAATGGAAAGGGTGAAGTTAAGCTTTTCGGCAGTATAAGTAGAAGGCTTACCTCCACAACAGTTGCAGACGAAGTGGCGCCTTAGGGGCATAGACAAAGAACACACACTAGGGTGAATTTTGCGGGCGGGAACTCTCTGAGATTCTCTTGAATGTTTGGATATCTGGGCTTGCCTTGCAAACACACTCCGGCGTGAGAGTAAGAACTTGCTTGTTAATTTGACAGAGTTTTAGCTTGTGAATACTAAACGTACATTTGGGAAAAGATTTGCTTGGCTTTTATAGTAGAATAGAGTGATTAATGGGCTGATTTTGTGGGATGTTTATCCCTTTAGTTGAGGGAGAGAACTGCTGGGCTTGATTGGAGTCAATCCTTGATTTCTATCCTAAGATCTCAAGCACGACTAGGCGTGGTCCCGAGATTGCTGGGTGATGGCTCTGACCGGTTCCTGTGCTCGTGGCGAGCAACTAATTTGTGCTTGTATGATCCTTTCCCTGCTCGCTTGGTCTTGCTCTGCCCGTGCCCTCAACATTGGGTAGGATTTCAGACTTGTGTTATTATGTTCTAAATTAAGCCGTTAGATATTCTAGAGCCGTTAAAATATTCCTGCATGGAATATCCCTCAAATGCTGACAACGAGGTGGGTAACAAACCTCAATACAATTCTCTTCCACATCCCTCTTATTGGCTAAAGGCAGGCTGTGGGCTCAGGGCCAAGCGAGGGAGGACTCAACCCCAATCGTGATCAGCATCCAAAGTCATCTCGCTTGAATCACCTCAAGAGGAACCCTGGCGTAAATTATGTTTATCTGATCAATCCCCCATATGTTGATCGAGTTGTACTATCGGTCGATCCCAATGTTATTGAGGCTTTTCGGGTTGCGAATCATCGCCTAAGGTAGCAAATGTGTATGGATTTCTCGGGTGATCAATATAATAATTAATTACAATTTACACAGCTTCTTTCATCTCTGATTTTTGCAGTTGCTCTATGATTGAGTTTGAGGCTTTTCGTGCGTTAACGCTGTTATTGCTAGTGACGGTGGTGGTGCCGGAGGATATGGCAACCAATAAGGATGATATATGAGCATTGTCCTGATTGCAAAATGGGAAGGAATTGGGTAGGTTGAGCCATGCCGCTCACCGAGTTAACTCAAAGTTGATTCATAAGAACAAGAGCAATTTATACTATTTTTCTATTGAACACATGTTGGTCATATGATTAGTACCCGTTTAGTTTTAGACGAAATAATAGCAAGAGCAGGCAAAGTTTTAAATTAAGGGTGGAAGTAAGAATTTACTAACAACCGCGTCACTCTAGTAATTTTGGGTAAATCTAAATACTACTCCACCCGTTCCTAAATTATGGTTGTGTTAAATTTGATATTTTTTAAATGTAAATTTAACGTATATATTTATATTATTTTTTAAAATTATGAAACACTTAATTTTTAAAAGTACTATGAATTAATTGTTTTATAATTTTATATATATATATATAAATCAAATTTTCATTTAAAAAAATAACTAGTCACATTAATTTATCCAAAGAATTTGATGCCTAATCAATTTTAGGAATTACTATTGGACTAGTTATTATCAAAATCGCTTAAGATATAAAAATAGCATTAACAGAATTTATACTTATTACTGCTCCTAGAAAATGCTAGACGTGGGACTCTCTACCCAAATTCCTATTAACCGTCCACCACATTTTAACCAATATGGGTGAAAGACTATTCAGCCGTATGCGCTGGGAGAATGATGCGCGCTACTCGACAGTCGACATACCAGATATTAACACTTTCTTTCACCCACATAAGTGGGACCCAAAAGCGCGACTTACAAGTTACAGACAGTCTAGTCTAGGGAGAAGTGAGTTTGAATTCTACGGAGAAGAAGACAGGAAACAGAAAGAGAGAGAGAGCAGCGATGGCGGGGAGAGCGGAACCGGAGATGACAAGGATGATGATGGCGGTGAACGAGTCGAACATGAAAGGTTATCCACATGCTTCAATCAGCAGCAAAGGAGCTTTCGAATGGACTCTGAAGAAAATCATTCGCTCCAACACTTCTGGCTTTAAGCTTCTCTTTCTCCATGTCCAAGTTCCTGACGAAGACGGTTCCTATATCTCTCTTCCCTAACTTTCTCACTCTACTGTTTCTGTATTTGCATCTATTATTGATCTGATCAACTGATTTTATGCAACAATTTAAGTGTCAATTTGAAAATATGAGACGGCGAAACTGTCTTAGGGTTTCTGAACTTGAAATTTCTCGATAATTGATTCTGATTTTGGAAAATCAAGTGAACGAGAGTATATTATTGGCTAAGTTAACTATCTCTCGAATTTGAATTAATAGATCATGTATGAATTGTATTCGAATTTGATGAACGTTATGCTCTTTTCTGCATGTTATATGGCCGTTTGGTGTACGCAATTTAAATCTAACTTTACCTGTTAACAATTTAGTGTCTCTCTGTAACATGAGAACATGAGAATGTCTTAGGGGTTCTAATATTGAAATTTCTCAATCATTGATTATGATTTTGGAATATCTAGTGCACGAATTGATATAGTTGGCTAGTTTAAACATTCCAATTGCAGTAAAGTACCTCGACCTTGAATTAAAAGATCGTGTACTGTGTTCAAATTTGATTAACAAGATGCTATTCTGTCATTTGACATTACTCTTTGTATACATAATTTGAATTTTAGGTGTCAGTTTAAGTTTTGAACTCTCATTCGTGCTACAAGTGTGCTTACGACTGTGTATGAAAGAAATTGAGCGGCTAGGAAGGACAATTAAACACAAACAACCCTGATGTGAGTCCTGGTGTGATAGCACCAGCACTAACACCAGTACGTAAAGCAGCGGAATAAAGAAACTTAAATCAAAGAATAACACAGATCTAACACTTATCTACAGCAACGTGCTGTAGACAATAAACCTTCTCTTATAAAACTGAATCACGAATTCAAGTACACAATAATATTAAGAGAAGAACAAAAATAACCAAATATGATCTCTCAAAAACGCTCTTGAACTAATGTAAAACTGCTGAGAATCTAGAGCTAAAAACCGTGTTATTACAAAGGCAATCTGGTCAGTATTTATATGCAAAGAGTCCTCTTGAATTGTGGAAGTCGTCTTGCTTTAGGAATCCTCCTTTTAGATGGACTTCGACCTTCCTTAATCAAACCAAGGCAATCCTTCCTTGTTGTGGAAACCTTTCCTTAGCATGAAATCCTTCCTTGCAATGGACTCTTTCCTTTTGTGAGAGATCCTACAAAATAACCAAAAGAGATACTAAACAAATCCAATAATTGGTTAGGAGGTTAGTTAAATAAAATAACCTAAATACATTAAATACAATATTTACTAATTAACTAAAATAAAGAAATAAACTAAGATATAAGAAAGTGACAAATCTCAATACAAGTCAACCTTTGACTTGTCAACATGTGTAAAATAATACACACTTTCAGTGTATGCATATAATAATCAGTATATGTGATGGAATTATAGCTGAAATTGTGTTAAGCATAATGAGATTATATTCTAGTTAATTTTTTGTTTAAATCTCTGCTATACTTTTTGCATGCAGAGTCTGCAATCTGCACTTGATTGTCCCGTTCTGTGTATGCTTGGACTCATGTTGGACGTACATAGAGTCATAGACTTGAGTGTTGTTGTTAGACTACTACCAAGTATCTTCAGTAAATTTGATGTAAAGAGGATTTGAATTTGACTCTGATACGTCTCTTAGGAGAACTTGGTTTTGTAACTTGGAGAATTACTTCCTTCCTTTATACATTTTAGAGTAGATTTAGTTAGTTTAATGTAGTATATTTTGCTTTCGTTATGTTTAGAAGCTCTGCTTGTAATAAGTGTGCAACCTTTTGTGTATTTGAGATTTATGTTCTTGAATAGATATTAAATCGAAATTAGAGCTATTATGAACTTTGCTTGTCTAGTTATGCTCATTAGAACATGTTATAGTCGCAAATGGAATGTGCTATGTACTGTTGTTATCCTTCTTGTTAAAGACTCGTGAAATAAATAAGTTTTAGGGTTTGTGAACTCAATATAAGTCTATAATTGATTTCTCTTTTGGTAAACTGGGTGCGTAAAGTTTTGTACTCCCTCCGTTCCAAAATAAGTGTCTCCTATTCGATTTTGGGACGTCCCAAAATAAGTGTCCCTTTTCCTTTATAGAAAGATTCTTAAAGCCTTTAGACTATAATACCCTTATTGATTGTGAGATAACAAAAAAGATGGGCGCCATGATTTGACACTATTAGAAGAAATATGAAGTGTATTAAAGGAATATCACCTAGACTCAACTAATTTATTAAAACCTGTGTAAAGTGGGACACTTATTTTGGAACGGAGGGAGTAATGTGTTAATTTATGCAACCTGATCTCAGAAAGCTATACCAACTTTGAATTGAAAGATCATGTGTGGATTGAATTTAAATTTAATTAACACCATGCTATTTGCTCATCAGACGTGCCTTTTCCGTGTATGTAGTGTGTGAACTGTCCCTTCTGTGTTGTGAGTGTTGTTGTGGCTATACATGCATATGAACAAGTAGTTTTGTTGGAACTATAGTTGGAATGTGAGTAAGTTATATGAGACTACATTTAGGGCATATTGGTATAACATGTGCGCTTATATTGTGCATATGGACTCAGCAAGGCCCTGAGCTACCAGGTCGAATTTAATCTAACTCTGTATGATTGTATATGCATGTTCAAAGTACATAGACTTGTATATTGCTTCTATTAAGCGACTACCAAGTATATTCAGTAATATTTGTTGTAAAGAGGTTCTAAAACTTGATTTTGACACCGGTCTGAGGAGAACTTGGTTTATAACTTGGAGAGTTTCTTCCTTTATTTTATCCATTTTCAAGATTATTCATTCATAGATGTAGTTAGTATGATGTAGTGTATTTTTGTTTCATTATGTTTCAAATACCTTACAATAGTTTATGTAACTCAAGATTTTCCTCTTGCATAAATAGGATCAAAACTCATGCTAATATGTGCTTCGCCTGTCTAGTTATGTTAATTGAACCTATTTTAGGCACATATGGAATATGATATGTACTTTTGTTATGCTTCTTGTGCATTATATCATTTCCTAAAGGTGTCTTATGCATCAAGAGCAGCGTTTGCCAACTTCTTTGGAAGTTTACCCGTGTGATTTTGAATTATTTTTGTGTCAAATTTTAGTTACTTAGATTCAGTAGTCTATGGCACCTAGAAACATCTCCATGTTACTTGTGTGCAGGAGTTGTGTGCCATGGATCATGTAGCTTGTCAATCCACCTTATTCGATGAACTGATTTAGTTGCATCTCGTTGATATAATTGTAGAAGTTTGTGTGATGCATTTATATAATTGAGTTCTCAAGATTCTTAGATGATATACAGTACGATTCCCATTCTGTTAGTAACTTGGTGAAGCTTAATTATCTCATTTTGAATTATACTACTCTTTGCAGTTATTCCATAATGCATCCCATCGTCAATCTTAGTCCGTACCTTGATACACATTAACTTACCACACAGTTAGTTAAATTATGATGTTGAATCTTCTTTTTGTTGCGTGGCTTCTATGTTGATCAAGGGATTTAAGAAGAGACTTTTTATTAAGTTATGAAAGCGAAAATAAAAAGAAAATTAAATATGCTGGTCTAATTGGCTGTTCAATACCTCTCTACTGTTTTATGATGCAAATGATTCATTCGAAATTGAGCTGATATTCATATTACTAAATGAAATGATACTGCTTGGATACTGGAATCAGCTGGAGTTTGTGGTTAAAGCGATGATAATCTAGAGTTATTTCTGGCTATGTTTGACGGGAAATCGCTTGTGGTTGTTTTTTAACTTTTGTCCTCTAGAACTCATAATGGAGTGCACTTTGATTGCGATCGGTCAGTCTATTTGATAGTTTCTATTTTGTGGAGACTGGAGAGTTAGGTGGTCATTTCCTTTAGCCTAGAAACAGTTCCTCCAGAGTGGCATCTTCTAACCATCTAAGAAACACAGATTAATCCAGTCCCTCTTGCCTCTACTTCTCTGCATTATCATCGATTACATGCCGACTTTTCTTTCTCTCTCATCAGCATGTTGAGAATCTGCGTTTATGTGGTCCCTTAATTCAAGTGTGTTAGCTGTAAAAAATATGGCAGCTGATGGTACTACTAACATGCTGCTGCTAGGCTTTGATGACATGGATAGTTTGTACGCATCGCCTGAAGATTTTAAAAATATGAAACGTAGGGACAAGAAAAGGGGACTTCATCTACTGGAGTACTTTGTGAAGAGATGTCATGAGATAGGGGTCTCTCTCTCTCTCTCTCTCTCTCTCTCTCTCTCTCTCTCTCTCTCTCTCTCCAAATGAAGAAACAGAAACTGAATTCTACGTTGAAACTTTTGTAGATTGCTTGTGAAGCATGGATTAAGAGGGGTGATGCGAAAGAAGTGATATGTCACGAAGTCAAACGAGTTCAGCCTGATCTACTGGTTGTTGGGAGCAGGGGTCTTGGTCCTTTCCAGAAGTGAGTTTATTAAATGCTATTTGAACTGCTGACATGCTACTTTTTTACATGGCTTGATATTCTTGCACATAGTGGCCTTGTAACTTTCTGGCATAAATCTTAGTCTTGGCTAGTATCGAGGATATTTGCTCAGGTTTTTTCATCTGAAATGGTGGCAAAAGCCTATGTGATCCAGGCAAATTTTGTTATCTAACCTTGAGGAATGATTTTTCCAGAATTACTGATGGTTAGCAACTACATAACTAACAGCGACTTTCCGATGCCTAATGAAATTTTCATTTCAATCTATATGCAGGGTTTTTGTGGGAACTGTGAGTGAATTTTGTGCAAAACATGCCGAGTGTCCTGTCATCACAATCAAACGCAGTGCAGAAGAATCTCCCCAGGATCCTGTTGATGACTGAATCTGGTTTAAATGTAAAAAAGTCCCCCTGTGAATAGAATTGCACAACTGTTTTCGGATATACTATGTAGATGAATGCTTGCTTGGAAAGAACCTGTCTATTCTTTCCTGACAAATAGAACTTGTCAACTTGATGCTCTCAATCATATTACATAATTGTATGTGAGTTTGATTTGAATAGAATGTGCACTCTCAATCATACTCCGTATTATTATTCACCTGTTTTGTGAGTTTGACTTGAAGGGAATACAATTGTTTTCGGCTAGTTAAATTTATCACTATTTTTACTAGCTGATATTTACCTGCCTATAATATGCCTTCTTTGAAGGTCATTTTAGTACTGCTTAGTAACCTCTGCAATATTTTTTGGCTAGTTAACTTGTTCAAAATTTTACTAGCTGCTGCATTTAACTGCTTTTTGAAGATCAATTTGGTAATTGAACGAGAAGAATAAACATAATATGAAGCCACTTTGATATTACAATTCTCTCTTGGCATGAGACCAGATTTTAAATACCAGAATAATTGTTTGATCAATCAGGTTTTGATGATGATTAACATTCAACATTTTATCTGTAGTGATGTACTAAGCGTATGACCTAACACGTGAATACCTGATGCCCGAGCAACTTCTCATTTCTCTTGAGCAATCTATCTTTAGTCGAATAACCTACTAAAAAAGAACTCAGGTCATTTCCAGCTCCCAGAAAATATATAATAGCACAACCAGCTCATTACCTCAAGATTGAAGTCATACCCTTACCGTAAAGTTACCTAACCACCTTTAGGTTTGAAAAAAATTGTATTTATCCCTAAAAATTAGAAAAAATATGACATTTTACCACTAAAGAGTAACATTTTTATAAATTTTGACTCCCTTTCCTTTTTTTTTAGTAACAAAATTGCACTATATTAGTACTCGCTCCATCCCTATATTATTTTCTAGGTTTCCTTTTTTGTCCATCCAAAATAATTGTCTTGTTTAAAAACTTTTCTTTTTAAATATCACTTTTACCATTTTACCCTTACTTTAATTATAAACCAAATACACAGGCATTAAAGAAAATTACACATTATACCAATATTAATAATCAAATCAATTATTTTTTCTTAATCCGTGTACCAAATCAAACAAGACAATAATTAAAGGACAGAGAGATTATAATTTTAAGCCACTGTTTTCTAGACAATGTACGTACAAACAGTAACACTCGCTCATTTAGAATGTGTTGGAATAGATGTGCAAATAGCGACACTCGCTCACTCAGAATGCACTTGAATATATAGATGCACGATATACACACTAGTAGCAATGCTCACGTTTTCAGAATATGTTTGGATAGATATATTTAATTTTAATATTTTTCTTCTTTTGTTGTTTCATGGTTTTTTCATTTTTTTTTTTTTTGACTCATCAGTCATCTCCACATTTCACGTCCTCATTCCGTCCAAAAAATATATATATATATATATATTAGTCTCATTTAACAAGTCAAACTTTTTAAGGTTATAACTTTACATGTTTATAACTTCTTCAAATTGCACTAAAATTATTACTATTTTAGAACATTGCCTTAAAACCACCACCCCCTTAGGACAAATTCCTAAAATACCCACTTTTCTTGTAAACCTCCTCTATTGTCTCTCTTTACAATAGTGTTCCCTCCCATTTTTAATAATTATTCATTCTCTTCTTCATCTTTCACAATACAAATAAAAAATATATTCTCTCTTTACTGTCTATCTACTCTCTCTTTGTACTTTCGCTATAGATGCTAACTATCACTGTCGCCGGTAGCAGGCATCAATGGTAGCATCCTACTCCTAATCGGCAGCACTCGTTAATTTGATCTTTCAATTTATGCTAGTTTGGAACAATCCACAAAGTACATCATTAGACCTTGTTAATTTGATCTTTCAATTTATGCTAACATCTCAGTACCCCCTGTAAACCTGCCGGCCGTCCACCAATCCACAAGGCCATCATCAGACCTCACAAGGCTCCCCAAGTAGAAAGCAAAATTGCAGAAAAAATTGAAACTACTCTAGCATATACAAGCTGAACTGATCCCATAACAAGAACCAAGTTGCATATATTCAACAGACTTAACCCAACTCTCTCAAATCAACTATAGCATCAACAATCTCTTCCTAAAACCTGATATCGATACTACCATATATCCACAACTAACAAAAAACATTTGAGATCCAACAACCAAATTGACAAAAGTATCTTCACGTACTACAATCTAAACCCTCCATGTCTTAACACTAGTAGTACTGCACATCTAAAATAAAGAGGATTCAGGGCAGTGAACTTACCTTCTTTAGGAGGTCTCTCAGCTCTCCATCCAGTTTCAATTTCATATCCGATGTCATTTGACCATCCCAACTTTTCACCAAAAAAGTTAACGTCTCGAGCTTCTGCCTTATCAATCCAAGACCTGTAGAATCGTTCTCAGAAATCTTCTTTTGAGCAGAAGAAGCTTTTCGACCAACAGAGGGGTAGAGCAGACGATAATTAACATTAGCATTTCCAAAAGGACTCTTCTTCAGACATGCATTGAGGGCTTCTTCAGCATCAGAATTTCTCACAAAGGCAACCCGCGCACAGAAAGAATTGTAGAACACATCTGTTTCCACTTCGTTAATTTCCCCAAACTTACCAAACATATTAATGAGGTCATCTTTTGATGGCAAAGTAAATGCAGGTGGAAATGTTATGATAAGGGATGCTTCCCCTTCAAATTTTGGCTTTGTACTAGCTGCCCCAACAGTTTCCTTGCTCTCGGGCATATCCGACAATTTCTTGGACCCATCCAAAAACATTGAGTTTCGAAAGGCAGAAATGAATCCTGTGATCTTGTCAAGATATTTTTTCTCCCACGAGTAACAAGGATCAATAGCTGCACTCAAGATCAAAGATAACACTTCATTTACAGCAACATCAACAACTCCCTTGGTACGTTTCTTGTTAGATTGGTTGCTGCAGGAAGTCAGAATTGGAGTTGACCCAACGAGTTGACCAGCAACCCTGGTCATCCGCTCCCCCATATTGGCAACAGTCTCAGAATCTATCTCGGCGTTTCTGCTTGAACCTGAGCTTCTGACACTCCCCTTCGGACTTGTGTACGGAGGGGATAGATACTTGCTCTTCTTCCTTTCCCTTGAAGCAAAGCTCTTAATCGTTTCTTCTTTGCCATCAGCTTCATCATTCTCAAGAACAACAGTTTCAACATTTTCAGGAGACCTAGCAGTATCAACCTTCCGTTTCCTCCCTCTCTTACCCAGTGAAGTTTTCGCTGAGCTACTACCACCATTTTCACCTTCATAATTGCCTTTCCTCCTTTTTTTATCGGACATGAACTTGGCCATGCTCGCTTTACTATGTTTGAGCTCAATGTCCATCATGTCCTCTTCCATGATTGCAGCCACACTTTTCTGCTTCCTTTGATACACCTTATCCTCAGAAGTTGGAATTGGCGACGTAGTCCAGTCTTCTTCAGAAGGGCCTTGGATAGGGACTATCACTGCCTCACTAAAATCAGTTTTGCCATTTACCCCATTTCCCATCTTGTCTTCCAGCCCTTCAATAGGTATCGGTTCATGGTATTTGGTCAACAGATAGCCTCCTTTCCTACGATAAAAAGCAGCCAGCCAACTTCTCAATATCCCAAGCTCAAGAGTACTGGCTGCAGATACGGCACACCTCAAATTCCCCAGTAATTGCTCTGGTTCCAATCGAGCAAGAAAAAGCTTCAAATTTTTTCCCCTTGGCACAGAAACTCCTGCCCTAATACCATCATTCTTTTGCTTAAAATCCCCAATATGATTCTCCAAAGGCAGACACTTACAACTCATCTCCACCTCTACGGTCCTACTAAACTTATCCAATGCTTCCTCAACAGCATTGACAAAATTCTTGGAGTTGCTCTGTCTTGACATTTCCTCATAATTCTCAGCAAATCGCTTTAACTGAGACTTGCGGCACCAAGAAAAAGAACCATCTCCAAAATAGGCCACCAGAAGGCGACCCTTTACCTTAAGCTTGACTGCAAAATCAGAAGCATCTGATGGGTCATAAATTTGCCCAGGCCACCAAGGGTAACTCCTAATTTTCCCCCAAACAAAATCACCAACAGAAAACTCATGGTCTTGTTCACCCAAGTCTTCCTCATCAGAATGGTCGCTCTCTTCCTCATTGACATTCACCTCTGGTTTCCCATTTTCCTCCATCTTCTCAACCCCCAAAATGGAGTCATCCGCCTCTGTCCCACCTTCCACGCTATCCATTTCTTGATCCTCTTGTTTTTCCTCAGCCGATATCACTTCAGTCTCAACAACATTTTTAGTGACAAAGACAACAGGCCCATCACCGCTGTCCATATCAACATTGAAACCCCCATCATTGCTAGCAGAACCCTTGACAAAAACCTTATGTGGTTCCTTCAAATCAACCTTTAGGGTTTCAGAATCAGCCACCTCACCCGATGCTAGATTTTCGGGTATCACTATTTCTTGAACCCAGTTTTCTTGGACTCCATTTTCCTCCGTTTTCGCAAACCTCGAAACAGAGTGGATCCCAATTCTTGTCTCTTCCACACCATCCATTTCTAGATCCTTTGGCTTTTCCTCAACCGATACCACAACAGTCTCAACAACTTTTTTCGTAACAACAACAACAGGACCATCATCACTAAAACCCCCATCCTTGCTATCAGAACCCATCACTAAACCATCTTTTTCTTCCTCCAAATCAGCCATAAGGGTTTCAGAATCAACCGGTTGAGAAGACAGAGAAGCCTCCTTCACCTCAACCTCAGCCGCAGCCGCAGCCGCAGCCGCAGCTAGGTTTTCTGTGGTTACATTTTCTTGAAATCCTTCCATTTCTGGAAACCTTCACCAAACCCCTCAAAATATTCCCCCAAATTTCCCGAGTTTGCCACTGTAAATAGAAACCCAAAAATCAAGAAGCAAAAATAAAAAAAGGAAAAAGAAAGTTAATAAATACTTGGCCTTTCGTCCTAAAATAAAAAATAGTCAAGCTTTTTTACTTTACAAATCTACAAACTTGTCAAATAAAAGTATTTTTTTTTATATTTTGTGCAACATCAAACCACTTTCATTTAGGGTTTTCTTCTTCCTTTCCCCATAGATGAACACAAGAGTATAAAGATCATCAATGAAAACCCAAACAAAATAATAATAATAAATAATAACCCGTGATTAATATGCTAACATTATTATATACAATATAAAATGTTAGTATAAATTAATTTTGGAAATTCGAGCGAATACCTGAGGAGATAGCTTTAGTGGCTAATCATCAAACTCATGTTCCTCCAACTTTTGCACAAGAATTTTTTAACTCAGTTTTACAGAGAGAGTGAGAAATTTTTGTGCGTTTTAGAGAGAGAAAGATTTTTCTTTTTTTTTTTTGGAGAAGTGGGAGTATTTCTATGAGGACAATTACAGCAGAGTAATAATGGAGGGAGGTCTTGGCCGGTGAAAATTTTTTGAATTTTTTTTAGTACAGTGCTACAGATAAAGCAATGACCGGTAAGATTATTTACTTTTTGTCTGTAGTGCAGTTCATTTCGTGACACGTACTCTCATGATGTATATAATATTGTGTACTCGCTCTATTTGGGGAACACGTGTGATAGCAATAGGAGGAGGTGTCTTTTTAGCTATAAGAGGAATGCGACTGTACAAATTCTGGCGGGGGGAGGGAACCAGGGAATCGAAGCTGTTAAGGTTACAGATTTCCTCATAACGATGACTGACTCCTGCCGGTAAAGGCCAATAGTAGTAGGAGTATAAAAGATGAAGGATAAAATGCACCAAATTAAATGTACTCTACTTTATCAATGTAATAGAAAAAAGGCCAAAATATAAATTTCCCCCCAAGATTTCCACCAAATCTCAAAGTGCACCCCTGGATAAGGAATGCCCTAGAAACCCGTTTGAACTTTACAATTATCCCAATTAGCCCCCTGGCCGTCATGACCGTTAGAAAAGTAACAGAAATCCATCACGTGCCTTGCACGAGGGGGGGCAATTGGGTCTTTTCGCCATATATACAGAATACTAACTAAAGGGGGTCAAAGTGTCAAAAAAATTACTTGAATTAAATTTTCCTTCTCCCCCTTCTTCATCTCCAACAACAACAGCAACAACAAGAAAATTACGGGAGAGATCCAGGTTGAAGATTTTAGTGAGATTTGCAAAACTCTTCGGAACCAATCTAGAGAAACGATTCGAGGAGAGATCCAGGGTGTCGAGTGTTTGGAAATTTCCCAGGAAACTTGGAAAAGTGAAGGGGAGAAGGTGATTGGTGAAGAATGTACCCGATAAATTGGAGGTCGGGGTTAATTAGGTAGCCGCGGTCGAAGGGGCGGCGGAGGGTGGCGGAGGTTAGGTCTTCATTTGGGGAAAGGAGCTGGTCTGCTACTAGCCATTTTTTTGACGAGAGCGGGCGGGCTAGGCAGTTAGGGACAACGATGGTTGGGTCGCGCTCGCCGCCAATTCCAGCTTTGATTTGGTCGGCGCCGTTGTCAAGGACGACGACATTTGATGACATGGGCATTTTTGTTCGGGTTCCCGCCGTAGGAGGACAAGCGTGAAGAAGCGGTTCAGTTCGACATAGTTCCCTGATTCGTTAATTTTTTTTATTTTTATTCTCTTTCTTTTCGCGAAAAATGCATCCATTCATTCTTCACCAATCACCATGTTATAATTCTTCTTCTTTATCGGGAAAGTACGATAAATTGCGAAGATTATTGAAGTAAATCTTGGGATAACGGAGTTTGGAGAGGAAGGGAAATGGTACCAGATAAGTATTGTTTGGTTTGAATTCACCAAACCAAATCGAAATCATCATCCAATGTTGCTGTGGTCGATCCAAAACCAACAACTTGTACTCATGCACACAACCTGTTTGATCATTCGAACAACGGTGAAATCAAGGCGGAGACACCCTCGTCGGCGTCCTCCTCAAGCTCAGATGAATTGTCACTGGTCTTCACAAGAATCAATTTGGTTTCTCAAAATCTATAATGATACTTTGACCCCCTTTAATTAGAAAATAAGTAATTACTTTTTTGACATTTTGACCCCCTTTAGTTAGTATTCTGTATATATGGCGAAAAGACTCAATTGCCCCCACTCGTGCAAGGCACGTGATGGATTTCCGTTACTTTTCTAACGGTCATGACGGCCAGGGGGCTAATTGGGATAATTGTAAAGTTCAGACGGGTTTCTAGGGCATTCCTTATCCGAGGGTGCACTTTGGGATTTGGTGGAAACCTTGGGGGGAAATTTATATTTTGGCCTAGAAAAAAAGATTAATTACATCATTACTTCCTCGACTATGAACTTTTTCACCACTAATCGCTTAACAATTTTTTTTCTTCAAATTTTAGCTCCTTGAGTACCAAAATTAGACACGCTTAGTTTTTTTATTGGATGCCGTTAGAATTTTTCCGTTAAGTCTGTCATGTGCCTAACACGTGACTTTGGTTAAGGGTATTTATGAAATTTCATGGTGGTTCATTCTTGTCTCCCTTTCTGAGTTTCTGGTTCGTCTTTATTTTCAACTCTTTCTCTCTCTCTCTCTCTCTCTCAACAACCCAGCAAGGAGCATTAATTTTAATTCTAGCACTTTCTCTAGATTTGTGGTTTTCAAGCATTATAAAAGACAGAATATGAACCCAGAAAACGTTGTCTTCGTTGAGCACGTCGTCGTCGACAGAGCCTCCACCGGAGATGACACCAAAATTGAGGATGCCGGAGATGGAAGACGGCGGCGAGGGACCTACTGTTGCTGTGGTTTGGGCCTTGACAGAGGGAAGGGGATTGTCGGAGATGATGGGGACTCTACTACAGCTTCACAGGCCCAATTCCATCCTCTATCTGCATCAATTCCCCTTCTTTCTATCTCTCTCTCTCTCTTTTCCCCTCTCTCTCTCTCTCTCTTTGATTTCTCCTTCAATTTTGGGATTTTTCTGTCTAAACACACACACACACACTCACACTCACTTAAAGATGCATGTGTGATGTTGTTTATGCCATTTTTGAGGTGGGTGTGGTTTCTTGTGCTTCTAACTGTTGGGTTTTGTTGGCATTAACATTGAGAGTAGATTTTGGACTTTGTCTATTTTATTATGGTCAAGTTGATTTCTGAGCATATTCAAATTTTAATTTTAATTAATTCATTAATTCAACGAATTTTGAAATATGATGATTCTTTTGGGGTTTCTACAAATTTTGTTCGTTGCTGATATTTGATAGTCCATTAATTAATTCAGCCTCCTGAATTAATTTTGTTAGTTTTGGCATTATAAATGACAACGATTGTGAAGTTGAACCACCATCACCGCCATTGTTGCTGCTCGTTTCTGTTTCCAGCAAAATCTAGTAAATGATCTAGTTCAAGAATCCTGGGTTTGTACATGCTTTAGCGATGAAGATTTTGAATTTTTGTTTAAATTCCTCTCAATTGTTTGGTTTGTCTGGTAAACAATTTGGTAACAATTGTTTGGTAAGGAGTGGCCGGAGAGAGAGGGATAGGGGGTAGGGAAGAAGAAGAGTAGGCGAAATTCCATTAATGCCCAAGAGAAAGTCATATGACTTGCACATGAGAGAAGTTAATAGAAATTTTTTTAACAGTATCCATCAAAACAACTAACTGCGTAATTTAACTCTTGAGACTGAAATTTGAAAAAAAAATTGTTAAGGGACTAGTGATAGAAAAGTTCATAGTCAAGGGACTAATGGTGTAATTAACCCTAGAAAAAATGTTTTTGTATTAATACTACATCCGTCTCATAATAATTGTAGTTTTAACAATTTGCACACAGATTAAAGAGTCATTCAAAAAATCTGACCTACCCTTATTTAAGTTCAATTATTATAGGTAAATTGTAGAAATACTTTTTTCTTTCTTATTATCAACCCTCTTTTAATGAGAATAATAAATAAAAACAATTTTGACAAATTATGGACAAATGTCTCTTGAAATCCTATAACGACAATTATTTTGCTACTTTATCAATGTAATAGAAAAAATGTCTTTGTATTAATACAACATATGTCCCGTAATAATTGTAGTTTTAGCAATTTGCACACATATTAAGGAGTCTTTCAAAAAGACTGATCTACTCTTAGAGCCTGTTTGTTCGTGCGTTTTGGCCAAAACGCAGGGTTAAAACGCAGCTTATTCCTTAATTTATCGTTTCAATGCTGCGTTATAAAAAGCAGCGTATTCAAAACGCAACTGCATTTTAAAACGCTGAAATTCCTAGCTTTTTTCCAAAACGCAGTAGGGAATAAAAAGCTGTGTTTTGTCATAATATCTCAAACGCATTTATAAATAAAAAAGCCGCGTTTTAAATAATCTGCGTTTTAAAAACGCTGCATTTTTAAAACTCTACACCAAATGGGCTCTTATTTAAGTTCAATTATTGTAGAAATACTTTTTCTCTTTCTTATTATCAACCCTCTTTTAATGAGAGTAATAAATAAGGGCAATTTTGATAAATTATGGACAAATGTTTCTTGAAATCCTATAACGACAATTATTTTGGAACAAAAAAACTTTGCTAAAACGACAATTATTTTGAGACGAAGGTGCTATGTTATTGCATTTTTTTTATTTTTCTTGCCATCGAACCTTTTCTCCCTTCATTTTTGTTTTTTCCGTTAAATGGCTATTATGTCACAGGTAACCTTTTATCAAGGTATTTTAGTCTTACTAATTCTCTGTCATCTCTCCCTCTGAATCATGCACGTACGCACATACGGACCACCATCGTGATCATCTTTAGTAGACTCCAAGGATACCGACCATCTCATTGTCGTGCCGCCATCACTACACTGCTACTGCTTTGATGTCAACAAACGCCTAGCACCACTCCCGCAACGCCTCCCCAAGAATTGAGTAATGTCTCAATCTCTCTCTCTCTCTCTCTCTCTTGACCCAAACGGCCAAAAGGGGAAGCAAGTTAAACCCTCTCAATCACCAATATTAATTCAATGACCCAATATTTTCATTGCATTATGCCCCATGATTATTTTCATTGATCAAAATATAGAGCATATCCGATCAAAATATTTCGCGAGTCTCTGCTTTTTTTTTTTAATTATGTTGATTTTCGATTTATAGGAAACAAAAAGATGAAAGCTTGGGTTTTCTTTTTAATTGGGGGCTCCCATCATTTTTTGGGTCATGAAAGATAAATATATATATATATATATATATATTTTTTTGTGTAGGGGGGAGGGTCTTTCATGATTTGGGTTTTGGTCAATTCCATGAAAAGTAGTGAAAGATATGAGTTTTTTTTTTTACACAATCTATTTCAATTAAGGGGTTCATTTGGTTAAAGCCAGAGATGTCAATTTCGAACCAAACCGTGGATATCCAAAATCAGCTGAATTGAAGTTGACGATTATTAATTGGTTTGATTGGATATGAAGTGGGTAATAGAGAATAATCGAAATTAAAAATTGGGGAACAGTTCAGTTTTGGTTTTAGCAATCTGCCCCCATTACCCGCCCAACTCTCCGAACCGTTATCCGAACTTATTATTCTTACATCATTCTCAATCATGCGAATCTACCACTCAGTGTGCTTAGTCGTTCACCCCTCTTTATAACTTAATGACTTAATATTTGGTAAATTTGTGACGTGCACAACTACATAGCTAGACTTTTTAATTTTTACGAAATTATGATGAGTTGTAAATAGAACTATTATCTTTAATCAAGTCTTATTAACTTGATTAAAGAGTATGTAATTTGAAATTTTTTTTTTTGAGTCTTTTTTCTAATAATCTTGTTTTTAAATAAATTGTTAGTTTTACCAATTATATGTGGGTATGTTTCGATTAACCGTTACCCGTGAAGAATAAGGGCGGTTATGGTGCATAATACTATTAAATTGGGTAAGATATTATGTATAACCGCCCCGAACCGTCTCACTGCCATTCCTAATTAAAGCTCTTTGTTATCTCAATTTTAGGGATCAAAATAGTGGAGTAGTGGCATGAATTGATTTCTCAAAACAAGGTGCCAATTGGTAAGAAACATGCTAGAGAGGGGGATAGTCTGTAATGTATTTTTAAATTTTTTACCAAAATAACTCAATCTAATCAAATTTCCCACAGATGAATTAGCTGAGGCAGAGGAATAAAATGATAGATTTGGTTGAAGTCTTTATTTTTGATCTTCAAATTCGGTACACTTAATGCAAATAACCGTTGAGACTTGGATGTCAAATAAAGGGTTTATTGGCTGTCTGAAATGCATTAAGTGCTTGCATGATAGGTTAGCTGCAGAAGGATGTCTTAGCCGAAAGTGAAAATGACTATTAACGTATTGGAGATGTATTGGAGATTTCAACGAGTGTGATACATTTGTGGAGATTTCAACGAGTGTGATACATTTGTGGAGATTTCAAAGATAATTTATGTGGAAATAATTTTTTATGATTTGTATGGGAGAATTATTGTTATTTTAGAATTTTTCTTCAAGTGAAGAAAATATTAAGAGGAAAAGAGAAGAAAATAGAAAGAAAAAAAAAAGTTTGTTTGCATTACCCTGGCATAACTTAAGTACCTCCATTTCTAACAATTAGTACAGTTCATGCGTTCTAATCACAAGTTGTGCGATTAGTTGTACCCTGGCTGGAAGGTTTCATGATTGTACTATAAGTAGCAAGGAGGGGAAGCTTTTGAAGACAAGCTTCCCATCTTTTGCAGATAAAGTGAGAGTTTTTGTGTACCATAACTGGGCTTCATAGTTGCATGTTTTTCATCTCTAGCTGTACTGTAGTATATTAGACTATTAGTCTTGTAGTATCTTTGTTTCTGCAGACATGGGTTATGCTGTACAATATTAGATTGTATCATTTATGGTTATCCTTTGTACATTTCAGTTTGTTGATATCAAATGTTTCTCACAAAAAAAAAAAAAAAAAAAATCTCCTTTTTGTAGAGAGAACTTGAAAGCTTAGAACTACATGAGTTGTTCAGACATTCAGTTAATCTCAATTTTCTTCCAAACAAACCCCTAAAGCTTGCAAATCTGCAATCGTACAACCACCCGTTTGTACACAGCACCTCCAGGCCTCGTGATGCCTGATTGATTGTCTGGAGTACAACCATCCCCCTCTCTTTCATGGTTATAATTCTTGATTATTCACCATTGCCCTGATGTTTTGGCATTCAAACAATTTCACCAGCTCCGCTGCTCCTCTGCATTGTCAATTGAACAACTATTGCATAGCCATGGATCAGTAGCATGAAACCCCGTTTCTAATTGTCGTTCTCATCTCTCAAAATTCTCAATTAAGTCAATCAGCTTAAGTGGAAAGTATGATGACTTCAACTCACATCCTCTCATAATCAAGTCAATACACATTATCTTCATCTATCTAGATTCTAGAACGTTGTAATTTTTTGATATAACTACGAAAAGGAGTCTTTCAAGATGATACGATTGTTCCAAAGAAGTTTAGGGGCAATCCAAACATACAAGCATAAATCATTGTGTCGTCTTTCAAGATGATACAATTGTTCCAAAGAAGTTTAGGGGCAATCCAAACATACAAGCATAAATCATCGTGTCGTCTTTCAAGATGATATGATTGTTCCAAAGAAGTTTAGGGGCAATCCAAACATACAAGCATAAATCTTCGGGTCGTCTTTCACGATGATACGATTGTTCTACTCGAGCTTTGTCTGAACTCGATGAGTTCATAAAAGCTAAACTCAAGCTCGTTCAGTTCTAATCTAAACGAACCAAGCTTGAGCACAATTCGTGTGAAAATTTCAACAAATTCACAATCTTCCTTTTCTTTTACAACAACATTTTCAGGCAGAGGACTCTACAAGAAACACATCATGCTTACTTCGCAAGAATATCTTATCAATTCAGAACGCATGAATAACACAAAAATAGTATAATGTACATGCATTGAGCATAATTCACAAGTTCAAAAAGCAGGAATTGAAATTCACTGTAAGAGAAAATGGTTTCAATTCATCATTACGACAATTGAACGTAGTACAGCTATAATCAACTACTCAGCTAGCACTAAACAACAACATACATTCAATTTTCGCCCAAAGAAAAAAAAAAACTGCACCGAAGTAAAATTTACCATAATTTGACCAAATACTCAGCTCTAAACGATGGAAACTTTGGCGCCGGCGGCTTCAAGCTGTTTCTTCGCGTCTTCAGCATCATCCTTCGACGCACCTTCTTTGAACTTCTTCGGCAAACCTTCAATCAAATCCTTGGCCTCCTTTAGCGCCAAATTAGTCAAAGCTCTCACAGCCTTAATTACGGCAATTCTAGCATTACTCGGCACATCCTCAATAACAACATCAAACTCCGTCTTCTCCACAACTTCAGCCGCCGCTTCAGCTCCGGCGCCAGGGGCGGCAACGGCAACGCTAGGCGCAAACGAGGCGGCGGTGACGCCGAGCTTGTCTTGGAGGTACTCAACGAGTTTTTGGGCGTCCGCTAGAGTAAGGTCGGATATTTGGTCTCCTAGAGCTACGACCTTTTCGGGAGCCTCGACGGCGGCAAGAGGACGGATGAATGTAGCTCGGCGGTGGATTTTGGGGGTGCGTAGGGGAAATTCTAGGGCTTGTTTGGGGAAAATGACGGAGGGGGCCGCCGGGTGAGCGGTGGAGGGTGTTGGATAAGAAGGCGAACGGAGGGTTACAGAAGAGAGAGAAGCCATTTTAGTGAGAGAAAGTTAGACAGAGAGAGAGGATGAAGATAGGATAAGGGGAGGGATGAGAGGTAAGCTTGAATGATTTTGGATTGGATAGTATTATGGAGAAAGGTCGCTTAATTTATTTTCTTCAAAAATTTTCACTTTTCTGGATTTACTAAGTCAAGCAAAAGGGCGTGTAAAAATTAAAATAATGAGTTGGGGCATTCCGAGAATCGAACTCGGGACCTCTCGCACCCAAAGCGAGAATCATACCACTAGACCAAATGCCCACAAATGAAGTTATTGTAGTCAAATATTATTTAATTTATTATATTAGTATACAAACTTTTCACAAAAGTAAAGTAAGGTAAAATGGTAGGGAATTAGGGAGCATCACGTATTTGGTGCGTTTGTATTAGCGTTGTTAACGTACTGGACATGCTTAAGTTCAAGCTAGCTGGAGATGATGATTGAGTCAAGTTTGAACTCGAATTCAAACTCGTCTATTTTTTTTATTCAAATACGCTCAACTTGTTTGTTTGATGCATTCTGCACGAAAACAACTACTTAAATTTCACTTGTACGATTACGAAAACTCAAATTTGAGCTTGTTCGAGTCAAATCAAACCATTTCGAGTAGCTAGCAATGAAGATCAAATTGAGTCGAAACATGGTGCTGAAGGCTCAACTCGAACTCTATTATTTTTGTAAAGAGCTCAACTTCGAGATTGCAATACTCAATTTGAATACATGGTTTTTTTCATTTCGTGGATTTTTTCTTAAGATTAAAGGAGAAAAACACTCGCTCCGTTCCAATTGAAGATGTACACTTTGACTTATTGCACTAATATGAAAAAAGATTAATAATACTTCCTTCAGTCTAATCAAAGAATCTCTCTATAATTAATAGATATATTAATATATTTAGAGTTGGATATAATTATAAAAATGTTTGAGTATATACATTCAGGATGTTTTTTTTCACATATGGAAGGAATAATTGAAAGGTTACTGAGATTAATGATATTTTTTGAAAGTAAACTATTTAAGTGAGCACATTACATATCTTTAAAGGGAGTAATTATCTTCCTAAAACACCCTATCTTTGTGTGCTCACAATTTCAAATTCCTTTAGTTGATAATTGATATGATCATTCTCAATCACAAACTCAAAAAGGATACTAAAGACATTTTTCCAAAACAAGTTCCCCAAAAGGAAAATGATAGGGATAAAAAAAATCGTATAAAAATTTCATTTTAATTTTGGTATCAAACATGCAATGAGTTAAAGAGTAACATAACATATTAAGTGATGTGGTCTTTAACCAATCACATGTTTATCACTTGGATTGAGTTTGAGATGACAATGTTAGATGAGAAATTTGTGTCTCTATCACTACTCTATCCAAATAGAAAAGTACATTTTTAATTGTGACAAACTAAAAAAATATATATTTGCCCGGTCAATTGTGATGGAGGGAGTAAGAGAGATATAGACAAAGATGGTAGATCAAATAAATGAAAAAGTAGAGAGAGAGAGAGAGAAACCAACGAAACGAAAAAATAAACATTTATCACTCGAAATTAATCATGAACAGACAAAAATTAGTATCAGACCAAGTGTCGTATGGAAATACCTCGTAAGAGAGAGAGAGAGAGAGAGAGAGAGAGAAACCAACGAAACGAAAAAATAAACACCAATCACTCAAAATTAATCATGAATAGACAAAAATTAGTGTCAGACCCAGTGTTGTATGAAAATACCTCGTAATAAAATTAGAATAAATGATCCTATCTAAACTCCTCCATTAGAAATTGAAAATTAATTGAATGCAAGAAAGGATGACATGAAACTAAATTTGTTCATGTTATTTACTACTCCTTTCGTTTTTAAATGAGTGTTTATTTTTGACTTTTTAAATAAAAATAAGTAAATTGATTTTTAAATTATTTTAATAGCACAAGTACATTAATATCCTTAATTTCTACATGTAACATTAGAAGTATACACTAAAAGCTCATTTGGACGTGTATTTTGGTCAAAACGCAGGAATAAAATGCAGCTTATTTGCAAAAATTGTGTTTCAATGCCGCGAGAAAAAAATGCGTTTTCGAAACGCAGTTGCGTTTTAAAACGCTGAAATTTTCAGTTTTTTTTTCCCAAAACACAAGTTTTAAAACGTTGCTAGAAAAAATTGTGTTTTTAAGTAATATCTCAAACAAATTTATAAAATAAAAAAAAAACTATTTTTAAAAACGCTACATTTTAAAAAGGCTACGTAGTGAAAATGCTGTAAACGGACTCTAAGTCTAAGATATGATATATGTGTATCAAAAGTAAAGATTTGGAATGAGTTTATGACGAAATATTTTGAAATGTAAAGATTTGGAGAGATTTATTTATGAAAAGGGTGATGTCTAGTCTAGCGCAATGGTTTGTTTGTGCCAAGCCAACCGCGACGATGTTGGAAACAAACAAATCATCACGTCTGCCACTTGCTCTAATTGGTCGTCCAGCTCACCATAATTTCTGATGTGGATATAAACAACCTTACTGACAATTCTTATCTTTTTTCTTTCTTTATTTCTCACTCAATCTCTATTCTCTCTCCGCCTTCCTCACCCTCCTCCCATCCAATAAAAAACATTCTCCATTAAAGCATTACCCGACCGACCCCCTTTCACCCCTAAAATTCAATCCAGACTAATATACGTATGTAGTCTCTAGCACTCCCGCCTACTTTTTTACCGCAACCAAAATCGAATCAACAAACCTCAATTCTTTATAGGAAGGACATGGAGATTGGTTGAATATGGATCTCAGTCTTAAGTGGCATTGAGGATCGTTGAGTTCTCGGAACGAGTTCGATTCTTGAAATCGTTCCTCACAACCGAAAAAAGAATTCTAATAATGTAACGTACTATACTGTCAAAGTTCAAATGTCAGAAATAAATCATCAAGTTGTCATTCTTCCATCGGCAGAAGTCCTAAATTGAGTGAAATTTTGGAAGGTGGTCGCAATATACTACTCCAATTGACAAAAGATGAGATCAATTTTGTCACAAGTATTGATTCATAGCTTGTTTATCTGTGGTGGTGTAAAAAACTAAAAAGGCTCTAAGACTTCATAGATAAAATATGACAATACGCATACACAGTCCTACGAGTCATGACTGTGTCAGTGTGCATCCCTTTATAAATTTCAACCCATCAAAGGGTTCTTTCAGACGTATTGTAGCAAATTCTACATCGTGCTATATGCAAATATGTCATCAATCAATATATAAATAGAGGTGACAGCGTCTGATCAGATATTTTTCAAGGCCTCCTGTCCTGACCCAAAAATGCTACAACATTAGTATTACAGTAAGAATCAACAAAATGAAACCCCATATTGGCAGTAGTGCCACAAAAAGGAATAATGCTCACCATCTCCGGCGCCTCCTCCCGTACCAATATGCAAATGCAGCTATTGATGCCGCCACTACAACACCAGCGGTTGCATGCCAGACAAAGATTGGTTTCTCGAGAATAAGATCAGAACTAGCAACATCAATATCTGGCGGTGATACTGGTGGTTTCTGACTCAATGCCAGAGCAAACCCTAAACCCTGTTTTTCGAGCTCATCCAAGTCATTGATGGCTGGTTGAAGCCTCGTCACGTTAGCTATAGCCTCGTAGTCCTCTTTACTTCCACCTTCGAGAAAGGATCCCACCACATGACCCTTACTTACCCAATAAGCCCCAAAACTTGTTCCAGAGAAATCCCCAAAATACACGACCTCCCCATTGTTGTCTCCATAAAACTGCCAAGACAATGTGAAGACTCGAGAGTAGAAGAATGGCAGGTAGTCAAAATCCCCTGCTTTTTCCGGCTCCATTATTGAGGAGACGACGTGTCTAGCTGCTTTTCTGGCAGAGTCGACGTGCTCAAGCCTGCGGGAGTCACCGTAAAGTTTGAGAGGAAACGTTGCGACATCTCCAACAGCATAGACTGAACTATTGCTTGACTGCAATCGCCCATTCACTTTAATCCCTCCCTTTTCCAGAGTGAGTTGGCCTTCAAAAAGGCTAGTATTTGGACGAATTCCAATTCCCACCACGACCATATCAGCAGGAAGCTGGCTCCCATCCCTAAGATTAACCCCTGTAACCTGGAAATTTACTCCTACAGTCAAAATCAAAAGCGGAGTATTTTTTTCCCTCTTTTCCTTCTCTCTCACATTTTCTATTTCCCCTGGCCACAGGCACCCGAGCGAGGGGCATTATTTCAGATGTGGAAGCAAAGTACCAGATAGCCTAGCAAAACTGTTAAATACTGAAGTAGCATATAGGCAAAAGGATTACCTTCCCGTCAGAGTTGAACTCAAATGATGACAAAACTGTTCCTTTGATAAACTTTACTCCTTTCGCCTTGTAAAAATCTTCATAATAAGTTGCAATCTTCGGTGTAAATAAACGTGCCACTACAAGCGAACAAATGCAGAAGCATAGTTCAGCAATGTCAAAAAAGTGTATGAAGAAGAGGAAGAACAAATTGATGAAGAATCAGTTTGTACAAGAATGGTGTAATTAATCATCTAGATGTTAAATTACAGAATATCTCCTCCTCTTTTCCCGGACGCAAATGAAAAAAATGCCAATTGCGTTGGTTCGATAAATAATCAGAAAAGAGAGGACCACAAATGATATCAAGAAAAGATTTCACAAAGACCAGCACAAAATAATCTGGTCAACCTTTTTAGAATTCTTCAAGAAAATTATTAGAGTTATTTTTCTCCTTCCAACTTATATCAACACCATACTTCCCATCTCCAGCGACAGGCTGTTAGTTGTTACTAGCCTTATCACCCATCTTATTCTGTTTCATCAAAGCAGAAGTTCCACATATTATCGGAACAAAATTTTTTTTTGTTCTGTCGACCAGCGCACTCCATAAAGACGCAATCATTTTTTAATTTTTTTTTGAATGTTCTGATATGGCAGAAGAAAACCTGTCAGGAATGTACTTACTGCATTGTGCCTCTGGGAACACCATTGTAACGTTGATCTTGTTAATCACCAAAGAAGCAGCACACTCCATTCCAATGTAGCCGCCACCAATGACAATAGCATTTCCACCACTACAGGATTGCATCACACTGACAAGCCTGGTTGCATCAGCCAAATCGCGTAAATAACATACATTTTCAGCATCTGATCCACTTACTCCAAACTCTTCAAGCTTCAAAGCCTACTTGAGTGATGCAAATCAATCAGAAACAAATTCAAGAAATTTCTTTCCTTAATTAGGTAATCATTACCGGCGGTGGAGCAACACATATTAGAAGAGGTTCTGTGCCCACTTAACTTTTTAGAATAGTAAATATGCCACCACCGTCCCCCCTCCCCCAAAGTTTTGAGAAAATATTAAGCTTTGGTTTATAATATATGATATTGCGACTAGATCTCAAGCATTTTACCCCAATCAATTTCTTGCTTGAACAAGTTACTCCCTCGGTCCTAAGAAAGGAGTCCTACTTTATATAGCTTGTCCCAGACAACAATTGCCATTTCTAATATTCAATTATTTCAGCTATAAATTCCCATTACTTTTTCAAATATTTTTCTTTCTTTCAATAACATGATATTTCTCTTACGTGTCATACAAAAAAAAATGATTAGTATAATTTTATTACAACTGAAAGGAAATATATACAAGTAAAGAAAAAAGAATGATGCTTCAAATGGGGTTTTGGGGGGTGGAGACAATAGATGTTATGGGTTCTTCTTGATGCTCTTAATGCTCAGGGATCACACACTGAATTCTATAGAAAATATTTGCTCAGTTATGGCCTTAGTTACTGTTAATGGACCATCTGGGTAAGTACTCCCTCCGTCCCTTAAAAAAGGTCATACTTTCCATTTAAGTTTGTCCCAAAAAGAGTCCCATTTCCAATTTCAAGCTATAGAATTACATTGTCTTTCCAAATCTTTTAATTTCTTTTTCAAACAAAATGATGTTGTTCATACGTGCCATAAAAAATGTAACTTTAGTGCAATTTAAAGAAAATATATGGAAGTAAAAATATTCGTATAAAAAGTTACTCTAAATGTATGACTCTTTGACTGGGACGGATGGATATTTTCTGAAAATTCCCTGGGTGACCAAATTCAAACCTACTATCAGCTACTGCACTAATATCTGCAGTTCGCCACCAACAATTACTGATAGCAAAAGCAAAACAGCATTGTTCTTCTAAAAGAAGATCTCATCTTCATGGGCTCAGGACTGCATTGCTCGGTAAATATCAAGAATCTTATACAGCTAGGTTAACCATAATACTGTTGCTAAAGTTAGTTTCAGTACCCGAGCACCTGTTGCAATGATGAGAAATTTGTAGCTGATTGTTTCTCCTGTTGCTGTCACGAGAGTCTTCCGCCTCACATCAGCTGACTTAACTCGAGTTCCTAGAACCAGCTCAATTCCTAGAGAGAAATATACCAACTCATATGAGTGCCAGGAAAAGATAAACTTATACTTCCTAGTTATGAACTTTTAAGTTCTAACTGATAAGATGCACAAGTAAGAAAGGACAAGGCTTTCAGGTTAAATATCGGTGAAGAACCATACACAGCTTGAATACAGACACCATAAAAGAAAATTACAAAGAAACAGAATGAAAACCAAAACTAAACATAACTAATAAATTTACCATGTTCTAGCAGAAAAAAACGAGCAATAATAAGCACGGACTCCAGGTGTAATAATATCATCACTTGGGTGCACTCATAGTTTAGAGTTGCAATCACAATATTGTGAACTCTTCCACTATTTGGCCAACTAACTAGCCAGGTGAAATGTAAAAACAACACATCGAAATTCACCCAAGTTACCTACAATATCTCCTCAACTATCTCACAATGTTAATTGATTGAGCTTAGACAGAAAATAAAAGAAGCAACTTGTGTTTTATTTGCCTGAAAGACGGAACAACAATTTTACGATGCCCACCTATAAAAGATACACAAACAGTAACATAACCTGACCAGTACCGCCAATTTTTAGCAATCAGGTGTTAACATCTTGATCAAAGTAGCTACCAATGAGACACATCCAGGGCGTCAGAGTGCCCTTCACAGATAATTTCACCCTTGCAAATAATTTATAACTGTTAGCTTGAAATACATTGTTAGGCCCCTCTCTAGCAGCTTGAGCTTGTAGATGAGTTGGTAACTTAACATGGTATCAGAGCTCTAGTTTGGCGAGGTCTTGGGTTCATCCTGCTTGCACTTTTTACCCATGATATCATGAGTGCACAGTTTAGCACCCTGTTTGATTTGTGATGCCCCCGGTGAGGCATCTTTCTTTATCTCTCCACATGTGAGCGGCTCAAGCGTGAGTGAGAGTGTTAGCTTGATATACATTGTTCGGCCCTCTATAGCGGCTTAAGCTTTTAGACGGGTTGGTAACTTAACAATAACCATTATAGTGCTATGTTCAATTTCAATTTGCTTGATTTGGCAAGGTAGAAAAAGTCCCAAAGAGAAAGTAAGATCAATGGTGTGATTTCTACTTAAGTTATGAGAAGTTATAAATCAACATCAGCATTATAATATGAATAATAATCCACAGACAAAGTATATGTCAAATGAGACAATAGGGGAAGAGAGCAATCCGTCCTCCACCCAAAAAGGGATGAGGTTGGGGGGAGTAAGGAGGGGAGGAGACCGAGGAGTTGCCATTCTTTCAGTTTTCCTTCCTCAGCCTTAACTTAAGAGGGAACGGGACTTACAGAAAGGAGTTTACTTAATATCAGATAAATCTATTTAGTATAGCTATATACTCACAATCAGATAATTTAGAAATTCTTGATCACTATCCACATGATGACTGGGGTAGAGAAATACTGTCGCTTAATGTTAGCACAAGAAAGTAACACACTAGTATCAATCTAGACCATGAAACCAATCACAAAACATTGTCTCTCACTATCATTATCATGTAGAGTCAACAAAGCACAACATCAGGAATATTTACCATGTTCCTTGTACCACTTAGGAGTTAACCTCTCTTCATGAGCACCCACACAAGTGTGAAATGCAGGGAGGCGTGCAGGAGCTGCATGTAACAAAAAATATTAGAAACTTAATGAAGACCGATAAAGGGAAAGGATATTATAAAGTATCTTGCAATTAAGATGTTCAAACTATTTCATCATTATCTGGAAACTCCATATGGAAAATAGAACAATACGGCAATTGATAACCATGACTTTAAAAACCTACTATATTGGGTGAAATCAATAAATCCATGACTGGCTTTTATAAATACCATTATCATTCCATACTTTTCAGATAGTGAAATACACCATCATTTTCTGGAAATATCCATGAAAAATTCTCAGCGCCTCATTCTTTTATGAACCTCCTAAAGGTTCTCTCAGGCACAACGAAAAAGGAAAGTACGCTCACATAATTACCCATAGACATCATCCATATTGACAATTAAGCCCAAGAACCAAACATTTCAAGGGCAATAAGTGCACGAACCACCTCATACATACGTTGCATGTGGATGTAACTTTACTGATGCAGAAAAAGAATGCTTGACCTTTCTATATGCATGTAATGCTACATAATTTAGGACGGGTAAAAATGGCAAGCGAGAAATATTGAGATGTGTTGAAGTGGGAATCTGCTTGAATTATACACTTGTTTTTTTCATAAAAACAATTATCATAATTCATAACTAATACTAATCAGAAACAAACAAAGACACAAACATAATCAAAAGATTGATCTTCGTATATGAAATCTATCCATTGTCCACGTGAGAGATGAAAGTGACTTGTTTATGTAGCTATTGTCTGTCTAATGATGTTCCCTAAAGCGTAAATATTTATAAACAATTAAATACTTGGATCAATAATACTGCTTTCACATTTCCAACTAACAACATGATCTATCTTTTTGAAATAAAAATTATCTTTCATTTTTGTGAATATTAGAATACTTCATATTTTGCATTTTCCTTAATTTCTTCAAACAACCACCAACAACTTACTCAGCAGAAAATCTAAATACCACAAATATGCTATCATGTGATATGACAAGGATGAAGCCTAAAGCAGCACCAAGAAATTTAGTTGTTAAGAAGATGTCAATAACAATTCTAGCAATAATTTACCAGCCCAGTAAATTCAAGGAGGAATATGAAGGTCGCATAGTCATAAAAGCTGCAATAATATCAGATTGTTCCCATCTCTAACTTCTTTAGCTAATTAGAAGCACCACAGGTCCATAATCAAATAAATTGAAATGTATGTCAACCCATAAACTAGGAAGGTAAGAAGATACCTTCTGGAAGTAAAAACCCCTTACTCAGCGCAGGCCTCTCATAAGGCACAACCTGCAAGAAACAAAAGGAGATGCCAAGTTGAGGCAAAACAGAGACACAAGCTTAATTACTCGTCACAAACCTACTCATATTTGTAAAATGTATATGCAGTATGATCTATCATGTATGCATGTGGTGAGCGCAACAACAAGCTTCTGAGACTACCTCAAACCTCAAATGATGGTAGGAGACCAAAAAAAAAAGCATCAATGTCATGCCATCAAGCTCATGCTTGAGCGTGAAGGAACTAGGATCCTGTTCTTCAAGGCTTAAAACTTCACTCGAGTTAAGCCCTTCAAATTTTCAGCATCGCTGAAGCTCTCAAATGCGATGATACTTCAGTTCAAAACTACTTCTCAATATCTCAAGAAGATTTGGGCCCTAAAACTTGGAGGTCTTTCAAGGCTTGAGTATTTCTACAATGTACTAACTTCAGCATCTTTTTCTTTCAACATGATAATGCCATTATTTCAAGAGTTGGTCATGTTACACTCAGAATAAAAGTACAAGGTCATACAAGGGCACATAGGCCTCAAGCTTCAAACTTGAAAATATTACATTTGCCATGATTTACCTACCTCGAATACTTTCTCCGTGAAGTCTCAAGCTATTTTATATGCTTACTCAACCCTCTTTATTCTTTCTGATTGAATAATTAGGAGCTAGATCCATTTCAATCCTCCTTCTAGCTATGGATAAACTGACAGGCTATAACACAACTTCAAGGGAAAACTTACTAAATTAGTAAAAAAACAATCAAGTCTCTACCAATTGAGATGATATAGTTCAATACTCCAATGAATCTTTACTTTTCATATACAGAGGCATAATTATGCTTAAGTTATTGTGTGGATGCATAATCCAACAATATAAATGTAGTTATAGTTTGGGGAGAAGAGAAAGTTCTTAGGCAGGCATAAAAAATCAAAATTTCCATAACATGTTGCCCTTTTACTAGTGGCAGTGCTATGTAAGGTGCAAGGGAAAAAAACACCTTATAAAATATAAACATTGGCAATTGTACCTAAACTGCAATGAAATTTGAAAAGGAAGACAGTAAAAATGATAATCCCTTTGTACCAAAAACACAAATAAAAAGTTCCAATTTTCCATTTTAGTTTATCCAATGAAAGGAGTCCTATTTTTAAAATTAAAGTTAAAAATTGTCATTATGTTTTCAAATTATATCTTTCTTTAAGAAAACATGTCACTTCTCTTACATGTCATATGAAACATCTTTACAATATTGATAAATTTGACTTTGGACTCTTCTTTTTTGGAACTGAGGGAGTACTGATTATCACATTCAACTCTGAATAAATCTCAAATTTTGTAAGAATAAATCATACTCCCTCCATCCCAAAATGAATGTCTATGTTTAAATTTTCTTGTACCAAAATGAGTGTCCATCTTTATATGAATTCACTAATTTCAACTTTAGCACCTATTATGTCTTTGTGTGGACTTGGACACTAAGGGCATTATTGTATATGTGCTACCAAAATGGCCCAAAAGTCAACTTCTTTAATTTTACCGAAAAACTAAAAATGGACACTCATTTTAGGGAGGAGGGAGTGATTCAGATGGTGAAAGAGAAACCAATCGATATAAGTAATTCATACCACATAGCAAAAAAGATCAATCAATGATAGCACCTAAGGGAAAAAAAAACTCTTATCCCAAACAAAAGAAGAAAACCAATCAGCAAACACTTAGCTGACAAACTGTGTGCAGAACAACTCAAAGGGAAATAAAAACTTTTGACATTCAATAACATAAAACTACTAAAATGATGGGTAATTATAATACGTAATGATTTAAACATTCATAAATGCTACCTCTTCAATTGGGACAGATGTAGTACTAATATAGGAGTAGGATGAACTATTAAGCAATTGTGGAGTGAAGAAGCACTAGTACACTACAAAGAGCAAATACTCATCTGAAGTAGTAGAGTAATAAACGAGAACGGAAAGCAACAAGATAATACTACCTCCATACCAAAATAATTGTCGTTTTAGTAAGGGTAAACCAATCTTTATGTAAGCTTCATTAATTTTTGTAAAATTGCTAAAACACAATTATTTTGGAACGGAGGTAGTAAGAAACAATCATATACATACACGGCACATCATATGTAAGCCATACTCCCTTTATCTCAATCGAAGAGATACTTTTAACTTTTTTCCGTCAATTTGACCAATTTTCACCATTAATATCTAAATATTGTTATCTAGTTTGAGAAAATAAAATTATGGAGTAACATTTTTAAACTATACTAAACGTAATCTACAAATTTTCATTGGAAAAAAAAAATTGACTGGGAAAGTGTGAGGATACCTTTTTAATTGAGACGAAGTATATATAATTATGAAATAGAGAGATGAAGGGAGAGAGAATGTTACAGGTTCTTCGGAAATTATGCAAAGTTCGCCATGAGAAACACCTCGCTTGCTGAATTCGAGAGCTGCATAGCCGGCGGCGACACCTCCCCCTAGTATTACATACACAAAAGCTCTTCCCATTCCCGCCTTCCCTTCCCCTCCCCTACTTTCTCTCTCTAAAAACTACTTTCTCTTTCTAGAATCCGTTGGGGGCTGGCTCGAGCAGGACTAAAGACTCCCCCCCTCGCTTTGAATTTCACACGAACGCATACGCACACGCACTTGGATCATTTTTAATCCCCAATCCGTATGTGTGGGGCTTGATTGGAAAACGATCAAATTCTAAATTTTACTAAAATGCCCCTTGATTTATCGTTAATGACTGAGAGGGTGAAAGGATCGTGGCCGTTGGATTTTTTTGCTCGTGTTGTAATTGGTGAGTTAGTTGTGGGGCCAGCGGCAAAATTGGGGGCGGGAGGTAGATGGGACGATCCGATGGTTTGGGCATCGGGAACTGTGAAGATGGATGGCGACGAATGAAATGAAGATCAGGAAAGCAGGGTTGCTGTTTCGGAACCTCGTTGGGCTGCTGAATCTTATGGATCAGACACTCCCACCTTTTCTCCACCACCCATGGTTTTTGTTTGTTTTTTATTTTATCCTCTTTGTTGTATTGCTATTTGCTACCGCACCTTTTTATTTTATCTCTTTTTATTTATTTATTATTGTTATTTTTTTGGGTATCATAGCATTTTTTTTAATTGATGGATTATTATGTAACACTAGCAGATTTTGCCCAAGTGGAGCATAGAAAGCAATAAACTAGCTTTGACATGGTATCATCTCGATATTCAATACATGACATTATTTGATTAGTACGAATGATATGATATTTCCTTGATACCTAATATGTTTTCCTTCTTTTAAATTGTGACGAAACAATTATAATAAATTGGAGAGGTGTTAAATGCAATACCTTTTTTATGTTAAATACAAAGATAATTTTTCAGTTTCTAGATAGTAGAATATTTTTGACAAAGATAAGTGGTCAAATAATTCAAACATAATAAAAATACTCTTATTATTTTACAATAATGAATAAATTAATAATATCATATAATAATTTTTTTGGATCTAAAAGGTGTCAATTGATCTTCTTCCTTTTTTTTAAAAAAAAGTGGATCAATAGTGAATTGATCTCCTTCCTCGATTACATGTGGCTTGGCCAAAATTTGTATTTCTTTCAAGCTAATTTAGATTTGTACAATTTGATTTTTAAGACTGGGATGTTTAAAATTTTATCTTTCAACAAAAATTAATAACAAACTAAAGAATGATGGTGTTTTCATTTATCGTGTTTGAAGGGGGGTCTTGCTTTAAACATAATTGATCATAAATGAAATACAGACCAAACAGAAGTGGGTCCTTCTATTTGGAAAGACGTAGACGAATTACCGACATAAAATTTATGTGCTAATAGATCCGTCAGTAATAGTTCAAAAATAAAAAATTGAAGATTATAGCTTTTTGAATGAAACGAATAAGACAACTTTGAATCATGCGTTATATTTTAGGAGAAATTGTTGGTCGGTTCACTTTTAAAATTTTTTAACCCTATAATCCATTTTTTTTACCGAAAAAGGCACTTTGATAAATTTCTTCCTAAAATGCCCCCGTCTCTTTCATCCAAACCAACTATGATGAATCTTCTTTTCTTCCTAAATTTTTTTCAGTAAATCTCTGTTTCCAATCCAATAGTTTGTAGCGAAGAAAGTTGATTTTCGTGGATATAGGAGGTGATCAATTACCGGGAGTCAAGTCTATCTAACTTGAGAGATAAATGTGAAGAAACATAGTGAGAGAAAAATCAAAGCCGATGCATCCCGAACTGATGCATCACGATGCATGATTTTGAATTATGTTTCCATCGCGATGCATGATTTTGAATTATGTTTACATCGCGATGCATAATTTTTGAATTGCGATGCATGAAACTTCTTCCAAAAAAAATTTCGGTGAATCTTCCTTTTCATTCTAACAACTTATTCTTAAAATTTCTCCCGTAAATCTTCCTTCCTAAATTTTCTCTAATAAATCTTCCTTTCCATTCCAATCTAATAGCTTATAGCGAAGAAAGTCGATTTTCATGAATATACGGGGGTGATCAACTGCTTGTAGATATCTTCTTTCTTAAATTTTCTTTGGTGAATCTTACTTCCTAAAATTTCTTCGGTAAATCTACATTTCGATGCAGAAACTGATGCATTTCGATGCATCGTCTTTGAATCGCGATAGTGGTGAATCTTACTTCCTAAAATTTATCCGATAAATCAGTATTTCGATGCATCGACTTTTAAATCGTGATGCAACGCGTGTCTGATCAAATTTCATTAATGGCATTTTCGTCATTTCTCCCCAAAAGTACATTTTTTGACTTTAAAAAAAGTATGGTGGGCTGGAGCGATTACAAATGTCCAAAAAAGGACCAGCCTGTAATTCACCCTATATTTTAGTGGTCTGGCCTAAGTTCTTTTCTATGGCATCCCTATTATAGGGCCAATTCCAAAGCCCATCCCAAGCCCTTCACTCATTGGTGACCCACCCGCCCCTTGCGCAAACCCGAAAGCTAGTCTTCTAGGTCTTTCCTTGTTTGTGCGCTCCTAGCTATCCTTTCATTGAGCTGTGCCTTTTATACCTTCCCTTCTCCCTCCTTCCCTTGGGCATTCAGCCGCACCAGCTTTATTTCTCTCTTAAACAGTCATGAGTCTTTGTGTGTTTTTCTCTCTTCTCTTAGTGAGTGTGTGAGTGTCAGTTTAAGAGTATATACTTGGGTAGAGTTCTTGAAGGTGCTTCGCGGTGAGCTTGTTTGTTGACGATTCCTTTGTGGTTTCGGGTCTGCTGGGTTTAGAGAGAGGTAGTTACCGGTCCTGTCAAAAGGAGGGGGCTTTCGGGTCTGTGTGTCTGGCTGACCTTCGTGGGCCACCGGAATGAGAGCTTGGTCTGTGTGGGTAATCCTTTGGTTCTGTGTACTCGATTATTTCAGTGGACTCGTTTGGTGGACTCGGTTAAGAAAGGGCACTGAGCTGAAGTAGCAATAGCCGAGGTGCAAGTCACCTGTGACGGCGAGTCGGTGGCGTAACACCGGCGTAGTAGCTCTTCTCTATCTCAGCATGGTTTTCCCATTTGCCTTGTCTCTGTTTTTCGAACTAATGACTATGTTCTGCAGGTGGTTCCAGATTAGTGTAGATCCGACTAGGTCTACTGTTAGTTCCCCTAGTATAGATACTTGTTACCCCCATTCCCCGTTGTAATCATGAGCGTCTTGTGAGGATCTCCTAGTTGGTTGTATTTAGGCCTTATAATTATTCTGTAATTTGTCCCACTCCGATTCTTTACGCGGCTACGATCTGGAAACACAACATCATGGATGACGCCATGACCTCTTTGGTGAATGGTGTCGTAATTATATTTCAATTATTTGAGGCAAAATTTATTAATGAGTAATGATATATGTACAGAATTCATCCATAGATTTCATTTACATCACATTTTAATTGTTGTACATTTCGTCAAACGTGCAACACTTTAAAGAATGATGTAACTGCATTTTGTGGATAAAATGTGTAAATGTAGCATTTTTATTTTTATTTGAAAATAAAAATAAAAAAGAAAAATAAAAATATAATTTGAAAAATATGCTAGATAATTCATCCAACTCATTTTTCTTGTATATATTTAATCTAAATTTTTGGGAAAAAAAAAAGATTCGGGAAAAATTTTGAAGTTGAACCTCAATCATTGAATTTATTTTATTTATGAATAAATATTTATTAGAATAACAAATAATGAATCAACTTGTTGATTAAAAGAAATGGTTACGTGTCAAAGCAACAGCAATGCATGTGATCACGCCAAAATAAATACTGGTAACTACGTCGGATCCACGTGTGTAGTTAGTTTTCTGGTAGAATGCATGTAATACCCTAGATCTCTTATGTGTTATTTACATATTTGTATGCCTTGTTATCATGTTAAATATACATGGTAGAATTATTTGCATATCATAGTAAAAATAGAATGCCATGGTAGTGCTATGAGTTATGGTTGTGTAACCTGTTGAGTGATTTGGCCTTGTATACTTGTTAAATTTGCTTAAAAATTATTTAGGATGGCTTTGGTTGCATTTTCGAGCTCGACACCTTCATCAAGCTCGACACCTTCGTCAAGCTCGGATTCTGGCTCCTCACTCTCTGAGTCTGTCTTTGCTCACTCCCCTAGGGGGAAGAACATATATAGGCAATCCCAAGGTCGCTGGGTCTTTGTACCCCCTAGTAAAGCGAGGACATACCTAATAAGTTAGGGTGTCGAGGTAAAAAGTTTTTATGTAGTCACTGACGATCTTTATAGGGTTCCCGATCTCCCGCTGTTAACCCCCATACAACTACTTCGCCCCCACGAAACTGTAGGTGACGTCTGGGACCACTATTTCACCATAGACAAAGTAATAGCACGTATTAAGCCCAAGAAAGAGAAGAGAGATCATGAGACCGCCGAGGCTAAAAAAGCTCGCTTTGGTCGGACGAGAGCTCGTGAGGCCGTTAGGACTGAGAAAGCTCGCTCTGGTCATAAGAGATATAAGAGGAGGGCTGCGGGACCTTCATATGCTCGGCAATCCAAGTTATTTAATAAGTATGCTTATGTGCAAATGGCTAGGACAAAAGTTAGAGCATTGACCTCGGGGCGACCTCCTACCGGACAGCCAGCCCCTACTGGATAAAAAGCCCCCAAGCGGGCTACTAACGAATGGGTATCTGTCACTATGGCGAACTCGCTTCGAGTACCTGACGAACGATTTACAGGTTTCTCTTCCCAGATTTGATAATCGGTTAGCCGACCTTCGTCAAAAGAAGGATAAGGTCGACTTTTGCCTTGGCTTTTTTGAAGTCGATCTACGGCTACCCCTGGACCCATTCATTTGCCTCTTCTTGAAAACCATGTCGACCCATCCTCTTAACCTTTCACTAAATACCGTCTAAATACTATCGAGCTTTATCATGATAGCTCCCTCGTATGGGTACGAGCCTACCCTTAACCTCTTCCACCATTACTTCCTGTCAAACAACACTCAAGGTCGCCAGCACTGTAAAACCAAGAACTATGGGGTCAAGTTTTTCACTGATACCCACAGCAAAGTCAGCGACTGGGCAGATAAGGTCATCCTCGTCGAGTGTAGGAAGGGATGAAGTTTCCCCCACCCAAACTAATCTTTTAAGGTTCCTGACCTCTCCTCGAACGAGTTGACTACCTATGAAGAAAGGGTAAAAGGTTGCTATAGAATGCGACCTTGGCTTCGAGGGCAAGACCTCAGCTCAGCTGTACGACTATGGTGCCATTGTAAAGAGCGAGTCCCTGCTGCGAATTACCGGCCTATCGAGTAAAGAGGTCGCCGATGTAAGGGTTATCTGTCTTGTGCGCGAGGTAAAAAGCTTTTCGGGCTAGCCACTTCATCGGGACTTATAATTCGGCGAGGATTGTCTATTCTGCCCCAAGCAAACTACCGCGGGCTGTGACCCTAGTAATAACTTTTCTTTTGCCCTCACATCTTAATTGTTGTTTAACTTACTACTATTTTATGAATTTGTGGCTAACTGTTCTCATCTTCTTGCATTTATGTTCCAAATCGACGATTTCTTGGCTTCTCTAACGCTCTCGAGGAGATCAATAAGAGTCGAATTGATGAGCTTCCTCGTGCATTAGCCGACGTGGAAGAAGCTAGGGAGACCACAGCTCTCCCTATAGAAACTGTGCCAGGCCAGGCTCCAGCTGAGCAGGGCAAAAAGAAGGCTGCCAGGGCTGCCAAAAGGTCGACGCCCGCCTCTTGTGAGCCGCATTCCTCTAGTGAGCCTCCTCGTCGTAAGAAGAAAAAGGTATCCGACTCTATTGGCCTGCTCGACGAGGATCCCGAGGATGTCATTGACCTGGATGAACCGATCACTGGTAGAATCCAGGATGCCACCGAGAAGAGGATGCTTGAGCCTTCAAGCCCAACCCGAGATCACAGCCCCCAAGCTGAGCCTGAGGAGGCTGTTGTTTCCTGGCTGAGGATCAATTTCAAGCTCTCTAAAACCCAAGCTGCGGGGATCGAGCTCGGCAACGAAATTGGGGATGTGTCTGCTCTCAAGAACATATCCAAAATGGACTGGTCTTCGGACGCTGTGGTTTCTGGGCAAGGCGTCATCCTTTGCTGCTTTGATGATGACCTTTTTGATGAGTTCGGACCATGAACCTCGCACAAGCGCTTGGGAGAGTTGAATTTGCCATGAGCGAGGTAACTTCCATTTTTTAATCTCTATTCTTGTATTAAGAATTATCTCCGCTAATTGTTACTTCTTTCCCAGATGGGTACTATACTTCATTTATTTGCCCAAGAGCTTAATAGTTCCTGCACTAAGATTAAAAATCTCACGGCTGAGAAGGTGAGATTGAACAATGAAGGCCTTAAACTAAAAAGCGACATCAAGGCTATAGAAAAGAAGGTCGATGATGCTCGGGACAAGGTCGTTGCCTATAAAAATAAGAAGAAGCAGGCCGAGTGGGACGTGGAGTAAGCTCGCGGGCTCCTGAAGGTAGCCCTTGCCAAAAAGGAAGGTTTAGTTGCGGCAAAGCTTCTGGTGGAGCAGCGAGCTGCTGTAGCTGAGGCTGAGCTGACCGAGGCCAAATTAAAAATACCGGCTCGAAGGCGAGCTTAATATTGCCAAGGATGTTCCTTCGGCTGATCAAATTATTGAAGATTCCAAGAACTCTCGAGCCTAGGGTAAAGCCCTTGCTCCGTATTACATTCGGGATAGGGAACACATACTTCGTGTTGCTGCTGCGGCTAGTATACCCAGGGCAACCTTCTCAATTGGAACAAGACCCAATTCTTTGAGGAGTAAGCGAGGAGGGGCCATGTAATGGTGCCTTATGAGGAGGACGAGCTGAAAACACTCCAAGAAGGTGATACTAAGAAGGGTAAGCAGTCATGGACTCCTCCAACTCCCTTTGACCATAACCTCCTGTAGACACCCTAAATTTGTACACCTATAAATAATCATTTATTTATAAAATGGATTAACACATGTTTTCATGATAATTTCAGGAAACAAAACATCCAACGGACTAACGACATAATGACGATGTCCGATAAGAACCTAACTGCTTCAGTTAACTCAACAAAGGAGCCAAATAATGAAGAAACAAAGACGGAAGGCCAAAAGTGCAAAAATCTTTGGTATGCGGTGGCAGGGCCTGGTGCGCCGCGCACCAAAGCCTGCATCCTCAAAATATCAAGCTCTCACTGTCTGTCTGCAAGTTGGCCGACGATGTTGACTTTTAGGACACTTTTTCCAGCAAAGCTTGGTCACCAAGCTGGGAGGAAGCTTCCTAGATTACTTGGGGATGAGAGTAACTTTCTGCAACCTTCCTATATATACTCCTTCTCAACTCAAGAAATGCCTGGGTTGTTAATCTATCACACACACATGGAAAAACACAAGAAACCCTCCTGGGTTTTCTCTCTCAATTCTGTGTGAACATACACACACACAACTCAAACACACATACACATACAAATAAGAAACGTAAGTCTTCCTTTCCTAGCATCGGTAACAGTGAGAGCACAACACAACGGCCTAGAACTTGACCCAAACGAATCTGTAAAATGACAAAAGGTGAGAACCTTCAGTTCGTTTAGTTTTCCTTCGGTTTCAAACATATAAATGGCTTGAATAGTTTGTAAATATGTATATAAACTAGCTTCGAAGTGTTTAATATATAAATACATGTGAATCTCTTTGTCAAATCCAAGTTTTAAGCTTCTGTTCTTTTTTTTTTTTTTTTTTACAGTTGGGATTTCGATTAAGTTTTGGTTAATTGTTTAGCTTCAATTTGTTGTTAAACTTTGTATATTAATGTTTGTAAAACTTCGAAGTATGTTTATACTTGCTTTTCCTGCAAAGAAAATCATTTTAAAAGCTTGATTTTGAGTTTGAAAACCATTTTTCGTGCTCTGTTCTTCGAAACAAAATGGAAGAAATACATGGTTTGGTGCGCAGCAACACCACTTGGTGTGCGGCGCATCATACCATGTATTTGACTTTTTTTTTGCATCCTGTGACTCCTCCAGATTATATATATTATTTTGTTTATTTTTGTTTATTTGCTTAAATTAGCATATATATATATATATATATTACGTACATTTCATAATAGAAAAAAACAAATTGATTTATTTGCCTTTTTTTTTTTTACCAAATAAATAATACATGCGTACTATCCTTTTTTTTTTATCACATGAATAGGGACGCAGGCCCCGAATTTTGTTCATTTTATCACGTAATACAATAACTTGTAGCATTTAATTCGAGCATGCAACCATAGAGACTGAAAGGGTGAGTTGGGTGCCTAACACCTTCCCGACTCGTTACTTAGCCCCCGAACCCACAATCTCAATTTTTTTATTGTTTTCTTTATAAACGAGGGTGGCGATTCAGTTTTTTTATTTTTATATAAATGTATTTTACACATTTATAATATTTTTTGAGAGTCCATAATGAGGCCTAAGTGTATTCCATGCACTTAAGTATGAGACACATCGTTTTCAGATGTAACGACGGGGCGGTGTCAAAACGGTGTTCTCACACCTCCACAATCTTGTAAAGATTTTGAAGACCGACCCTAAAGCTCACTTTGATGGCGATCTGAGATTGCAGAAATTTGAGAGGGAGAAGACAAATTAAGACCAATATAGTCGAGAGCTATAAGAGATGCCAATCAATCTGCTTGATTTTACTTCTCCTCGCTGCGACGAGATGTTTTGGCCTTGGGCCTTTGTATTAAACAAACTTTCCTTTGTTTAATTTATATTTTGAATACCGACCTTTGTACCGAGTCATATATATATATATATATATATATATATATAACTTGTTCTTATCCATTTTTGTTTTCAATTTTATTCATTGAATGAATGGCAAGTAGAATAGGTTTGAAACGTGGTGACTGAGCCGTAGCGTTTTGATGTAAACATCCCCGTCTTGACGAGGTGTCCTCCAAGTTTTTAGGAATACTTTGATTTTAGATAACTTCCTTAGCAAAGGGTAAGTTTTCATACTTTGACCTTGGTTTGACGAGGAACTCTTAAATAGAACTCTAAGGTTCCACCTTATCTTGGCGAGGAACTTTTCAAATAGAGCTTTAAGGCTCTGCCTTATTTTATTTATGGACCTTGGTCTAGCGAGGAACTTAAATAAAACTCCTAGGATCCACCATACCTTGGCGAGGAACCTTTTAAATAGAGCTTTAAGATCTCACCTTTCTTTAGCGAAGAATATGTCATGGTTAACCTCGGCTTAGCGAGGAGTAGCGAAACAATTTTTAAAGAATACTCAAGACTTTCACATATATGCTCTGCTTTACAATAAATTACAAGTCTTGTATAAAACAAAAAGAAGAGAGTTTCCTTCATTGGTAATATCGTCGAAGGTGATTAGTATGCCAAGGATTTTTCAATACTGTTTCGTCTTGCTCTGCCAACCGATGTGTTCCTTCTCGGACCATGTCCGTAACTTTGAAGGGACCTTCCCAATTTAGGGAGAGCTTGTTTCTGTTTGTTTTTCTCCCCGTAGCTTCGAGCTTTCTGAGAACCCAGTCTCCTATTGAAAATGACCTTGGTTTCACTCTTTTTTCATGATGGCTCTTGGTAAGTTATTTATAGTTTACCATTCTCATCCTCACTTCAAGCCTTCTTTTTTCAAGTAAGTCTAGGTCTAGCCCCTGAGATTCTTTGTTTGTTTCCTCGTTGAAGTAGGTAACCCGGAGAGTAGGAAGGGCCATTTTCACTTGTGTCATAGCCTCTGAACTGTAGGCCAGGGTGAATGGTTTTCCCCCGTTGGTCCCTTTATCGAGGTACGTATACACCATAGCACTGCAGAAGCTCGTCCAGTCATATCCCTTTCTTCTCATCAAGACTCCTCTTCAAAACATGTAATATTTGTTTATTACCTGCTTCAGCTTGACCATTCCTCTGTGGATGAGCTACCGAGGACATCCAATGTTTCACATTCATCTACTCGTAGCTCGCTGTGAATTTTGCACAGAACTGGGTGCCATGATCCGAGACAATAACACGAGGTAGCCCAAACCGGCACTAAATGTAGTCTTGGACGAAACTGACAGCTCTATCCTTAGTTATGCTTGCAAGCGGCTTTGCCTCCACCCATTTGGTGAAGTAGTCCACGGCAACAATCATAAACTCGTAGTTTCTTTTAGCCTTGGGGAAAGGACCAATGAGGTCTATTCCCCACATATCGAATGGCCAGGCCGCCACTATTGGGTTTGGGGAACTGCTGGTAGGCGAGGAATGTCCGAAAATCTCTGGCACTTGTCATATTTCCTCACATAAGCCTCAATGTCCTTCCTCAAGCTCGGCCAGTAATACCCATGGAAGATGATCTGGTATATCAATATCCTCGCACCGAGGTGACCTCCACAAACGCTCTCATGCACTTCTGCAAGCAGATCTCCACCGTGTCAGGTCGCACATATCGGAGTAATGACTTGGTGAATGATTTTCTATGGAGTGCTCCTCCGATCATAGTGTACCCGCTGCCCATTTTCTCAAAATTTGTGCCAAGTTTTTATCGTTGGGCAGTGCTCCTAGCTCGATGTATTCCTGATTTTCGTCGATCCAGCAGTTAGCAGTCGAAGTAATGGGCATGATGACTTCCTTGTTGAAGGAGGGTGATTCTAGGAATTCAACCAATACCCCTCTAGGAAGGTCCTCAAGCTCGCTAGAAGCTATCTTTGACAGGTAATCAGTTCGGGTATTATTTGCTCTGTCAGTCTGCTCTAACTCCCAATACTTGAGTCCTTCTAGCAATTTCCTCACCAGCTCGTAATATTTAAGCAAGGTGGGGTGAATAGCACCGTTAGAGATGTTAAAAGGGCCACGGCCCGTAGGGTTGACCCGTTTAAATCGAAAAAAATAGGGTTAAGGCTCAATATTTTTGGCCGGTTTAAAATCAGGGTTTTTTAAGGTTGGTCTGTTTAACCCGCGGCCCGCCAGGTTTCAGGGTTGGCCCACCGGCCCACGTAATATTGATTAGGCCGTAAAGAGTTTAGGAGATGCGTAAAGCAACCACTATGAGAATAAAATCGAAAACCTTTTAATCCAAAGTCAAACACATTTATCCTTTGCACAACAGGTCTTCTTTGTGTGCTTGTGAATAAATACTGAAATATAAACAAAATTTTTGGAAAGAACTGTTAAATAGAACTATTACAATATTTATTTTGAGAAAAACAAGTTGAAATTATAACACAGAGATGTAAAAAAATGTCTAGTTTATATTTCTTTTGAAAAACATAAGAAACTATCAAAGTTATGAGTGGTTTATCGATTCACTATTTCAAAATATTGTAATATTATATCTTTAGTCGTGGCTCGATAGTGGCCCGTTTAGCCCGAAGCCCGCTAGGGTTAGGGTTAGGTCCACAATATTAGTGACCCGAAAAAATTAGATCGTTTAGCCCGCGGCCCGTTAGGGCTGACCCGAAACCGCTAGGGCTAGCCCGTTTAACATCTCTAAGCACCGTACTCCCCAAAAATTTATTTCACACTGAGCTGAGAGTTGCTGAAAACAAGTAAGTGTTCCATACAAACTTCTTTGGCTAGCTCAATGCCTGCAACTGGGGTGTTCAGTATTTGGTTTCATCCGAAAACCAAACCGAAAAATCGAGCATCCAAACCGAACAACCCGAAATCGAATTCAAATTTGGTTTTTGGTTTGGTTTGGTTGGCAAAACCGAATTCTAATATGGTTTTTGGTTTTGCCTTTCAAACCGAAAACTAAACCGAAAACCGAATTAGAAAAAATATAATAAAATTAAATACATTATTATTAGTTATATAAATAATTATTAGTTATATAAATGTTCTTTTTCAATATGTTTTTTTGACATTTGCCCGTTTATTTAAATGTTCTTTGTTTTTTGTAATGTGTCGCAGAAATAACACAAGTGACAATTCAAACAAATTTCGTGAATGTTTAGTGACAAGAAAGGCTAAACTAATGTGTGGAATCCAAGACTTCCTTCAAGTTCGAGTAACTGAGTATATGTAATCTTACATTTTTAGGGATATTATGTAATTTTGTTAAAGTTTTAATCTTTGTTTTGGATGTTTTTTAAATGATAAATATTTAAACTTTGAATTGGATTGTATTTTTAACATTTGTTTAGTTAAAACCGAAAACCGAACCGAACCAAACCGAAAACCGAATTCGAATTTGGTTTGGTTTCTTGGTTTTTTATTTGGTTTGGTTTGGTTTTTGGTTTTAAGGTTGAAATAACAAAAACCGAACAAATTGAACCGAACAACCAGAACAACCCGAAAACCGAACCGATGAACACCCCTACCTGTAACCAGTGCTTTATACTCAGCCTGGTTATTGGATGCATTGAATTTAAAGCGAATTACCTTGCTAATCTCCTCGCCTGGTGACACCAGAGATAACCCCGTACCACTGCCATTTTTAGTCACTGAGCCATCCACGTGCATTGTCCAATGATTCTCTTATCAAACCGTGGAATTGGACTTCACGTCTTTCCCAGGTGAGCTAGGAGTTTTCATCGATGTACTAGCTTCCTTCTGTTGGGTTGGGCTTGGATCATCCTTGATAGAAGATGTCTCTGTGATGAAGTCGGCTAGAATCTGAACTTTGATCACCTTTCGCTGCTCGTAAGTAATGTCATAGCCCAACAGCTCTACTCCTCATTTCATCATCCTTCCTGCAACATCGGGTTTGTGCAAGATTCTCCTCAGGGGTAGGTCGGTGTACACAATTAAGGCATGGGCCTGGAAGTAGTATCTTAGCCTTTTGGCAGCCATGACTAGAGCTAAGACTACCTTCTTAACATTTAGGTACCTTGTCTCTAGATCGGTTAGAGCATGATAAACATAGTACACCGGCCTTTGGATTCTGACTTCCTGCCTTAGCAGGACTGCTGCTACCGTAGAGTCCGTTGCGGCGAGGTAAACATATAACACCTCGGTAGGTGCTAGGCTGAAAAGTAACGTCGGGCTGCCAAGATACTCTTTGAGCTTGGCGAACGCCTTTTCGCACTCTTCATTATAGGAAAATTTCTTGCTTCCCTTCAGCACCTTAAAAAACGACAGGCTCCTCTCCGCTACTCTAGCGATAAACCGACCCAAAGTCGTAATACGCCCATTCAATTGTTGAATTCCTCGTATTGAAGTTGGAGCCTGCATATCTACTAAGGTTTTAATCTTCTCACAGTTAGCCACAATACCCTTCGCATTCACTATATAACCTAGAAACTTCCCAGCTGTTACCCCAAAGGTGCATTTGGCGGGGTTCAATTTCATTCTGTTCTTTCGCAGATTGGCAAATGTTTCCTCCAGGTCGGTAACGTGACTAGCCTCCTTGGTCTTAATGATCATGTCGTCGATGTAGGCCTCTACGTTCCATCCGAGTTGGTCTCCAAATACCTTGTGAACCATCCTTTGGTATGTGGCTCCGACATTCTTTATCCCGAAGGGCATCATAACATAGCAATAGAGAGCTAACGCAGCTCGGAAGGTAGTCAGCCTTTAATCAACGAGTTATATCCGAATTTGATGGTACCCAGAGTAAGCATCAATAAAGCTCAAAATCCTGTAGCCCGCAATTGCATCCACGAGCTAGTCTATTCTTGGGAGGTAATCAATATGCACTTCCACCCTCTTTCCATTGCTCTCAATGATGTGTAGTGTGTAGCGCCAATACTATCCAACGTAACTTGTCTTTACTCCGAGACTCCACAATCTAGACGCTAGACTCTCACTACCCTTCAACATTACTTATTTGCAAATATGATCGATTATATAATGATTAGGTTATAGTCTTTTCTAATTCCAAACACTAAATGGTCAAATTTCTATCATATATATTAAGAAAATAATTTTTTTTATGTATATACTTAGATTAAAAAACTCCATCTTTTTTAAAGGTAGACAAAGACAACACTTGGTGAGTATCAAATTGGAATAATTGTGGGCCGGTACCATTTCACAGATTTTCAGCTGCTTTAGACCCTCATATTTGTTTCCAAACGGTAAAGTTCATTTTAAGTGATAAATTGACCAATTGTTTCAAAACTACCCCCGTAACAACCTAAAACACGTTTTAAGCTGTGTATTCATTGATTTACCACTGTAAATCTCGACTTTCATTCCATTGCGATTTCTTACCCTTATTAAATATCTTTAATTAAATCTCAAGCTGTGTCTTTTAATTATTTAGTTTGTTAATTTTATATTTTTTTCACACTAAGAAATATATTACTTGAATGTCAATATTATATATAGTGAACAAATATCTTTAATTAAATATCCTTAATTAAATCTCAAGCTGTGTGAACGAATAATTTATTACTTACTTCAGTTAGCTCTATTTTGTATAGTCAAAGTTCATTGTATACAATTAATCTTACTTTTCTTTACTCCATATCGTATTCTTGGCAAAAATCTTCAATGTAAATTGGTTGGTGTAATCAGTAGGCTTAGATTGATTGATTGAATCAATTATTGAAATTTTGTATCTCCTTGATGTAAGAAATAATACCTCGCAAGTGCACGAGAATACCGGAGTATAGTTGTGCAAAGACAAGGGTCGAACCACATAGACTTGAGTTTTGATTCAATTAAAATAACAATTAATTACGCAATAAATAAAAATGATTTTGAAATTAAACTAAATTAACTAGAAGGCAAGAAAATAAACTAATTTAACAAAAGCATTAAAATTGAGATAAATTAAGGTGGACAAAGGTATAGGAATTGGGATTCAGTCTATATCTGGGTTTTATGCCTTTTCTTCATATATCAGTTCAGTTCTAGAATTCGTTCACAAAGATAAAGATTAAGACTCTTTGATCACGATTTGCAATCTTAGTATCCCTAATTGTTATACTTTCTTAATCCATCCATATAACAAATGGGAACCCGTTAAGCAATTAAGAACAATGAACATAATTTCTATCTTAGCACGATCATGAATCAATAGAAATTACTATTCACAAAAGATGATGTACATATGACTTATGCATTGGATCGTGCAATTCATCATATCCTGATAATCTAAACAGTTGTAATTACCTACACGCAAAGACAACACGAAAATATTTAATAAAAATACTTTTGGGATACTAAGATTGCAATCTTAGTATCCCTAGTTGTAATCACCTATACGATAGCATCTTCCTAAAATTTCTCCGGTGAATATTATTTTTTTCTTAAAATTTCTCCGGTAAATCTTACCGATAACTTCTTCCTAAAATTTCTTCAGTGATCTTACTTTCTTACTAAAATTTCTCCGGTGAATCTCTGTTTTCATTCCAATAGCTTGTAGCGAAGAAGGTTGATTTTCGTAAATATAGGAGGTGATCAATTGTCGGGAGTCAAGGCTGTCTAACTTGGGAGATAAATGTGAAGAAACAGAGCGAGAAAAAAATCAAAGCCGATACATCCCAATGCATAAACTGATGTATCCCGATGTACAAATTGATGCATCGCGATGCATGATTTTGAATTATGTTTTTATCGCGATGCATGATTTTGAATTGTGTTTACATCGCGATGCATCATTTTTTAATGCGATGCATGAAACTTCTTCCTAAAATTTTTTCGCTGAATCTTCCTTTCCACTCCAATAGCTTGTAGCGATATACGTTAGCTTCTTTGAAAATTTCTTCGATAAATCTTCTTTCCTAAAATTTCTCTGGTGAATCTTCATTTCCATTCAAATCCAATAGCTTATAGCGAAGAAAGCTGATTTTCGTGGATATACAGGGTGATTAATTGCTTGTAGATATATTCTCCCTAATAATTTCTCTAGTGAATCTTACTTCCTAAATTTTTTTCGGTAAATCTTTCATTCCATTCCAATAGCTTATAGCGAAGAAAGCTGATTTTCCTAGATTCTAAATTGCGATGCATGATTTTTTAATTGCGATGCATGAACTGTGATGCATCGCAATGCAGAAACTGATGCATCCCGATGCATCGACTTTGAATCGCAATGCAGCACGTATCTGATCAAATTTTATTAATGGCATTTTCGTTATTTTGCTTCAAAAGTGTCTTTTTCTGATTTTAAAAAAAGTATGATGAACTGTAGCGATTACAAATGTCAAAAAAGAAACCGACCTTTAATTCACCCCATATTCCAACGAAAATAATGTTGACACAAAATAGTGGGCCAGATACAGATAGACCAATATATCAGCTGACTAGTTTTTTAGTGGGCTTAATAAAAGTGTCTGGCCGACTAACCATAAAACTAGTTTATTTAAGGAAAAATTGCGGGCCGCTATATTTTCAACAATTTTCAACCACTTAAATCTACGATATTTGTTTTTAATTTTAACTGATAAATTTATTATTTGTTCTAAAATTGTCCCCTTTTAAGCGTGTTGACCCCTTTACTTCTCAATAAATAAAATTAATCTCTCCAACACTATAACTACCTCCTTCACTTTTCAAAAAATCCAATTCATCTGAAAATTATGCTACCCACACCCATCCAATTCCAGGTAATTATCATCAAATTTCTTTGTCTATCTAATTTAAGAATTGATATGTAGGAGCTGTACAGAGTCCGTGAAAGAGAGTTTGCCTTTTCTTTTTCTTTTTTCGCTTTCCAAGAGAGAGATGTGAGGACTGTCTTTTAATTGTTTTGTACTTTTGCGATGCACAATGTGCACTATTTCGAGTTTAAAAGGGTTTAAATGATATTTCATAACAAAAATGTTATTTTTTGAGTAAAAAAATTATTGTATCCTTAAATTGTTGAATATTCTACAAACGGTACCGACTTGCGAGTTCACCCTTTATTTAATTACTACTAATACAACATTTTACATATCATTAGCAGCCATCCCCGACCCATCATGTGATTTTCCTTACCTTTCACGTGGGCAATTAGAACCCTTGTGTTGTTGAAATAATTCTGCCATTCAAAACACGTGAACAAAATAAAACTAGCGGCCCAAATTCGATAAAGTTCTTTTCGTATGAATTGGGTAATAAAAAAGGGCCACAACTTATTCCCTTTTATCATTTTCTATATAAATTCTTGCATTGCATTGATCAAAAGAATCCATGGTCTACAATTTTCACATTTTGTCATTGTATAATTTTTGGAGCAAAAATTATTATCGTAATTTTAAAAGGAGATATAATTTTGACATTATCCCTAACTGTCATCTAATTTTTAACGAAATTAATATCAGTTGTCTCCCCTAAAGTTTTTCAATATGTTGGGAGATTCTTAATGAAATCTAGTGTTAGAAAATTGATGATTTTTTAGTTCTTAAATTATTAGGGAGTCTCTTTTTTAGGGTTAAAAAATAGATGATTTTTTTATGAACAAAAAAATGAAATATAAACTTTAAAACAAGAAGGAAAGATAAATTGTCTAAATAGAAAAATAAGAGAAAAATATTTAAATTAATTACTCTATACATTTTGTCTTATTGTATCAAAATATAATAATAAAGAAAATAAAAAAAAAACATGTTAAGTTGAAAAGAAATCTAATCAATTAGCTAATTTTAAAAAAAAGTTGATCCGTAGAATCTTGTCATAAACACGCATTTTATTGAATGTAATTTCATTATTAATGTAAAGATAAATAGCTAAAAAACTGTGTACTTATTTTTGTATTAATGTTCTTTAAATAGTGATGTAATTGAAATTATAAACATAAGATTACAAGAATAATAAAAGTTTTAGTTCCACATATAATAGCCAACATGAAAATTAATTATCTGTTGTTAACAATTCTTTTTTACATGAATAATAATTTTTTTAATATTGTTTTATTAAAAATTTTCATTTAATAATTCATCTAAATATTACTTTAGATTAAAATTTGCTCAACAATTTTTATTTTGAAATTGATGTCCGCCAATAACATTAGCTTAAATTTCTTTGAACACCAGTTATCATTAAAGATCTTCCAACCTATTTACAAAACCTTAGGGGGGGCGAATAAATTAATTTCGTTAGAAATTGGATGACAGTTAGGGATAGTGGAAAAATTGCATCATCTTCCTTTAAAACTACAATGATAATTTCGCCCAAAAAATAGTGCAGTTACAAAATGTAAAATTTGGTCAAAGTACAATGGCAAAATAGACAATTTTTCGTTCTTTTAGTATGAATTGGGTAATAATAAAGGGCCACAACTTATTCCCTTTTATCATTTTTTTTAATGTAAATCCTTGCATTGCTCAAAAGAATCCATGCATATATATATATATATATATATATATATATTGTGTATGGTGGGGGAGAGAGATGTATTTATAAATGTTCTCTTTCAAAAGAGTAACGACTAATTTTTTATCCAACGTTATCATTCTAATTTTAAGTAATAAACATATACGATTGATTAGATATTACTTTATTTAACATGTGACGGAGAATTAAAGTAACTTTTTATTTCCAAGGTGGAATCCAAATTGTAGAGTATTATTCATACCGTGTATAACATATATATATACTATTCCCCTCTGTTCCTAACTTGTTTGTACCATCCATGGAAATTTCGCGCCACAACCCTATTTCAGGTTGAGTTATCAAAAGCAAAAAATTTCGAAGCAAAGGACCAATATTCTAGGCTGAGTATACGCGGTTCCAATCTTATCCAATTATTCGAAGAAGTTGGTAGCATAATTAGTAAAATACGGAACGTGTACAATATATTAAAAGAAACGTATAAGTATGGGCGGATCTAAAGGCCTTGTGAGTGAGGCTCAAGCCCACCTCAAAATTTGCCAAAAAAATAAAAAATTTATATAACCCAAACTCACATTCTCACTCTCCACCCATTCTCTCTCCATTAATCACCAAATCTTCAAGAAACCCTGCAGTACTTATCCAAAATTCATCTCTCCCTCGTTCACTTTGTATCATCTCTGATGTCCTACCAAATTATCAAAAGAAACAAAAAACATTTACATCTATGATCTCTCATAGAGTTAGCTTAAACTCTTTTATAATTATGTATGTAATGGGTAAGGCTTATTATGTCACTGACTATATGTAACTTAATTATTTTTTCGATAATTGAAGTTATTTAGCACGGTTATTACTGTTTACAATATTTTTGAAATACCAAGCCCATGTAGTATCAAAATCCTGGATCCGCCCCTGCATTCAGGTTTTATATGATAAAGTTACGTCGAAAAAATTCGGCATAATAATACGTAAACGGTAAAAATACTTTTATATGCTTGTACGGATATAATATGAATTTGATTGAAGTATACGAAACTAAAAATACGTCGTATTCTATATGAAATTCTTTATATTTTTATCATTTTTAGGTTTAAATATCTTAATATTTTTACACTCTCAAAGCTATTATTTTCATATTATTACATATTTATGACAAAATAACTATGTGTTAATAGTTAAATGAAAGCATGGTTAAACATATATACTCTTATGTGTGTATTTCAAACAATATGTGTAGTAACAAATAATATTTCTTAGACTTTATTATTATTATTTTCATATTAAATATCTAATTTGATTAACTCGAACAAGATTAATAATATAAATTGAATAATTTTAATAATAAAATTATATCAAAATTTGGTATATATTGAGTTTTATATGTGAAGTATAATACGTTTAAAGTTCTATACGTGTACTATATAATTTAACCCAAAAGTATGAGTATTTTAATTAAGTTTGGTTTGAGTACGATAAACGAGAATATTTTTTAATTATTCGTACGTACATATATTATACGCATATTGTATGTGGATTTACTAACTATGGTTGGTAGAATCCGATTACCTAACATGAAAGAAGACGGATGTATAAATTTATTAGGGGTGTAAGGTCGAATCGTCAAACCGTCAAACCAAACAAACCTATATATATATATATATATATTTATTTATCATATTATATAAATTATACTATTAACTATTTTGAGTAATTGAAATAGTATGTTAAATCTAGTTATTTTATTTTGAAGTTCATATTTTGACTTTTAGTTATTTTATTTTATATTAAAAGTATTATTTTTATTTAAGAGTTTTTTCTTAGAGTATTTATATAATTAAGATGTGGAACCGTAAACCAATTGGTTCAATTTGGTTTGGATTTGAAGTCCTTTTTTTTTTTTTTTTTGTGTGTCCTAAGGGGGCGTGGAAGGGATCGAACCTAAGACATCGTACTAAGTCTCAACTTTACTAATAGGCATTACTCTCCGAAAACCCCTCCTAAAGTCTACTAAAGATCTGTCCATCACAATTTAGTGATTTAAATTTTGTAATTCTAGATTTTCTTTCGCTTTGATTCCATCAGCTTTCTCTATGGAAACTTTCGAAATGAGAGCTGCTTAGCGTTTGGCTCTCTTTCTTTGTTTACCGAGTTGACCTCATAATGGGATTTCCTACTTTTCTCTATCACTCTTATTTAAGCTTCAATCATCAGAAAAGAAAAAAAAAAAAAAAACTCAAAGCATAAAATTAAAGTCACCTAAATTGGCGAAGCCTAAAATACCCTAAATTACGAGAGAAAAAAAACTTCTGCATTCTAGAACATGAAAGTGTGATGTTCCCAACCCTCTTAGGTTATAGAAGTTTTTACTTAGAATTTCTTCTCAAAACAGGAATAATTTTAGGGTATGTTTGGGAACCTTAATATCATAGCTTGGAATTGAAATTAGAAGCACAATTTGAATTTTATGGAGCTCAAATTGTTCATCCAATTCCAATTCCAAAGCATGACATTGAGTAACCAAACGTAGCCTTAGTGCGGCCAATAAAACCTTAGAAAATCCATTGGTTCTATGAGTATTTTACAATTTACTTTTTTCTTTTAAATTTCTACCTCTTATTTTGTAGTTGTAGCAGCAGAAGAATCATGGTGCACCTTTATAAAAAAAGATAAAATAAACAGTTGATCGTCCCTATTAAAACTCTTACATCGAAGTGATTACCACCTAAAAGCATCTCCATTCATAGCTCCTCCCCATAATAATTAATACTCTCTCCGTCCTTAATAAATGTTTTTAGCTGATAAAATATAAAAATTAAGAAACATAATTAATGATGTGCTGTAAAATATATTTTAACAATAATACTCATAAACATTAATTAAGTTCAACTATCTTAAATAATTAATTTTCTTTGAGATGTGTTATATTAAATGAAGCTTTAAGGATACATTAAGAAGAAAGGTAGAGAATAGGTAGATCAAAAGTCTTTATGAATATTAGTTGGGACATTTCAAAATAGAAAATAGAAACATTTATCTGGGACGGAGAGAGTATGGGAGAATTGCTATACTCACACACCCCTAATCTTTGGTACACCCTTTTCTAAATTCACTACCCCCTTAAATTATAAACCTCCCTAAATATTAATTACACTTACTCCACCAAATTTTTAAATAAACAACCTATCATTACTAAGTACACCCCCTTCCATCCTTTCATCCTTTGTTGAGACACCCCTAACCCAATACACAAAATAGCAAAAAATGCACACACACAAGAGGTGGCTTAGGCATGTACCACTTTACACTTAAATATAACTTACTTTGCAAGTTGTAAGATAAATATTTTTTAGAGTTAAGTTATTTTTTTTTACAATTTGAGTTCAAAATTGGTGGTTTGTGTAAAAAAATTTATATTTTAGGTTGAAATTCGAAGTAACTTGGGCCTATATTGTTTGGATATGGTTGATTGAACACCTTTGGCAGTGTCCGGTCAGTACCAAATGAACACCTTTAGAAGTGTTCGGTTGGTACTGACATCTAAAGGTATTCATTTGGTACTGACCGACACATCACTAAAGGTGTTCAGTCAGTAGTGATAGAACACACTTAGGGTTAGTCAAAATGTATAAAAATACTTACAATATTTGTCCCCTTTCAATTCTTTATGCTCTATGGTTGTATTTTTCAACAATGTAGATGATTTGAAGGTTTAGGGTTTAGAGAGAGATTTGAAATATGTGAAAATGAAAGTGTAATGTTTGAATGCGTATTGTGGGAAGAGTATAGGGGCGAGGGGATGCACTTAGAGATGTTAGAATCAAATAAATGTAAGGAGTTGTACTTAATAAGAATAAAGGCAAATATATCAATTTTTATAATGATAATTTAGTAATAATCGAAGGGGGTGTACTTAGAGATAAAAGTGGAGAGTGTGAATAGTAATTCTCTTAATATGGTTAGTTTGTTCCAACCAATGGTGGAGTTCCTCGTCATGTTCTTCAAGAAATGTTACAAATGTATAATATTTTAGAACATGTTTTGTAAAATAATAACCTAAACCCTTGATTTTAAACTTCATAATAATCACAATAGCATACAATTAATCTTAAGTATGAGGACATGTTGTTTTGAAATCTACAGTATAATAGTTAAGGAAGACGGAATATGGTTTCTCCCCTTTGACCCAAAACCCTAATGAGTTGATTTTCGTAATAGAAGAATATGATAGGTATTGCATATCCTTATATAGGCAAAGGAATGACCGGATTTCTATTAAGATTTTAATTGCAACCGTCCATCAATGTAGAGTTTAATTAAAAAAACTAACTCATTTTTCAAACCAAGTTCAATGTAATTTAGTAATCCTAAATTAACTGTGATTCTCACTATTGAACATATAAGGAAGTATTTTAACATGCAAGAAATTAATCTCACATGTTCTTCCCATTTTGTTTCTTCATTTTTTTTCCTTATGTTTTGTTCGCATTTTTGTTTCTTTTTTATTTCAAAAGTATAAAATGGAGAAATGTAAAAGTAAAGTGGAGTCCACAAATAATGAGTGTAGTATTGTTTGAATGAGAAGCTGAGTTATTAGAGAGATTCGCTATTAAAACGAGTAGTGTGACAATGGGGCTCACAAATAAGAGCTCGTTTGGTGCAACGTTTTTAAAATGTTTTTTTTTTTTATAAATGTATTTGGGATATCACTTCAAGACGCTGTTTTTTTGTTTCTAACAATATTTTTTAGAAAAAACTAGGAATTTCATGCGTTTTAATGGATATCACTTCAAGACAGTTTTTTTTTTATAACAGCTAGCGTTTTTGGGAAAAGCTGAAAATTTTCGCGTTTTAAAATGTATATTTTTCAGCTGCAGCATTGAAAGATAATTTTCACAAATAAGTTGCGTTTTATTTCCATGTTTTGACCAAAACACACGACTATACAGACTTTAAAATTGGAAGAAAAACAAAACTATTGAAGCAACAGGTGCACCCGAATATTACCCTGGAAAGCAGCCAAATTAATTAGGTAGCTATTACATGATTTGTCGGCTATGACGGCTAGGCTTCTAGTTTGTCATGACATGGGAGTATAGATAGTAGTTATGAGTAACAATTAAGTGGATGGAGGAGAGAGAGAGAGAGAGAGAGAGAGAGAGAGAGAGAGAGAGAGAGAGAGAGAGAGAGAGAGAGAGAGAGAGAGAGAGAGAGAGAGAGAGAGAGAGAGAGATTTGTGGAAAGGGAGATAGAGACGCATGTGAAATACTCCTTAAGGAGCACTCAAAGAGTTAGGCTCACGTCCGACTTCATATTTGCAAACCCTTGCATATATTTGGATAAAAATGGAAAGTAAAGATTGAATTTGCCAAAAACGGCTTACATTGATGCCTTTCCATGTGTCAGCTTCTTATGGGTTCAGTTCGGTATATGTTTTTAAAGTCATTATGCCTTGGTGGTCTACCATGACATGAGGGACAATATGCATGTGTAAGGTCGTCTTCTTATTTGATTTTTACTTGCATGCATTTATACGTAAATGTCAAGGCAAAACTAGGGTTTGGTAACTCAATGCTTGTGAAGAAATTAAGTAGCTGCTAGCTATTGGCTTCTCTCTCTCTCTCTCTCTCTCTCTCTCTCTCTCTCTCTATATATATATATATATATATATATATATATATTCAAGTTCCATATATTTTTACTTTGTCATATATATAGAATAAAACTACAACCTTTACCAGAATATGTTGTGACTCCCCCAACCCCATTTTCTCCTTGACCATATTGCTACTTAGTTTTAGAAAATAAGACGATAGTCTGCTTAAAATACACTTAATTAAATAACTATTATATGGTGTATGAATCACATAATTTATAATTTTCAAAATAATAAGTAAATTCACATCACATTTCATTTTTAACAAATCAAATTGACTTTTAAAAGTCCAAATGCAACTTCCTTCATCCTTTTGGTTTTTTTTTCTTGGTGAGGGAGGGGGGAGGGGAGGAAGGACTCTAAAATTCTGTTTTACAGTTTTCATCTGGAAATGAAAAACGATGAAGTACACTAAATGAACTCTGAAGTATGAATCTCATGTTTTATAATTTTTGAAAAACTAAGTAAATTCACATTATATTTTAGTTTAAAAAAATTTAAGTTGACTTACGTACAAAAGTCTAAATGCAACTCTTTTTTATAACGAAAAGAGTATGAAACAACTCTGAAATTCTGTTGTACAGTCTTTACACCATTAGATCAGTTTTGTACCAACAAAAACCTAATTCATGGTCTCGAATTATCATAGGTAAGGTGACTATGTATACATACTCGTAACCAATTCACGATGGTGAAAATCCGTCTTTCAACCAAACCGTCGGGTCTAATAAAGTTGATCCATTAAGGGATTACCTTATATTGAGAGAGTAAAGATCTATTTATTGGGCAACTAACATATGATTATTATGACTTGAACATGATAGATAACTAATTTATACAAAGTCAGCCATTAACATGAACTCAACGTTACAAAACCTAACACAACGCCATTCGCCAAGGAAAGCGTATTTTTAACGGCAATTTCACAAGTATCATAACGAGCACTATTACAAACTAATACACTCCCATTAATTAGTATATGATGAGTATATATGTAGTTACTCACATTATAATGTAATACTGTCAAAACCCTTAGAACCAAACTAGATCGGAGTAATTGAAATATAGGTTTATATATGATTACGGGTTTTACTATAAACAAGGCAATACTGGATCCAGACCTTTATAATTTAAATATTTTCTCTCTCTCTTTTTTTTTTTTTGGTGTTCGGGGGATAGGATTATAAATTTAGTCTGCATTAAGTAATTGCATTGACCAGAGATCCTCCATGCTCCACATGTTGTCATTGGTTTCGGTGGGAAAAGGACCTGTAAAATTCTGGAAATTTTCGGGTTGGTGTTGGTACGATGGTGGCGAGTAGGTGTCAACTGCATCGGGCATTTGGCTCGTCGTCGTCGAAGCTGAACTACACATATAGCTTGTTGAGCTCGCTGCTTGATCGTTATGCTCCGATGTTTGTCCTGTGAAATTCTCGGCTTGCTTGATATGCTTTTGGATTCGAGTCCTCCAGTAGTTCTTTATTTCGTTATCCGTTCTTCCTGGCAGATGCTTCGCAATTTTCGACCACCTACAGTTAACGAGGAATACTTATTTGAAGAATAACAACTAAATAACCGAACATAACAAAAATAAATAACAAATATACTTTAGCTATATTTTCATATTATTAAAGTGGAAATAATTATTTCATTGTTGCATATTATCAAACCAACAATAAACTTTATTTTTGTTATAAAGGTATAAAAAGAAATGAAAATATATACTCTCTTAAGCCGAAAAAAATAATTTTACTTTATTCTTGTTTGTCCCAAAAAAGTAGGCTCATTTTTTTTATTTTTAACCTATAAACTTTCATTTTTCTTCTTTATTTATTAATCTTCAATTCACAAAGATGTTTTGTTCAAGCATATATCATCAAAACTTAATTCATGTTCCGTGGTTGAAAATCAAGGACTTCACGTTCTATGGTTCAAATTTAGTGCCCTTCACATTCGACCAGTTTATTTAAAGGGTCTAAGATTCATTCTCCTATCATTACGAATCGAAGTCTATTGGGCAGATCCATGCAAAAACAAATTTTTGAAAAAATATGTTGCAAAATTTTCTTTTCGAACCATTTCTTTAACTTATTTTTTTATTTTTTTCGTGTTAAAGGGGGCGCGGAAAGTCATTCTTTCTTACTTGGTTCTTATTAACAATCAAGGAAGTGCACAAATCGAACGAGTACGAAAGGTGTGTGGTAAGGTAGTTCCTTGTTATAAGAAAACGTACATCTTTAATAAGAAATATATATATATATATTTTTTTTTTGGCTGTTGAAAATTTCTCTCCCAATATTCCTATGAAAGAGAGCACCTCATGACTAGGGTTTGAAGAAGAGAAAACTACTACTCTTTCGATTTCAAAATAAGACATTTTTATCTTTTAATTTGGTCAATTTAATTAGTTTTTAAATTAATATTTGACATACTATAAACCACTTCTTTTATATAAGTACTTTTTGAGAAAAACGAGTAATCTCAATCAAATTTCCATTTGAAAATTAGTTCAAATTAACTAAAAAAGTCGGAGGGTCCCTCTTCTTTTAGAAATTGAAAGAGGGAGTAGATATTTTCAATAAGTCAAAATTAAAAAGATTTATCTATAAATGTAAGGATATTATCCAAATTAATTACATGCATTATAATTACTAAAAATCTTCATCTCTACATACTACTAATAGCAAAAATTCTAGCTTTATTATCTAGAGCTTAAAATAATAATAATAATAATTATTATTCCGAAAGATAAGCCAGCTTGTATGGTCCTTACAAAAAAAATTCCGAAACATAATAATAAAATTCTTTTTTTTTTGTTCATTTACCGTATATTGATTCTTTGTTTTTTGGAATTTTTTTAGGCAGAAAAGAAACCATTTTATGTGGGGATCCCCTTAATGTAAAGGGCCTCATGTCCTAATAAGCCAAAACAATATGGCACCTGTCCACTTCAACAAAAACAAAATGTGGAGTTATCTTTCCATTTCAATTCATTGGAAAATTTTGACATGTGATCAATTGATCAAATGTCTTCACCTTAAAATGGAAACTTCTAAATGTTCTTATCTATATTCGCAACGTGTGCTATTCTATCACCAGCTGTAATGTAATGTGAAGCATTTACACTTGATTTACTTGTTTTAGTAACTATACATAGCAATCAAATATTTATAATAGTAAAAATGACCTTCAATATGTGGATATAGAAGGTAATACGCACCCCCCCTCAGGACCAAAGAAAAAAAAAATTAAAGAAAAAAGAAGGTAACTTTAGAAATTAAATCAAATTTACTCATAACACGGAGAATGTATTTATTTATTTATTTATTTTTCATTATTTTAGAAGTCTCACATAACTATGGTTTTCAGATTATTGTAGTTTCAGACGAAGTAAGATAGATACACTGCTCGTTGTTAGGTCTATATTTTTTGGGCCAGCAAAGAAGATAAAGAAGAAGGAATGGCCTCAATTATGGGGAAAAAAACTTGGATTTCTTGGTCATTGGAATGAAAATTTTGTGTTTAGTTGTTTAATTGAGTGACTAAGGGCCTATTTGTTAAAACTGAAAATTAAGCTCTGAAAACTAACGTCTGGAAAAAGTAGAGCTTAAAATATAATTATGACATCAACTTTTGACTTAAAAATTTGGCTATTTTTAAGAGATATTTAATATATTAAGTGATGCAGTATTACATTATCAAACAATCTTATTTCTAAAATTTTTCTAATGAAACTCTTAATTAGGTTAACAAAAAGACCCTTAGAGAATATTATATTTCTTTTTCTTGGAAAGATAATACCATAAAAGAAAGAAAGATGGAGTAACTTCTAGATGCAGCAAGTCCCTAAATAGACTTAAAATGATGAACTGATCATCAAGAATAAGATTGATGACAAACTTAGATCTCAGTTTCAAAAAATAATGGTAAAATGACAAGGTTTTTTTCTTATCCATGAATTCCAATTCCCACGTTGCAATTGAAAGATCCTATGATAGCCGCAAATATGATTCCCACGTTTTCAAAACCTCTCTCTCTCTCTCCAAATCCAAATCAACAACGTTAGGTGAGGATGGGCTCAAGAATGTACAGCTAGGACAACCCACAACTACGCATGAGAATTAGATTAGTGGCTCGTCTCGCTCCACAAAAGAAAAAGAAAAGAAAAAACGAAAAGGGATTTGAATTTGATGGATCAGACTTAAAATTTGGATGTTTATTGCAATTTTTTTTCTTATTATCCATGCATGCAAACAAACTCACCTGTTTCCCCACTTAGCATGAAGTTCCATGATCAAGAGTTGTTCCTCCGGTGTAATGTTACCCCTTCTTACGTCGGGTCGAAGGTAGTTGAGCCACCTGAGTCGACAACTTTTACCGGTACGTTTGAGACCTAAAAAAAATGATCGAAATAAAATGATTATTCTTTCTAGCTAGGGTTACGGATTATCGAGAGTGAAAATATCCAAAATACTCGTGGAAAAGATACCAGCAGATCGAGCGAGAGAATTCCAAACACCTTCACCGTGATTCGCGATGTAGTTGATGAGGATCAAGTCTTCTTCCATAGTCCATGGCCCTTTCCTCACTTCAACTTCTTGGGAATTGCTTGGTTTTTTATCCATTTTTTTCTCTCTATTGAGAGAGAGAGAGAGGAGAGAGAAAGAGAGAGAGAGATGTTTGAATATATTTTTTTTTGTGAATAGAAATTATGAAGTAGGCAAAGGGTTTTATAGGGCAAGACCAAGATAAATCTTAATAGTAATTGAAGCTCTAATTAATCGGTTGTTACCTACTAACACAACTTTTGACCTAACTATCATGTTATGCGTTTTTTGTACTACTAGAAACTATGTAACAATATGATATATATTCATGCATGCATGCATGCATGATCGATGGTGAAATCTTGGCCACAAACCTTTTGTAGCCTACATAGACCATTTAACTCTTAACAAACGCCATTAAACAAAATCATAGACATGCATGACTAATGTATATGCATGCTTCTCTCTTTCATGAATGTCCCATGCAATATTTAATATATATATATAATTTTTAAACAAAAAAGGGGGATAGAATATTAACAACAAAATAAAAAAGATTGCATGTGGGAGGCCAAGTTTGGAGTAAAATATGTGAGATAACTTCGATACGGGCGATAATAACTTGAGTTTTGTGGTGTGATGTGCCACGTTGATGGCTACGTACCATGTTATATTGTAGTCGTGTGTATCTTATCCTAGCTCGTAGCAATCATCAATCCATTTTCTTGTACATCTGTTTATGATCAAGTGACTTTCGAGATAGACTGTAAAGCGATCAATCAACCCATAATCTAGTTTTTTTTTCTTTGAACGGCAAAAGTTTTGTTTCCATGTGTGAATGCTAATTCTTGAGTAACACTATATGTTGATTCATATGATTCTTTTTCATGATTTTCAACTTAAGCATTTGCGTTTGAAATCTGTTAGTTGCTTCGTGATTTCATGTGATTCTTACTCATGTTTTGATGGTGTACTTGTCGCAACATTCTAGTTAGCAACCAACGGTTGCTAACTAAATGATCAAACGACGGTTGCCAACCGTTAATTAGATGTATGTTGTGAAAGCATTGTCACTAAATGATCGATCAAACGACCAATTGACACACATCAACTAAGATTATGTGCCGGAATTCTTTTTAACCCGCAGCAACATTTATTGGTAAATATTGTTACTGATTGTATGGTCCCTAAGTCCCGTTACCGAGTGATGGAAACCTATGAATCAATATATCAGCAATTGAGAGGGAGTTGAGCCTACCCCGGACCTTATCCCTTTTATCAAAGATGACAAAGCTGGTGTTAGGATTTAGTTTTTGTTTTGTTTTTCATGTCTCACCAAGAAAAAAAAAATAAGAGGTAGTTTAGTCCATAAGGCCCAATTGTGTTTTTGGTCCAACATTCAAGGTCCAACAAATAGTAAATTTGTTAGTTATTTTTTATAATTATATTTATATCAGAAATTTATATTAGTTGCACGGGAAGGAAGCATGCATCAGTATAATAGTTAATATTTGAAATGATTTTATAATTATTTTTTAAAATTTTGTAATAAAAATTAGGGTCAATTACAAAGAACCCCCGTCAACTATCGATAAAGTTTGAGTTACCTCCCTCAACTACTAATTAAAGCAATGTGCCCCTCTAAACTATAATATTTTCTTAAATTGCACCTTCTATTTAAGCAATACCGTTTGAATTGACGGAATTTGCTTAGCTAATACTCACATGACCATTTGCATGTATTATTTTTACGATAATATTCAAAAAAAAAAAAAAAGATAAACAATTGCTTTTTTATCCATCTTTTTGTAAAAAGAGGGTCTTAAAGCAATAAGGGTAAAATAGTCAATTTAAATAGTAATAGGGGTTTATTAGTAAAAAAAAATACTTAAAGATGGTCGCATGAGTCTCAGGTGAGCATTTTACGTCAATTTAAATGACAATGCCCAAACAGAAGCTGCGATTAAGAAAAATGCTATAGCTGAGGGGGGCATTTCGAACCCATCCCATAATTGAGGGTGATTATTTGTAATTTACCATAAAAGTTATTACGGAGTGTTACAGAAATAATTGTCAGCATAAATATCATAAAATGTTATTAGTGTTGGGCTTATGGGTTTCGAGATACCTTGTAAAGAAAATTATTAAGATAACTTGTCCGCAAGTTGGAACTACTTAAAAGAGTCATTTAATTATGGGAAGAAGTTTTGTCCAGCATTTAAGCATTAAAAATATCGTATAGTTGAGATTTTGTATGTTTTTGTTCTATAAAATTACATTTAGCAACTCTGGATATGTTATGTAATGATACATTACTCGGAAGTAAAATGTAACGCGTTCATTCATTTGCACTAGAATAACAATGAAACTCTATGACTCTATGAGGTTGTTTAGTAGTTAGGCAGGGATAAGCATTATTATTAATCCGGTGTTATTAGCACCCTCGCTATTAATCCCTACTTATATATAAGAGGTAATTTTGGAATTAAAAATATTAATCACGTGTTTTTTTAGTGAGGGTGATAATAATACCACCATTTCCCTTGGTATTATTAGTGAGGGGATAAGGACCTTATCCGGATAACTCGTGCTAATAGTCCCGACCGCCTATTGCGTACCAAACATCTGACAATTCGACTTATTAATTGTATCTGGCTTTAATCCTGACTACCAAACGTCTCCAATGAGTATATCAGCTTGGATCCTAATGTGGTGGAATTTACACCTCCAAATTAAGATGTGTATATATTCACCAAGTACGTACGGTATGTGGATCATATATATAGACGTACGGTAAGAAACAAACTCAAATTCGAAGACAACCAGCAGCCAATATAAGTAAGTTTATCACAATACAAATAGACATTTATAGAATGGGAATCGATGAAGTACCAAACGATATATGACGAAGTAGCGAAACAACCCCTTAAGGTCGGATAAAGCTAGGAGGAAGTCAGGGGAGCCGACACCCTCAAAGTTTTGAAAATTCACTTTTTCCACTGTAATATATCAATCAATCAATAATAATGATAAAATAGTGGTTTGCTTGGCAGCCCGCACAACATCATAAATACCTAACAACATTATCCTTAAATTTATTTGTATATTAAGTAATTATTATAAATATATCAAAATATAAAATTGCACTTTTTCAAAAAGAAAAAAAGTATACTTTCACTAATAAATTAGAAAATTCAGTGTAATCTTACAAAAAATTTAGCTAAAACTTTTGTTGATTATTATTTTATTTTTAATGTAATTTTATTTTGTTACAATAAGCATTAAATTCCTAAACAATCACACAATCAGCAATATTTTGGGGGAAAATCATACAAATGGAGTAAAAAGCCAAAAGCATATATATATATATATATATATATATATATATATTCATCAAATTCCTTAAGTCGACAATAATCGACAGCCGCAAATTGCACGTATAAAAGGACAGATCGAATTGAAGAAAGACATAACAACAGTACTACCATTGCATATGAGTCTTGGAAACAGGGCCAACGAGTCAGTGTGGAGGAATCGCTTGGATTCCCAATAATGATATTGCTAACGTGTTATTATAATTTAATTAATAATAATGTAACGAATTACTGTAACAATTTTGTTAATACTTTCTCCGTTTTATACAAAGAGTTCACGTTTAAAAAATCTAATATATAATTAAGTGATTTATATGTGTCATTACAAATGGTCATAATTACAAAAATTAATATTTTAGCATAGTTAATATGTTTATACCACATATAGAGGGTAAAATTATTAAATCATGAAAATTGTAAGCACAATCTTTGAAAGTAGACTCTTTATGTAAAACATCGCAAAATAGAATAGCAGACTCTTTATCCAAATTGGAGGGAGTATAAGAAAGCAAAATTGCAGATAAAATAATTCCTATTAAACAAAAGAATAAAAATAATCCTATTCATATATAGGATTTCCTTTTCGCTAAGCATTGTTTTCAGGCATATAATAATCTGTCACATTTAGACTTGAGATTACATATTGAAAATATTATAAAGAGAAAAGGCCTAAGAAAGACAATAAAAATATTTATTTCTTTCTTACAAGCACGTTTTTATTTATAAGAAAAAATAAAATTAGTGGCCCTATAACACTGCGTCAACAGCTAATTGCTCCAAAACCAATTGGGAGAACATGAAATGATCATGCTCTTCTTTGAATCTTTCACCTTTTTGAAAATTTTTTTTTTAAAAAAATATTTAACCATTTAATGCGAAACTTTTTCTACTTACAACATATAAACTCTTTTATTCTACTTAACGTCGAATTATTGATTATACGACGCCATTTTAGCAAATGGTGACACGGTGTTTCAAAACTACGGAATATTTTGTCGTATTTACATAGTCTTCAACCACCATGCATTCATTAATGGATTGAAGAAGACAACTATCATTCAAATGGCGGCAATGAGTGAAGATAAAAGGTCGATCGAGTTGACTAAGGGTACTAGTCACTAGCTAAGCTAGCTAGATCATTTGACTAACTGTAACGTGGATTAGGACTTGTGAAATGTATCATTAACCTTAATTAGTAACAATCACTTCATGTTTAGGTGAAGAGACTCGTGGGTACTTTTGTACTTAATAAGGTAAAAGTGGATTTTGTTTGGATAGCTTTAGTTAGTTGTATTGATTTGATGTTGTCTTTCATAAGATGCTTAGTTGTTATCCACGTATTAGTTTTACTTAAGAATCTAAATATTTATGATTAAAAATGTATCATCATTATTAAAACTGGAGTAATTACGTACAACACTTCAAGTTTGATCCCTTCTCACACCCCTCAGAACAAAAAAGAAAATAAAAAAATAGTAATTACAACACATTCTTAATATTTCCAAAGCTGATAATCGATTAATTACTTATGATTAGTCCCACCTGTAATAGAGGCACTGGTAAGTTATGTTTGTTAACCGAATTAAGAGCTTAATTAGGAATATTTTAAGTGAGATTAAAAATAAATTTGTTTTGCTAATGCAATATTATCTCACTTAATAAATTAAGTTTCCCTTAAAAATAGCCAAAATTTTAAGTCAAAGATGATGTCTTAATGTTCTCACTTGTCATTTTGAAAAAACAAAACAAGTACGGAAAAAGGATTTTAACTTGGAATATGATAAAGATTTAAGCATAATTTAAATGAGTAAACTCTCCTAATTATGAGATGTAGTATGTACAATGAAGTTTTGATCAATGTTGCTGAGAATTATAAATGTTGGATTGCCCAATGTTTGTTTTAATTTGCAATGTTATAGAGGGAGCAATAATAATATTATTGCTTACAATATTAATTATCTGAAATTGTGGTCTGATTAGCATTCATAAATATGTTTTTTTTTTTTTTTACTTTCAAAGTTAAATTTCAAATCCAAAATTCTAAAATTTTAATTATGGCATGCCTGGCTAATGGCTATCCTTAATTTAGGGTATCAGTTGTTAACACTAAAATGATCTAAAATGCCAATAAAATATTATTTTCAGTTTCAAATTTAAACATTTCTTTTGTGATTTTTTTTTATAAAATAGAAAATAATTTTGTTTTCATATATTTGTTTTTCACTTTCATCACTTTTCTTTTGGTTGTCCTTTTCCTTACACTTTGTTGAAACAAAAAAAGGACAATAATGAATGAATAATAACTATAGTGTTTGAAAATATATGTGTGTGTGTGTGGTTGACAAGAAAGATTAGAATATGAGATTCTTTTTCTCTAGTGCTAAGACAGAAGAGCATGTTAAGTTAGGTTTAAACAGTGCTTATCCACACAAATCTTAGAGAAAAAAAGGAAAAGAAATGACAAAATTGTCTCTACAACTCCATGATCTTTGGTTTAGACCAAAACACTAATAAATCTGAGATGAAAAAAGTGACTAATTCCTAACTAGGGTTCCTTTCTAGACTTTGGTTGTAGCAACCACACAATCAATTTGATGATTGTTAGAAACGGTTTAATTTAATTGTCTCCTTAAATTAATTATTATGCATAATCACAATTGTATTGAGTTTGACACTTGATTCTAAAGTTACATGGAAGCATTACTACTCTAAGGAAATCGTTTTCGTGGTTATGAATGATTATTAGTAGCTTCATATAATTAAGTGTGTGTGTGTGTGTGTGTCGCTTATCGTACTTAAAGTTAAATTAAGTGACTAAAATTTTATGCCTCAAAATAGAAAGATTTTGGATTTTGCTTTGCTTGACAGCTATGAACACAATTGAGATTAATCAAAAGTATGGGAACTTAAACAGCCAACCAACAGAATACTTATCCTATTCATTTAAGTAACAAATTAAAAAGATTGCATCATTAATGTTGAATCAATTTCAAATTTAGAAAGATGATTTTTTAAGCAAAATATCTATAATAGCCTTCCTTATTAATTGTGAAAGAAAAGAAAGAAAAATCCATTGATTTGACACCATTAATTAGGGGTACTTTGAGGACATTAAAGAAAAATTACATAAAACTAACACCTTAATTTCTTAAAACCTTTATACGCAAAATCGATAGATAGAACACTTGTATTTTTAAACAAAGAGATTATAAAATTTGTCTCTCATGGGTGTTATTTATAATATTTTGAAAAAGGCAACAACGTGAACAACTCAAATACTATTGAGTATTGACTAGTTAATTATTTGGCTATGAATGCTAGCTAGATGGGTTAAGGCTAAGGGGTCATCAGGGTCATGGTCGATATGATCATGACCATGATCCATCTACGCCTACCCGAACATCACATTGGTGGAGCTATGGTTCTCCTACTACGTAGCAAATTCAAATTATAATCGCGAAATTAACGGTTGATGATCATACTGAACATGGATCTTCAATATGAACTGATTCAAACTATATAAATATGAATATGATCTGGATCTCAAAGATTCAGTTAAAGTCCTTCCGCACCCAAATGAATATATATATATATATATATATATATATATACTTTGTATGGTACAATTGCATTCTATTCTATGATGAGTGCCTTGTTGGGAAAATTAAAGTTTGGCATGGTCAATGCTACACAAAAAAAGCCCCTTGCATATATATATGGTCGACAGATATATTGATCACAACCAATTAAAAAAATTAGGATCTTAAAATATACATAGCTAGAGTAGGAGTAGGTCTTCTATGACACCGTTTCCTCCGTCCCAAAATGGCACACAGATTGATGCTCTAGCATTTAATTATGTGTTCTCCATATACCCTTTGTCATTAGAAGTATCGAGTACACATGCATGCATGCAAATTCCATCATGATTCTGATATTCCTATATACTTATGTTTGATGAATTCTTTTACAATTATGTTGATGATCGATCCTTTAATTTCTGCTACATCGATCGAAAACGACTACCTGATCTCTATCCCCACAGCCTTCTCATATTGCTCGATCGATCCTACCATTCCTACACCATCGGTCTATATATTAGGCCTTAAATTAAGAATTGAATCAATTAGGACATTGCCTGTGAAATATATACTTGACTGCTATTACAGTTTACATAGTCCTCGTTCTTCAGTCTCTCATCCAACTGCAAGTTGTTCTTTTTTTTTTTTTTCTTCATCTATATATACCTTATATATCCAGCCTCTAGAAAAGTATATATATTTATACTCAATTCATGTAACTGATTGGCTTATCTTTGCAATATCTCAACTATTTCGATCTTAACTACATTAATTATATGAACAAGCTATTCAAAATTCAAGCTGGTGTGACAATACGTCGCCCGTCTACTAAGATTTCGGCATTTGAACAAAACAGCACTTGATCATACCTAAAAATGTTACCTTCTAACAGAGAGGCAGTATGATGGTATATATTTATAAAGTAGAAACCAAATATATAGATGGAACTCTAAGGCTAGGCTAGTGACATTAATTTTTAAATACAATGCTAGACTAGTGGCTCAGGCTAAGATGACTTAACTGTGAAATCACATGGTTTGGTTTCAATGATCAATAATTTTGGTATCAATTAAGGATCTCAATCTGGTTTGTAATCAAGACTACTTTACACATATATAGCCTCAAATCCCTTTTTCACGAACAGTAGGTCTCCTATAATACTGTCTTACAGATCTTAATTTATAAGACAGGGCCCCACTTTCGCACAGCTCAGTCTAGTACCAATACACAGTGAGTCGGGTCAGGGAGATCGGTCTTACAGAAAATACCCGTAAAACGGTATTTTCTAAGTTTTTGCCTTTCATGAAAGGACTAATTAAACACATTGACATGGAGTCTCATTTGGTTAGAGAGAAGATAGCTTCAGGCCTCAAGCCTTCCAAGTCTTACATGAAGAAGAAAATTAGAAGGGTGTTGAGTAAGCAGCTATTATATCTTACTGCATGTATTTTATAAAGTCTCTGATCAGGCCGGTGTCTGTCTTAATTTGTAAATATGTAAGAGATTTGTTGCAAGTTAATTAAGAGATCTTTAGTATTTTGCCGTCTTTCTTAATTTGTTGTATATCTTTGGCTTGAATTGAAACCCTCCTCTCTTTGTAACTCTTCTGGTACTAAATACTCCACAACTGTACAAAGAGAATTCCTTCTCTCTGTCTCTCTAATTAAGCTATAATTAATTGACTTGTAACTTCGTGTGTGTGTGTGTGTGTATATATATATATATATATATATATATATATATATATATATATATATATAGAGGAGTATTTAATGGTTACTTTTTTATTTAACCATCAATGGTTACTCTCATTATCAACCATTGGATCAAAAATTAAAAGTTGAGATTTAATTGTTAGTTGGAAAATGCAATTAATGCAAGTAGGTGAGTCATTTAATATATATATATATATATATATATATATAGAGAAGTATTTAATGGTTACTTTTTTATTTAACCATCAATGATTACTCTCAATATCAACCATTGGATCAAAAATTAAAGGTTGAGATTTAATGGTTAGTTGGAAAATGCAATTAATGCAAGTAGGTGAGTCATTTAATGCGTGAGTCATTTAATGCATTAAATCTCAACCTTCAATTTTTGATCCAATGGTTAATACATAATGAGAGTAACCATTGATGGTTAAATAAAAAAGTAACCATTAAATATTTCCCCATATATATATATATATATATATATATATATATATTGAGTCAAGTTATCAAGGGGCCGGGTTGAGTTAAGAAATGTCAATTTCCCCGATTTTATTTTTTCATGGGGTTTTGATGAGCTTTGATCTGAACAATATACATTTACTTAGGCTCTTCTCTTTCTTTCTTTCTTTTTTTTTATTTTTTATATTAATTCTTTTTGGTTTGTAGAAGGCCTCGAATGGAGCCTACAAAATCTTACGGAGATGGGGCTTCAAGAAACACGTACGGTTATATTCAATGGCAATGGAATTCCCACAAACTAACTTGTTTGCCATGTGATTAAAAGAATAATTTTAATTTAAAGGCATGGCTTGATCACTATTGAATTTCTGTGTAGAACAATCTATTCAGTCTCAAATCCAATATGGTTTGAGACAACTCGTAATATAACAATATGATTAGTGATTACAAGAAAAATTAAACATGATTTGAAGTTAATTAGCTTACCTAGTTACAAGTGCATAGGGACATTTTAAAAAAATTGCTTGCTTGGCCTTAATTTTTTTAGGGAAATAGACAAATTAAATCTGAAAGTGACCATAGCTTAAGGGTAGATTATTGATAAATTTGAGAGTAGTTTAGATAAGGTAGCTTTAGCTCGACGCTAATTAATTGGAAAATTATACTCCCTTCATCCATAAATTATTGTCTTCTTTTCATTTTTTATCTCCGTTTCTAAATAATTGTCTTATTTTAAACTTTCCTTTTTAGGATATCACTTTTACCATTTTATCCATACTTTTTCTTCCTATTTTAATTATATGTCACATATACATGGGCATTAAAGGAAACAACACACTATATTAATATTAATAATCATGTTAATTATTTTTTCTTAATCTGTATATCGAGTCAAATAAGACAGTAATTTAGGGACGGAAGGAGTAGTATGTATTCTCGAAGATATGTGAATAAATGTATTTTCGCATTTAGATGATTACAATTAAATATGCAGCACAAAGTAGGTATTGCGTTTGCTTTTTCTTAACACATTTTCATTCTATATTATTATTAGGTTTCATATAAAAAAATTAATATTTTAGTATTTAGGGCAGTTATATTTTTTTAAAGCTGTTGAGATTATGACGGAGTTGATAGATAATGTACCGGACTAGCGATTGAGACCATGTCTATGGTAGAGGCGGGCAATAGACGGGCAAGAGGGGGTGATTGAAGATTTAATTTTTTTATGCTTGATTAAAAAAAAGAAAAAAAAATGGAAAATGAGTGCTTTTAATATTGTGTGTTGGGTTTTATGTATGATAAAAAAGGAGAAAAGAAAAGAATGAACAGACGGACGGAGGAGGAGGAGGAGGAGGAGGGAGTAATCAATTGTGCGTGTGTATGTGACGTGTTATATAGTTTTGAGTTGAAAAAAAAAAAACAAAATAAAATAAAGAAATGGAAAGGGAAGGAGTGGGGCCGAATGGGGGCTCAGTTGAGTGAGGTGAGTAGAAAGAAATGAGTGTTGTGAGGAGGAAGTCGTGGGTGTACTGTATGCATGTGCATGTATTTTGTGTTTGATCAATAAATCAAAAAAGGAAAGAAAAAATAGGAAAAAAAAATAGAAAATAAAGTATATAGGCATGGGGAGAGAAAAAACAGAAATAACTACTAGCTTAAGTTAATTGTAAGTCTGGGAAGTGAGTTGTATTGTAATATAAATTAGTAATTATTACTTCAACTCGGGAAATTTTTTCTAATTTAAAATTGTAACGGTGTTTCAAAAAAAAAAAACACACTCTTTTTGCTTGTCCAATGTTTTTAAGAGTGTAAGGCCGAACTGTCGAACTGTCAAATCGAACCAAACCACACAGTGTTTGTTTGGTTTTGGTCCAAGGTAGTTCGATTTCGGTTCTAAAAATACAATAACCGATCAATTTGGTTCGGTTTACGATTTTGGGGATTGAATCAAATCAAACCGAACATATATATATATATATATATATATATATATATTTTATTTACCACTGTAAGCCGTTGGAATAATATGTCAAATTTAGACCCTTAAATTAAGTTGTTTTATTTTAAAGTTAATTTTTGACTTTTAGTTATTTTATTTTGTGTTAAAAGCACTTTTTTTATTTAAAAATATTTTTTTGAAATATTTAAATAATTAAACTGTGGAACTAAACCAAACTGAACCAAAATATTTATTTATTTAAGAGTATTTTTTGAAATATTTTAATAATTAAACTGTAGAACCAAACCAAACCGATCAGTTCGGTTTGGTTCGGTTTTGAAATCTATGTCAGTTCAGTTCAATTTCCAAAAAATGTAATTGATAGGGGATGGTTCGGTTCATGATTTTGGCCTAAACTGAACCACTTATACCCCTAAGTGTTTTAATAGGTGGTTCATGGTTTCTCTTTTGTGGTTTTTTAATAATAAATAAAAATAAAATAAAAGGAGTAGGGTGAAGATATATATATATAAAATATGGCAAGGGGGACTCCGTTTGGGACTTTATTGTGTTTCTGCAGTTGTTTTTCTTGTTATTTCTCATTTCCTCTCTTTTGTCGTATTTGGCATTGCAATTAAGTTAGTTTTTGAGTTTTGGGTTTATTTTGTAATAATTGAAGAAAAAAACAAAGAGATAGAAAAAGAGAAAGAAGAAACAAAACTTATCCAATTCAAACAATTGGAGAACCTCTTGCATTAAGGTGGAGATGATGTGACATTCAGTTTAAAAAATATCGTTTACGTAATCCTCTACTTATAGAGAGTTACCTAGATGATGTCTTTCATCCACTACTTATAGAGTGTCACCTAGAGAATGTCTTTCATCCACATCTATCGTCAGTTTTCTTTTATATTTTACCATCAATTAGTTACGGTATGAAGTAATTTTTATTTTTATTTTTTTGTAATTAATTATAAAAAACTATCACGTTCTAAAAGAAGTCTTTTGTTGGTGCATGTTTAGAAAGAGAACCCTCTATATTTTTTAATTTTTTTTGGCACATACGAAAGAGGTTTTCTTGTTTAAACATGCCGCGTAGGAACAACCTTAAAGCTCGTTTGGTCGTGTGTTTTGGCCAAAACGCAGCTTATTTGCAAACATTGTGTTTCAATGTTGCAGTAGAAAAAACTGCGTTTTAAAATTGCAATTGTGTTTTAAATTCTCAGCTTTTTTCCAAAATGCAGGTTTTAAAACGCTGCTAGGAAAAAAATGCGTTTTGAAGTGATATCTCAAACGCATTTATAAATAAATAAAAATATGTTTTGAAAAATCTATGTTTTAAAAACGCTGAATTTTCGAAAACGCTACACCAAACGGGCTTCTAGTAGCATGCACATTTTGGACTCTTTATTGCGACATTACTCAATCTTGAATCTTTTCAAAGGAGGAACAACAACACTACCCGCATGCAGAATTTGTGGTTAATAATTTGGATTAGCACGTTACGGACCATGAGTAAGTGAGTTCACAACCACGAATCGTAATGAAGAGAGACCTAATTAAGCCTTTTTTGGACCATGTTAAGCCCATTAGTAGTAGTAGTAGTATTAAAGTGAGAAGCAGCGTTTTCACTAATAGTTGACAGACAATCTTCTCACATGGAAAACCCATAACTTGTCTCACATCATAGAGAAAGCATTCATGTTTATTCTCACCCACCCACATGATCATCCATCTTCCATTGGGATCATTATTCACCGTCTAATCCCAAAGAGCTTTAAAGGATTTGAAACATTTACTTGGACTTTTTCTTATTTTAGAAAAGTTCAGGGATGCTAACAATTCTGCATTTCGAAAACAGACTTGTGCTATTAAGTTGTGCACAAGATTCATGTTTATAGAAATTGACTTGAGTTTTACATTGGTTGTTGAGCTTACTTAATCCAGCCCTTCTCTTTTATATGGGGTTAGGATCGTGGAACACAATAGGTTATTTCATAAGACAGACAGTCACGCTATGTCGCTTGATTGATGTGGTGTGACGCACTAATTATATACCGACACTTGATTAGATGATTGTGAGGTGACACATAATTGTCTTAGATCTAACCACATAACTGTCTTAGATCTAACGTTAGTGCTTTATTTGATTGGATGATTTTTCAACATGTTAAAATATTAGTGATACGTCACATCACGTCAACAAATTAAATAGCGTGATCATATAGTTGCACTAAATTTTCTACGTAACATAATAAATATAAACTCAATAAAAATAAAGGTATTATGTATCAAGAAAACTGCACGGAAAAACAATTTACCCTACGATGCATCGATGTGGGGTCAGTAAAAATGTTTTGGATATTGTTAAGATCTAGAGAAGCCATGTAAAAAAATACTAATAGTCTTCCCACAACTACTTAATCAAGTTATGCAAGTAGAGAACAATGTTTAGAAATCAACTAGTATAACACCCGTGCGATGTACGGGGATTTTGTAGATATAAATAAAATATTTAAAAAGTTTAATGTTAACAAAATAAATAAATGATTATACTATAAATATTATAAGTTAATGTCCCAAGGGGTCTTGGGAAACACTTGGACATAGTTAATAAAATACAGGACGAGTATAATATGTTAAAATAAAGGTACAAGCTTAACACGAATTTTTTTTTTTATCTTACTACGAAAAATTCAGCAAAATAATATGTAAACGAGAAAATACTTCTATACATTTGTACAAATATAATATAAATATGATTTAAATATACAAGACTAAAAATAGTCTTTACGAATTTCTTTATATTTTTATTATTTTAAGGTTTAAATATCTTAATATACACTCTCTAAGCTATTATTTTCATATTATTACTTATCAAAAATTAACTAACTATGGTTAATAGTCAAATAAAAGCATAATTAAGCATAGATACATTGACGTGTGTAATTCCAAAAGCATGAGTAATATCAAATAATATTTTTAGACTTCATAATTACTATTTTTTATTTTAAATATCTTGATCAATTCAAAAAAGATTAATAATATAATTTGAATAAATGAAATAATAAAATTATATTAAAATTTTGTACATACCAAATTTTATACGTGAAATACAATACGCTTAAAGTCATTTACATGTATTACGCAATTCAACTCAATACTCAATAGTACAAATATTATTAATTAAATTTGGTTTGAATATGATAAACGGGAGTTTTTTTTTTTTTTTCAGTTATTCGTACGTACATATTATATACATATATTATACACAAATTTACTAACTATGCATTTGGAAACAAGTATACATGTTAATTTCAAATTTTGAATTTTCATGTTGACAATTCTCGAGAATAAGAATGAAAATACCACCCAAAAATTGTTTATTCTGAGAGCTCTATGCCTCTATTATAGAGTCATTTTCTTTCATCATTCACCAAAATTGACCTCCACGAATAAACTTTTACTCATCCTCGAAATATATACCAAATGATTACTGGAAACAAGTTTCTGCAAGTTATATGGGTAGGTGGGCGGGCGGGCGGGGTGGGTTCAAGAAGGGTAATGTTATTTGCCAGCAAAAAGAAACATAAAATTGGCATTTCAACCTGTCTGTCACATTTAAATATTCACTTTCCTGCATTATCTTATCGGAATTCCTTTTCATACTCAAAACATATAAGTACTGTTTTACAGCTTAAGTACGAGCCAAACCAGAAGGTAATACCAAAAACAAACAATAGTTTCAATAGTTTTCCTGCCAACCATCTTGCTACAACAACACTGAAAATTTCAGACAAGTATCGTTTGCCAATATTTCATAAACAAAGCCTAGACAGTATCTATCCACGAATCCAGCAAAACTCCCACCACCAACGAAAATCTTTAGCACCCAATCATACCTGCATCGTGACATTGCAAAAAGTTAAAAATAAAAATAAAGAATTAGTTGAATCACTTAATTAGTTCCCAAAACAGAAACAGATGGAGTTGAACGAGTTCAAGTATGCATATAGGAACAAACTAAGACGTATGAGCTCACCACCATCTGCTACCTCCGTCCCACGGAAAAGGACTCATATGTTAAAAGTCAACTTATTAATAATATTATCTTCACCTTCATATACCCTTTACATTGTGCTAAAATTACATATGTTTCATGATACTTATGAGCAATTACCATGTTATGGTGAACAAGGACCACGGGACAGAGGTAGTATAAGTTTTCAATAAACTGCGGCTTTCCAACAATTTTCTTAACATGTAGGACAGAGGTATTACAAGTTTCCTACGTAACGTGGCTCTCTAACAACAGTAGACAAGTATAACTGAATATGGCAACATTTCAATTTTCGGATATCATTAGTGAAAACGTATTGCTACTCTATAGGATTTTTTAATGGACTTGCCTTGCTAGCAATGTTGTTGGAAAGCCAATCCAGTCCTTCGTAGAGGCCCTCCCCAGAGGTCGCACATGTACTCTGAATGTACCTGAAGATGGAAGAGCAAGTTAAATTAGCAGAACTTCGAGGCTTTAATGATATTGGTACGTTGAAAGCAATTATATCTTCAATTTTTTACAAGTTTTCAGCTTCCTTTTAAACAATAGATAGTTGCAAAAGATACAGGGAAGGAATGTTAGATCTTCTCTGTTATGATAAAGATCAAGGCACATCACTGTTTATCTAGGGCAGCAATGTCTCCGCCACCTCTAGGGTTATTAACAAATTTCTGGTTTTGCTTCTCGTGTCCCAGGGAGACTGCAGAGCTTAGTCACATAAGCACGACGCTTTTTTTGGGTGATATGTCATTCAGCATGCAGATTACGCAGTGAACAGCAAAAGGGAAGTTTACCAGTGGCGTTGACGAAGAGAATGAAGACCAAGCTTGTCAGTTATTTCTGCAGCATTCATTGCATTCGGCAGATCTTGCTTATTAGCAAAGACCAGTAAAACAGCTTCTCTAAGTTCATCCTGCAACCACACAAACATGAAAATTTCTGACATTGTACAGACTTGCTAATAATCAATCCCCTCAATCATTCTTAAACAAATGCAAAATAATGCACGCCCAAGTAGCAAAAGCAAATTTAAGCCCAAAGAGTTGCATACTAGGAGCTCAACTCAGCCTTAGTCTCAATCACTTGGGATCGGCTACTTGAATCCTTTTCCGTCATTTAATTCGGTCCAAAGTAAGGTCATCACACACACCACAACAAAAATATGCTGCTGCTTGCAACACATGTAACGACTAAACTATTCTTTGAGTCATTTGGTCTACAGCAGTGCCTAAGAAAGTTCAATTGTCCAGTCAGATCCGTAACTCAACTAAGCCTTGTCCCGAAGTACTCCCTTCTAGAGCAACCATGTGCTCTACACGCCAAAGGGAACCGTTTTTCCTAGGGCAAGTATAGCTTTAGGCAAACGAAATTAAAATTCAGAGCTGGTTGCAACTTAGAAAGTACTCCCTCCGTTCCACAAAAAATAGTCTGGTTAGACTCGGCACACAGATTAAGAAAAGCTAATTCACTCTGTTATAAATATTAGGATGTTGTGCAATTTCAATTGATACCCATGTGGGAGCGGGACTCATTAATCAAAGTAGGAATCAAACCAAGGGTAAAATGGTAAAAGTAACAACCCAAAAATGAAAGAGTAGAAAGTTGACACTTCTAGGGGAACAGAGTAAAAAGGAAAGATGGACTCTTTTTTTACATATCTTCCCTGTTTATTCCCTTTTTATTTCAAGGTCAAGCGGTAAGAATTGTTGATGCAGCCATAGTTGTTAGTATCGTACGATACGCGATACGATACAAAAATTACCTATTTAGATACGTATCGCAATGGACTGTGTATCGTACGATACGCTTAGCGTATCACACGATACGCGATACGTATCGTAAAATACGATACGAAAATCACCAATTCTTATTACCTCCCCTTTTAAACCCAAGTCTAATTTGTCCATTATATCCAATTCCCTAATCCTCTATTAAAAGAAAACACTTGTTGATAGTAATAATTGAGTCCATATATGCTAAAGAGTGAAGACAAAATTGAAGGAAGAAAATACTACATCTTGGAATTTATTTAATTTTTCAAAAAAGTATGAATTTGATAGTTTTTTAAGCTTAAAAGTTTACTTAATTGTGAAAATTTTCCATTTTGATCTATTTTCTTTTTCTCCTAATTTTTTTTGGGTTAATATCAAGCTTTCAAAATATGTAGTCTTTACTCTTCTTCCTCTTCTTAGTCTTGTAAGAACTTGAAATTGAGTTTTTTACCTATAGTTGCTTGGCTTTTTTTTTTAGATAGTTCAGTTGATTACAACTTATTTTTTTAGATTCATAATAACAAGTTATAATATGAAGTTTAAACTTAATCATTGGACATTATATTTTTATTAATTATTGCTTAATAGTCATTATATATATATATATATATATATATATACATACATATATATAGCATATCTTACGATACGCGATGCGTATCCCGATACGTATCATAAAAATAGAATTTCGATACACGATACGTATCCCGTTTTGACAACTATGGATGCAGCTAATATAATGACCAAAAAGAGCGAAATTAATAAATGAAGAGATCTGGAATACCAGTCAAATTCAAGGCAAAAGGCAGGATAAGTTGAAAGCTTGAAAACACAGAGGTTCCTTAGGTCCTACTTATGCTTTAGACAATATTAAGATTAGTTTCTTTATTACAGGTGTGAAACATTTTCCTTTATTTCAGACTTTCAAGTACTTCACCTTGAGGTAAAGTCTTTAGTACTCCCTCTGTCCCAAAAAAAATAGCCTCACTTTCCTTTTCAAATTGTCCCCCAAAAATAGTCTCATTTCTAAAAGATGATATAATGTTAGTGCAATTTAAAGTCGGTACAAACAAGTAAAACTACAAACTTAAAAAGTTTGACTAAATAAGATTACTTTTTGGGACGGAGGAAGTATATAGTAAGGGGTTAATTCCACTGCCCACCCTTGTGGTTTGGCCAAATTTCAGTTCCCCCCTGTGGTTTGGGTTCATCTCAGTTGGACTAACCCTTCTGTTGATTCACTTTCAGTGTCTACTATTAGTTAAAGGCAATTTGGTCACCCAAGGCATCTAAATATCCAAACAGAGGTAACTTCATACACCCTCCTGTTGTTTGGGTTCATCTCAGTTGGACTAACCCTTATGTTGATTCACTTTCAGTGTCTACTATTAGTTAAAGGCAATTTGGTCACCCAAGGCATCTAAATATCCAAACAGAGGTAACTTCATACACCCTCCCATCCCAAAATGAGGGTCTTTTTTGAAAAAAAAAATTTGTTTGAAAATGAATGTCCATTTTCTAATTAAGTTACTAAATTCACCTTTGACCTGCTATCATGTCCAATGTGCACCGCCAATGCTATGATGTAGACGCTAAGGGTACTTGTGTATATGTGCTACTAAAATGGCTTAAAGTCAACTTCCTTAAATTCTTTAGAAAACCAAAAAGGAACAGTCATGTTGGGATGGAGAGAGTATAACCTAACCTTTGGAACCAAACTGGATTAGCCTTCAAAATAGATTAAATCTTGTAGCCAAACAACTAACTCGTAAGAAACCCTAACTTTTAAATTAGATTAAACTCTAACAATATACCACCATGAAAGCCCTGTAGACTCCAATAATAAAAAAATTCAAAGATTGCAGGGGAAAAAAAGGAGGAAAAATAAATACTTTCATCAAAAAAAATTACCACACCACAGTTTTTTCAACTTTTCATATTCTCCGCCTTCCTACGCCACTAATGTCAGCACTGACCACCCACCCACTCACGTTCTTTCTTCGCTCTTTCCATTTCTAAGTCATGACAAGATATTGGGCAAACAGTTTGTTCTGCCACTCGAGTACAGACCTTGGAATCCTCTCTGCTGACCCTATCCAAGAGCTAAAAACTCCCCCCATGCCGAGAATGATCTCGAACACAATAAAACCGAAGTGCAAGCAAACACTCGATTTCACCAGATCTGAGGCCTAATAATTTGCATCATGCAAAACTCCTCACTGCATCAAAAATATTTTTGTTGTATCTCCACCGCCAATGGATTGCACGTACTCCACCCCCCCCTCCTCTCTCCCCCAATTCCGAACTTAAATTTTCTTTAACAGACTTGTAAAATAAGTAGATAATTCATTAAAAGCTCCAGAGGTGCATCAAATGACATCGACTACAGCACCAACTACTCAAGAGCTCTGTGCTCTTAGTCTGTTAGAATGATTTGACTTTGATTTTGGTTATGCCTTGCAACGGTTAGCACCAAGCTACTAGGTAGCTGCCTGCCGGATAATCTAATCTCCCCTTCAACCATTGGGCTCTTTCAACTTGATATCAAGTCCAAGAGGCATTTTTCTTGGCCCAAAGGTCTGTGCACTAAAAATGCCCAATGTGGAGACAGTCATCAAGTATAAGGGCTGGCGGAAAGCCTTTGTTGATTGGCAGTGGAACGAGGACCAGTACAGAGATCTGATACGGAAAGTGCAGCACACTCATTATTCGGACTTTTAAAGAAATTGAAAATCGAATATTTTCACTAAAATTTATGTGAACAATAAGTTTTTTTTGCTCAAATCTCCCTAATTACTATTGATAACACAAAATCCCCAATTTGCACATCTCAATTTTCTTTCCAGCCTTCTACTTCGAGTCATCTTTTAGAAATTTATACTTGTCAGGACTGCAAATTGTAGTATGACTATGAACTCTGAATTCAAGTACTCAATTTTCGTTGTTTAAATGTTGGGATCTGATGGTGAAGCAGAGATATGGACAACACCACAACCAGACAGAGATCGTAATTTATTGTTTTTGAACCAAAGTGATGTTGAAAAATTAGATTTGATGACCAGGATGGTTTTGCGATGCCGCCGGACTGATGAAGAACCATAGTTATTAAAGGCGACCGCCTGGCTCGCCTGAGGCGAGAGGCGAGGCGAGGCGAGGCGAGGGTATGTTGCCCGGAGGTACCCAGGCGAGGCGATGTGACAAAGGCGACCCCAGGCGTACGCATTTCTCGCCTAATCGAGAGGCGAGAGGCAAAGAAAGGCAACCTAAGGCGAACCCAAACCAAAATTTGACCAGATTTGAATTTTTTTTTTTTTAGATCTCAACATATTTTCTTAGATTTAGACAAATCAACCTAATATTTGTCCAATCCAAGGCCACAAATGTGTTCGCCTTAAGGAGACGCTCACAGGTATACACTTTTCGCCGCCGGATCTCGCCGGAAAATCTGGCCGGCGCCGGAATCTTCACCGGAGATGTACAGAGAGGGTCGCCGGCACCTGCAGAGGTTAGATCCAAAGTGTTTGGCTAGTTTGAAGTGGATCTAGAAGATTATTGTCTATATTTTTTAGAATCCACCTATTATCTTTTGATTTTCAAGAAAAAAATGTAGTTTTTTGTATAAATACAAAACCTTAAAGTTGAAAATAGTGTTATTATTACCATTTGTAGATTGAGTTACATGAATTACTTTTATTTATAATTATTTTATGAAAAAAATTACAAGATATAACACTTTAAAATTATTTTTTCTTAATTATCGACTTGTTCGCCTTTTGCTCGCCCGCCTCTCGCCTCGCCTCTCGCCCGAAAAAGGCACCTCTCGCCCGCTTCTCGCTTTTCGCCTTTAATAACTATGTGAAGAACCCAGGAAAGTAAAGACGATGTTGGAGTCACTGGAGGGCAGCGTTTGAGATGAGATAGCGAGGCAGAAATAGGATGTTTCAAGCTCAGAATATTCAAAAAAATTCAAAATTTTCATATTTAAGGACAGAATAGTGTTTCAGTTCGGTCAAATTGGTCAACTTGGGTAATCACCGGCAGAAGGTTAAGCACTGAGACAAATCCAAATCGCAGGGGGAGCAATGAAAGTTGGCCAAACCTCAAGTGTGGGCAGTGGAATCAACCCATATAGTTAATGGTTTAAAAGTAATTTACTAGCGTAGTCACCTACTTGTATGCTACTAACAGCGAACTCTTTAGCCTTCTCTCACCAAATAATAATATGTTCCTTAGCCCCAAGCCAAGTACTTCACTATGATGTAAACCTCCTACATATCACTTCCTACATATGGCTTCGAATCCACATTCCAAACAGTGTAATGAACTTATGATAGAAGCTTTTACGCTTTGTTTGTTGTGCTTGAGCACTAAGTTTAGTTCTAGGAAAGCGCATGGAAAGATAAGGTAAAAAACAAATAAAAGTATCTTTGTGAAAACAAATGAAATGATTCCTAGTTCTACAAAACTCATTACTAGGCATTATAAAAAAAGGCAGACCAATTCATTGCATCTGGTAATAAAGACTAGTCCAAACAGAAAATCTGAGAAGTCAAGAAAATCATAAGACTGAAATCTTCTCATGATAGTTATGCTACCCCTAAATAAATAAACACAGAGGGGTTGTTTGGTAGTTACGCAGGGATAAGCATTATTACTAATCCCGTTGTTAAGCGCCCTCGCTATTAATCCCTACTTATATAGGAGGTAATTTTGAAATTAAAAAAGTTAATCACGTGTTTTTTTTTAATGAGGGCGCTAATAATACCACCCTCTCCCTTGGTATAATTAGTGAGGGGATAAGGATCTTATCCGGATAACTTGTGCTAATAGTCCCGACCGCCTATTGCGTACCAAACATCCAACAATTCGGCTTATTAATCCTATCCGGCCTTAATCCTGACTACCAAACGGCTCCAGAGAAAGAAAGCGTTAGGGTTGGGCATTCAGGCTGGGGATCTGAATACAACAGTACACTGGAAATGCATAACTGCTCCATAATGTGTTACCCAGGTGACACTTCGCATAGCAGATGGGTCAGCATCTGCATGGTTCCTGCGATCCTCTGGTAGCTTAGGGCTGTCTACTGCCAGACACTATCAGCAAGGTGCACATGGTGACGGATATTACCTACCTACAAGATACCTACAGCAGGAGATCCAAGTAGAAAATGGATTCCATTTACTACAAAAGAAGACCACCATTTGGCCTAACCTTTTACCATGGAGACTGCAGGGTCCCCGCATCCCCCCGCCCCCAACCCAAAAAAGGAAAAGGTAATACAGGTATCACAAGCAAATTTTTCAATATGTTAGGGTAAAGTATAAGTACAAACACTATAACATGTCACCATAGAGATTTTTACAAGGAAGATGCCATATTGATAATAAATACTACCAGTTTAAGATGCTAAACATTAAAAAGAAAAGCAAATCAATAATCATGGAATAAAAGTAGTCTTCGAGCTCAAGGCAAGCAGCATACCCAGCCTGTTCTACATATCTACTTTGAAAATTATATTCCCATCGACTTTTTGTGTCAAGTGTGTAATAGGTTTATGAGTGAAAGTCGTGTTCCCATGTATATTTCTACAAGCAATGAGACCATATTGACCTAATTTTATTGCTCGAGAGAAGGCTCTTTGGAAAATAAATTTTCTGAAAATGAATTCATTAATCATTATCCCAACACAATATCATTAAAAGAGACTAAACATAAAACAAAGCAAAGTCAAGTATGCAAAGCAACTAGACCTATAGAATGGCACCAACTATCAAACAGTCTTTACAAGAGGTCAGTTAGTGGACAGAACAACATACAGCCATTTTAACATAATGCATGTGACATCAACGATAAATTCAGAATTCCTTCGTATTGCAAAGAAAATGACAATGTACCTCATTCAACATCCTATGCAACTCATCCCTTGCCTCAACAACTCGATCTCTGTCATTGCTATCCACCACAAAGATGAGACCCTGTGTGTTTTGGAAGTAGTGCCTCCACAAGGGACGGATCTGAACATGAAGAAAACTGTGTCAATCACGACACAGAACTAACAGGAGCAAACATATATAATTTAACAAGCAAAAAAAGGAAATGTTGTGATACCAAGGGGAATCTTGCGGCTCTAAAAACTGCATATTTCACAAGTTAAATAAAGCCTTTTTCTCACTTCAATAACATGGGAACAATCCTTATTCTAACTTTAGTGCACTCCACCCCTGATTCAAAACTGATCATGACCACAAACAAGTGCACCAAACTTCAATCTCAAATCATGCACATAAAAGGTTGACTGATCCCAACTCCCAATCAACCATCAGTGAATAATCTCCTATTTCTTTCAAATCCTTAGACAAATAGATGAACCTTAATGATACAGGAATGAACCCTGGTATCAAATTGTACTAAAATCATGGCTCCTACTATAATTGATCCATGCAGGAGCACAAGAACGCAATAAAAACATCAAAAAGAAGAGAAATAGACGAGAATTATAAACATCACGGAGAAGTACTACTACAACTTCATGAATTGGATCCCCAAAGATCAGATTGATTTAACTGAATTTGGTGGGCAACTTCCTATCAGATAAACCAATTGCCATCTAATCCAATCAGATGCATTCAGCAGCCTACGGACAAGGGTTTTCTTATCCAATAATCAAACTAAGATCTGAATTATTATACTCCCTCCGTCCCGGATAAATGTTCCTACTTTCTATTTTAGGATGCCCCAACTAATGTTCCTAAAGACTTTTGATCTACCTATTCTCTACAATTCTTCCTAATATACCTTTAAAGCTTTATTTAATATAACACATCCCAAAGAAACCCAATTATTTAAAATAGTTAAACTCAATTAATGATCGTGGGTATTATTGTCAAAACACATTTTACAGCACATCATTAATTATATTTCTTAATTACTGTGTTTTATCCTCTAGGAATATTTATCCGGGACGGAGAGAGTATCAAATATTTTAACAGATGGGAATAGGACAAATTTTGATTTAATATCTTCCTTGTCTTCACTTACCTTGGATTTCTTTCTTGTTATTGCTAGATCTTGCTGATCCATTTCCATTGCCATTTCTGGCTAGTTCGTTCTTACTTCTTTACCCGTTTTATTATATTTTCTGTTTCACGAATATATTATTATAGATAGTGAATCAACATTGCTCTTAGTCTTATGTTTATGTGATTGAATCGAACTTCATAACAATTCATCTCCAAAATAAAGGGAAATAAACACTTTCAGGCTGATAGGATGCCCAATGCAAAATGGATCCAGATCCTTTTCACCACTGGACAATTGTTTCTGATCTAATCAAACAAAAATGTGATACAAAAGGGATCAGATGAACGACGATGAATGCAATAAACAAACATGAAGTCCACTAAAAAGAGAATTCAACTTTGGGTATATTCATCTTTGTATTTTTCAACTTTGGGTACATTCAACAAGAAGTCCACTTAAAAGGACTCGTGGCTTTGAGATGTGGACATACAATAAAAAGTTAAGACAAAGGAAGAAGCATACCTTGTCCTGACCCCCAACATCCCACACAGTGAAGCTAATGTTCTTATATTCCACGGTCTCAACGTTGAATCCTGCAAATACCTTCTTCATGTTAAAAGTACTCTATTGCATCTTGATGCACTAGACAATGATAAGATCAAATTGAGAAATAACGAAATAATCCACCAATGATTAAAGCGAAAAAAACTTGTAGATCCAATACTGTTTGGCGAAAAAACACTTATCCACGTACTTGAAATGTGACTTAGAGTAGCAGTGTATAAAACAGAAGCAATTAAGCCCTTTCATCTACAACAACTCCAGCTTCAGCAAGTCTCAGATAAGCCTACAAAGTTTAGTCTTTTTAATTATACAGGCCACAATTTTATCTTCATTCTCCTCCTATGATTGGATCATCTAAGACAAATGATATCACAACTGACTAATTCCAGTCCACATGCCCTTAACAATTAACATTGTAAGCTGACAATATCTCTCGCCTTATTCCAGAAAAAGAAAATGTCATCTGTATTATAATTTCTCCATGTCTTTGACGGATAAAATGTACACGGACTTAGAAGGTATGAAAAAAATTGTAAGAGCCTTTTACACCTATACTATGCTATGCCAGATCTGCTATTATAATGCTCAGATATCCATGTACACAGATGTGACAGGCAAACTTGGTTAAGTTCCGGTCAGCCATTCCCTAAATCATTTGTAACTTCACTGTATGTCTGTCCTTTGATTCTTTGCATTAAATAAAAAATCCTTCAGCGCCAGTTAATTGGCATTTTTTACTGCATCAATGAAATCCAAACTTTCTTAGTTGTTTCTATGGGTATATCGGATGAGAACAGATGGCAGATAGCTTAGCAAGTTAGATCTGTAATTAAATCTAACAAGTGATTTCAATAGTCACCTAGCAGAAATGCATGCGTCAAAAACACAATACTGCTCAAACCATGAATTTTATGTGTCTAGTAATGGATAAGAGAAGGATCCAGAACAAGTTGACTTTTAATAAGACAATATGAAGCAATACCAACTAGTAATGAACATTAAATAAGCTATAATAATTGATCTTGCAATTGCAATTAAGACTCACCAATAGTAGGGATCGTCGTGACAATCTCTCCAAGCTTGAGCTTGTACAAAATGGTAGTCTTACCAGCGGCATCAAGACCTACCATCAGAATGCGCATCTCTTTCTTTGCGAAGAGCCTGCTAAACAGCTTTGTGAAAGTCAACCCCATCTTCTCGTTCCTTTAGCTGGTTATGGGTTACTGGACACTATAAGACTTAAGGACACATATATCAGTAAATTGAAGGTTTTCCAAAGTAAAACATAATCATCACGAGAGCTACTGCCATTATAATCAGAACACAAGGAGAATAAGCAATTAAGCCGATGCAAATGGATCAAAACAAAATCAAAGCTATAAATCATCAAAAACTAAAATAAACAACGGAATCCGCATCAAAATAAGTACGAGGCACAACAATGATTTCAAAGCTTAGCTATTTCCTATAATCAAATACTGGCAGATCAGTAAAACTCGTGATCGACCACAAACAAAGCATTCAAAGCAAATTTAATAGGTAAAGCTATAAAAGGGAAATGATAAATTCCAAAAACCGGTTTTGTATACCATTTCAGACAGAGACAGTGAAATCATACGGCATGAAACGTGAATAATTCATTCGAAAACAAAATCAACCGATGATATACGTCTAAATGCACAAAAAGTACACAGGATCTGATTCCGATTCAAAATTCCCACGCGTTAAGATCGGCAAAGATCTGAATTGTATTCATGTACAGATTCATGCAACGAAAAGAAACTGCTAGAATCGAAAGAGAGAGAGGATTTATTCTTACCTCTCGAAAGCTACGCAGAAAAATCAAAAGGAAAGGATTTCGAGAGAGCGAGAGAAAGAGAAGCAATGGGAGGAGGAGGCTAAAAATAACCCGACTTTGGTTAGTTTGGGTTAGGGTGGGCCCCTTCCCCACCCGAAATTGGACCCAATGTCAGTATTTCTTTGAAATAATTGCTGCTGGTATCTTTTGAATGATTTTAAAACGCTTTTGTTTACAACTATTGTTTTCAATTGCTTAAGTTTACTAGAAATGTACCCGTGTGATGTACGAACTATATTGATAGAATTTAGATTATATTGATATTTTTATTGATAAAAATTTAAGGAATTTAGTATAGTGCATAGATTATGAGTTCAAGATAATAAAATGAAACAAAGAATTAAAAGTTAAAAATTAAGAAACAAAGTTTAATAATCGAGAATGACATATATAAATTTTGGAATACTTCTTCAAATAAAACATTTGTAGTTGAGGATTTACAATCAGTACTATCATCACTATCACATATTAAAACTCGAAGACCTTTAGAATTGGTAATTCTAGAGAAAGCAATATATGTTTCCTAGGCATTAACCCGTGCGATGCACGGGATGTAATAAAAAACATTATTTCTTAAAAACGTAAATATTTGGTTAAGAACCAGAATTGAACTATATTTAGTTAAGTGTAAGTGATGATAATTTGAAAAAATCCACTGCTTAGTACTCTAGGGTTATGACAAAATCTCACACTATAATCTCTAAAAATCAAATATACTGCACTTTCTCAATCGATCTCTCTCTCATTCTTAAACATTATAAAATAATACTACAACCCTTACTTTTCCAAGATTTTGCTAGACGAAAATGTCAATCTGATAAATTCTTTCTATGCGTGTCTGTGTGTTTCTGTCATATGAGATTCTCTTGTCGACAGTAATTCGACTCTTAATCATCATATGACAGTTCAATTAAAAAGTTGTTTATTATTTAAAATATATACAAATTAAGAAAACTACTATAAAAAATATAACCAAATATCATATAGTTTATGATATTTGATAAAGGAGAAATTGAGTCTGATACATATGCTTTTCATAGAACATTCAACTTTATACTATTGAGAAGCAACATTTTTCTGCAAAATAATCTACATATGACAGTTCAATTAAAAAAAAACATAATAACATTATAAATTAAAAAATTAAAACATTTGTCAATTGATTTAAAATTAATTATCCAAATCAACCGTTAAATATCCCAAATCTTATATGGGCCTATCAAGTCATAATTAAGCCCAGTGAAAAATGGTCCAAATAATTCAAGAATCACTACATATACATACACATAGAGAAGTGTAAGTCTGAACCACCAAACTGCGAAATCGAATCGAATAGTTTGATTAGTTTTGAGTTAGTTTGATTAAGATTTGAAAATTGTATGAACCCGATCAGTTCGATTCAATTTGCAATTTTTTCATACCGAACCAAACCAAACCGTCATATAAGCTCAAACACTTTGTGAATTATGACCAACTCTAATATTAGTTATATATATCTCTTAATTATACAAATATTCAAACATGTACGTGAAACAGATGAAGTAGTATTCAATAATATATATCAATATTTTACCTACTTTAATAATACTTCCACCGTTCCAGGTAAATAATTCACTTTTGATTTTTTTGGTCAATTAAATTAAAATTAAACCGATAATTTATATAAAATTAGTTATTTTTACAAAATTAAAAAAGTTGAAATCCTTAATATTTTTAAGATAGTTTTTAATTAATATAAACTTATTTTCTAAAACATAAATAAAGTATATAAAATTTTGATTTGATTTAGTCACATGTTAATTTTTAAAAAAAGAAAAACGGAGGAGTATTATTTTATATCAGCCATGGGATTGGGAGAAAAAAATCTGGGCCACTGATCATTTGATGATTGAGATAAGGAAAGCCAAAAAAAACCCTTATCTCATTCAGTCACCCACAACGGCGCAGCTCTCTCTCTCTAGCCACCGACATCTCTCTCACCAGTGAATTCCCTCTATCATCTCACTTCACACCGTACTCCCTCTCTCTCGTCTCAACTCACTGGCCGTCTGTAACACATCTCACATCTCACCTCACCAGCAATATCTCTTATAACTCACCTCACCGGGGGTCAATCTCAACTCACCTCATTTGCTCTACCGTGGTAATCTCTTTATTTCTACCTCTCTCTCGATCCATTTCTGCCTCTCTCTCTCTCTCTCTCTTGATCTGTTTTTTCCACTCTATCGGAAGCCAAATTCTCCTTTTCATGAATTAATTGACCTATTAGTATGATTCCTTTTCTTAAGAAAGTCCTCAATTTTTTTAAGAGACGATATTAAATTCGAATTTAGGAATAGATAATTACTATGCATTTATTATTATTGTTTTTCTGAAATCTCTTGTTCATTTTTACAGGTCAAATCTTTGCAAGCAGTTGAATCTCCATCATCTTTGAACAAAGATCCTACTATTACAGGTACTTGACAATAACATGGAAGATTGAAATTCCTATTAATGAATCAATATCTAAGGGGCACCCAGTAACCAAAAAATAATAATTATGTATCAACACTACAAACAATACATCAAGCAGTGGATCAAGGTTACACGGTACTAAAAAAGTTATGTGCAAATATAAGCACTGAAAAAAATAAAATAGGTAAGCATTCTGATGTACATATACTAATTTACACTTGTAATAAATGTATAAAGATGATGTGCTGTCCTTGAATTTTGACAGGAAAAAAGTTTAATATGGTGTGATTGACTTTATTGGCATCGATCAACATGTGTGATCCGAAAAATAAGCCTGCTATCGGAATTTTTTACTACTGATTAAACAAAACCTGGAGTATTTATTTTGGAAAACAACCAAAAAAACTCGCCTTCTGATAAACTACTGATCATCTTATGCTAATTGGAGATAATAGTAGATTTTGTGATCTTTATATTGTAGGTAGAAATAACAGAAATATGCCTTGAACCATTTGTGTCCACCGAATGCTTTAACGACTAAATGAACTCTTCTATTACTGCCTGCAATCTGGTTAGAGATCTTCTGAATTTAAGGCTTGATGGCTTAAGTGTGTAAAAACAAAAATGATGGATGGTAGTTAACACCACATAAGAAAAATAACATGAAAAAATTCTTACATAACAGGTACATACTTATATAAGAAGAAGCCAGATTAGGAAAATTCAAAAACTAATTGTTAAAGAGTATAGATAAGGTTGTTAGACAAAAAATTCCGTAATATATCATTGGTTGGGAAACATCAAATTACTAACATGACTATATAGCTACAGGTTGATAAATAGAACTTACCATACATAACTTCTTATCTTCTATCATAAATAATTTTTAAATGTGTTCTTTGAAATACATGTTACATTTACCTATATGGTTTTCCAAGGGAAGGCAAAATATGGATTTTAAAAAAGCATACAAGGTGTTGTTCGATCGAACAAGAAGGTTAAATACAAGAAGCAATTACTTTTGGTTGCCAATATACTAAGATTGACTTCTTGAAAAATGCAACAAATTTAAATATAAAAATCTGCATGGGAAAGTTTAAAATTTTCATAATGTCCATTCCATGATCCAAAAGTTAAAATGCTAAAACATTCCTTTAATAATTTATTATTTAATTTTAAATATTAGGAATATTAGATGTTGTAATATAGTTTAAAAAACTGTATGTGATAGATAAATAAACTCGTTGATTATATATGCACATTGTTGGCCATTAAATGAATTTTTATAACTGACCAAAGACAATTCTTCATTATCTTGGTGGCTAGAAATATGTTAGTATATTGGCAATGCTAACAGTTTCTACAATGACAGACAGTAAATATATTGCAGACAAAAGCAGGGCATTTCAAGATTGCTGAATTTGGAAGTGAAACGCCTATTGCAAAATTGCCGTATAATAGGTCAAGAAATTAATCCATTTTCTAAAAGAAATTCATTTTAACATAAAACTGGAAAAGAGAATGTTAACAAAAGAATTTCATTTAGTCATAACTTTTTGATCAAAATTTTAGATCTAACATTTATGATCTAACTTATTTAATTTACAACTCGGCTATAGCAATTAGAGTATGATATTAGCATTTAAAAATAACATAATCACTTTTGCGAACGGTGTCCATGTTATTTTTATTCAATGCAGATATTCACTTCTACAGGCAATAGCTTTTACAGTTAACTGCTAGGTTTGTGTATTCATCTAACACTTATTGAAAGACAATATATGTGAAGTTAAATCTACTGAGTGACTATTTATTGGTTGGGATAAATCTATAAGACCAGGAAAACTTATCACTCAATTACAGCAACTCATAATCTTGTCTCCTGCTCTTCTTGGTAGTTCTCCAACTGCCATCCATGCCTAAATTCCCAAGAAATATATATTAAATAATTCTGAATCCTTTTTAAAATAACAAAAAAAGAAGAAAAATAAAGATAAAAGAAATCATAGCTGAAGAAGGATTGAGAACTAACCTGATAACACCTTTAAACCGTGAAGTTAGTTGACCAAAGATGATAAGGACTTCCTGCTGCTTTGGAGCTACTTTTCCAGAATACCTCTTCTTGGTTTCAAATTTCAATTACCAAACACGGCTCTGTTTTAGTAGATGAGATTTCCCATGAAGCAGTAACAACTTTGACTGGGAGTCTAGACTCATTGCTCCACCACAGCCGCAGCAAGATGCCCAACGCAATTTGTAATGTCTGTAATGGTCGAATTTCAAGGGCCATTTTTAGATGCCCAATGCAATTTGTAATTAATATTAAGTTAATTTGTAATCTGGAAACTAATGATTTATTGGAATACTTAAATAGTATGAAATGGATCTTCATTCAATATATTTCAAAGCAAGAATGTTTTCAAGGCTGGAAATGTTTTCAAGGCAGGGCGTGTTTTCAAGGAGTGAATTTATTGAGAAAACCAACAGTTTTGTATCATTAAGGCGGACACGTTTTTCAATCAATACAAATAGAGTAGTTTAAATTTGAGATTGGTGGGATTTTAAAGCAAAACCATGTTCAATTCCTGATTTGATTAAAACTGTATGCAATTAATTACTAACACTGCTTTAATTCTGGTTTTCAAATTCAAACCTGTGCAAGGCTCACAAAACTGTGGGCAAGGTTAAAACATGATAGTGTCCATTTTTAGAAAGCCCATTTTGGCGGAATTTTTCCATTTTGGGACACTATCTTGCTTTTATATAGATATATAGATTTTAAGTGGTAAATTAATTAATTATTTTAAAATTATTTTCGTAATAATTTAAAATACGTTTTAAGTCATTTATTTCTTGATTTACTAAATCTTGACTTTTATTTTATTATAATTTTTTATCCTTATTAAATATCCTTAATTTTTAATATTTTTAATTAAATTTCAAGATGTGTTTTTTAATTATTTAATTTATTAATTTAACATTTTTCTCATACTAAGAAATATATTACTTAAATGTCAACCTTATATATAGTAAATAAATATCTTTAATTAAATTTCAAGTTCATTGTATACAAGTTTATTGTATACAATTAGCTCTATTTTGTATAGTCTAAAATTATTGTATACAATTAATCTTACTTTTCTTTAGTCCATGTAGTATTTTTGGCAAATGTCTTCAATGTAAATTGGTAGGTTTAAAAGGAAATAAATTTCATTTATCGTGATGCACACTTTTGATGCAACGCAAATGTAATGTCGATTAAATGTTGTGTATCGCGATGCATAAAAATAGTATTTTTTATTACAATTTTGTACATCACGATGCACACTTCGATGCATCGCAAGTATAATGGTGTGCATTAGTACTGTTTTGTGCATCGCAATGCACTTTTTTGATGCATTACAAATGTAATGTTGTTCATCGCAAAACACAAATTGTGCATCATGATGCATCAATTTTGGAACAGGCGTGAAGGAAAAAATTATGAGAGCTTTGAATAAAGGCTTCTCGTAGGACAATTTCTCTAGGCTTTAAGGTCCTCCATTTTTTATTAAGAGAGCTTTGAATAATCATATTTGATCGAAGACAAAGATAAGCTCAAATCAACCAAGCTTTCTTTCAAAAAGTTACAATCAATTTTCTCATAAACCTTTTCCAGGTCTACTTTGACAATCATATCTCCTCTCTTATCCTTACTCTACTTCACACTATTAAGAACATCCTGACTAACTATTACATGGTCAATAGTCCTCCTTCCCGGGAGGAAAGTGCTTTGAAAAAGTCCTCTCATTTTATGCAAATTAAGGTCTCAATATGTTGAGAAGAGTCTTCAAAAAAAAAAAATTCTAACTAAGATTTTTGAACGAAATTCTATCACAAATCTGGCATTCTCTACTACTAGCCATGCCAATTTTGAAATGTTAAGGAATTTTCATGCATCGCAATGTACAAAAACAGTATTTTTTAATATAATTTTGTGAATCGCGATGCACATTTTTTGTGCATCGCAAGTGTTTGTGCATCGCGATGTGTTGCGATGCATAGCGTGTCGTTCTCTATTTTTTAAGGGCATAAATGATATTTTGCAACAAAAGTGTTGTATCTTTATATAAAAGTTTTTGAAATTATTAAAACATACAATTTTTTTTTTCATAGAATATAAAGTTTAAAATATAAAATATTTCATTTTAATTGTGGTGAGAAAATAGAAATAAAAAAGAGTAAAAATAGAATGGTAGTTAGGTTTGCTGGTTGGAAACTTGGGATGAAAGAGATTTAATTTTTAGAGGGTCGTGCTTGTTAGATTAATTTTTTTTTAGAGTGTTAAAAAAGTGAAATTGGAAAAAAAATACAAAAACGAGGTGCTTACACACTAAATCAACCATCGACACATTTTGTACAAAACTTATAAATATTTTTAAAAAATTCTAATTAGATTGGGATTATAAAATTCCAAAATTTGGAAAAATATTGAATTGAAATATTGAAATGTATTTAGAGTATATCGTTTTACTATATTGTCCTTCATCTTTTCCTAAATACTAATTGCCTTTCTTCCCTTATTTTTTTTCGTTGTTAGAAAAATATTTTTATCACTATATATATATATTTTTAAGTATTTTATTTTTATTTTTAATCTCTATGTCGGGTCTAATATGACTACGTTGGAACGAATGGAGTATATGTCTAATAATTAATTATTGTGCGATTTTTTTTGTAAAGATGAGTCTATTTCAGTATTTTGGGTGGAAGAAACCAAACCTACTATACCCCCCGTGTTGAAATAAACTACCCCGCCGCTTCACTGAAACCCGTTCGGACCGCTTAACCTTCGTTCCTGAAAACCCCCCAAAGCATAAAACTTCGATCCGTAAACATCTTTTGAGTATCTATCTCTCCAATCCGCAGCGATTCTTCATTCCAACTCTACTCAGACAAGGCTGTTTCATCACAGGTTTGCTCTTCGTTTCTCTTCAATTTACCTTTTGTTTTCAATAAATATTTCTTTGTTATCCGAGTTCTGAGCAACTTCTATTAATATTTTTTCTTTTTCCATTGTAATTTGATGTCGTTGATGTGGGTTTAATAAGGAGGGATGGGTTTAGCTGTTTTCGGCGACAAAAATTGGAAATATTGATTTACGGTTTTGCTAAATTTAGGTCTTTGAAAGGGTTTGTCGTATTCTAGGAATTGGACATGCACATGTTTCTATTGTTTGTTAAACTTGTAAGATTATACCTTTCGAGCTCTTCGTACTGGTTTGGTACGAATTAATCGTGATTCCTTTTCGTGCTATTCGAACTATCATGAAATGAATATTGTATCAAAATGGCATCTAATTGAATGACCATCGTTGAATGATTGCCAAACCAGCACTTAAGTTGAACCCCAGAGCAGTTTATTGAATTTCTGTTGAGCGTAATGTGCTTCATTCTGTTTTTATTTTTATTTTTATTTTTTTATTTATCATATTTCTATATGACGAGCTTTTTGAATACTGTGATTGTTGCAGATTTCTTCATCCTTGAGCTTTATCATTAACTCTATCCGGATTCTTTTACTCCCAACATGGCTACTAGTAAGTTCCTTAGTTGGTATTTATGTCCATTCATGTTGGAAATATTGTGTTTCACTGTATTTATATTGTCTAGGGTTGTTTACTTTTAAACAAGTCTTCTGTTACCATGTCCCATGAAGTGCTTTGCGATTTCTATTTACATTTGAAAAGTTCATTTATAATGGTTGTGCTGTCACCAAAGCAAATGTGGTTTGTGATAGTGTGTGCCTTCCATCATTACCATAGTACAGAATCATTATTTAATTTGGCAACTGACGTAGCCCTTTTAAACTGGCAAGATACCACAATTTTGTTCTCAGTGCGCTAAAAGAACAAAAGCCATAAATGAAAATAGTAAAACAGGAAGCAAAAAAAGAAAACAATAAGGCTGATCAAACAGTGTGGTTGGCTAGAATTTTTTGTTATCATATAGGTTTCTGATGTTAATGTATGAATTTTTCATAGGGTTGCAGTTTGAAAATTCATGTGAAGTTGGGGTGTTCTCAAAGCTAACCAATGCATACTGCTTGGTAGCAATCGGAGGTTCTGAAAATTTTTACAGGTTGGTTCTTATTGTTGGGGGTTGTTTTGTATGCTTAGATGTAATTTTGTCTAGTTGTGGGGTGAAAGAATATATAAGGATAATTTATTTTTCATTGTCACAGCACCTTTGAGTCCGAGTTAGCGGATGTTATTCCTGTGGTTAAAACCTCCATTGGTGGCACTAGGATAATTGGTAGGCTTTGTGCTGGTGAGTACTTCCATACTCATTTCCACACCCCCCGTCCCCACCCCACAAAAAAAAAAAGGCTTTTTCTTCCTTCTTTTTTGCCATTTGAACTTTGGTTATTCAATTTTTTTTTTCTGGTTGCAGGAAACAAAAACGGGCTTCTCTTGCCACACACGACCACTGACCAAGGTAATGACGAGAGCCTTTTCGTTCTCTTTGGCTCTATTTTGATCTTCCTGTTAGTTGTCAAACCATTCTATTAACTAATTATGCATCTTAAAGGCACATGGTAGCATATGGTTGTATTTCTCTTTTCACTATGAGAAGATAATTTCCTGTATTTCTCCATTCTGGGATGATATGAAAAATGTTCCTATTAGTTATCATTTTCGAAGAACACATGTTAACCTCATGCTTCCATCATTATAGATGGTTTGTTAAACTGGGCAAACTTAGCATCTTCATCGCAAAACTCGTAACATAAACTAAAGACAATTTTTGAATCAAGGCATGAAAAAGGAAGACCTCTGTTGTTCAGAACTTGGGTTTTGATAGGATATGTGCTAAAGAAGTTATGTTGTTGATTCTCCTTGTTTTTAATATGCATGTATTGGTTAGTTTTACTTGTAGCATTTTATCCCACTAAAGCCAAAGGAAAGGCAATTTTAAAGCGAAGGAATGATCACACGATATATATACCTATTTCGATAAGTAGTACTCCCCCGTACCTATTTCGATGAGTAGTACTCCCCCGTTCCAATATAAGTGTCCCCTATTCCATTTTTGGCTGTTCAAAAATAAGTGTCCCCTTTCCATTTTTAGAAAGATTCTGTAAGCGAATTGTCTATAATACCCTTATTAATTGTGAGATGAAAAAAGAAGATGGGCCCATTGATTTGACACCATAAGGAATATATTGAGGGTATTAAAGGAAAATTACTTATAGTCAACCACTTTCTTAAAACCCGTGTAAAGTCAATAGGGGACACTTATTTTGGAACAAAGGGATTACTTGTTTTATCCAAAAGCCAAAAAGAAGACAATTTTAAAGTGAGGGTTTCGTGGCTAGAAGAAAAGTTTATTTTAAGTTCAAGAAATGATATTCTAACATCAGCATCATATAGATGTTGGTTTCCTCAATTGATTTTGGTTAGGATTTCTTGAAGAAGATAGGGAGCTGCCTATAGTAGGTTCACCTTTATAGGGAAGTGCTTCACATTTATAACCTATCTTCAGTTTTTAGATTGACTGGTATTCTTCTCTTTGTTCTGAGTGCATGCTAAATTTCAATAAGAGTTAAGACTATGTTGTCCTTGTTTATAAAAATGAAGTAACAATTTGAGCAGTATAGGTTGTCTCTTGATTTGAGTCATAAGGTCCTTTCTATGAAATGAATTCGCTGAGCGCACTAACCTCTCCCATTGATACTAGGTTTTCTGTTTTTGCAGCTATTGCATACTGTCCTATTTTGTTGAGCTGATATGTGTGTATTTTCTAAACTATGTATAGTGTATAGACTTTCAGAAGATAATCCCCCTATATGACATAAGGAATGCTTGGGATGCAAATCTTACCCCAAATTCCCAACTATTCATCTCAACCCAATTGGTAGTGCATGTTAATGGTTAGGCATCACTTAACTGTGGGCCAGTGGGGCCACAGTCTAACCAATCAAATACATTGGCACGTAGGCTCGGATGAAAAGTTGGAATTCCTAGCATTTTCCATATTACATCTACTACTCTATTCCATGACTTTTTTGGTCAAAAAGGCCAATTTTTGTATGGATATATAACATGTTTTTATTTGGTTTGAAAATAAAATCTTTACCATTAGAAACTAATTTAAAAGTACTACAATTCACGAGTTTTATAGTTTCTGAAAAAACAATTTAATCCTCTCCACTCAGATTGACCAAAAAAATCAAAATGTACCTCTTCAATTGAATCACATGGAGTATATATTTTGGTTTGGTGAATATGTAGTCTAATTTTTGGTGTTATATTTCGAAAGTCCTTAACTTGATTGATCAAGCTATCACCCCCTAAACGATTGTTGCTACTTTGATGACATTTTAATGGACATATGGACCTTACTGTTTGTTTTTTTAATTGTCTTGAAGAGCTTCAACACTTGAGGAACAGTCTGCCTGATCAAGTTGTTGTCCAGCGTATTGACGAGAGGCTATCTGCCCTTGGGAATTGCATAGCATGCAATGACCATGTTGCCCTTACCCACACTGACCTCGACAGAGTAAGCTTGTGTGTGTGTGTTTGTATTTTTCTCACATTTGTATACTCGAATTGTAAACGAACTGGTGTATTGCTTTATTAGGAAACCGAGGAAATGATAGCAGATGTTCTTGGTGTGGAAGTATTTAGGCAGACAATTGCTGGTAATATTCTCGTGGGCAGCTACTGTTCATTCTCGAATAGAGGTGGTCTGGTAAGAAATTTTCCCTCTCTAATTGAAATTAAAGTATCTGCTTAAATCTATGATCTAAAGTGACAAAACTCTCTTGTGGAGCAGGTCCATCCCCATACATCCATTGAAGACTTGGACGAGCTCTCAACCCTCCTTCAGGTCCCTTTGGTTGCAGGGACTGTGAACCGTGGCAGTGAAGTGATTGCTGCTGGCTTGACTGTCAACGACTGGACTGCATTTTGTGGTTCAGACACTACTGCAACGGAGCTGTCTGTTATCGAGAGTGTCTTTAAGTTGAGAGAAGCCCAGCCTAGTGCCATTGTTGATGAGATGAGGAAGTCGCTGATCGATAGCTATGTGTGACAGTTCTTGATTATTTTCTTGCCTTTTGAATCTCTAGCTCTAATTTTTTTCCCGTTTTCTTTGGTGAAAATTAAACCTGCTTTGACTAATGTATTTTCAGTTTCCAGTATCCAACTGTAATGGGAATGGTTGTTATTGTATGAGAAGAGGGTTTATTTTTGTTGTTTTGAGAGGCTACAACCTTGTATAATAGTATACAGTTTTTGGCAAACTAATGAATCTTTTCTGTTAACTTCTGTATAGTGAAGCAGAACTCTTCTCAGTTATTTCCCATTGTTTGTTGTATGTGGGAGGGAAAGGAAAGATAGCAAAAGGGAAACGAGTCATATTGTTTGTTTTGATTGGCCCGGTATATAGGGTAAATAAAATGAGGGAACAATGCTATGGGGAAGTTTGATTTGTGATTTTTTTTTTTCCTTCCCGTTTCTCCATGAAATTCCTTATTAAAAAAGAACGAACAGAGAAAAAAGAAAATGTTTCAGTGGGTGCTTAATCTGAACCTTTGTGCTTTAGCTTTGATTGTCCTTTGCCCTCGACTGTGCTTTGTCAATAAATTCTTGGTCCGCTGCCTCGATGTGCTTGTCAATAAATTTGAGGTTCCCACTCCTGTGCTTGTAGCTTGGTCATTGCTGTGCTTCTGGCAACTCTTGGCCAATGTGTTGCATGGTGCCATATAATCTGTCATGCATGGTGTGGTGGTTCTGGTTTAAGACCGTCGGAGTATAAGCATCTAACCTAAACACGAACCACCTTTGGTTTGTTCAATTAAAAAGAAAAGAAAAATCAAAAACGAAAACAATAATATTAGCATATCGCATGGTGGAAAAACCATAGATTCTCAGAGAGAGAGCGATGGTCGTCAACCACTCCGAAGTAGTTCATCAGCATCTCTCTCTCTCTCTCTCTCTCTCTCTCTCTCTCTCTCTCTCTCTCTCTCCATCGGCAGTAAGTACGGCAATTATAAGGCAGAGTATGATGATTGCCAAGAACCCAGATCGGAGTAAGGGCTCATCTCTCAAACCCAAATGGTTATCAATAAATCCCCCAATTCGACTATTTCCCCAAAATTGCTTTTCCCTCTGACCGTCTCCCATTTTAAATAAACCCCACAAATGGTTATCTAATGTTTTACTGGAATTTGATACTACCAGTGCCGGTGCCCTAGGTGAGGGTGACGGAGACGAAAATTCAACGGCGAAGGTTGAAATTGGGGTTGAATTGAACCCTATTTCCAGATCCCTCTCATCTCCATCACAATCAAACCACAATCAAGCCATGGGTGGGGTTTTTCTGTCGGTGATTCAACATTTTTCGATACCGGTTGATTGCATTACTTGTTTTGTTTTGATTTTGAACTTTATTGTGGTGGGGGTTTTGTCTGTGTTTTCCGATGAAGACCGAAATTGAACAATAGGGACGATGAAGACGCCCTGGGTTTTGTCTGTGGTGGAGGAAAGAGACGCACTAAAGTGTTACTGAAAGAGTCCATGAGAAAAAGAGTTATGGCTGTGGCGAACTGAAGATGAAGGGGAATGTCACTGCTACTGTGCGCGCGGGGAAGGTAAATTAGGGCGTGGTGTGAACTAGGCCTGAGCGAAGAATTGGTTTCGCCGCCGGCTTGGGGAAGGAGGCCGAAATATCGGAGGATGGTGATGTGGGTGATGAAGATGCGAATAAGACGCAGAAGACTAAGAGAACTCGCCGGATTACCAAACAGTGTCCTTGTAATTTATTTTTTAACATTTTGACCCCTTTTATTTAGTGTTGTTATGCATACAAGAACTCTGGGAGTAATTCTTATGTATCTGCAAGAGGAAAAACATTTTGTGAGTTCTGTCACGGAGAATCACACACAAAAGAGAAGTGTTTTTATCTCACTGGATATTCAAATTGGCATGCCTTGTATGGGAAATAAAGGAAAGGCAAAAGTTGTTGCTGCTGTTAAAACTTCGAATCAGGCTTCTTCCAAGGGTGATACAAAAGGAAAACAATGGTACAAGCAATGTTCCTTTTACTGCAAAACAATATTAGCATCTTATGACCTTGATCAACAATACAAAGAGTGTGAACTCTGCTGTAATTCTTGAGAGCCCTGAGGACCATATCTCAGTTATGTCTACTAATGATAGTAAAGTTGCTTCTCCCATATGTTTTTTCTCTCACAAACCGGCATTCCAAGATTGGATAATAGATACAGGGGCTAGTGACCATATTACTTTGGTAGCAGATTTACCGCTAAGAATAATTATTCTTTGAACTTTTCTAAAAAATCTTAGTTTTTACAGACCAGAATATGCAGAAAATCAAGGAGATCGGTAAACTGGTTGGAGGATTATATAAGCTTGATCTGCCCCAAAATCATAGTTTAAAAGATTCAGTGTGTACTGTTGCTTCTAAATGCAGTTGCAATATTATTCCTCCTATTAATTAAACTGTCTTGTGGCATAACAGACTTGGACATGTTCCTTTGAAATCAATGAAGTAAAAGTTTTTCTTCAAGCAAAGTTTCTTGTTAATAAAGTACTTTCTTAGATTGAAGATTGCTAGAAATAATGAGGGTATATGTCTTCACCAGAGAAAATACACCATGGACATTGTGACTGATACAGGATTGATCAATGCTAAGCCTGTTGTCATCCCTATTGAGCAGAACCATAAGCTGGCCATAAGTTCAAGCAAAATTATTTTTGATCAAGCAGCTTACAGAAGACTTGTTGGAAGGCTAATCTATCTCACCATTACTAGGCTAGATATCTCCTATGTTGTCGATGTGTTGAGTCAGTTTATGTCGAAGCCTTGTGAAGATCACCGGCACGCTGCTATTAAGCTAATAAAATACCTCAAAGGTACTATTGGTCAAGGCCTATTATTCTCCAGGGTACCTTGACCCTGCAAGCCTACTGTGATTCAGACTGGGCATCCTGTCCTCTCACAAGAAAGTCCTTGTCGAGCTATTGCATTCTTTTAGGAAATTCCTTAATATCATGGAAATGCTAGAAGCAGGCCACTATGAGTAGATCAAGGCAGAGTATAGGAGCATGGCTAACTCTTGCTGTGAGTTAAATGGATTGTTGCTCTTATGAAGGATTTTTATATTCATATTCATACACCTCTTCCAATCCCTCTTTATTGCGATAACAAGTCAGCCATTCATATCTCTGCAAATCCAGTTTTCCATGAAAGAACAAGGCATATCGAAATAGGTTGTCATTTGGTAAGGGACATGATACAACTAGGCATGATCTCAACTGAGTTCATTTCCTCTGTAGAACAACCAGCAGACTTGTTCACAAAGGCCCTATCTTCAGCTCAGTTCAAATACTTATTATTCAAGCTGCAAGTCACAAATTTGTTTGCCACTCGCAGCTTGAGAGAGGATATTGAGGATTAGCCTTATTAGCATTAACCAGCTGATGTCAATCAGCTCATATGGATGTCAATCAGCTCATATGTGTCTCGGCATTATTAAGACATTTAGTTCTTAGGGTACAAGTGAAATAATTAGATATATGTAAGGGGGTAGAAAGTGTAATTAGTAAGGGTTGTTAGTAGTATAAATATGCTACTATGTTGTTTAGCATAATCAACTCACGTTTTCTCCCTCTTCCTGTAATACGAAATCCCTGAGTTATAATCATGGGAAATTATTGTCTTTTGCTCAAGTTTGTTGCGTGTATTTCAAATTACAAGATTGACATGATTATATGAGAGAGAGAGAGAGAGAGAGAGATTTAATCCCTTCAATGGGCCTTTTGAGTTTTGATATAGAACCAGCTATATCCTTTTTCTTTTCTTTTTTTTCCACTTCAACTCTTCTTGCTGTAAAGGGACCTTGAGATATAAACATGGACTGAACTTTTATTTTTGTTTTTATTTTTAATTTTATTAATCACCATTGCCACTTCCAAAGTCAGCCATGGCCGCAGACCTCGCGGCACCAGAGTCTTGTACTAACAACTTTACTTTTCTCTTCTTCCAATCATCAAGAACCAAATCAATAAGTCGCGGATGCAGGGCTTGCTGCGCTGAAACATTCTCCGAACTCGTACATCTGTCAGCATTCTGATTTGACTCAACCTCAACCTCATTGGGACATCTCGGTATTACACAGCCGGTGGAGGAGGGTGCAAAGCATCCGAAGTCAGTAAACAGAATTATGAATTATCCCCCTCTATTTCAACGTAAGCAAGAAAGTCTAAACCAAACTTTATCAAATGACTTACTGAAATAAGAGAGAAACATTGGGAACATAAAACAACATACATACTAATTTACGTACTCTATTTGTAACTGAAACAACACAAGGAAAATGAAAGAAGAAGAAAACATCTCCAAAACAGAACACAAGAAGCTTAAAAACAGCTCCTAAACTGCTTTAGAGCAACATCAGAACCGCTCTATGATGCAATTCAAGTTCTTAAGTCTTGTGATGTGTAGATCCTGAAAGTACAAAAATCATAAAAGGTCTCTTATGTAAATGCGTCAAAAGTTTCCCTAACCGGTGAGCATATACAAACTAAGGGTCTGGCTACACATTTTGCCTCCATTTAGCCCAAAATTGGAGAGAGAGAGAGAGGGGGGTTGAAAAAGTATAGCAGTAATGTGTTGGAGAAGCAGATCTCAATCTTGGAACATCCCATAAAAAAATAGCATATACAAACTAAGGATCTGCCCACGCATTTTGCCTCCATTTAGCCCAAAATGGGCCGGGAGGGGGATGAAAAAGTATAGCAGTAATGTGTTGGAAAAGCATATCTCAATCTTGCAACATCCCATACAAACCCTCCGGTTGAAAAGCTAGGGTAAGAAAAAAGCAAACCTTTCAAACTGATTCACTAGATACATTTACGCAGAAAAAAATGTTTCAAGAATGTGTTTCAAAAAAGCTTGGAACCCAGCTTTCTTGATCGCTGTCTTATTTTAAATAAGACTCATTGAAACACAAACCTAAACCCACATCGTTTGTAGTCCAGAAGACATTATCTGAAGGCTGAAGTATATACCTGATAGATAAATATAACAGGACAACAGGATACAGCAGTAGCTCCAGAATTTATCTCTAAATCAGATGTGAACTACATAAAACAATTCTGCACTAACTCAAAGGATTCAGGGGAGGCATTAAAAACTATGTAAAACTGCAGTTACCATAAAACCCTACTCTGTTCCAGCAAAATTCTAACTTCAACTTTACTGGAAAAGTGCATCGTGCTGACGAGTTTTACTTACTCTCTCAAACAAGAGAAAAATGTATATAACACCAACAAAACCAAATAAAACACAAGCGCCAGATGTCACTCCATGACAGCAACACCTCCAACAGCCTTGAGCTTCTCTATTATGTCATTTGCCTCCTCCTTGGTAACTCCTTGTTTAAGTACGGCAGGTACCTTCTCAACTAGGTCTTTGGCTTCCTTCAAACCAAGACTGGTAAAAGCACGTACCTCTTTGATCACCTTGATCTTAGAAGCTGCATCAAATTTCTCCAACTTCACATCAAATGCTGTTTTCTCCTTCTTCTCCTCAGCCTTGGCTGCTCCAGCTCCAGCGCCTCCTTGGGCACCCAAGTCTACACCATCCGCTGAAATTGGTTGCATCTTGGGATGACCCAGTCTCTCTCTGAGAGCAGGGCCAATTTGGCTGCGTTCTTCAGGAGGCAAGGCCACAATTCGTTCAGCAAGCTGGATGATCTTATCAGAAGGTGGGGGTCTGGGACCATATGGATCATAGAACAGAGGTAATTTGTATTTTTTAGGTTTAGCTTTAGGATCTCGGGGAACAAAATCTGGTTGGAAAGAACGGGATTGCAATGGCCCTGTTATTTTACAGCATGTGAAGCGAACACGGATGGATCTAAAAAGAGGAAATGACTTCATGGTTTTGTAGATTAGCATAAACAAAGATCACAGGACGAGGATGTCTGGACAGAGGAATTTACTAGAAGATCTAATATGCAACCTGCAAATTATACTGATGAAATAAGCTCCTTCCTTTCAACTTATTGGTGCGTGTCCAAATTCACTTAGCTGTAAAAGAGATTAAGCACATTAAGTATTAAAACTCTAACCTCATCCAATCAAACTGAAGAAGAAATTAAACCATTTATATCACATGGTATATTATAGACACATACAGTAACTGACCCTCCGTTTCGGACAAAGAGTCCACTATTCTATTTTGAGATGTTTCAGTTAAAGAGTTCGCTTTCAAAATTATGCCTACAATCTCCAAAAACTTTTCAACTTTACCCTCCATATGTAATATAAGCATCTTGACTTAGCTCAAGCATTTTTGTAATTATGATCAACTCTAATGACACTTATATATCCCTTAATTAGTAGACTTTTCAAACAATGACTCTTTGGGTGGAATGGAGGGAGTAGTTATTTATTGGAATGAAAGAGAAGGAAAAGCATTCTCGAGGTAACTGGGACAATTTTGATGATTTGGATCCCATCACAAACCAACATGGTCATCCCCTAGGGAGAGTGAGGGGAGGTGGCAGATAGGTACATTAGCCAATTATCAGGTGATAGACCAAGTTGATGCTATTAGCACTCCAAATACTACAGGCTCTCCATTTGTAATGTAAAAACTGTACTTCTATAGCAGTCGAGGGAGTACTAATATAATCCACCATAGGACAGCTAAAATTTTAAAGGCAATTAACAGCAACTCGATTGTGTTAAGACCTAACAGAACACCAACAGAAATACACTAGAAAGTATGGCTACTCTAACCAAAGAGTGTTTTGTTTCCATACACTACATATGAAATATCCAGAAGTAATACAAAGCCATCATCTCTATAATCCTACCTGAAAACAAATATTTTCCACCTCTCCCTCAAATTAACCATAGAAGTTGTAAGAAAGAACGACAAAAGAATATAACGTCACAATATACGTATCGTGTATTGAAATTCTATGATACGTATTGAAATTTTATTTCTATGATACGTATCGGGATACGCATTGTGTATCGTAAGATACACTAATATATATAATGACAAGCAATAATTAATAAAAATAGATCATCCAACCATTAAGTTTAAACTTCATATTGTAACTTGCTATTAAAAATCTAAAAAATTAAGTCTTAAACAACTAAACTATTCCAAAAAAAAGCCCGCAACTATAGGTAATAAACTCAATTTCAAGTTCTAACAAGACTAAGAAGAGAAGAAAAGTAAGGACTAAATATTTTGAAAGCTTGATATTAACCCAAAAAAAAAAATTAAGAGAAAGAGAAAATAGATCAAAACATAAAATATTCACAAGTAAGCTTTTAAGGTTAAAGAACTACTCCCTCCGTCCCTTAATTATTGTCTTGTTTGACCCGGCACACGAGTTAAGAAAAAACAATTGACTTGATTATTAATATTAGTATAATGTGTAATTTTCTTTAATGTCCATGTGTATGTGACCCATAATTAAAGTAGGGAAAAAAGCAAGGGTAAAATGGTAAAAGTGATGTCTTAAAAAAAAAAGTTTTCAAACAAAACAATTATTTTGGGACGGACAAAAAAAAAGGAAAACAATAATTTAGGGACAGAGGGAGTATTAAATTTTTACTTTTCTGAAAAGAAAATTCCAAGATGTAATATTTTCTTCTTTCAATTTTGTTTTCTTTTAGTGGAGGATCAGGAAATTGGACGATGGACCACAAATTATATTTGGGTTTAACAAAGGAGGTAATGGAAATTGATGATTTTCGTATCGGATTGTACAATACGCTGTATCGTATCGATACAGAGCCCATTGCGATACAGTCATGCGATACGTATCTAAATAAGTGATGTTTGTATCGTATCATACGTATCGCGTATAGTACGATACTAACAACTATGATCACAATAGATGAAAAGGATTACAAGACTTTATACGCCAGTAATACTCCAATACTACCTCATATGGAATGGAAGTATCAACATTTAATTTTCTAAACTAAAAAATTGTCCGCTGTACGCTACGTTCGGTTCATTTCGGCCTCATTTGGAGGCTCCATTTTGGGGTGTAATTTTGGCCCGAAATGGCATCCAATTGATAGCCTTGTGCTTACAAATCACTCAACTTATACTTTGGGCCATTTGCTACTATTTATCACTATTCACTTAACATGACCCGACTGATTTTCGACACTTGGCCCAATGGATTTTTGTCCTAAAGGATTTTCAACACTTGGGCAATGGATTTGTATGTTTTTTAATTTTAATGTCTTGATACTTGGCATATTAATCATTATTTGTGTATATAAAATTACAAAATAAACCCAAAGTGAAAATGCAAAATAACACATCCAAACGCATCATTTCATTTTGACCCTATCTAAGTAAAGTGACACCTAAGTGCAAATTGGCAAAATGACGCCAAAATGGAGCGTCCAAACACAGCCTCCATGTATTTCATAAGGGAAAAATGACATGGAAAGCTCATAATCAAAATAGCAAACAAGTCATTTTCTCTCACTCCCACTTGCCTTCCAAAAAAGGTTTCCTTTGCCAAGGGAAATTTTAGATCCCATCAGAGTATCAAAGTTGCAAATTTGTACGTTAACACAATTTCTACCAGGCATGATTTGGTTCAACCTATGTACTCTTCAATTTTGCCAAAGTTCCTGTCGACACGACCCGATACGACTGTGGGTTTGGCGATTTTAGACAAAAATAGTATCTTAAAATTTTGACGGATCCAACACCCATATCCGACCTTCATAGCCGAGTACAGATAATTTAGACGAATCACACACTGCAGCAGACATATAGGGAGAATGAACAAGGAGCAGAAATACCTGTTTGGAGTCCCATCGTCTAATCGCTTCCTCAAAATCTCTATTCTAACAGTTTGTTCCTTTCTCTTTCTCTCATCTTAAATCGGTTTTTCCTCTTCTCCCTCTAGAACTGTAGATACTGAAGCATATGATCCTGCACTTCCGCAACCTTTATCTTCCCCTCCAGCTTCGGTCTTCTACATGAACTATGCTCTCTCCCCTTTCCCTCTTTGTGGTTCTTTGGCATTCTCACTAGGGCAGTCAATTAGGCCTAAAGGGCTTGATTCAAACTAAATCCCATATAAATTTGCACAGATTTGGCCCATGTGTCAGGTTAATTCGTATCTGTCTAAATAACAAACTTCGGGCAGGTCTGTTTTGATGTATTTTCAACCAGTTTAGATCTCTATACTTATTTTAAACCGGAAAAAGTTACTTTTGTTGCGAACTATCGTCTATGTCCTTAAAAAACACGGATCAGACACGCGATGCATCGCAAATGCAAATCGATGCATCACAAATCAAAGTATGCATCGCGATGCATAGTATTGTATTAAAAAGTACAATTTTATAACATCGCGATGTATGAATTTTATTTCCGATGCATCATATTGTATTGAATTAATCTATGTTTCAATTGCGAAGAATTGGCTTCCATTTAGTTTATGACATGAGTTCACACAACGCAAGTCAAAGACCATGATCTTAATCTCCTTCGAGCCACTGACACCTATAGCTCTCTCACTGTCACATGCAGACATGTTAACACTTTGGAGGGACCAAGCAAATAGTTGTATGGTATTTGCTTGATCCCTCCAAAGTGTTAACATGTCCTGAAATGATGACGACAAATTGAAGACCTCGGAGGAGATTAGATTGGATGGATGGGGGAATGGATTGAGTTGGTTGGAGAGATTGTTTGTTTGTTTGTTTGTTAACGGTTTGGGGTTAATATGGACCAATTGGTTGGAGTAGGGAAAAAAGAGGTGCCGGTTTCTTGGAAAGGCGATAGGCTTTCTGACTCGAAGGAAGTTGGAGGGGTGAGAGCTAAAAGGGCTCTTCTAGCTTTCAATATTTTTTGTTTGCGTGCCGTATATAGAGATAGAGCTGTTTGTTTGTGTGCCGTATATACTATCACTATATATATATATATATATATATATATATATATATATATAGTGATAGTTTTTTTGTTCTGATTTTTTCAATTTCTTGAATTTGTTCAATTTTTGAAGATTCCAATTTCATGGGTTTTAGCTGTTTTATGTTGTCATAACTGTCTATGAATATGCAGTGCAGCTATTTGGTAAAATGCCCACTGGGAAAATGAAAAAAAAAAAAAAAAAGTGAAGTAAATGAGTTTTCAAACATTTTAATTTGCTTAATTTTGTAAATTACCCTAAACGTTTTCTAAGGTAAATCGTACATTACCCTCTAGTTTAAGGTGGATTTTCTTTAAGTTTCCCAAGGTACTAGTCTTTAAGTGTGGTAGTGTGAGGTTAGCCTGTTGGTGTTCTAGTTTGTCCACTTGCATACCAACAATCTCTCTCTCACACACACACTCTCTCTCTCCCTCTCTCTCCATCGCTCACACTCCCTCTCTATCTCTCTCACTCACTCACTCTCTACCCCCCCCCCCGGCGGCTACATATACATGGCAAGAACATCATTTATTGCATTCAATCTCCCAAGCATTTATTCTCTTCATCTCACTCTCTCACTCACTCACTCACTTTATGATGTCAAAGTTGTTCAAAGTACAGTGGCAAAATTGATCATTTTTCCAATGTTGGTATTATGAGTGAGTTTGATGTCTTGACATTGGAGATAATATGCAGCGGAATTATGGCACATGACTTCTCTCAAGATATAATAACTATTGGCGCCTTTCCTTGGGTGCTCATGGTAGAGCTATCTAAAGTAATAGAGCTAATTCACAACAGTCATGGAAACCTTACAAGTGGGGCTTCTGGGCTTGTATGGTATTTGGTTGGTCCCTTATGAAATACATGGAGGCTGTGTTTGGACGCTTTCCATGTCATCGCGATGCATCAATTTCGCATCGTGACGAACAAATTTCATGCACAGATTGCAAGCAAGCAACATAACTCTATTGTCGCAATAGATTTGAATATGATAACAATTCAAGAAGGAAATTTCCTCTTTCTTTTTGTACTTTTTTTTTTTATTTGAAGCTCACAGAAAACCCCCAGTTCACAAATTGCAGAATTGCTCTCAAATTCTCCCTATTCAAACTGTAATCGAGTAACATAAGCAGGATTGAATTCTCACACTTTACCCAAATCAGCGTATAGAAGTTAACATTAGGCCCAAATTTGTTCGCTAGCAAACAACGATTCACAAATCTTTCACAATTAACCCAGATTTGAAGCAGAACAGTGTGAGCCCCATACCTCCGATCCGAGTAACACTTCTCAACTATCAGTACTTAATTCAAAATTAATAAAAAGAAATTGAAAACTTGTGTTGGGAAAGAAAACCCAAATCCAAGCCCCAATTGAGAGTCTATTGCATGCTTCGATGAAAGAGGAGAAGGTAACTCACGATGGCGCGCTGAAGCAACAGCACTAGTGCAATGCTTGGACGGAGAAGCGAGCGAGGTCCAACGCTGCTAAGGCTTGAACCATAGCACCGAGAGAGACTGGCGTTGCGTGAGAACTGCATGCAGCGCTGAAGAGATTGGGCGATGTTGTTGGAATCACAACTTGCCGGTAATGTCAAAAGGGCTCGACGGCTATGAGGAGGATAACCGGAGATGGAACCCGGGCGACAGAAATGGGGTTTGCGAGAGGAGATGGACTTGGAGACACTTGGCCGGAGACGAGTTTGTTTGGAGGGCAGGAGTTGGATTCAAGATTTCGAAGCTTAATGCCAAACCCTAGGTTCAACTTGCTATAATGGGTCACTTCAAGAGATGGAGCTGTACGCTGGGAGAGAGAGTTGCCTCATTGGAATCTACTAAATTTTGAAAACTGAAGCTTATTTTTGAATTATATAATTATTTGTTCGTTCATCTTTACTAAAATTACAAGTAAATTAGCCAAAAATTCTCCAGAAATTTCACAGATCTAAAAGCAAACAAAATCAACTGAAATGATTACTGAGCTGGTAGATTCAATATGTAAAGTAATTGTGAACATTTAGCTGATCGAGCAGTGAATTAAGATTGATTTATTGAATTTTTCCAAAGTTTTCTTGGAAATCAAACAGCATATACGATACGAATGAACAATTACATAATTAGATCACAGAGAATTCAAAACCATAACTAACCTCAAAAGAAAGAAGGGGACGATTTGATGAGCGACGAATTCCCAAATCGATCAACTGTTTGTTTTTGTTTCTAACTCAGGTGCATTTTCATCCGACTTTACCCGGGCCCGACTGCCCTTCCCTTCCGTCACCTATTTATTATTTTAGAGTTGCTATTTGAACCCACGAAATTGCTGAGTACACCCCCTAATAAAAATTACAAAAATGTCATTCTAAATTTAGATCAAAATACCTTTTTTTGGTTTTTATTTTTTGCTGTTCGGTAGGGGGTGCCGAACACCCATAGTGATGTTCGGTAGGGGTGCCAAACACCCATAGTGATGTTCGGTAGGGGGTGCCGAACACCCATAGTAATGTTTGGTAGGGGGTGCCGAACACCCATAGTGATGTTCGGTAGGGGTGCCGAATACCTATAGTGATGTTCGGTAGGGGGTGCCGAACACCACTATAGGTGTTCGGTAATACAGTGCCGAACAATTTGTTTAAAAAAAGAAAGAAAAGGGACGGATTGTGTGTCAGGTGGTGGGGAAGGAGGTGGCGTGGGGCAGGGGAGGAGGAGGAAAGGGGTGTTTAAAAAAATCTAAGTAAAGGGAGGCTGGGTGGGGGTGGTGGGTGGGTGGGTGGAGGCGTGGGGGGAAGGAGGAGGAAGAAGGTGGCGTGTGTGGGGGAGGATGGGGTGGGGTGTACCAAAAAGAGGAAGATGGGATGAGGTGTATTTGGGGTGGGGTGTACTTAGTATTTTGGAAAAAATATTCTTAAGGGTATAATAGAAAATTAGGGAGGGGTGTACTTAGTTTTTTGAGGGGTTGAAAATATTAGGTGGGGGTGTACTTAGTAATTGGGTGTACTCAGCAATTTCATGGGTGTAAATAGCAACTCTCTTATTATTTTGTTTGCCCGTCACACGAATTAAAAAAATATAATTAATTTAATTATTAATATTAATATAATATATAATTTTTTTAATAATATATATATAGTTTATAATTAAAGTAGGAAAAAAGTAAAAATAAAATAGTAAAAATGATGTCTTAAAAAAAAATTTTAAACCAAAACAATTATTTTGAGATAGATAAAAAAACAAAAAAGACAATAATTTAAGAATAGAGGAAATATTTTCTAGCCTATTAATAAAAATTATTTTTAGAAACATATTTCGCTCCACATTAGATAATTAGTAATTTCACTATTTTATATTTAATCATTTTTTGAAATTTTAATGATAAGAGTATTAACTACATAAATATCTAAACATTTCCTATATGCAGTTCAATTTAGCAGCATATTATATAATACTAGTTATAGAACCCGTGCTTTGCACGGGTGCAATTTAACATTGAGATTAATTGATATATTTTAGGAGTACTTTTATAAAAATAAAATTATAATTAATATAGGCATTTGTTGACTTAATGTTTTTAAAAAGTTAGATTTTGTCAATATACGCAAATTGATGATCATTTTTAGTATAATATTTTCATTTTAGTATAAATATTTGTTATCGATTTATATATGGGTATGAGTAAATCGTTATTTCTATATTTTTTTTTTATTCCTAAAGTATCTTTCAATGATATCAAATTGTTGAATTATTTTTCATCTCGCCCTTAATAAAGATATTTTAGACATATACTTGAGAATTTTTACAAAATAGAAAATAAAATATTTACATTGTTATATATGCAGGATTTATAGTCTAGATTTCAATTAACATTTATGGAAATAGAAATTGGTTGGTTTATATTATAAACATAACTAAGAGAAAAAGTGATATACATTATTTAATCAAAAATCAAAACCAAATTTTCAAGGGAAAGTCAATAAAATGAAAAAAAATCAAGAGCAGAAATAAAACAAAAATTTTAGTATAAATTATATACCAAAATCAAAATAGAAATCGATACGTAAAACCATAAATCAAGAGCAATATCAACCCTAAAAATATCGCCTAACCAAAATCAAAATACCAAAAAGTGAAAGATCGAGAAAAAAAAAACAATAAAGATGTGCAAAATAAAAAGAAAAAAATTTAAAATTGAAATTGAACAATTCAACTACAACGAAACCCAAAAACAGAAATCAAACCCAAATTTAAAATGGAAGCTAAAATCAAATATCATGAGCTATATAAGTAAAGCGAATCCAATACACCATGATCCGGAGGAGAGAGAGAAACCATCATTCTTTCAGAAAAATGATGTTTCACCTTACTTATTGTCTACAAAAAGGAAAAGTTATCTTGCAACTGAACGAAGGGAGTGATGGGCATATGCTTTATAAGTTTTACAATACCAATGGAGATATCTCAAAAAATTGAAGTTTAAACCGTTTGAAATATAGAGTGGTAGGAACTATTGTGAAAAATAATTAATTTCATTACAAATATGTGGGAGTTACAAACAATGGAGCACTTAATGGAAAAGTAATTAGCAAGAAGGGAGTTACAAATCTCTCTCTCTCTCTCTCTCTCTCTATATATATATATATATATATATATATATATTAGAAACCCAACTTACTGATTTTAGAGAGAAAATGAAATTAAATATGGTGGTTACGATGTAGATATAACTATGGTTCATTTGAAATGAATTTCTTTTAAAAAATAATTAAATGTGTTTTTTAGAAGAATTAAATGTGTTATTAATCACTTAAAAAAATATTTTGAGCGAGTATTGTCATAGGGTAATAATAATAGCTAATATTAATACTTATAAAATTAATATTATTGAATATATAATAGTAATACCTAATACTATTAATAGCTATTAATAATACTTATAAGATTAATATTATTGAATATCTAATAGTAATACCTAATACTATTATGTCGTAGTTATATATTACCTAATAATAATACCTATAAGATTAATATTATTAAATATCTAATAAGGTATAAATATTATATGTTAAACCTATTATTATTAGGTATAGTTATTAGCTAAGGATATACTATTAGTAATAATAATAGGGATTACCCTCAGTAATAATTTTAATAGGGATTATTACTCTCATATCATAACTATTATACTATTAGTAATTATAAAAGGGATTATAACTCTCGTATCATAGCTATTATACTATTAGTAATTATAATAGATATTCTTACTTTGATATCATAAATATTATACTACTCCATTAGTAATTATAATAGAGATTATTATTTTTTTGATACCAAAATGAAGATAATTTATATATAGATACACGAAGAGGCAAGTATTTGAATGAATCTGGATATCTTTTAAGTAGCCAATATCGGTTATAAAACCTCTTCATGTGAGAATCTTCTTCCCCATGATATATGTAGCATTTTAAATAAATACATAAAATATAAATGGTTGAGTTGGTCTAAGGTGCATGTTTTAATTCAAAAGGGTGTGGGTTCAAATCTCACTAACAACATTATTTTATTTTCTAGCTTTTCATTTCCTTGCCAATAACTAAAGTTCCTCTACTAATGTATTTGAAGAATGGTATATACCACAATATCATATCTATAGTATTTAGCTAAGATTATTAGCTAATGGTACCCTCTCTAGAATTCCAAAAGTCAAGTCATGAGAATGCATCTTTAACCAAAGGGGGTGAGGTGTCACATCCTTAAGCATTCTCACCAACTTTAAATATATATATATATATAGATTTGTTTGATTCATTCACCAAAAAAAAAAAATTCATTCTAGTCACTCGATTTACATTTTCTTGTGAGATTCCCCCTTCGTGCCGTTAACGTTAAATTTTCCGTCTAATTTTTAAAAATACCCAAACTACCCTTACTAAGTTAGAGGCCAAAAAATAATTAAAAATAAAAGTAACTTGATTATATAACATTAACAACTAATATAATCAGGCTAATTATATCATGAAGAGCGATCTCAAAAGACTAAATTCATTCTGCCAAATCACAAAAATCAAGAGACTAAAATCAATGAAGATAAATTGAAGCTAACGGAGATCATGAATACCCCATCCACTGATTGTAAAGCTGAAAGCAACAGATATTGGATATTTTGATTAGGAAGCAATTCAGCCAAACAGAGAGAGAATCTAAAGCCAATTCAGGATTAGGAAGCAATCCAGCCAGCAAAACAAGAATCTGTAAGTACAGGACTCCACACACAACATCACCGCCGATACAGCCGATAACTTGAAAAATCCCGGCAACCCGGAAAATGCTTGAAGACTAAACCCAGAACAAGTGTACTTACACCTCTCACTCTTCAATATATACACAAATTGGGCCCCAACAATGATCCACCACGAGAGACACAAGACAAGAGACGCACCCAACAACCCAAGCCCTAGCTTGAATGCAACAACCCAAGTTAGTAGTAGGTGTAACACTGGGGTGGCTACTGAAATGTAAGCACTTGGTGCCACTACGCTCTATGCTTGTAGAAATTTTTGTATGGGAAAATTTACGGCGTATGCGAAAATTAGAGGTATGAGGCTGTATACAAATACGGCTGATTCACCAAGCAGATCCTAAAATAACAAGGTTTGATTTTTCAATTTCAGATCTAGGCACTCGATGTCCTTCCAAAAGCATGGATTCAAAGTCTTAATTTTAATTTTTCAATTTACAGAATTGAGATCTTTTTCAATTTCAGATCGCTTCCTTTATGCCCTAAAGCACAAGATATTCACCGTCAACAGCGTCCTCCTTGGCCGCGTCTCTGGCAATATCGTCCAAATCACCGACCTCCGCTGTCAACAGCGTCTTCCTCGACTGAGTCTCTGTTCTCCTAGCGCAGTTACATCACCGATGTCCATCATCGTCGTCGAATCTCCGCTCACGCACCATTGCGCCATCACATCTTTAATCACCACTATCACCATAGCATCTTCGATCTAACCATCACCATAGCATCTGAGAGAGAGAGAGAGAGAAAAAAAAAAGAAAAAAGAAAAAATAACCATATGGGTGAGAGGTGGAGGTAAGAAAGATGAAAGAGATTAAGGTTAGTTGGGGGTGTTTCAGTCTTTCCAAGTATCAATTATGGGTAATTTGGGTATTTTATAAAAAAATCAGACAGAAAAGTTAACGTTAACGATATGGAGGGGGAATCTCACAAGATAATGCAAATCGAGTGGCCAGAATGAATTTTGTTGATGAGGGGGGACCAAACGCAAAGTTTTCGTAAAGCGGAGGAACCAAATAGTTATATAATTCTTTATTTTTTCAAAACAAAACCATATTAAAAACATACAAAACAACCTTGTTTAAAGCAAACAAAACCGTGTACTTTGATTTGGTTAAAGCACAACCATGGGCATGTCAGAATATGAACCAATTTTCACCACAAAACTGTCATAAAAGCTGAATAGGATAGTTTCCATATTTAGAAAGTGCATTTTGGAGGGACCCAATTGCCCCCGCTACGTGCCACATGATAAAAAACGTTAATTTTCTAACGGCCATCACGGGCAGGGGCAAACTGAGAAAATTGACAATATCAGATCGAGTTATGTGCCAAGCCTTAGGCAGGGGGACTTTGGAATTTGGTGCATATTTTAGAGGGTTTTCGTATTTTGGCCTTTATTTTTTCATTTTTGTTTGTTTGAAATAGAGAATGCATTTGTTCTTTGACCATCAATGAGTTTTTGTGTGGAACATTCATTTATCTAACGTATTCGACTCCAATTAATGAGAACACTACGAGGGAGATCGGAAAAAGAAAAAAGAAAAAAAAAAAAAAGAGAATGCACTTGTTTGTTTTAGGAATCAACTTGCTTAGCAAGTTTATGGCACTATTGCTATTGAGAAGTGTTGGAAATGTTTTTTCAAAAAAAAAAATAATAATAATGATAAGAAAAAAACCAAATATAATAAATACACCAAACAAGCTCTAAAATGTCTAGCATTAACTGTTAGGCGCCTGTGAGTGTTAGGCACCTGTGAGTTAGGGGTTTAAGCTCGAACCGCCGAATTGAATCGAACCGAATCGGCCAGTTCGTTTCAGTTTTGGTTTGCAAATTTTATAAATCGAGCGGTTCAATTCGGTTTGCGGTTTTTGGTGCCAAACCGAACCACCACCATTTAATTTTTATTTTTTTATTTTTATATATATATTATTTAGTAATTAGTAATTAAATTTAATAAAAAAAATATTGTTGTTTGCCTACATTTTGATTAAATTATTGTAATTTTAAAGTTAAGTTTTTTACTTTTAATTATTTAGTTTGTGTTAAAAGTATTTTTTTGATATTTAAAAGTTTTTTTTTGAAATATTTAAATAATTAAACCGCGGAACCAAACCAAACCGATCGGTTCGGTTCGGTTTGAAGTTTGCGATGGTTCAGTTCGGTTTGAAATATGTGAAACCGTTAGGGAGTGGTTCGGTTTGCGGTTTTGGCTCAAACCGAACCACCTTCACCCCTACTGTGAGTAGCTGCTTATAAACCTATCAATCTTTTAACGTAAAACGCATATCTAAGCCGCCGAACTTTTCGCAAAATTGCAGTCCGGCCATTGAAACTTTAAAATTACACTTTGGGACACTGTATTTCAGTTCTGATGCATCCGTGACCATTTTTTGACTGACGTTAGAGTCTGCTGTTAAATTAACTTGAAATACTCATTTTACCCATGTATTCATCTTCTTTCCTAATCTAAAAAAAATCCCTAATTGAAGAGCCGCCCTCCCTAGATTTGTAAACATCCTCCCTCCGCCGCATACATCAAGCCTTACACTTAGCTTGCGACAACCAAACATTGTGATATTTTGATTCACAGGCACTAAATGACGCACCCGTTTATGCTAAGCAACACATCCATTTAATGATTTTTTTTAAATATGACGAAAGTACCCTTGATTATTATTAAGTTTAATTAAGATTATATTCATATTAATGTTAATGACTATTTCGCGGTATATTTTTTTTCATTTAATTAAGGGTTTTTTTACGAAAAAGTAGAGTCGGCTCGGCCTTATAGGATATAGTCGGCCCGGCTATATAACAAAATACCGGTCCGGCCATTTGTTATATAGCCGGTCCGGTTATATCCTATAGTGCCAGCCCGGCTAATGATTTTTAGAGCAAATAACACACAAGTATCCTGTTCGTTATACTTTAAGTAATACTGCACAAAAAAGGTATAAATTAGAGATAAATTATTATGGCTCTAAAATTTTCTCCATTTTCTCTCTACAGCGTATCCATTAAATATCAAATGGCAAAATTAAAATTTAATTTTTGTTTTATGCTAACTAGAACAATCACCCCCTACTTGATCTTTTTCACATATAATCTATACACTTTGAATAAAAAATTTAATTAATGAATATATTTAGCGATCATTTAATAATATTTTTCAAAAAGTTCACAGTTATACAATATCATTAGTTATTTTGACATAAATTCAATTTGCTACAAAACAAATTATTTGTAGAAATTAAATAAAAAATGATGGATATATTTGATTTTCTCAGTGTTAACAATATGCATAATTTATTTGAGAAAAGTAGAAAAGCAAAAATTAATTTTAAATTATAGAGAAAAATAAATAAATAATTAAACGACTTTAGGAAATTACTTTATCACCAAACAATGTAAGTATTTGAAGGGCAATTGTGTCATGACAATAACTAAATTACTTAACCATTAATGAATACAGTGGATAAACAATATTTGTAGTGGAAATAGACTCTTCATTTATGTTAGTAATCTTTTGCGAAATTGATCAAATAAGATATTTAGTATTGATCTAATAAATGTTTATGTGATGTCTTACACAGTGGAGAGTGCACATGCACAGTTAAAGAGATGGTTATCCACGTCGGCAAACGGTTTGGATCACTTAGTCCAACAGATCTATGACTTGATCGAGCTCCAATTCAATGATATCACGACTATCTTTGAAAGGGAAAGGAAACGAAATGTAACGATACTTCTTAACAAAACCTAACGATACGACTTAATGAAACTTAATGATATGTCTTAATGAAACATAACTATACTTCTTAAATGAAAAGTTAAGATATATCTTAACGAAACGTAACAATACGTCTTAAAGAAACATAATCACACGTCTCAACGGAACATCATTATGTCTTAAAGAAACATATCGATACCTCTTAACGAAACATAGTGATATGTCTTAAAGAAACATAGTGATATGCCTTAAAGAAACATAATAATACGTCTTAACAAAACGTAACGATACGTTTTAACGAGACATAACGATAGGTCTTTAACAAACATAGCGATACGTCTTCATCAAACATAACGATATTTCTTAACGAAACATAGTGATATGTCTTAAAGAAACATAACGATATGTCTTAACAAAACGTAATGATACGTCTTAACGAGACATAACGATAGGTCTTAACCAAACATAATGATACGTCTTCGTGAAACATAACGACACATCTTAACGAAACATAACGATACTTCTTAACAAAACATAGCGATATGTCTTAAAGAAATATAACAATACGTATTAACAACACGTAACGATACGTCTTAACGAGACGTAACGATAAGTCTTAATTAACCAAACATAACGATACGTCTTCGTGAAACCTAACAATACGTCTTAACGAAACATAACGATACGTCTTAATAAAACATAACGATACGTTTTAATGAAACATAACGATACATTTTAACGAAACATAATGTCTATCTCGGGTCGAGGTTGAGGTCGTTCTTCATCGATGCATAGTACAGGTAATTCATTTCCATTCGCACATGGGAGTCACTTAAGTCTTACATGACATACTTGCCACTACAGTCTCGCGTCGAAGAAGGTGCACCGCCAACTGAACAGATAAACTTTGGTTGGGTTTATGGAAACCACTTCATAACATTATATATGCCTGACTTCACTCTCATGTCAAAGATTATAAGCGGTTGGTAACTCATTTGTTACAACTTACAATGACATTTAGCACTTTCCTATCTTGTGTAATGTTACAATGACATTTACAATTTGAAATGTCCAACACTTATAGAATGTATAAACGAAAAATATCATACATGAATTAAATTTGACATATTAAAATTAATACGTCAAAATAAAAACATCATACATAAAACTTAAATCCAAAAGAGTATTTGACAACATAAGAACATAATACATATATTCGTCTCAAAGTTAAAGTCGACAACATGTTTATCTATATAAATCTCTCACTTTAATACACAAGTCATCAAGTGTCTTTCAAAATACAGTCTCGTCCGTTTGTTCCCGCCTTTCGGAATCTAGTAGCTGCAATTGGTTAGAATAAAACACTTAATCTAACAAATTTGATTTGAAAACTAACTATAAATTAATTCTTAAGAATAATAATTAATTCTAAATGACAATAAGAATTAATGTAGCATATATATAAACTTTACGCAAAACAAAAGTTTAATCTAACAGTGTGGTTGGCTAGAATTTGTTCTCAGAGTTCTAAAAGAACAAAAGCCATAAATGAAAATCGTAAAACGGGAGGCAAAAAAAAAAAAAAAAACAAAAGAATAAGGCTGATCAAACATATCATCTAGGTTTCTGATTGTTAATGTTACCGACACAATAATGTATTTCTATTAGAGCCCGTTTGGTGTAGCGTTTTGAAAACACAGTGTTTTGAAAATGCAGCGTTTCTAAGACGCAGATTATTTAAAACGCGGCTTTGTTCTTTATAAATGTGTTTGGGATATTATGTCAAAACGTAGTTTTTTATTCCCTACTGCGTTTTAAAATCTGCGTTTTGGAAAAATGCTAGGAATTCCAGCGTTTTAAAACGCAGCTGCGTTTTTAAAACGCAGTTTTTTCTACCGCAGCATTGAAACACTAAGTTAGGGAATAAACTGCGTTTTAACCCTGCGTTTTGGCCAAAACGCTCGAACAAACGGGCTCTAAGTAGTTGTCTCCAAAATTACTTTTCCTTAATTTATTTTTCTAATCTTGTTTTTTCTCTTCATTTTACTTAAGTATAATTTAATTGAAAAAGATATATGTCTGTACATTTAATGCATGGGTGTAAAACTATTCGTAGTCTAATGTCTAATCTGTATTGCTTCTTCTAACGGACGTTAAATAATTACCGGATATTATTGAGGTTGGCTTGATGAGGTCATGGATTGTAACTACAAAATATTTTAAAATAGAATAGTAAACTTTTTAGCTGAAATGAAAACGGTATTTTGTATTAAATCTGAACAATGGATCTATTAGGTCCGTGGTTTTTCGAGAATTAATTAATAAAATAGCAATTGGAAATGTCGTTGTTACCAATTTGAGATTTTTATTTTTATTTTTTGCAATGAGTAAACAGCTCTTGCGGATTGAAAACAAAATGTAAGTTAAGGTGGGATAGATTGTCAAGCTCAATCTCACTGCAGCAGTGGCAGCGATGATGGTGGCAACTGACTCGTTGGGGGTAGCAATGATGGATGAGAAAGAGAGAGGAACCAATCGGGGTGGCATTATGGATCGAAGGAGTGGCTTTACTTGGTTTGAGTTTTATTCAGTTAAAAAAAAAAAAAAGTTACTGGGTGTTGGAAGTTGCTGGTGGTGGCTGTGGCGATGGGTGGTGGGCGCTGGGCAGCAATGATGTCAAAATATATTGTTTTTAAATTATGAGTCTTGTTAACTTATGCCCTAATAGTATTTAATCCAATGATATAAAAAAAGTCAAAATCAATCACTGTCACATGTAAAACTCTTGTCGTAAAAGCTAACGTTCAACCATTGATAGTTGTATGTCGCAATTCCTAGAATAACAAATCATTTTAGTGTGAAGATATTGATTGATATAAGATAATGAGGGAAAGCTAACGAATAAAACAACGAATAAATAGTTGTTTTCAACATTAGTTTTTCTTAATTTATTCTTTTAATTTTATTTTTTCTTTTCGTTTTACTTAATTATAATTTAATTAAAAAAGATATATATTCATGCGTTTAACGGACGAGACCCATGAGTCCTCTAAGAAAGACACCTTGAACCCATGAGTCCTCTAAGAAAGACACCTTGAAGAACTTCATATCCTGTCCAAGCCTTGATTTTGATTAAAGGTGTAAAACTAGTTTAACCTAATGACACATAAAATTACACCGACAGGAAGCACACGAGATTTGAACTTTTCTCGGACACCCCAAAATATAGAATGCTCAATACCCCTTGTATTTTGAAACCTCTCAGATCCCAAATTATTTTTCGCTATAAAATACAAAAAGAGTACTTCTTGACTTGCCAAATATTTGGGTTTTTTTTTTTTAAGTTTTCATTCCATTAAAGAATTTTTACTTGTAATTTTTTTTTTTCCGACAGATGGAGTAGTGGCATTTACCCTACTACACAATATACACAGGAAACCAATTCGTTGACAATGAAAATTGACCTAATCGCAGGGTTTCTAACACAGTTTTATAAGAAGGTTGAGAAGTCAGCTACTCTTCCTGTCCAATGCAATGGAGTACAGGCATTGGTCTTGCTCTCTCTGTCTAACTGCTGCATGTGGAGTAAAGTCTCACAAGCTTCCAGGATACCACTTTAGAAATGATAGGGATGGGAATATGTTAGCAAAAAGTCAAAAGTATTTCACTATTTCCCCACCAACATAATCTGAAAATGACAATCACAGAGAGAAATAGAAGCTTGAATGCAGTTAGAAGAATGTAATTCTGAAATTTCACTCAAGGATTATGCTACTTTTCAATACAGAGATCAAAGAATATTTACTGGAAGTGCTTGTACTGCAATTGAAACATAATTCCACTGATCTGATCTTGCAAAGTAATAACCTAAACACTAAACAATCAAGCATGGCCATCTAAATAAGCCAATGAACCGGCACTCATTCTGTAGAAAATATGCAGTCTAACAGAAACAGTGGAAATTCATTTGCAGACTGGAAAAAGTAGCATCGCTTTTCTCTAATTAACCACATAACACTTGTCTCACCTAATTAGAATTAACCGAAGACAACCAATCATTACTTTTTATTGTCATATGCAGCTATATTCTGAGGTTCACATTCAGGACTGAGAAGGCGAACAAGCAAAGCTGTGCTTGAGCTTACAGAGACAGCTCCACAAGCTGCCCACCTAAGACTTCGAGGAATAGTGATTCTAGGACCTGCAAAACATGGAGACATTTTAATATAACCTCTTTCCTGCAGAAGAAGGCGGTAGACCCACCACCACCTCTAACCAGAAAGTATTGATAACAACAGCAGATAGCAAGGAAGCACCTTTTCCAAAAGAAGGGAGTTGTTTTTCGCTGTGTCGTTCAGTTTTTATATACGCATGCATCTTTAAAAGGAGTTTTTATTTCCAATTTTCCCAATTTTCTTTCATACATAATGATCCAACAGTAAGTGCTGTCAGTCATTGGAAACATCCATACCAACGGGCCATACTTATCTATCAAAAAAATAAGTTTCACCTTTAGATAAGAACTCTAATGATTGTGTATGTAACTGTTTCAGCTCAAAAGAAAATGGAATCCGTATATTCAGAAAATCATCAATTTTTACTCTGTTTTATTGTGATTATCAGCAAAACTAATTTAGCAACAAACTAATTGTGTACTAGCAAATAGCTTTACCTTGCGAATAGGTTGGTCGCATTTCTTTATGCTTCAGACAATTTCAGTACGCCCTAACAACTTCCCCTTATTTACTCAGACAGGTCAAGCAAGATCTCCTGCCACTGAGGAATAGGACCATGACTTGGGTTAAACCCTTCAAGACTGTAGACAGTGGTCCAGATCAACCTAATGAGGTCCTCATTTATGCTTCAGACAATTTCAGTACGCCCTAACAACTTCCCCTTATTTACTCAGACAGGTCAAGCAAGATCTCCTGCCACTGAGGAATAGGACCATGACTTGGGTTAAACCATTCAAGACTGTAGACAGTGGTCCAGATCAACCTAATGAGGTCCTCATTTTGTATATGTTCGCCAACTTATTTTTCATTCCGAACAAATATGATGACTTCTGCTTTATTAAACAAGTATAGAATGATCTAGTACTAGAAGCTGCATAAATGTGATCACTTTAGTGAAGCTTTGAGCTTTCCTTTTGTAGCTGTTAAATTAGTAGTGTCCAAGGGGGACCTTGGGACAAGGGGAAGGTAAGTGCGCGTGAGAGTTGGCATTACAAGAAGCTACAAGAATCCTATGCAAGGCGAAGCCAGTGAAGTGTTTAGGAAACTCTATGTGCGAAGCCCCTCATGGCTATCTTAGGAAATCATACGCCAGGTCCTGATAGTCTTTGATGCGTGGCTGGTGCTTTGAGTGCCATTACATGTAGCGGGGCATTCCCCAACGGTGCCTTTCCTTGGTGAGTGTCCCCAAGACGGGTGGCCCACTGGCCTTTCAGGGCGTTGTCCCCTTAATGGGTGATGTTGAGTGAGGGTTTTCCGGAGGGCAGAAAAGAATCCAGGAAGTACCCATGACTAAGCATTGTTGAGTTGCGTACTTTTTCTTTATTCATTGGTGTTTTGTGTTGGCCAATGTAATCTTTTTATGTGATCTTGCGAATGAAACAAGTTAAATTTTCACTAGCAGATTATGATAGAACCAAAAGTCTGGGGGAAGAGAGAGGGCAGGGGCTTTGGCTATTCCAAGTTTGTTCGTCATTTCTTTCCATTGATATTTTGTTGGTGATGCCTGACTAGAAGTTCAGATTTTAATACTAACCTTATCCAGGGAAAATGCCATTGATGCAGAACTCGTTGAACAGTTCTTTGTTGAAAGCTAAGAAAAAAGAATCAACTGTTTGGTTTTTACAGGAGGGGGAGCCCAATTGTCTGAGCCCTTCCCCAGAAGTTGGACCCTAGCTTGACCTGAAGGATTATGTCACCCGGTCTTTGGCTCAACTATGCAGTCAGTTTTCTTTGCTAATCATTCTGAGTTGGGGAACCAACATCACCAATTCACCATTGACTTCGAAAATTTGACACTTTAACCCATCTACTTGTATTGCCTGGAAACCTTTCGGATGCACCAATGGTTAACTCCATTTAGTTTATGACATGAGTTCACACAGCGTAAGTCAAAGACCAGTATCTTAAGCTCCTTCGAGCCACTAACACCTATAGCTCTCTCACTGTCACATTCAGACATGTTAACACTTTGGACTGATCAAGCAAATACCCAGAAGCCCCACTTGTAAGGTTTCCATCACTGTTGTGAATTAGCTCTATTACTTTAGATAGCTCTACCATGAGCACCCAAGGAAAGGCGCCAATAGTTATTATATCTTAAGAGAAGTCATGTGCCATAATTCCGCTGCATATTATTCTCCAATGTCAAGACATCAAACTCACTCATAATACCAACATCGGAAAAATGATCAATTTTGCCACTATACTTTGAACTTTTAAATTTTGCCACTGTACTTTTTTTGGAGCAAAATTGCCATTGTACTTTCAAAAAAAAGTTACAATTTTGCCATTATCCCTAACTATCATCCATTCTTAACAAAAATAATTACACTTTTTCAATCACCTCCCCCATAATTGTATAAATAAGTTGGAACATCGTTACCAGTAGATGAGTTCGAAATTAGGTGGAGTGACTTAAGCTACTCACAGATGTCAATTTTTAAACGAAAATTTCTGAATGGCTTTTACTTTAAAGTAATACTGATATAAATTATTAAATCAAAAATTAAAAATAAAACATTGTGAAAAAATAATTCTTATAAAAAGATTGTTATTCATAAAATTAAAAAAATTAACATGTCATAATTTTCATTTTGATTATTAAATATTAAATTAAAACTTTTATTTTTCTTGTAATCTTATATAATTCTAATTAAAAAGGACTTTAAGAAATATTAATACAAAAATAAGTTTACAATTTTCTAGTCAATTCTCTTTATAAAAATTAATTATAGTCAATAATTGAGTGTTGCCGACTACATTCCATGAATTAACTATATTTAAGACAAAACATATTGAGTAATCGATTTAAATATTTTTCTCTTGTGTTTCTATTTAGACAATATATATTTCCCTTCTTGTTTTTTATTATATGTTTATATTTCATTCTTTCTTTCTCTGTTTCTTTTTTGTTCATAAAATATCTACTTTTTTTACCCTCAGAAGAAACAAAAATAATTTAAGAACCAAAATACCATATATTTTCTAACACCAATTATTATTAAGGATCTCCCAACATTATGAAAAACCTTTGGAGAGGCGATTGAAAAAATTTCTGTTAGAAATTGGATAGACAGTTAGTGATACGATAATGGCAAAATTGCATCTCCCTTTCAAACTACAATGGCAATTTTGTCTCAAAAATAGTACAGTGGCAAAATGTAAAGTTTGGTAAAAGTACAATGGTGAAATTGACTATTTTTCCTACCAACATCCCAATCCATGAATTCTGCAGAAGTCTTAAAGTATGCTGTTTTCTGTGGTTCAGTTAAGATGGATGAGTTCTACCCTATCACACACATAGGCTACCCTTCTCTCGGGCCAAAATAGAATAAATAAAAGAGTAAAAAATAAATGAATGAATAAAAAAGTACGAAGAAAAAATGAATGAACTCAAATAATAGGACAACCTGCTACGAAATCGTCTTCTCGAGTTTATGAATTAACTTTACATAAATTGCTATCCTGGTGGTCGGTGCTCTTTTTTGAGTTTGTGTGTTGTATGATGGCAATCCCTCCTTATTTTTCATATGCTTATTTCAATTAAGATCTGGTTTTTTGTGTACACAGGACGCGCCACCGGCTTTGGTGCTCTTTAATATTACTATTACCTATCAAAAAAATAATAATAATAGATCAGGTTTTTCTTTTATAGCTATTCACCTAATCCAAGTATCCAACGGATGGCATGAGATGGGCAAAGGCAAAAAGAAGACATCATGTGGACCAACTAAGAGTGCTTTCTTGTAGACATCGATCATGCAAGGCCTTCCAGAAAAAGTTGGCGCTTATCTTGATCTGATGATTTATGCCATTTGGTCTTTGGAACAACTACAAAATCAGTTTTTTTTTTGTAAGTAATAATGAATTATATACCGAAATTGCGTCAAACCAGGTGACGCGTCCTTTGTACACTAGATATATACTATACCAACAGAGCCCAACTAGCCATAGAAAAGCTATTCACAAACTCAGACAAAATTAGAATCAGTAAATGAGGATTGAGGTTCTATCCTACCAAAAGAACAGATTGCGTAGCATAGAATCTTTTAAACGTGTAATGGATCCTTCCGCATTTTCGAACGCCCTTTGATTTCTCTTCCACCAAATAGTCCACCAGATACTAAGTGGAGCAGCCTCCCATTTAACATATCTCCTCTTCCTACTACCAAAATATCGCCAGCTCCTAAGAAGATCAATGATTAATTCCGGTATAACTCAGCGACAAACTTGACTTCAAGAATTTGACCCTTTAACCCAACCAAGTTTTCATGGACAACTACTTTGTGCTACCTTCAAATGCGACAATGGTTAACTCCAGTCCCTGCTCACTTATCTGGGTGCTATGCATAAAGCTCTCCAAAATCCCAAGAGCCTCTCTTTCATGCACTTTCTCTTACATTTAAGTTACCATGTGAATTCACACCCCATCACAAAGACTCCATGTTCTTCTAAAAGCACGCTCCTTGGAGTCACTGTGCTTCAATAAACCATTTGTAAAGCTTCTGAAGACCATTGTGGCTTAACTATTACTTCTTTTTGATAATATAAGAGTACCAATATGGATTAGAAGAACGCCAAGGGGACGCAACCCATGTACACTAGAAGTAAGTATATCCAAAATAACAAAAACCCTGCCCAAAAGGACAGGATGACGATGCAAAAACTCCATCAAAATCTCGCCCAATATTTTCCAAAGAAATTTGTATACTATCTACATCTGAAATCACCTCATGCAACCGAAAAGAAAACAACTACAGCATCAAGCCCTTTAATCTTTGAACCAAGAACTCCACTCTATCCAAACTCCTATTTGTTGTCTTCCTAATACAGCACATAAGGCACAGAGGAGCCAACCTCCGTCAGATCTTCCTACACGGGCCCCTGACCAAACAAGAAAGGGAGATTCAGCAGATTTTGGCATAACTTGATTCATCCTGAAGAATATAAGTAAGATGCTCCACAGCTACCTGGCCACTTCACAATACAGCAACAAATAAGGAACTGAATCACTGTTCCTTTTGCACTATAGCATCAACTAATAATAATTTTGCCTCTCTTTCTGGTCTACGTATGCCATTCAAAAGAGAAAAAGATGAACTGGATTAATGATATATAAGACTTGACGGACAAACATCCATTCCTTCTGACTTTCCATCTCAACTCATCCTTACTTCCTTAACCATTCTGGAGTAACCATTTCAAAAAACAAAAAATCATAAAGTTCTCAGCTTTCTCCAGCTCTTAATCTGTCAAATTCCTTTTACAAAATGAATTCCAGAAGGATCTATTATTCCCACTCACCACGTAATCAGCCACCACAGCCAGATTATTAATCTCAATATTGTGAAGAAATCTAATGCACATCTCGCTCTTGTCGCACCAAGGGTCTAACCAAAACATAACTTTGGCCCCATCTCGGACCTCCATATTTACATACTTACTGAAAAAAGTCCAACCTGCTGCAACACACTTCCACAACCCACTCCATGAGGATTTTGAATCATCCCAGACCTCCATCAATCACAACCAAGCCCAAACCGACTAATGACCACTTGCTTCCAAATATTCCCATCTTCCTTTGATAAACGCCAAAGCCATTTTCCCAATAGACAATATTCCTTGCCCCCAAGTCTCCATGAACTGGGGTGCAAATTTTTTTAGCTATTCTCCATCTCAGTGTTAAGTCTTATCTGAGTGAGCTCGTATCGTTCTCTGCTACTCTGCATATTCACAGGAATTTTCATTACCTTCATTTAACCAAAAAATAAAGGTTCCTCAATAATCAACCTCTATCTCTCTCCTGTCTTTAAAAAACAAAACAAAAACAAAGAATAAAAAACATAAAACAAAAAAAGGAAAGAAAAACACACATCTCTCTCCATATGTACTCCCACATGCGACATGCCAAATCCCCAAGTTTGTCTAAACTTAAGAAGCTTATATGCAATCATGCACACCTCAAATCAGTATTTCAGACTCAGCTTACCTACTACTAGCCCAATGGAAAGCAAAACTTCTGTTGCAGGGCCATCTCTATTATCAACCTTCTAATCGTTTTCAGCTTAGGCAATTTACTTTTCCCCCAATCTGAAAATTTTAAATAACTGGAACCAATAACATGCAAAAACGAGAAACAAAGAGATTAAATAAAAATAATAAAATCAGTTGGTGTTGACACATTCATGGAAAATAGACCTAACAATAGACATTTCAGGTTAACACAAGTAGAGGAAACAACCAATTCCAGCAATATTTGAAGCAAAACGAAAATGCAGAGAACTAAAGGAAATGCAAAACATACCGTAATGCAAGCGGCAGAGAACCCAGAAGCCCAAGGCTCCTCCAACTGTGAAAATACCAGCAGTTTGTCTCATCAATCTGGAACAGGGTTTTGCATCTGATCTCATCAGCTCCCCATCCGAAAACCCAAAGAATCTCCTTAAGGCCATCGTTTTACTTGCTCAACAATATCTAAAGTATGTGCTCTTTCAAGTATCAAATGCTTGTATGATGCAACACTCAACTAATTATGATCTGATTCAAAGACAAATGCCTACATAGAAAATAAGGAGAGAGCGTCAATAAGCCACACCTTACCATCACAGGTGACTTTGACTTACAAGTTACAACCAAGTTTTTGGTTAGTAAACATGATTTCAAACTTTTTTTATCAATTAAACAAAGGAAATGACCAAGTAGTACACATCCCACGTGTTCATTTCTAGGCGTGGGAATGAGTTGGGTTGAATAAGTACCCTTTAATTTAAGTGAGTAGATTTGAGCTTTAACCAAACCAATGGTGTACCCAAATTTATCCACTAAGAGAATTATCAAAACTCAGTATTACCTACGAGCAGATCAAGCAGTCACCAGCATCACAATGGAGGAACTTAATGATCACAGACCATGACTGATTCCAAACTCCTAACCATAAGACAAATATATCCTTGATTTTCTTTACATAATTCTAAAACTATTATCAGTTCCAATCAATTTGTCCACCAGATTAGACCCAAAGCGTAGAAATCTTTTGAACAAGTCTTCCCTGTAAAACCCAAAATCAACTTTCCTGTTCTTTCCAGATATCGCAAAAGCTAAATGTCAATAAACATATCATGCTGTTGTAGGTTGGATTGCTAATTATGATATGTGAACATTGACACGACATATTTATAACATTTAGCTTGATTAATATTTAGGTTAGGGACCCAGTTGTAAAACATGTTTAGTATAGTGCCACAAGAGAGTTTGATATAAACGAAATATATTGAGAAACCAGGGAAAGAGAGATCAAAAACTTAATATGGCTCAAAGGTCTCAGGGTACCTACAAACTAGCTACTTGAACGAAACAATTTCATGATCCGTAAGCAGACAAGAAACATGACAAATTTCCACTTGGAAACCTTGACTATCAGCAAAACTTTTAAAACCACCACAGGGTAACTCACGTAGAAGACCGGCACAAACTAGAACACCAATAGGCTAACCTCACACTACCACACTTAAAGACTGGTACCTTGGGAAACTTAAAGAAAATCCACCTTAAACTAGAGGGTAATGTACGATTTACCTTAGAAAACGTTTAGGGTAACTTACAAAATTAAGCAAATTAAAATGTCTGAAAACTCATTTACTTCGCTTTTTTTTTTTCATTTTCCCAATGGGCATTTTACCAAATAACTGCACTGCATATTCATAGACAGTTATGACAATATAAAACAGCTAAAACTCATGAAATTGAAATTTTCAAAAATTGAACAAATTCAAGAAATTAGAACAAAAAAACTATCACTTGGACCACTTGAATTATCAGCTTCAAGAGACCAGTATGAAATTATTTAAGCAACAACAGCGTACAAAGTTAATCAATAACTACATAGAAAGGGATAACGAAACAATTCGGGCAAAAATCCGTGAAAATTTTACAGAGCTCAATCAGCTTTTGATGCAATTCAAAACTTTAAAAGAACCCTAAATAATCTATAAGAACAATATACATATATATATACACACACACACACACACACATGATTCAAGGAGATTAAGGAGAGTAGAAGAGCGAGAAGAAGAGAGATAGACCTACCCTGTATGTGTAGAGAGCATCGCCATGCCTGGAGAGTGGAGACACAGCTTTCATTGATTCTTTCAGTTAGGAGGGAAGGGAAATTGGAAGAAAGAAACCACCTAGTTTTCACCCCGTTGTTCTCTCTCTTTCCTCACCAAAATATGAAACAAAAACCCCCAAATATCCTCCCAATCACACTTTGCAGCCCGGTAGAAATGTGTGCCTGGGGTGTTTCTTTGATGGGTGTTTGTTTGATGAATTGGAAAGAGGCCCATCTAAATAGCATTTTAGACAAAATTGTCCCTAAACTAATTTCTGGATCCCTATGATGGGACCCTAAACAATATACCAATCTACATGGATCCATTGGGCGCGTGACGTGAGCTCCACCTCAGAAGCGACCTTGAAGATAGAAATTGCAGTGGTCACCGTCGCCTCTGAGAGGTCGACTTACTCGAGATGTCGACCATCGCCTAGGATCATTCGAGCAATGGCGCACCTCAACCTCAAGGTGACCGACAGTATTGACCCAGCGCATTTAATAAGATTCACTCCCTCCCACGTGCACCAACTCTGCTAATCGAAGATATGGGGCGGACACCAACTTTCGGCTATCAGAGTCATGTTCACCCCCTTTTTGTTGACGAGTAACAATGACTTTGACATCGAGAAAGTGGCCATTTGTCCACTTTCACTCACTCCCCCGCTACATATACAAGGCAAGAACATCCTTTATTGCATTCAATCTCCTAAGCATTTATTCTCTTCATCTACACCATTCACTCACTCACCCCCCCCCCGACCACTGCAATAATGCAATGGCTATCTTTAAGGTCGCTTCTGAGGTGGAACTGAATTCAAACGCCCAATGGGTCCATGTCGATTGGTATATTGTTTAGGGTCCCATCACAGGGATCTGGAAATTAGTTTAGAGACAATTTTGTCTAAAATGCTATTCAAATGGGCCTCTTTCCAATTCATCAAACAAACACCCATCAAATAAACACCCGAGGCACAAATTTCTACCAGGCTACAAAGTGTGATTGGGAGGATATTTAGGGGTTTTTGTTTCATATTTTGGTGAGGAAAGAGAGAGAACAACGGGGTGAAAACCAAGTGATTTCTTTCTTCCCATTTCCCTTCCCTCCTAACTGAAAGAATCAAAGGAAGCTGTGTCTCCACTCTCTAGGCATGAGTGCATGACGATGCTCTCTACGTACATATTGGGTAGGTCAATCTCTTTTCTCCTCGCTCTTTTACTCTCCTTAATCTCCTTGAATCCTATGAATATATATATATATATATATATATATATATATATATTAGATTATTTAGGGTTCTTTTAAAGCTCTAATTGTATCAAAAGTTGTATGAGCTCTGTAAAATTTTCACGAATTTTTGCTCGAATTGTTTCGTTTTCCCTTTCTATATAGTTACTTATTAACGTTGTACGCTGTTGTTGCTTAAATAATTTCATACTCGTCTCTTGAAGTTGATACTTCAAGTGGTCCAAGTGATAGTTTTTTTGTTCTGATTTCTTCAATTTCTTGAATTTGTTCAATTTTTGAAGATTCCAGTTTCATGGGTTTTAGCTGTTTTATGTTGTCATAACTGTCTATGAATGTGCAGTGCAGTTATTTGGTAAAATGCCCACCGGGAAAATGAAAAAAAAAAAAAACAAAGTAAATGGGTTTTCAGACATTTTAATTTGCTTAATTTTGTAAGTTACCCAAAACATTTTCTAAGGTAAATCGTACATTACCCTCTAGTTTAAGGTGGATTTTCTTTAAGTTTCCCAAGGTACTAGTCTTTAAGTGTGGTAGTGTGGCGTTAGCCTGTTGGTGTTCTAGTTTGTCCACTTGCATGCCAACAATCTCTCTCTCTCTCACACACACTCTCTCCCTCTCTCTCTATCACTCACTCTCACTCTCCCTCTCTATCTCTCTCTCTCTCTTGCCCCCCGCGGCTACATATACAAGGCAAGGACATCATTTATTGCATTCAATATCCCAAGCATTTATTCTCTTCATCTCTCTCACTCACTTTCTTGATATCAAAGTTGTTCAAAGTACAGTGGCAAAATTGATCATTTTTCCGATGTTGGTATTATGAGTGAGTTTGATGTCTTGACATTGGAGAATAATATGCAACGGAATTATGGCACATGACTTCTCTTAAGATATAATAACTATTGGTGCCTTTCCTTGGGTGCTCATGGTAGATCTATCTAAAGTAATAGAGCTAATTCACAACAGTCATGGAAACCTTACAAGTGGGGCTTCTGGGCTTGTATGGTATTTGCTTGGTCCCTCCAAAATGTTAACATGTCTGAATGTGACAGTGAGAGAGCCACTAACACAGCCTCCATGTATTTCATAAGGGAAAAATGACATGGAAAGCTAATAATCAAAATAGCAAACAAGTCATTTTCTCTCACTCCCACTTGCCTTCCAAACAAGGTTTCCTTTGCCAAGGGAAATTTTAGATCCCATCAGAGTATCAAAGTTGCAAATTTGTACATTAACACAATTTCTACCAGGCATGATTTGGTTCAACCTATGTACTCTTCAATTTTGCCAAAGTTCCTGTCGACACGACCCGATACAATTGTGGGTTTGGCGATTTTAGACAAAAATAGTATCTTAAATTTTTGACGGATCCAACACCCATATCCGACCTTCATAGCCAGAGTACAGATAATTTAGACGAATAACACACTGCAGCAGACATATAGGGAGAATGAACAAGGAGCAGAAATACCTGTTTGGAGTCCCATCGTCTAATCGCTTCCTCAATCTCTATTCTAACAGTTTGTTCCTTTCTCTTTCTCTCATCTTAAATCGGTTTTTCCTCTTCTCCCTCTAGAACTGTAGATACTGAAGCATATGATCCTGCACTTCCGCAACCTTTATCTTCCCCTCCAGCTTCGGTCTTCTACATGAACTATGCTCTCTCCCCTTTCCCTCTTTGTGGTTCTTTGGCATTCTCACTAAGGCAGTCAATTAGGCCTAAAGGGCTTGATTCAAACTAAATCCCATATAAATTTGCACAGATTTGGCCCATGTGTCAGGTTAATTCGTATCTGTCTAAGTAACAAACTTCGGGCAGGTCTCTTTTGATGTCTATACTTATTTGAGAAAAGTAGAAAAGCAAAAATTAATTTTAAATTATAGAGAAAAATAAATAAAAAATTAAACGACTTTATGAAATTACTTTATCACCAAACATGATAAGTATTTGAAGGACAATTGTGTTATGTCAATAACTAATTTACTTGACCATTAATGAATGCAGTTGATAAATAATATTTGTAGTGAAAATAGACTCTACATTTGTATTATTAATCTTTTGCAAAATTGATCAAATAATATATTTAGCATTGATCTAATAAATGTTTATGTGAGGTCTTACAGAGTGAAGAATGTACATGCATAGTAAAGAGTTGGTTATCCACGTTGGCAAACAGTTTGGAACACTTAGTCTAATAGATTCATGACTTGATTGAGTTTCAATTCAATGAGATCAAGACTACCTTTGAAAGGGTAAAGAAACGAAATGTAACGATACTTCTTAACAAAACCTAATGATACGTCTTAACAAAACTTAATGATATGTCTTAACGAAACATAATTATACTTCCTAACGAAAAGTTAAGATACATCTTAACGAAACGTAACGATGCGTCTTAAAGAAACATAACGTTACGTCTCAACGGAACATAACGTTACGTCTTAAAGGAACATAACGATACCTCTTAACGAAGCATAGTGATACCTCTTAACGAAACATAGCGATACCTCTTAACGAAACATAGCGATATGTCTTAAAGAAATATAACGATACGTCTTAACGAAAGGTAACAATACGTCTTAACGAAACGTAAGACGTAACGATAGGTCTTAACCAAACATAACGATACGTCTTCATGAAACATAACGATACGTCTTAACGAAACATAACAATACTTCTTAACGAAACATAGCGATATGTCTTAAAGAAACATAACGATACGTCTTAACGAAACGTAATGATATGTCTTAACGAAACATAACGATACGTCTTCGTGAAACATAACAATACGTCTTTGTGAAATATAACGATACGTCTAAACGAAACATAACGATACTTCTTAACGAAACACAGCGATTTGTCTTAAAAAAACATAACGATGTGTCTTAACGAAACGTAACGATACGTCTTAACGAGAGGTAACGATAGGCCTTAATTAACCAAACATAACGATACGTCTTCGTGAAACATAAAGATACATATTAACGGAACATAACGATACGTCTTAATGAAACATAACGATACGTTTTAACAAAACATAACCATACGTTTTAACGAAACATAATGTCTATCTCGGGTTGAGGTCGTTCTTCATCGATGCATAGTACAGGTAATTCATTTCCATTTGCACATGTTGGTCACTTAAGTCTTGCGTGACATACTTGCCACTACAGCCTCGCATTGAAAGAGGTGCACCGCCAACTAAACAGATAAACTTCGATTGGGTTTATGGAAACCACTTCATAGCATTATATATGCTTGACTTCACTTCACTCCCATGCCAAAGATTATTAGTGGTTGGTAACTCATTTGTTACAATGACATTTAGCACTTTCCTATCTTGTGTAATGTTACAATGACACTTACTATTTGAAATGTCCAACACTTATAGAATGTATAAACGAAAAATATCATACATGAATTAAATTTGACATGTTAAAATTAATGCATCAAATAAAAACATCATACATAAAGCTTAATTCCAAATGAGTATTTGACAATATAAGAACATAATGCATATATTTATCCCAAAGTTAAAGTTAAATGGATGCAATGTTTAGCATCCCCTTTTGATTTAGAGAGAGAATGGCAAAGGGCGATCCGACAAGCCACTCCAAAGGATCCTCGCATTCAAATCGTCCGTAGCTTCTGCTTCATGTGACTCAAAATCTTCAATTGTAGTCTAATTCTCATATTCAATTAAAAGTTAAATGGAAACAATAAGACTTGAATTTAAAAAAGTTAAAATTATATAAAACCTTTTTGGCAGATGCATTTCCCTTGGCTTTTCCCCTTGAAGCTGCTTTTCTCTTTCTTGAATCGTTTTGACTTTTCACTCCAGTTTCCCCAATTTGGATTTGCTCAGAAACAAAGGATTCCTCATTGGAATTCGCAGCAGAGCCTGACAATTTGCTCAGCTTTTCATCGGAATCCAAAAATGATCCATTGCAAGACCCGATTTCCATTAAATTTGGTCCTTGAGCTTGAGTTTGAGCTAAATTCCTGTTTTCTTGAACCGGCATTGCCACCGGTGATTCGTCAATTTTGCAATGAAGGACTACTCGAAACACGAGTTAATCTTGAATTCCCTATTAATGGAACAATAGATCTAAATTGAAATTCAGGGTTATTTAACCCTAGTTGACTACTCCTACCATTAAAACTACGGCTACCAAAGTAAGAAAACTTCACCGCCATTTCCGCAAACCCGGGATCAACCGCTAAAGAAGGTAAATTAGGATTCAAAGGCATTGGATTTCCTAAATTGGGTACGTTTTCTTTAATAAATTGGCCCATAATTGGCATATTCAACTTGGGTGGAGAGTTTAAGGGCGTGTTGTAACAAGAATTGTTGGTGCTGTTTTTCCCGCCACCCATCACCGCCATGAACTGCTGGGAGATATCGCCCGTGTTGCATATGTTACCCATTTTCCCGATGAGTTCCCGGATTACGAAGCTGTCATTTGATAGGGTTAAATTGGAGGCAATTGGAGATGAGACCATTGAGCTCAAAGCTGACTCAAAATGAGTGTACTGATCCGTTGACCTTTCCCAATTGGGTTGCAGAAAGCGATGGGACGGCTGCTCCTACTGGGAAATCATTTTCGGGGCTGAATTTAGTGACCTCCAGGCAGGCATTGGCGATGGGAAAATTTCATCTTCATCTTGATCATCAATTTGGGATTTTTTTTTTCCAGATTTGAGAGGATGAAGAAGAAAACATGGGTAAAATAAGTATTTCAAGTTAATTTAACGTCAAACTCTAACTCCCGTTAAAAAATGAGCACGAATGCATCAGAACTTAAGTACAATGATCTAAAGTGTAGTTTTAAAGTTTCAGTGACTCAACTATAATTTTGTAAAAAGTTCGGTAACCCAATGTAACTTTTGTCATCTTTTTAAATACTAAATGCTCGCTGGATGCCCAGTCCTATAGCCTTTGCTAATAGGCCATAAAAGTGGCTAGTTGAGCACAACTAACTTTTGTTTCGATTGCACTCCTATCTTTGTTAATTTTGCCTGCTCATCATCTACCAAGTTAACTTGAGAGTTGAAAGTTAGCCATTTGGCATCAGTCTATCTAGGCGTTCTCTTTATCATTTCCAAACACTCTCTTGAGTTGTAGTTCCTTTTTCTTGATTGATTTTTTTTTGACAAAGCTTCGTTAGGTTTCTCTTTTCATTATTGTTCGCATATAATTATATAATTTATTGATCCTTTTGAAGTTTCATCACATTTTTTCAAACTTTAAACCAACATGATAATGACTGATGTAGTCTATGTTTTTAGAGAATCAATATCTAGTTTTTTTCAGCATTCTGAAAATAACTATTGAAATCACATATTCCTAATTTTCGTAAAAAAAATAATAATAATAAACTGAAAGAAAGAAATATGCCTTTTGTTTTAAAAAGAGAATTTCCTGTAAACTTCGTAAAGTCAATTTATTATTTTTTCCAAATGAAATTTGGGTGTGGATTTACCCTTTTTGTCAAAACTATAAAACATACTTATGATTCGTTGGGTTCTTTTAGTTAAGGAGTTCTTTGTTGTATTTTGTATTTATTTTTTCATGTTTGTAATTTAGAAAGCTCTTTTGTAATGCTGGAGTGACCGATCAATATATTAGACTAGCCTCGAGTTTTAAATCACATCGCTTGCCTTTTCTATATCTGTGTTCGTTAGAACAAATCAGCTTTTACAAAATGAATCATTTAGAACTTGAATTTTAAAATAATACTCCCTCCGTCCCTAAATTATTATCTTATTTGATTCGTTACACGAATTAAGAAAAAATAATTGACTTGATTATTAATATTAATATATTGTGTTATTTCTTTTAATGTTCATGTGTATGTGATCCATAATTTAAGTAAGAAAAAAAAAAGATAAAATGATAAAAATAATATTTTAAATTCTTGTTTTTAAACAAAATAATTATTTAGAAACAGATGAAAAAAAGAAATGATGACAATAATTTAGGGACGGAGGTAGTAGTATTATGTTACTTTTTCACTCAATTTGTCTAACTAATTTTAATCCCCCCTTTTTTTCTCGCTTCAATTATTACACAGTATCGAAAAAAAAATTATATTTATATTTATATTTATATATATAAGAAAACCGGCCAATGCGAAAGCAATTGAGGATTGCTATTTACACCCATGAAATTGCTTAGTACACCCAATTACTAAGTACACCCCACCCTAATATTTTCAATCACTCAAAATACTAGGTACACGCCCTATTAATTTTCTATTCTACCCTTACCAATATTTTCCCTAAAATACTAAATACACCCCACCTTAAACACACCTCACCCCATCCTTCTCCTTCCAGGTACACCCCACCCCTTCCACGCCTCCTTCCTTCCCCCCCCCCCAACACACACGCCACCTTCGTCCCCCAACACAACCGCCACATTCCACCCCACCTCCTTCCCCCACTCCACACACCACCTTCCTTTTTTTTTTTTAAACAGTTTATTCGGTACTGGGTTACAGAATACCCATAGTGGTGTTCGGTATCCCTACCGAACACCCATAGTGGTGTTCGGCACCCTTACCGAACATCACTATAGGTGTTCGGCACCCCTACCGAACATTATTATGAGTGTTCGATAGGGGTGCCAAATACCCATAGTAATGTTCGGTAGAGGTACAGAATAGCTTTAAAAAAAAAAAAGATATTTAGGTCTAAATTTATAATGATATTTTTATAATTTTTGATAAGGGGTGTAGTCAAAAATTGCATGGGTGCAAATAGCAGTCCTAAAAGCAATAAGCCTTTTTCGGCTTTTCCAATCCAATTACGTGTAAAATAAACGTGAACAGCAGCAACTAATTCCGACCCCCGGAGTATGGCGATGGCCTGCTCAACTTGGCTTTACTCGTCGGCACTCTCTCGCACAATCTTACCGGTTTGCTATCACCAGACTACTTGCCTTCTCCCCTCCAACATTCGCAACTTCTACCGGTTAGCTTCAACCGGCAGGCTTATCTACTCGTCAAATCAGTTCAAAACAGCTCCGGCAATGACGGCTCAAGCGCTGGCCAAGCGAGGTTTCTCAGTAAAGGATGACGAAGTAGCTTCACGTATGCAAAATCCTTACATCTCTGTTATTTTGATAGTCTCGTCTATTTTACTGGCAATCAATTTTGTTAAATTGAGAAGTAATTATTTATTTTGTGTTGTTTTTCTCTCAGCGGAAGATTTGCGGTTCGAGGCGCCGCTCAAAATTGTGGAATATCCGGACCCTATTCTCAGAGCAAAGAATAAGCGTATCGTAACTTTTGATGAGAATTTGAAGATGTTAGTAGATGAAATGTTTGATGTTATGTACAAGTGAGTGCTCTTCTTCTTCATGCATTTGTATTGTACTAATACTTCATTTCGAGTTCATCATATTCCTAGTGCTCGTTCGTCACGCAACAATGACCATTGCGTTCTGTGTCATTTTAGTAGACATTTCATTACATGATAGTTCAAAAAACATGGAAAGGAATCAATATTTTTGGTACCAAAAGCACTTAGGGTGCGGCTTGTAGAGAACTTGAGTTATGGTACTTACTTACTGTACTTCTAGGAATTGTGTTGAAGATATGCTTTTGCATGCAGAAATGTATATCTCCTTCACACACACACAGAGACACACAAAACAGTCTTGTTTTGACTTTTCAGAGTCTACTTCCCATTTTTCATATTCATATTTGAACTATATTTATTTAGTTATCGATCAAATGTAGCGTTTTCAAACTATATAAAAACGTACTATTATTTGCAGCTTCTATTGATTTGTAAAAGCTAGCAAATGTATATCGATCTTTATCTGGGAATTGGCTATATTGACTAGGTTAAATATGAATCCTTTACGGGACAGAAGGTGTAACCGTGTATCCATAAAAAGTATTGATACACTTATTCTTTACCTTAACTTTTGGGTCTGGATATTCCACAATTTCGAGGTAACTTTTATACACTGATATTGACCTACGTCTACTTCACATATCTGATCATCAGCATATCATTGTTAATGAAGTTAGGTCTCTTTAAAGTTGTATTTCCCAATATTATGTAGTATACAATGAAGCACGTATACTGCATGATGTGTCTTCAACACCGATACAGGTGGAATATGTATCTTCTACATTCTAGGCTTCTAGCATATCCATACATTTATAAAAATAGTTATATTGTTTAGATATGGCGCATGTATGCGGTCAATATGATGTTGTTACCTTCGGGAATATGGAGACAATGGGGTCAAAATATTATTTACATTCTTAAGTATGGGTTCTTTGGATCAAATGCAATCATATATACTTGAGTGGTGATGCTCCATATTAAATTAAAAAAATGGACTAGAATATAAGAATTAATAAAGCCATAAATCTTACAGTTAGGTATATAAAAGAGGGTGCTTCACATCACCTCCAGAAAGGGCTTCACTTATGACTTATGTAAAGCATAGTTATGCAAAAATAGCTTAAGTAGAGCCTAAAAGGTGCATTGTGATTGAGGGTAGAGGTTCAGGATCCTAGGCTATGCCTGTCAAAATCTCTATGAGCCTTGATGATGAGTAAGCTGGACTAAGAGCCATGGCATTAGAAACTGCAATGGCTATTCTCCAAGCCTAGCATAAAGGGCAGCACTCCATTGATAGCACTTCCATCTCCTGGGATGGTTCAGGCTGGGGCTTGGGAGCCTGCTCAAAATGCAACAGCTTGGCTAGAGGGAAGCATATCTTGCCTGGGCCGGCTCTTGGGAGTCTTGAGAAATACTGGTGAGCAAGCCACAAGTGATCCTCCGTGAGGCGCTTGTAGTTGTTGACAAAGAGAGAATCGTATGCTTGTGCACCTTGGGCAACTGTTAAAATGATAACTCCTTGCATAATATTTAGAATATTCTCCAAGACAGTTACTTCCATCAGCTGTTCATTAAAAATAGAGGGCATACCAAGACAAAGAAGTAAGCTAGGACTAGACATTTATGAGCATTTGGTGAGATCCTCTGTCGCTTTTGCCCTTTCTCTTTCTGAAGTAATCAAAACTCACCCCACCTCATTCCTGGGTTCATTAGATTATGACGTATTACACCAGCCTTCTTAATGATGTCATTTTTCTGCCTCTAGCTATCAGTTTTTCTTGTTCCACCAAGGGGCAGAGCTATGCCATAATGACTGCATTCAAATCAGTGCACTCAAACTTGAACTATTTTTTTATTTTTAAAAAATATCTATTTGCACGACCCTTACTTGTGGTCCAAGTGTAAAACTTTTGAAAATATATAAATTTGGGTAAATTAGGATATTATGGTCCTATCCACATACGAGGTTCGTTTTGTGGTTAGTGATTTTTTTCATGGTTTTCACTTTGTCGCTCATTGGCCCAACCATTTTTCTCTCTATCTCTATCTCTATCTTACTTTTTAGTCAAAATCATTACAAAACTAATAAAAAAAATCAGAAAACAAAAACAAATCACGAATCCAAACAGGTTTTATATTAATTGTTGTTGGGTAAATATCGTTCTTGATTTGAGTAAATTAGGTTGATATAAGGATTAGATAGTTGGTTTGTGTAAATTTGGCTATTACGTTGTTGGGTAGACTATGCATTTTTTAAGGGTTAATATTTCGTTTGTTCAACTTAACACCTATGATCCCAAATTTCTAGAAAGCAATGGAGCTCCTTCTTCTTCTTAGGGCAAGAGGCATTGATTATAGACCTCCCTTTCTTCGTATATACTTCAATGGCCTTGCTAGGTATCAATCACTCTTTCTATATCCAATATCACATTATAAATTTAGTCCTTATGTCATTTGAATATTTTATGTATATATACTTTTACGATATTAAAATTTCTAGTTTGACTGCACTGGTAGAAAGTCCTGGGTCTGCGACTGGTTCCACCTGTTCAGCTATTCTGTCTCTGCATATGAACAAAATCTCTCTTCTCTTTCACTCTCTCTGCCTCCCATTCAACTAATTCCTCCTTCCTTCTTCTCCCTCTTCATCTCTCTTTCTATTCCTTTTATTCTTGTCATTATATATGTGTGTGTGCGTGTGTGTATTTATACATGTATATATATAATGACAAAAGACACATACCGGTTGTTGTAACACCCCCACTCCTGATTCCATACGTAGCTAGTGTGTTATTCTTAAACTCCAACTTAATTACATTAATACGCAATTAAGAAATCACTAAATGCCATCTTATAAAATATTGTTCTTCATGCTTTGCCAAAAGGCAACGTGCCTTGCACATTATTAAAAGGCGACTATAACCAAAAGTACATATCCCCAAAAATAGTCTAGGTCTTCAAGATAAAACAATGATACAAAATGTAGAAGAATATAAACATCAATAAATCAAATATACGAACTTCGACAATGAAGAAAGAAACTGAGAGACCACTATGTCTAAATGAACTCCCAACACTCATGGGTAATTAACCCAAGAGCCACCAAATATGCCCAAAGGCTAACACCAATATGCCACAAGGCGTTACCTATGCGCGCAAGGCCAACTCCAATTTGCCCGTAGGCAACACCAATAATTCCCGAAGGCCACTAGAAGAAGTTCAAGTCAGTTATAAAAATATAAGGGTTTTGAAAAAAGGCTCCATGTTAAAAAAAAACAATCAAGACAACAATAATATGATGCCATTGGCTCAACAATACAACAGTGAAATATCAATAGTGAAGGGCAACATAAAATGGAAATAGGATACAATGACTTTCACCAAACGAGATACATATGGACAACAACCCACAACAAGGATGTAAATGACATCATTGTCCACAAAAATATCAATATATTTAGATAAATCGAATAGGAAAGTACTCAAAAAAATAGTCCAAGAATCTCCTATTAACACAAAGGAACTTCGCTCAAATCTAGGAGGTAATATTTTCCTTACCTCGCACACTTAACTTTCAATCCAATAGTTTAACTCCACAACGAGCTTTAATCTATACACAATCCAACGATAACCGAGTTTACGAAAATCTATTCAAAACATACATCAAGCCAAAACACGATAATTATTCTTCTAAGTTCTAGTGTAACGAATAAGTTATTCTGTATTAACACGTAAATATTCAGATTCGATTTATTTTTATTGGAAAGATCTCAAAAATTTAGTTGAGTTAGAGTCAAGTTCACCAGATTCCGAGTTCGGATGAATTTACAGTGATTTTTCAAAGTTTTACTTCCATTATAAAACAAATACAGGGGTCCAAATTGTATTTCAGTCGAACTACAGGGGACAGTACTGATATTTCCGTAATTCTTTTACCATTTTCATCAAACACCTAACAAACTTCACTTTATTTCTTAAAATGGAGTTCTTACAACTTACAAGATAAATATCATTTTCTTTTAGCACTAATTATACTTGTTATCAACTTCCTCAATTTATTGACTCTCTCTTGTTTTTTTGAAAGACCATAAATTTGTTTACAATAGCTTTAATTAATGATCATCTATCCAACATACTTAGGTGTAGTTGAGGTTCAATCATCTAAATTTTATACAAATAGATACAAGTAATTCTTTTTTGTAAAATCATCTACATTTTATAAAATACACCAAATTTCAAAATTTTATATAATAAAATACAATGCAAGTGTGTGTTATTTATTACATATCATAAATTATCAAAAACATAGAAATATAAAAATATAGGCGACAACCCTTTGCATTAACAAAGAAATCAAAGTAATAGAATTTCACGTACTTATTTCTTTCTTTGTCTTTGTTTCTTTTCTTCTTCTTCTTCTTTTTTGCCCTTTTCCTTCTTCTTGATTTCTGCTTCTCTCTCTTCTCAAGCTACTACACACACACACTCTCTCTCTCTCTCTCTCTCTCTCTCTCTCTCTCTCTCTCTCTCTCTCTCTCACTCTCTCTCTCTAACTGGCCAACAAAACTCAAAAGGGAGAGTCATTAACAAGATGACACTTGGTGTACTTATTAGTACACGTGGTGTATTTTTCACTAAATTGCTTCAAATCCTCCTTTTTCCAATTATAAGACATGCAAGTCCCTCGTTTTATTATTAGACACTTTCGCAATCCCTAGTTATTGTTGTCAAGTAAGAACTTTTGCTCTATACACATTCCCTCCTTAAGAGTTACAAATCAATTAACTTTTTAGTAAAGCATTGGAAATTAGTGAACAAGTGGAGTTATTCTTATTAATCTAGTATTTTATTAATGCTAACACCTACTAAAAAAATCTAATTATCTAATTTTAAAGGGTAACTAATAAGTAATAATTAATATTTTAAACTAAATAGATAAATAGGGTACGGGATACAACACTTGTACCCATATCCTATCTTTTTATTATTTTGATGGTAGTTTTTGACACACTGTCTTATGCCTTTTTGATAATCTTGGCAGCTCTGACTTCCAAGTATAGTTCAAGTTAAGCTGCTACTTAGTATCCTTGATTTTGTAGTGTGCTAGAGGCAGTTACATATTTTGATATAGGGTAATGATAGAGCTAGCGTGTTCTCATAGCTGTAAAGGCGGAAGGGCTTTCACACAAATCTCAAATTTTATGTACATTAGTACTTTTTAACTAGAATTATATCTATTATTGAGGAAACGGTGCCACAAAAAGGGTGCACTGCACATGCACACAAAAAGTATGCAATCCAAAATATTCCCACTACTAGTTTAACGGTAATCTGGCCTATGCAGAATAGTGCATTGGCATCTTGTGTGGAATAATGTTTGTTTAGTAAAAAGTTGGATTACGGAGATAAGAAGTATGCTATCATTCTTTATCGGATTTCACCAAATTTGAATTACTCAAAAATATTCAAGTGGATTTATTTATTCTAATATATACGATCTTCCTATAAGTTTGGAAAATGATGTCAGGCTATATATATATATACACACACACACAGGCAGTACATGCTAACAGTATAGCTTGTAGCAAAATCTTGTTATTGACCGCGAACAATATTTTTTATCTTCCTTTTCCACAGAACTGAAGGCATTGGGCTTTCAGCACCCCAAGTTGGAATTAATGTTCAACTTATGGTGTTTAATCCGGAGGGTGTACGTGGTGAAGGAGAAGAAATTGTTCTTGTAAATCCACGAATCATGAAATACTCAAACAAGGTGATTTCATTTAATGAAGGGTGCTTATCCTTCCCAGGCATCTATGCTGATGTGGATGTAAGTATCTGTTGAATTTCTAACTCATCTAAAAGATCAAGGTGATAGAGAGGACCTCAACAATGTATATCAAGCTTGACAGTGTCCATAATGGTTTTCTCTATGCTTCATCGGCCCTTCCTTTTGAAAGTATTGGCTGGTTATTGATGTTTCATTAGAGTTGTGAGCTCTCATTGTGGTGATTCTTCTTCTCCGAGTACTAGAGATGCAAAAATGTTTTCAGCAGAAGAGTTTACTTGATAGTTATGCCTAGTATTATCTTTGTGGTCATGAAGTGATGGTATCAATATCAACCAAGCTAGAGATAGGGGAAGACCGAAACTAACATGGACATCAGTAATATAGAAAGATATAAACTAGTGTGACTTGTGTTATGACCTCGCCCTGGACCGATTGAATGGCGAAAAAGGATTCATATAACTGGCCAAAAGTGGCTGAAACTAAGGCTGAGTTGAGCTGAGTCTTCTTGTAGAATTTCATGACAGAGGAAGGAATGTGTAATACTAAACTAGAAAGGTGGGAGAACTTTTAATATTCCTGTCTCAAATGTTGAAAAGTACTGCTGCTTCTTTCCTCTTTTCATACCCTTCAACCAACCACAGGTTTCGCTTGGTGGGCCGGGAATGCCCGGCTTATCAATTTTAATCAATAAACTTATTGCTCATGCCCTTGAAACCTCTCTATATTTCTCACCTTCTAGACCTCTCTCGGTTGCTTGAGCCTTACCCATTTTTGGCTGCCATAGCTAAAATGTAGAAGTTTCTGCACTGTAGGTCCACTGTTCTAGGCCAACTATAAAATGGAACTGGATCTCCTATTTATGGACAGCTGAGGAAGGGAGGATCAAAGTAGTGGCTATAGAGTTATACAGTGTATGTGTGAGGTATAGCAGCAAGTGGTGTAACCCACTTTGATTGAGAGGGAGCCGTCTACAAGTTTTTGTATTTTGAGCACACAAGTTTATTAGCGGGGTCCTTGTCAAGTGAGTTATTGTGTTTGTAACGTTTGTGTGGGTGTGGTGAGTGGTATGTTTTGGCGTTACTACGTCATCGTACAAATTGTTGTAATGCATTTGTGTAGTGTGTTCACAATTTGGATATGTGACCCCACATCAAATGCAAGTTAGCTATTGGTAACTTGCACTGAGTAGAACTTGGATCATGTGTCGCCAGGAGCATATGCATTTTGTATTTCTTGGGCATCAAGAATCCAGTAAATGACAGTGTCACAATCTTATACTCCCTCTATCCCGAAATAAGTGTCGCCGATTGATTTTACACTGGTTTTAAGAAAGTAATTGACTTCAAATGTTTTTCCTTTATTACCCTCAGGGTATCTTTTAGTGGTTCAAATCAGTAGGACCCATTGCTTTTACTATTCACAATTAAAATGGGTAGTTTAGACAATTGGTTTTAAAAAATTCCAAAAAGGGGAACATGACACTTATTTTGGGACGTCCCAAAGTGGAATATGCGACACTTATTTTTGGACAGAGGGAGTATGTGTCGAGAAAGATAAAGGTGTGAATCTGAATAGCAAATATGAGTTTCTATGTAGCTTGCTTTACCTTTTTCTGTTCATCTATGATATTTTTGTAATGTGATCTTTACGCTCTCTTGTCTCTTATCGTTTTAACTGTTCAGAGACCAGAATCTGTAAAGATTGATGCACGGGACGTTACTGGTAAAAAATTTGTAGCTCACTTGTCAGAACTTCCTGCACGTGTGTTTCAGCATGAGTTTGATCATTTGGAGGCAAGTTGTTCAATCTTCACTGTTAATTGTTGTTGGTTCCTGAAACTTTCTGGTTAATTAATCTCTAATAATAGTTTTACAAACTTAGCCCAAGAAGTTTCATGTCTTAGAGAATCAGCTTCGATTGTATCATGAGCCTGCACTCAGTTTTGAGGCTGTTATACTTGCTTTTGACTCCTGTCCCTGAATGAGTGTCACCGCAAGAAGCAATCTGATAACTCAAATTACTATTTTTCAGGCCTACCGTCATCAAGACTACTCAGTAAGTCAGTATACAGAAAACATATGCATAACAAAGCACATAATCTTTAATTTACAGGGTTTACAGGAGTACTTTCATTTTAGAGAATTTCATTTTCATTTTTTGGACGAACCAAAAAGAATGAGTGTCACTCATTTTGGGATGATCAGAAATAAAAAGAGTGCGCTGATTTTGGGACGGAAGGAGTAGCATTTATGGAATAACCTTTTGAGCATATCACATACATACAAACGTGAGCCTATAATGGTGTCATGTTGTTGTCTAAGTTATAGTTATACCACTATCTTTAGTTTTGTATGTGTGTGGATAGAAAAGAAGATTTTATTGATGAGAAAGGATAATCAAAGGTGGATAAGAAATCCACCATTACAACCAGAAGGAAACGACGCGACTGAGACAGACTAGACAGACTAAGATATGAGCTGTCTTCCAGAGTAGATCACCTCTTTAACAAGATGCCTCTAACAGAATGAAAATGATAGGGATACAATTTTTTTGTACAAATTTCTCATCCCAATCTAAGTGGGAAGCATGTGATGGCTAAATGGTGACATCACATGTTCAGTGATGTGATATCTAACCAATCACATGCTTGCCACCTACATTAGGATGAGAAATTTGTATCCGTATCACTACTCCTAACAGAAATACGAAGACCCTTTACATATCAACTCTGGCACCTTCTGCCGAAACTAAGACCAAACACCAACCCTCCTCCTCAGTCTTGGCTCGCCATAATTAACAGAGGACGTCAACCTAAGCATCTCTCTAACCCCTCTGTCTCTCTTACGATTGACCGCTGACATAAACACTTTCATAATCTCCCCTGACTTACCTTGACCCCCATCTGAGAAAAGACACTATCCGGTCCTCTAGTATCAATCTCTTCCTGTGGCTCAATGGAAATACCAGGAAATCTACTACCTTCCCCTCTTGAACAGCATGTGAATTACAGCAAGATGTCCTTGGAATGGGAAGGATGCCTTTCCTGCCCTATCTTAAGATTATCATGCACATATCTTTTTTCTGACATAGTTTCAACATCCCTGCACTGGTGATATCATGAAATCTAAAATATGAGGCATTTATTAGGCTCGTATGATTGTCCACATGGAGTTTAGATAAAATAATCAATTACTTGATGTCAATAGCTCTGACAAGCAGTTAATACATTGTTAAAACTTAATTAGTAGTAAATCTTTAACAAACCAAGCAATTTCCACTTCCACAATACAAAAGGGAGTCCAAAATGTAATAAACTTTTAACAAATATGCAGTTACCATGATGTCCCTAACACAAGAGTTAGTGTTTCTTTCCTCCATCAAGGTTCAGCAGTCTAGATCACTTTGTGACATGTTGCTCATGAATTTGCAGGGCATTCTTTTCTTTGAAAGAATGACTGAAGAAGTTCTTCATACTATCAGTGCAGAGCTAAAGGTACTCATTCTTATCTGTAGTTACCCAGTACCACATCTTTATGTTTGTCTAAAGTATGTATGAAATAGATTTCTTAACGAAAAAGAAGGAAAAAAACGGAAAGAAGAAGAATAAGAAGAACTCTATTAGATTTGATTACCCAGAAATTGAATCCCTTTATAATATCTTATGTTCGATATGTAGATCGTTTAGTTGTGGAATATTTTCAGGACTAAATTTTTTGATAATTACTCTCTTGTTTTCTTTAATGTCATGTATACCCATCGGCATTCTGAAATTTAATAGGAAATAGTCTGAGGTAGGGAAGGTTTGACGTCGTCCCTTCTACCATCTCTTCTTTGCTTTTATTTTTTTATGGTTGTTTTTAAAGAACCTCACTTCCATCTATACAGCCAGGCCTGAGCTTGTATAAAGGATGTTGTGTTAGGTATGCTAATACCAGTTTAGAACTCTTATTAACAGAATTCCTATAATATTAGAGGCTTTAGAGTGAAAAGAAAAAGAGGGTCTATATAGCTCATTAAAGTAGTTACGCCAAGCCTAATTGAGTTTAGTTGTATAGGCTGCATTCACAATCAGAAGCATTAAGAGGAGCTATGAAATTGGCTACTCTATAATTCTCGCCGGTTTCAGAAAATAATCCAATATCACTTTCTATTATTTTCTTCTCCTTTATATTATTTTTTTCCTTTTCATACCTTCTTTGGCTACTTATGTTTCTAATACTTTTTGGCGATCAATAAAAACTCGCAAGCTCACCCCCACCCGGGGCCCCTGTGCGCGCACTCTGAGGGAAAAGAAGTTATTTTGGAGTCAATTGATGCTTTTTGATCCTTCAGTCCTGAAAACAAAGCTAGTTTCATTGTTAAACCACAAAGCCACGTGCAAACAAAGTTTTTTTTAAAGGTTTTTGGAATATCTTATCTTGATTATCTTTGTCGATTTCAGTTTTGGTTTCATCTTAGCATTGCCCTTGATATTGGTACTATTAGAGCCCGTTTGTTCGAGCGTTTTGGCCAAAACGCAGGTTTAAAACGCAGCTTATTCCCTAACTTAGCGTTTCAATGCTGCGGTAGAAAAAGCTGCGTTTTCAAAACGCAGCTGCGTTCTAAAACGCTAAAATTCCTAGCTTTTTCCCAAAACGCAGATTTTAAAACGCAGTAGGGAATAAAAAACTGCGTTTTGACATAATATCCCAGACGCATTTATAAAGAAAAAAATCGCGTTTTAAATAATCTGCGTTTTAGAAACGCTGCGTTTTCAAAACGCTACACCAAACGGGCTCTTAATGATACTAATCAGTGCAGCAGCGCCCATACTGGTGTACGAATAGGTGTGCGTACCATCTTAGGCCATTTTCTTCATTGTATCTCCTATCAGCCTAAATCGGCTAAATACAAGTTTGGTTTGTTCGTTGTGATATTGTCACCTTTATAACTCGCATATCAGTCAATTGCTGCAAGATTACTACAATTTTTTTTTTTTCAATGTTGCTATCCATAATTATTTGAAACTAAGTGTCTTCAAATTTAGTTACTCTATCTATCCTAGTTCAGTTCACAATGAGGAATGTCTGGCGTATTGATACCTAAACTTTGTAATGGAAGTGCATCAGTATTTTAGGCTGCTCATTATTTTGCACTCTTGACAGGCTTTAGAAAAGAAATACGAGGATAAGACTGGATTGCCAAGCCCTGAAAGGACAGAAACCTGCAATAGGGGGAAGGCAGCTGCTGGTTTTGGAAAATCATGAATTTACTTGGAGCCTTAGATGGATTTATCAGATTTTATGTGACAAGGCATCTTGTTTGTTTGTCTGTCGGTCTTGGCTTTCTCTGTGTATAGTTGAAATACATAGAGATGTTACTGAAATATGTCTACCCCCACACTGAACAGCGAACACATAGTATTCAGGCGTTTCTTTGTAGAAGCACACTAAGCACAATCACTATCAATACAGTGAGTACGACGATGAGGATCTACATATTCCTGACCTCACACCTAGTTATAGTTTCCCAATGTTCTCTGATTGGCAGATTATTATTATTAACATTATTATTTTGTAGAACGTACATGTTTCAGACCATGCATGTTGTTAATAATTGATGAAAATTGTTAGCGAAAGGAAGTATGGCGAGAAGAAGATTAAGAGAGAAGAATTACGAAATCTTCGGTCTCCAAGTTCTTCGTATTAATCTGTTTTCGGGTACTGATAGCTAAAAGTGGAAATTTTTCTTTTTGCTTCTTTGAATTTGAGTCTTCTATGCACAATGGAATCGCCAGAAGATGGATGGAAATAACAGCTTTATGTCTTAATTCAAGAAAAAAATAACCGCTGGTTGTGTCATCATTCTTGAATAATCTTTTGAAAAGTATAATTAAGACTAGGATTTTATCTCGTCCTCCTATTTCTTATCATGATCTGATGTCATCCCATAAGATATATCTATTCCCCTCTGCTACCATTTGTATCGCATTCAGCTCAGGCCATATTACCGATAAATGATACTCATGCAGAAGAAATTTCCGGTCATAGAACTATCATTTCGTGTACATTGGTCGTTATAGGTATATTGTTTAGTACACAACAATGCAGCAATTTACTTCAGGTCTAACCTAGGACTGTGAAATAAGTGGTATCAGACTCATCGTAATTTCACAGGTTCAGGGTGTTCAGTGAATTGAGTCCATGGTCGTTTATCTACTATAATACCATGGAGTGGACCAAATTTAGCAAGAATCCTGATTGCTGGGAACTTGGTTGCTTGAAGATTTACCCATCTTCAGACAATCAATAGGAGGGGTGGTGCTTGTTTTCAGTTCTCCGTAAGTCTCCCAACAGAATGGTTCGTACAAACGATAGTTTTCTTTGTGTGGTTGTAGCTCTATCGTCGTTAAAGTTACACCAGTGCAAGGCATGCTATCGCTGCATGCAAAGTGAACAGGTGCTTCTGTATATGTTCCTTTTATGTTCTGATAGAATACCCCTGATACGGCCACAGCTGATGACTCATTCTGGCATCTACCCCCATCGCAGTAAAATTGATCTATCATAATTGCAGTTTTCACTTCAGAAACTCGAATGTTCGAGAACGTGATGCCTTGCACTAAGCCTGAGCCGCCCTGCTAGCATGAAGGTTTTTAAAAGATGTGATAAATGATATAGCGTGTGTTATTCTTGTTTATATTCTGTCCTCGTATGAGTAGAGAAGGTGTTTGAAGGGAAAAGAGGGTTTTTTTTACCTGCCATGTCTTTATTCTGACACCTGTCATTGTATTCTGGATCGTTGAGTCGCGGACAGTGATATTTGACACACAGGCTCTGGTGTTCTCCTTTCCAAGGCCTCCTATGCTTATACCATGTCCAGGTCCGCAATTCACATTGTTTATGTATACTCCTGAGCATCCAGTTTGTATGGACACACAATCGTCTCCTGCAGGATGCAATGCGTTGATACATCAACATTTCTGTGTCGATGACTCGTAATGAATCGCCTTCTATTTTAGATTAGTTTATTTTTTTCATTTGAGATATCAAACAAAATCTTTTATCTTTTTTCTTTTGGTTTATTGAATATACCGCAGGCGAGATTGCTGCTTCGTATCAGCACATCTTGGGAGTTTTGTAGGTGGATTCCATCTGTATTTGGGCTGTCCCCGGGGGATGAAACAGTGATGTCAGAAACCTGAACAGTTTGGCAATCGTCGAATTTGAGGTGAGTCTGTTGACTGTTTTGAATTGTTATGCCTGTTACTGTCACACCAGAACTCCCGAAGAACCTAAGTGCCTGTAAATCTAAACCGTTAAACTCCTGGTGTTATTGCTAGACTATGAAATACGTCAATTGACTTAGTATACGTGCCACTTACTGTTGGTTTGGTGCTTGGCATCCTTCCACTGGACTCTGTAGTTACCTGTCATACATGATACCATAAATAACGGCGTTAATTAACTTAATATAAGTAGCCCTGTACACTGTTATAATGATATGTACTTAATTTACTTTAGTACGTTGTTTGATTAAGACTGATTATATAATTAAACAAAGCAAACAACCAAATGCGATATGCAAGTCAAAAAGGTGGAACTTAAAACTTCTTTTACAACTTTGTCTGGAAGATAAAATGTAAAACTTGTGATTGTTGCAGTCTTTTCTGCTATTAAATGGGGCTTGATACTTTGAATAAGATCATTCCTAAGAATTGGCAATGGCTGGATAGTGATAGAAACATGGGCAATTACCAAATCATTTGAGTTGCTATAATTTGATTGTTTGCCCGAAATGTCAACCACTTCTGATTCCTCTGTTGAGTTGTACGTGGCTGAGTCACCCCACCATACTGAGCCTTGTCCATCGATGATCCCTTTGCCTTGAACTGTTATCCCTTTAAGCTTTGTGAATTCGAGCCATTGCAGGAGACCTGATCCCCAAACTTCCGCGTTTGTTGGAGCAATGATCTTGCCGTCCATCTGCGGTATACCAAATAAATGAACCACGGAAAATCATTTGTTGTACATTTTAGAGAAGAACTCAATTAATAGATCTCAAATATTAAGTCAACTAATACTTGATGAAAAAATCACCTGAAACACGATGTTTGATTCACAATTGGGTCCTGAAAATGATATCGGTTTGACTAGGAACACTGACCCTGATGGAACCACCATTGTTGATGCCGCCACTTTACAAGCAGCTGCCCATGCTGCTTCAAATGCCTGCATTATCATTTTGAGATATCTCAAGCAGTCAGTCCCAAGATGTTAAAAACTGCAAGAAGAGGAAAACAACACAATGCTAAGTGAAAAATGTAGTAAGTACATAATATTGACCTGAGTGTCATCTGTAGTTCCGTCACCTTTAGCCCCATAGGCTAAGACATTGAAGACTGAAGAGCTCGCACTGGTTTGTACTGTAGTCATCGTAGCAGTCTCTTCTTGTGTAGGGTCTTTCTCGGTCTCTCCCGTTAACCTTGCCACTAGGTGGCTCGAGTATTGACCGTCTCCATCGTTAGTAGCATGGCGCGGTTTTGTAGCTTTTGTTCGTCTCCAGTGCTTGCCCTCTCTAGCTGTGCAAGTTCCGTGCTCTGATGACCATTGCCAGACGAGCAATGTTATGACTATGAGAACGATAAGCTTACGACTCTTTATATTAAACATGTTCATTATTGCACGAGAGAGAATGCGTCTGGTGTGTGTGTGTGTGTGTTTGAATTCAGGCCTAAGAATGAGGGTATTTTATAGCCAGGAAGAACATTTAAGTTGATGATACAGTGCAAACATGAGCTATACCCTATTAGCCTATGCTGTAGAAACTTATACTATAATGAAATTATATTTTCTCTTTCTTATTTCATCTTTTATAAAGTGCATCTGACACACCTCTAAGTAGTGATATATACTTTAAAGTCCCTTCGTTCCTAGCAAAGAGTTCACTTTTAACTTTTTAAAGTCAACTTAGTTAAAATTTGACCGATAATTAACATAAATTTAGTAATTTTTACATAGTTATGAAAGGTGTAATCTATAGTATTCTTAAGATAGTTTTTAATTAATGAAATTTTATTTTTTAAAACAGAAGTAAAGTATGTAAAATTTTGATTTGATTTAGTCACATGTTTACTTTTAAAAAAGAAAAGTGGACTTTTTGACTGGAACATAGAGAGTATTACTCTTTTTTGGAACGTTCTATATTTCAAAATTATGTCTACAATCTTCATAATTCTCTAACTTTATCCTACACATCAGTCAAAAGTCAAACAATTTTATAATTATAATAAATTGAAATTGTATGGAATTTATCCCTTAAAAACTTTTTGAGTGGAAAGAAATTCATGTAATTAATTTATGTACAAGTAGCAATTTGGTGAAAGCTAATTAATGGAGTACTAGTAATGAATATGCACAGATACTTGGCGTAATTATTGCCTGATCAAATGCTGTGGAAATAGAAATAGAATGAGAAATTACAAAAAAAAAAAACTAGTACCATCTTAAACGGATAAGCCACTTTTAACTTTTATCAACTCTTTCTTTGAAAGAAAGAGGAAAAGCTAGTTATTATATCATCTAAGCTTCAGTAGTGCTGTTAGTTTTCTGTCAGGATGTTAATGATACTCCTACATATTTTCCGTAAGTTTTTTTCATCTTCACATCTGTAAATTCCTTTAGTGCAAAATGTTCTTAGTGTAAATACGTTTGTACATATTTTACTAAAAGGAAAGATTAAAGAACATATTTTACTACTATATATATATATATATATATATATATATATATTAAAAGTACATCCAAAAAAATAAATAAATAAATAAAAATAAAACATATTGAACTACGAATTAAGTGCACTTCAATTCGAAGTCGTTGGATGAGCTTCATTACTGTGTTTGCACCTGGACTAGTGGGACGGGATAGAGGTCGGATGGATTTGAGAGGTTATGAGTACGTATAATCTAATCTGTATTTTTGAACATTATTATTATTATTTGAATTCACGTCCCAAAAAAGTAAAATTTGTATGAAATTGAGGATCAATAGAGTTTGGTCTTTGGTAGATATGTATAATATTTACTCCATTTAATTTCAATGAGAAAAATGGAGCCAATATTGTTCAATAAACAAAGTATAATTGCAACAAATTAACTGCAAACGTGATTATAACTAACTAACTAACTAATGAAATAATTAAAATAGCATCAAATCATATATAGTTTCAATTCATGTTAAGAAATGTATGTATCAATCAATTACTACACAAATCATAATCTGTATCATTGATGAGCTTCCAGCAGATCTGATCTGACACTTTCCATATGGCCCGGGTGAATGAAGGATACTCAATTACTATTTACTAGTACTCCTTCCGTTTCAGGCAAAGAGTCCACTTTCCTTTTATAGAAGTCAACATAAAATTAAATCAAATAAAAAATTTACATACTTTACTTATGTTTTAAGAAATAAAATTTTATTAATTAAAACTATCTTAGTAATACTATGGATTACAACTTTAATAACTTTGTAAAAATCACTAGATTTATGTTAATTATTGGTCAAACTTTAGCTTAGTTGACCAAAAAAAGTCAAAACTGGACTCTTTGCCTAGAACGGAGGGAGTATCAGTTTTTCAAATTACTACAACTTAATTATATATATATATATATATATATATATATAGGAGATTGATCAGTACCCAAAAATTTGAGATCGTGAATAATTTTTTTTTTTTAAGTGTTCCCGAAAGAAGCTTTGGCAGGTGTTTCGTCGAAAACACTTCTCCAAACAACTCAAAATGTTGAGAAAGAAAACAGATTATGAAGCTCATTTTATAAAAATAATACCATATGTTTCTAAAAAAGAATTTCTTTTTATGGACACGGATGTAATCGACTTCTGTATAAATTATATATCTACTTATAGTTTACTCTCTAAGATGTGATGTGTGAATCAATTCGATAGAACTAGCTACCAAACAATTTGTAAATGTGACATGAAAAAAAAAAATTCCCTTAATTTGTTTCTAATTTATTGTCATGCTTGACATTTTGAATCAGACTGTTTTTCAAATAAAAATTTAACGTATATTTTTGTATAAAACACTTAATTCGTAGTTTTACTGAATTGTTTTCTAAAATAATTAAGAGTAATGTAAATTAATTAAGATATACAGATTATTAGCGATTGGCATCGCATTCGTGGCAGTCGCGGATATGCGGACCACACAAAAAGTCATGCAACTGTCATGCAGATGTCATAGTATCATTTTGCAGATTATTATGATGATAATCTTATAATTAAGATGAGAGAGAAAAATCTGCTTAGCGATGGCTTTGTGGAGTGTTAAACATGTGATAAGTACCTGTGATTTGCTAATAATAAAACTTTGTCAAGAATTGATGGTAATGACCAAGATTCATTTAATCACTTTGGTGAACATGGGGAAAGCCGTTAAAGGCGCCAAGGGACATGGCAAGACCTTTGACAAATGTAAACACAAAGACACACATAGTGTCTGTGCCAGAGAGAGAAGGGGAGAGGAGTTGAGAGTCGTTAAAAGTACGATTTACATTGTTTGACGTATTTAATTTCAATTAACGTGTGCACGTGAAGAAGTGTGTTAAAATTTGATATACATTATCGTCTCTCTCTCTTTTACAGTTTCAGCTTCTAAATAAATTAGGTATTTAACATAGTATCAAAGCTCACTGATTGTCAACTATTATGGCTTAATCCATCCCACTTATATCCTAAAAATATTATAAAGGGCACATATTAGTCCTATATTGAAAATGGTTGTATCAATTGATCGTACAATATACACATTGTTTGACCTCTTTTCCACACTTTAAGTTCTTAATTAGATGAATTAGTTACACAATAGGAGTATATCAAGCCTACTCAAAGGTTTGGCTCAAGTTTCTTTGGTTAAAAGTCGACTAAACTTATAAACTAGACGATTCAAACTTAATGAACCTGATTTTAAATTTGATAAATTTATTGAATTTTGCTTTAACTTACTTAGAATGTTCATGAAAATTATTTTAAATAATCAAATTATTTGAACTCAATTCCAAAATAAAAGTAAATTATTCAAACACAAGTCAAAATTAAGACCAACTCAAGTCACCAATAGATAAATTCGTTTATTTCAAGTTCGTTTTAAAATACTACTACATCAAAGTTGACAAGATAACCTCAACCCGGCTAGATCCATTTCAACCTTTGTAAAGGGAAGGAGAGAGAGAGAGAGAGAGAGAAGAAAAGGACAAATCTAGGGTAGAAGGCTAGACTAGAGGAATCATGCGGAAGAGCAGTTTCCGGTTTGAAGTAGTAGGTTACATGTGATGTGAATGTCGTTTTCATTGTGATTACCGTTAAATCAGTTACTGTCCGTCTCCCTATATCAAGCCATGGCTTTTGGGATATGGACATGGATTTTACAATTAAGTATCCACCTCTCATCCGTCGTATTCACGGAAGGAGTATTACTTTTTTTTTTTTTTTTTGGTAAAACTTAAAATAAGATTGTTTTTCGTAAGATGATTTTACATAACTTACGTAGAGCTCGTTTGGTGTAGCGTTTACAAAATGCAGTGTTTTAAAAACGCAGCGTTTTAAAAAACGCAGTGTTTTAAAAACGGAGGTCTTTCCTTATAAATACGTTTGGGATATCACTTCAATACGCAACTTTTTTTTCCTAGTAGCGTTTTAAAACCCGTTTTGGGAAAAAGGGGAATTTCGCGTTTTAAAACGCATTGCGTTTGAAACGCCGCGTTCGCCGCATATTGAAACACATTTTTTGCAAATAAGCAGCGTTTTATCCCTGCGTTTTGGCCAAAATGCTCGACCAAACGGGCTCGTAATGTTAATATAATGAATTGGTCGAAGTGACTTAGCCTTACGAAAAGATGGTATTAGAAAACATATTATATTTTTTTTATTTTTAATCTTTTTAGCCGCTATTAAAGTTGTAATGTGGTTCTTTCGGGTCAAGTTTTACGCACCTCAACTTAACTCACCTCTCTTAGCGAGTCTAAATGTGAGTGCATCCCTCATTCTTGGCCTATTCATTTAAAAATTATATTTTAGATGTTGATCATAGGAATCAAAATTGAGTAGATAGCGTCTAACATAAGAATCAAAACTAAACGGATAACATAGAACAGATCAAACTATAGTCGAACTAACTCTTGTCGTTAAATGTTGATTATTTTCTTTTGTGGACAAAAGTGACTTATACACTATGATTAACCTCAATATTCTTTCCCTCCCCTAAGATTTACTACTAGAAAAAGTAATAAGACTTCCACTAAATTCTAAATTGAGAAGACTAATTAACTTCTAATCGAAGAAGTCATAAACATCATCATTGCTTTTCATCTTCCATTGTCAAACTTTGAAAAATAATGCTTATTGGTATCTAAATGTGACCATCTCATTTTATTATTATGAGTGTCCAATGTCCATGCTATGCTGTAGTGATCCAAATATCACAAATTTACACTTAAACCACGTCTAGTTGGACAAATTCAGTCATAACCAAACTAGTCTCTTATGAAAATTTAACACATTCTAGAGGGCAAGGGTAACTATGGATCACCCAAGTTTAATACAACAATGGGTTCTTTAATTTGTAGGCTAAATTAATTTTTAACATATCTCATTGACCATTCAATTCAACTTTGAGCCCTAGATCACACTTACTACTCATGCAGTCACATATGGGGGTGCAAAACTTTAATAACGTTACTTCTCTTTAATATCAAATTCACTTTTTTTTTCCCTTCAGAAAATATGGACGGTACCCTGATAAATTTTATTGATAGAAATAAAATAAAACAAGGAGGGGGAATATCGAATTCACTTGGGACAAGATTCTTGACGGAATTCCTCATAATTTTTCTGGGCCTCATGTGGATAGACTTTGACCAACAGGATTGGATTGGTTGAGATGCATGCACGTTGGGCCGAACCACAATCGTATCACTAGACCAAAGAAAAAAAGAAAAAAAGGATCATCAATTGATGTGCATATTCTGGACCTGCTAAATTGTATGGGCCTCACTCCAGCAAATGGGCCCGAAATGAATAGAGACCCGATCCACGCAGGGCTATATATACTCTCTCCTATACCAAGTCAAGGTATGTCATTCTTTATAGATAGAATACATACTCTATTCTATATTCTCTAATGTTCGATATACTGATTATCACGCCAGAGGGCTTTAGCAGAAACCCTCTCTGCCCCTCTTACAGTGTCTTTTTTGCAGACAATTATACGCCAGATATCTAAATCCAAGCGACAGCAACGATCGGCTTGGCACCCTCGGTGAGCCCGATTTTTTCAGTATCATCAGTTGGTTCTGTTGCCGAAAAACGTTGTTTACTAATCGTTAAACCCAGTTTCATACACATCTCTTCACAACGACAACAAGAGGAGGCTGTGATTATGTTGGTTAATGCTTGTTTTAACAAGTACTAAACTAATAATATAATTGGAGTGTGCTTTGTTCGACGTGAGGTTACTGGCAAGAAAGTGGAAGTGGAAAGCATTCATACAGACTCAAACAGGTTGTGGCAAGGTTGCTGGTGGACCCGCCTTCAAGGTCCAGCAAAGGATTCCATCTCGGTGAGCACGAAACAGAAAGCAAGCATTGTACAACACATACTTTTAGCTGGGCATTTTAGCGAACAATTGACGGGCACCAATATCCAACCCACTTCAACAACAATACACATACCACAAATCTCCCAAATAACTTAAAGACAAAAGGTTCACAAATCCCAGTAGAGCAATTGCATAAAAAAAGATATGAAAAAGGGCAGTGACAACATCAACGTCAGATTCAACAGCAAGAGCAGATCCGACCGACATTGTTTAGGCAGTTGGCACGATAGCTTCAACCCATTTTGCTTTTTCAAGATTCTGCCTTCGTCCCATAAAATCGCTCCACCAGGAGTCACGCGGAGATCATACACAGAATCATCGTTGTAAACTGGCCTGGTTGCTTGAGAAATCAATCATCGTGCTACACATTCGCCCGGATTAATTGGATTCAAATTCGAGCAAACTGATGAGGATCAGTAAAAAATAAAAGAAGAATTAATCAGATATGGAAGAGAGAATAGGTGAGAAAGAACGAATTGTCCGTCGTCGTCGAAGAAGATGATGACCAGAGGCGGTGAACTGAGAGCGATGTCAAAATGGAGCCATTTTCGGGTAGATCTCCCCACGTCTCCACTATGCGCACAACTTCATTACTAAGATGTTACAATTGTGTCCCATTTACTATTGATCAGTTACAACTTGGTCCTTAACTGTTCGACAGTTACAATTGTAGTCCATTAACTGCTGGGACAGTTACAGATGTGGCCCCTCCACTATGGGAAGTTACAACATCCGCCATTTAGTGCTGAATGGTTACAGTTTGGTCCCTTAATTAACTGCTGGACAGTTACAGATGTGGCCCCTCCACTATGGGAAGTTACAACATGGCCCATTTAGTGCTAAATGGTTACAGTTTGGTCCCTTAACTGCTGGGCAGTTACAATGTGGTCCCTTTATTGCTGAAGAAGTTACAATATGGTCCTCTAAATGCAGAACAGTCACAACATGACCCATTTACAGCTGGACAATTACAGCTTGGCCCCTTCAATGCAAAGTAGTTATATCTTGGTCCCTTAACTGATGGGAAGTTATAACTTGATCCTTTAACGAAGAACAGTTGCCAATAGACCCCTCCACTATTGGTCAAGCTCCATTAAGTAACGGTTAAAACAAACAAACCTCGCCGCTCGAGCATTACTCACGATTGAGTAGATTTGGTCCTCTCACTCAAACGTTACTCGCGGTTGAGTTGTACCCAGCGCCTTCATGCGCTTATCCTCCCCGCTCGAGTGTTACTCGCAGTCGAGTAGATTTGGTCCTCCCGCTCGAGCGTTACTCGTGGTTGAGTTGTACCGCGCGCCTTCCTGCGCTTATCCTCCCCGCTTGAGTATTACTTGCGGCTGAGTAGATTATATCCTCCCCGCTTGAGAGTCACTCGCGGCTGAGTAGATTTTATCCTCCCCGCTCGAGTGTTACTCACGGCTGAGTAAATTTGGTCCTCCCTCTTAAGCATTACTCACGGTTGAGTTGTACCCCACGCCTTCCTGCGTTTATCCTCCCCACTCGAGTATTACTCGCGGCTGAGTAGATTTTATCCTCCCCGCTCGAGTGTTACTCGCGACTGAGTAGATTTTGTCCTCCTCGCTCGAGTGTTACTCGCGGTCGAGGTCGAAAATGAGCCTTGCAGGTTGAGGTCCCTCCCAGGTCGAGTTGATTCCTTGATTAATGTTTGAAGTCATTTGACTGCTCGCAGGTCAAGCTCATGACTTAGTTAATCTTAAGTTTATTATTATGCTCCCAGGTTGAGTTGAAGTCATTTGACTACTCGCAGGTCGAGCTCATGACTTAGTTAATCTTAAGGTTTATTATTATGCTCCCAGGTCGAGTTGATTCCTTGATTAATGTTTGAAGTCATTTGACTGCTCGCAGGTTGAGCTCATGACTTAGTTAATCTTAAGGTTTATTATTATGCTCCCAGGTCGAGTTGATTCCTTAATTAATGTTTGAGGTCATTTGACTGCTCGCAGGTCGAGCTCATGACTTAGTTAATTTTAAGGGTTATTATTATGCTCGCAGGTCAAATGGATGCCTCTCGGCGGGTCCGAGGTGAGTACGAGTAAATAATACTCCTCACCCTCAAGATGAATCTTGAGGAATAAGGAGTGAGGGGCTTCTGATGTACATATTCTGGACCTGCTAAATTGTATGGGCCTCACTCTAATAAATGGGCCCGAAATGAATAGAGGCCTGGTCCACACAGGGCTATATATACTCTCTCCTATACCAAGCCAAGGTATGTCATTCTTTATACAGGGAATACATATTCTATTCTATATTCTCTAATGACTGATATACTGATTATCACGCCGGAGGGCTTTGGCGGAGACCCTCCTCGCCCCTCTCACAGTGTTTTTTTTGCAGATAATTATACGCCAGATATCCGAATCTAAGCGACGACAACGATCGGCTCGACACCCCCGGTACGCCCGATTTTTTCGGCATCATCATCAATGGTGCCAAAACTATACTTAGGGGAAGAATGTTGATCAATTAACCAAAACTAAGTCATTTCATGATACAGTCGGCACTCTGATGATTAATATCTTAGTAGGCAATATAGTCGACTTAATAAATTGTTAGATTAATAATTTGAGATTTTTAGTTGGACTATAATGTTAGACACAAGTATTCGCATACTCGCTCTGTGTTTACCAAAATAACTGCCTAAGTTGTTTTTACATGTCCTCGTACTGGCGAAAAATTAAAATACATCCTCGTAAACTTTAAAATCATAGAGCTAAGAGCAACCACAACAATACATCTCTATATCACACTCTAAACACCTCGTTTTTCGTCCAAGTTTCACTTTTTCAATACTCTAAAAATAAATCCACTCCAACAAGCACTCTCTATATAACCCTCTAAAAATTAAATATCTATCATCTCAACTAACAAACATAACTAGCATTCTATTTTCCCTCTTTTTTATTTCTACTTTCCCACCACAATTAAAATGAAACATTTTATATTTTAAAGGGTTAATGACACTACAAGTCCCTCAATTATGACCGATTTCACCAGTAGTCCCTTAAGAATTTTTTTTCAAACTTCAGTCCCTTGAGTACCAAAAAGTCACGCTGCTAGCCTTTTGGTGGATGCCGTTAGTATTTTTCCGTTAAGTCTGTCATGTACAAGGCACCTGACTTTTTTTTGGGCATTATTGGAACTTCACGCAAGGCACATGCCATTATTTAAGGGTGTTAAAGTAATTTCATCACTCTGTTCAAGGGTATTATTGGAATTTCTCCCCCCACCACCCACCTACCTACACACATCTTCATCCCCTTTAATTTTTCAATTTAACCCATAATCTAAATTATTCCCAACACTAGTCATACCCTCCACCACTATCTTCTCCTCTACGCCACCGCCACCGGACATTACCACCCCATCATTTTCTCACCACCAACTCCAACACCAACACCATTAAAAATTAACTGAATAACCAAGAAACAAGCTAAAAATGACCCATTACAAAAAATACGACCAAAAGAAATCTCCAGAAACCTCACCACGATGCTCGAAACAACCCAACCCCACTGCTTCAAATTTGCAGATCTAGAAAAGTTGCCACCGCCATGGACTGAGAAACAAATTGTAGTCGCCGGCGGCAATCTTCATCGTCTTTGATTTTTCTCTCTCGCTCTGACAATACCCAAACATATATCAACTATGAAAATCAACCAAATTCAGAACCAAATCAAAAAACGAAACCCAGTTCAAAATCAAAACCTAGATCTACCCACGATTTTTCGTCGTCGCTAGCGATCGTCCTCAGATTTGCTCCGTTCGAGCTTCTTACCTTCTAATTCTCCGACACCACCACCGGCGTCTATACCCTCCCCCAACACCAACTCCTCCCCTCTGTTCTGCCCACTATAAACCCCAGAAACCACAACCGTCACCAACCCTATCCACACCCCCAAAACCACCATCAAAGTCCACAACATTCACCCTCCACGATCTCACCTGGGATGACCCCTACAACTGGATGTCCAACCTTAACGACAAAGTAGCCATTCGCCACATGGACGTCTACATGGAACAAGAAGAAAAGTATATCGAAGCCGTCATGTCCGATACTGAGCGCCTCAAATCCAAACTCCAATCTGAAACGGCCTCTCGAATGGCCTCGGAAAGAGAAAGGAAAATGAAGGTGGTGTAGGGGGACAGATGTAGCGACAGGTGTAGGGGAACCAAACAAAGTCGTTGCCGGTGTCCATGAGGAAGGAAATGGTTTGAGCAATTTGAATTCTGGAAGGAAATGATAAGAATGGAGAATTAAAATCTCACCCATTTTGTGTGTGTTGGGGGGGGCAGAGATGTTGTGGGGGAGAGAGAAAATAATATATTGTTTTAAGTATTAGAAAATATCTTTGCACGTGAAATTCCATAAATACCCTTAACCAAAGGCACGTGATGGGCACATGACGGACTTAACGAAAAAATACCAGTGCCAATTCAGAAATAGTAGAGAGAGAAATTCCTTAAGCTTAATGTCCCTAAATCCTAATAATCAATGTCCCCAAAATAATCAGTGAGAGAAAGGAATTGAGAAGGGAGGATTTGAGAAGGGAGATAGAGAAAATAGGTCAAAATCCTAAAAAAGAAAGATGATGAAATGAAGAAATTCCTTAAGCTTATGCAATGTCCCTAAATCATGCAAGAGCACTCATGCAAGTGTTATTCTTTAAGATAATATTTTCATAAAGTTGTTCCATAAACCCTAGAAAGTGTAGAAATTGAGATTTGAAATTACCTCAAATATGTAGAATGACGAGCAATCCACCGGAACCTGGTGTAGATACTAGAAAATCCCTTCTCTGCGGTGCCTGTTGCGTCGATGAAATGGAGGAGAAGGAGAAAAAGACTGGTACGACGAGAGAACGGTAGAGAACTTTTGGGAAAAGAAGTCATCGCTCGAGGTTACTATTCCTTCTAAATTACTCTCTATCGGTAGAGAGTGATTTACCTGCTTTTGGAGATAGAGAGGGGGCTTGGGACGCCACTGTGAACTCCGGGTGATTAAAATTCTCTAAATTAAGTTTTAGAGTGTTGGCTAAATAAGACCACTATGGTCGCTCTAATTAACTGATTAGAAATTTAATTACTTTTGGTGGAAATTGGGAGTTACTAACAATTTTAAGGGGACAACGTTACGCATCTCAATTGCTTATACCCAAATCAGATTAATTCTTAGGTCGCTCCCAAAAACCTTCCTCTTTTTTTGATTGCTTATTGATAAGGATCCCAAAAAACGTTTTAATAATTAATTCAAACTTATGATTTATTAGTTTATAGTTTCACATATTAAGTAATGTGATTTTTAACTAATTATCTTCGTGACGTAGAATAAAATGAAAAATGAGAAAATATTGCAAATCTAAAGCATTACTACTCTTTGAATTTTTTTACCAAAATATTGTACCTATAAAAAATTATTCTTAAATCATAATACTTCCTTAAAACTATTTCTCAAAATGTGGTATTTTATCAAATACTACATAAAAGGATGCTTTTATAGTTAAATTAATTTATTACCCGGTGCATCGGGTGGTTTTATAAGACAGAAATCTTTCTTGCCTAAATTATTAGTACTACCTATTTTTAAATTTACTTATTCTTCTCTTCAAAAAATAAAAAATTTGCTTATTCTTTAATATTATTAATCACTGATTTGAACATAAGAGAACTGTTAAGTTACCAATAATAAGTATCAAGCTTCTTAAGACTCCCCCTCACGTGTGACGCTATTAGATAGGGGCACAAACTTCTTAAGACTCCCCCTCAAGTGTGATGCTTTTAGATAGGGGCACACGTGGAGAGACATCACAAACCAACCAAACACAATATTACGGGTAATAAATGCAAGCGACATGATTCGAACACAAGATCTTGCGAAATCATAGCTCTGATACCATGTTAAGTTATAAACTCATCTAAAAACTTAAGCTCTTAGATAGTGGTCCAACAATGAATATCAAGCTTCTTAACAAGAATAATTTGTAAAAAACTAAATGTGTTTCTTTTTTTCTGATAAACAAAATCAAAATCTATTATACGCTTGAAAGAGAAAGCATGGATCTTAACTTCTCTTTTCACCCAATTCAGCAATCATCATCTATCTTCTCATAATCGAGCTCTTTTTCTCTTGAAATCGAATGTAAAAGATCATGACTTTAGACTCTTCTTTACTTGCCTATAGTAAGTTATTGATACTAATCTAAGGTTTAATCAAGTTCGTATGGTATGTTTCCTTCTCTTCATGTAGTGTAGCAAACTAGAGTGAACGACATGGTTATAGACACTTTTGTCTGAATTGTCAATATGGATAAGCAGTTTTATAATAAGTATATCAATTTAAAATCATAAATAAAATCATTTTTTACATACTATGTCTATAAGACAATATTGACCAAATTACATAAAGTAAAATAAATAAAATTGGATGAGAAAATCATTAGATACTCAAATTGTTTCAAGGTCTTTCTTTGATTGACTTGAAGATTTTTTTTTATACTTTGATGCAGATTTGCATGTTATAATTTCACCAAGCTGAATATTTATTCGTACCATTTCGTCAAATATTCATGAGTGTATATGTTTTCACTCGTAAAGTCTTTCTTTTTGGACAAAGGATTGGAGTTTTAAGAGTTATAATTATAAAAATGTAATTTTAAGAAGTACTGCGGTTTGAGAAATATTCTAAAAAAATACTACTACTATAATTTGGGAATATATTTTTCAGGAAATTGCTGGCCGGTCTCCTTTTTAAAGTTTTTAACCCCTAAAGTTCACCATTTTTTTTAAACCGGAAGAAGTCACTTTGAATTTTTTTTTCCTAAATTGCCCCTGTCTCTTTCATCCAAACCAATTATGGCTTCTGGAGCGAATTTTTCTCACCAATTGCATATACGTTTCTAGAGCACGGTCAACAAATCTCATCTAGAAATAGAGTTGGTGTGATCAATCTAAACCAAAAAAAAAAAGTTCAGTTTCAACATCCCGAGTCCGGAGAATCCATCTTTGATTAATTTTAATAATTCCGATCAATTTTGGAGCTCAAGTTTTATGTTTTTGGGTTTGCTTATAGATTGTGATTGTGTTTAAAGCTCAATTTGAGTTTTTATTTGGGTTGAAGTTAATGATATTATTGGAAGACAAATTGGGCTGCTGGTTGGGGATTTCTATCCCTACTGTGTGAACTGTTGTATGTTAAGCCAACAAATAAGATTCATATTTGTGCATCTCGATGCACAATTGTTGCATCCCGATGCACAATTATTGCATCTCAAATTGAATCTCGATGCACAAATTAATCTGAGAAAGTGGCACTGCATCCCGATGCCCAATTGTTGCTTCCCGATGCAACAATTGTTGCATCTCAAATTGAATCTCGATGCACAAATTAATTTGAGAAAGTGGCATTGCATCTCGATGCAACAATTGTTGTATCTCAAATTGAATCCCGATGCACAATTTGTAAGACCCCGACAAACCCAACATGCTTAGTATCATCTTATTAACCCTCGTGTAATTATCTTAGGGTTGAGAACCCTTAATGTGCCTCTAATCTGTCCTTAATCCTAGCCATGAGTTTAACAAGTTGGGACGTACTGTAGTTGAGGATCGGCCTCTATTCCCTCCCCTTTTCGCTCGTAGTTACTTCGTGTTTGAGTTGTGTTCGTATGTGGGAACTGTGCAATAGTTTTGGGTTCGTCTGAGGTTATTTTTGTCATCGTTTAGGGTTCGTATACGTCGTGTTCTCACCTTGGTTGGTCGACCCGGCCTTGGTTTAGATTCATTCACGAGTGACGAGTACGTTCGCTTTGTCGTTAATCCTTAAGATGAGTTGGTTTGAGAGCGTGTGTCTCGATGTGCAATTGAGACTTGTGTTCGTTATCACTCGTGCCTCGTCATGGGATGATTCGAGTGTGTGTTAGATGTGTTTTGACCCTTATTTGATGTTAGGATCAACCTAGGATCTTTCCGGGACATTTCGGGATCAAACGGGAGCGAAATAGGAAAAATCGAAAAATCTGGGAGGAGGGCGGCCGCTCAAGTGACAGTATGTTGGTGGTTTAGGGAGGCGGCCGCCCAGCCCCATGCCTTGTTTCGTCCGGTTTTGTTATTTCTCGGGTTTTCGTGTTTTTAAGTGGTTTAAAATGCTCAAACAAGCCCGGAATTGTACCGAACATTTACCCATGATTTAAATAGGAAAACCCAACCATTCTTTCCCCCATAATTCATCCTCCAAACTAGAAAATTAGAGAGAGAAGTCTAGAGAGAGAAAGGAGGGAGAGGAGAGAAGAAATCGCGATATCTTGAGCCCCGCTTGTCGGATCGACAAGCCGTCTTCGCCGTAGTATAGAGGGCGACGAGGAGCACGTTTCTAATCGAAGAGATCCTCCGATCTGTTGAGGAATCGCTAACCCCATCTCTTCTCCCACGTTTTAGAGAGAGAAAGTGGGTTTTGGAGTGAGAAAGAGTCGAATCGGGCAAGATCGAGAGCAGGATTGACGTGGGGACTTCGTAGCATCGTAGATGTCACCGGGGAGAGTACTTTCATCCAACCCAACCTTGTTCCTTGGTGTATTTGTCGTATTTGTGTAAGTTACTACTTTTATTTCTTGCTCGTAGTAATTGTTCATGCTATATAACATGTATTTCATGTCGATACGGTGAACTTGTTGATATACATGATAATCGGTGATTATGTGAAAATTATGATGTGCAATGATGCTATGTGAGTTTAGCCGTACTTGTGAAATACGTGTTTAACTACGAGATAGTGAAATGTGATGTCGGACTTTACGGAGTCCGTGATTAAGTTGGAATATGTTGTAATTGTCTATGTGACTCAACTTGTGAAATTGGCTTATATGACTCTACGGAGTCCGAAAATGGTGTTGATTATGGTATGTGGATTATTTGTGGAAAATGAGTTGGTTTGACTCTACGGAGTCTGTTATTAATGTGCTAGCATATGTGAGATTATGTGTAGTACCATATTGAATTGAGTTTGAACAACATGGTTAAACGATGGGACGCCATTAATTGATTTGTGAACAGTTGGAATTGAATTTGATACCGGTAAGTCATAGTTCCACCGACGTTTCATGAGGGCGGAGAGCTAGTGGGACGTCGTTGTTAGGACTATTGATGAATTTGGGACTTTTCGCTACTGGCCCTAGCGGATGGTTGAAACTTGGCACATCTTAAGCTAACTGAGGTGGAGACCGGACCGTGTGTCCCTGTGAGTTGTAAGGGATCAAGGGCGCATCGGTCCAGAGCGCGCTTAAATTGATTGAGTCGGTTCCGCACTTATATATTGAAGAGGTGATAAGATTGGAAGCGGTCGAAGGTGTACCTCGACCCCCGTATCCATTTATGAGTGTTTTCTTTACAGTTCATTATGTGCTCCCTGTATGAGCAAGTTGGTCGCGGTTTCCAACCGGTATGGGACGGTTGGCGGCAGCTGAGCCTCTCGTGGTAGTACAGGATTGACTGATTACCGCATGCTTACTTGCTACACGTTATTATTGTGTAGAACGGTTGTATTGTGATATTTTTGATATATGAACGATGTTGCATGTCAGCATGCCATGTAGTTGCATAGTGGTAACTTACTGGGTCTTCGACTCATTCCTTCCATTTGTTTTTCCTTAGTTCGCAAGAACATGGGTATTGGAGGTCAGTGAGGCAGACGAGGTGTTTATTTTGGTAGTCGTGTATTTTGGCCCGTTTAGTTCACCCTTGTGGCATTAAGTTGTAATTAGATTAACAGTTGTATTATGTTGTAATTCTCTTTTAGATTTGTATCATTATACAGTTAATCATGGTATTTGGTTCGACACATGTTGTCAAGGTACTTAGAATTGTGAAGATTGAGTTTTGTATATTATGTATGTGATAGTTGAGGTTGTGTGCCAGTTTGGTTATATGATTAATACCGAGCAGTGTAGCTTGATGATGTAGTTGTGTATGATAATTGTATTGTGGTTCTTCGACTTATGTTTTAGCCGTCGAGATGGTTATAATTATTGATTTAGTTGAGGATGTTGTTCTTGGGGTTTTAAAAGAGCTAGTTAGCTCATTATATTACAGATTGTACATGTGATATGAAGGTTTAATGTCCTAATTCGGGGCTCCGTGTAGTGGGTCCGGGTTGGGACGTTACACAATTCTTGCATCCCGATGCCCAAATTAATTTAAGAAAGTGGCACTACATCCCGATGCAACAAATCTTGCATCTCAAATTGAATCCTGATGCATAATTTTTGTATCCCGATGCCCAAATTAATCTGAGAAAGTGGCACCTGTATCCTGATGCCCAATTGTTGTATCCCGATGCCTTGGGATGCCTGATGTGCGCGTGTTTTGGTTTCATTAAGGGTGTTGTCGTCTTTTCGACCAAAATATGCCTTTTTTCGATGTTTGAAAAAAAAAGTGAACTGAAACGAATTGAAATGTTGAAAAAGGAACGGCCCAAAATCACCCCAATATTTTTATAAGTAGAATTTTTCGGTAAAAATCTCCTACTCTTAGGCTCCGTTTGTTTCACGGAAAATGATTTCCGGAAAATGTTTTTCTTATTTTTCGGTGTTTAGTAACATTTGAAAAATGTAGTCAATGTAAGATGTTTTACAAGTTAACAAAAAATGAAGCCTTCTTTTCAGCAAAATGACTTACGGATTCAATTTTCGTAAGTCATTTTCCAAAACTTGTTTATTCCAATTTTCTCCTAATATCACCTTTGCACATTTGGATGTGCTATATTAATTTCTAACTTTTCGTTCAAGAAAAATAATCGTAATATTTTGAAGTGATTCTATGAACAAAGTTTTATTTATATACTTTTTGTTGATATTGTCAAGATTTATGGAAACTTTTATAACATTGAAAAATATATTCATGTTCGTCCCAAAATAAATATTCACTTTTATTCACGATTACAAATAAAAGTAAATATTCATTTTGAGACGATAAAATAACAATAATATTACAGATTCACGTAGTTGAATTTCAAAAATATTTTAACTTAATATTTCAATTAGAAATACTAAGATAGAGTGAACATGTTATATATGCCCTGTTTGAAATTCTTTAGTGTGTTGATTTAAAAATTTAAATTATTTTTTTAATACTTTAATTTTTAAAGATATTATTACATGGAATAAAATAATTGGTTGAAGAGTACATGAAGCTTCTGGTATAATGTTTAAGATCATAAATTTTTCAATTTGAGGCTGGAATTGGAGCCTAATAAAACCTTTGCACTACTCAATTTTAATAAATACTCCCTTCGTCCTAAAATAAGTGTCTATTATTTCATTTCGGGACATCCCACAACAATTATCTCTTTCTTTTCTTTTTCTTTTGTTTTTGAAATGTGTTTTCAAATTAATTATCAATTATGTTATTGTTATTTGTGAGATTGGAAAGTAGATGAACCCCCATTAATTTAATACCACTAGTGATAATTGGGGATTACTAAAGAAATTATTTAAAGTAAAAAACTTTTTAAAAATAAGTGTATATTCAATAGGAGACAATAATTTTAGGAACAAAAAAATATAACTTTTTATATGTATTTATGTTTTCCATAAAAATTTCATATGTTTGCCAAACACTGAAAAATATTTTTTGACATATTTTTAAAAAATTTACCAAACACCTGAAAATAGAACCTTTTCATTTTCCAAAAACTATTTTTTAAAAATCATTTTTCAAAAGTTATTTTCCTTGAAACAAATGGGCCTTAGTCTTATGTTTTCCCTTCCTCGAAGAGGTCTCGTAGATTTAAGATTGTTCAGATTAGAGCTCGTCCCGTCCATAATCATCCACTTGGTTTAGGTTTGGACATAGCCTGGCCCAACCCAAAAGCATAAGCTAAGATTGATAGCCCCGTTGAAGCACTCAGCTAAGGGCCTGTTTGTTAAAACTGAAAATTAAGCTCTGAAAACTGATATCTGAAAAAGTAGAGCTTAAAATATTAAGACATCATCTTTTGATTTAAAATTTTGGTTATTTTTAAGAGATATTTAATTTATTAAGTGATATAATATTGCATTATCAAACAATCTTATTTTTAATATCACTTAAAACTTTCCTAATTAAACTCTTAATTGAGTTACCAAACATGCCCTAAGTCTTTTAGAATTGGAAAACGATTTATAACTTCAAGCATTTTGAAAAACTTTCAAATTATAACCCTAATTATCTAACATATTATGTCATTTTAAATCCAATTTAAAAAGCTGCAAATGAACTAGTAGGAGTGCTAATTATTAAAAGAATCTCCGGGACTAATCCTTGGATTTCACACTTTTACTTCAAACAACATAGTTTGTCCAAAAGACCCAAAAATCAACTTACTCCTTCCGTTCCAGGTAAATAGTCTACTATACTATTTTGAGATGTTTCACTTAAAAAGTTTACTTTAAAAAAAAATTATGTTTACAAAACTTTTTTACCAATAGAAAATCCTTGTATACCATCATTATAAGATCCTTATGAATAATTAATGACTAAATTCTCACGTACATTTCCTCAATTGTAAATTGACTTGCGTGTGAGACCAATTGAAATGAAGGAGATGACGAAGGAAGACTCATGGCTGTCAGGATACAGATGGCAGAAGTTGTGAGCAAAATGGAGGTAGGGTGGTGGGAGGGATGAGTTGTATTGCGGTTACAGAGGATTTGAGAGCGTGAATGGATGGAAGATGAGATTTAGGTTTTCTTTAACTCGGTTAATATTCAGATATATCCATGCGTATTTTTGCCCTTTATTATTTTTTGATCAAAATGTTAAATTGGGTTTGTGGGTTGGATAGTTTATGGGGGTATTCGCAAGGTAAAAAAGTTTAAGGGTACCACTCAACAAAATAAGTATTTTAATGGATCGAATTTTGATTCGAATGCGATTTGAGTCAATGTTATTGTAGGATATATATTAAATTTTTAGTCCAATTATCCGATTATGATTCGAGTTTGATAACCTGAAAGCATAACAAACTGCATTTGGATCAAGACTGATCTCATCCGTTTACAACCCAATGCGATCTAATATAAAAAAAAAAATAGTATAGTAATACTATATATATATATATATATATATATATACTTATGTTAAACTTTTAATCATTAATAATTACTATTTCAAAAATATTAATTTTTTGTGCACTAAAATTTCATATAAATATCATCATTCACGTTTGTGTAGGTTGAAAACAAGAAATTTCATGTTTGTTCTACCTTGATACTCCCTTTGTTTAAGACAAAAGTCTACTATTTTATTTTATAATGTTTTATATAAAGAGTACACTTTAAAAAATTATGCCTATAATTTTTATAATTTTACCCTCAACATATGATATAAATTTATTAACTATGCTAAAATATTTTTATATAATTATAACCAATTTTAATGATACTTGTATATCCTTTAATTATTAGACTTTTCAAACGTGAACTATTTCGGTAGAACAGAGGGAGTATTACTTTTGTTCACTACTTTAATTAGAGTCAAATAAAATTCAAACCCAATTCACATCCGAAAATTAGGATATGAATAAAGATTCAACATATTAGAGAGATATTATGATCCGATTAAAATTTGATAATTTTTAACGAGCATACAATATATACAATCATAGATGAGGAGGGATTATTATTATTATTATTATTTAGGTTATATTTGGTTACTCAATGTCAAACTTTAAAATTGAAATTAGATGAATAATTTAAAATCTACGAAATTTAAATTGTTAATTTCAAATTTTAGAATTAAGCATGCAAATATAAGTACGACCATAGAGAAAAATGAAATGAAACTTTAGCCGGTTAACTTTGCTCTCATTACTCCAATTAGTTGTAGCACCGACCACTCGAAATTCAATTTCATTTGAGAGATCCCAATCCTCATCAACACTCTTTACCATAAAACTAATTTAAAGTTTAAACACGGCTTCGTTGTTGCTGCAAACCAATTAAAACCACACGCCGTTGAACACAACCCAACTCCCCAGCTCAAGCCAGTCAACACTCAGTTTCAAACAACCCAAACCAACCAATCAACAACCTCCACGATGTACTCCAAACTCTTTCAATACGGACTCCCAAACTGTCCGTAAACCCAATTTCATAAAACCACTTGGCGTCCGCCCCTGCATTGCCAGAATCAGACTGTGAAGAGCATCCCAAGCAAAGAGAGAGAGAGAGAGAGAGAAAAGTCTCACAGTTAGTCAAAACTCTCTGAAACTTGCAAGACTCGTTTCGTACTTTACTTTCTCTCTCTCTCTAGGGTTCCTTTTGCGTGCCTGATCGGATTTTGAATTCCGTTTGGATCACGAAGCTTCCGTCGTTTGCAGAATGTGAGCGATTCGCAGCTACAGGTACACATTTTTTACTTGATCTTTTACGTTTTTCAGCTGCCGTATGCTAGTGTGATGCGTTTGTTTAATGAAAAAATGGACGAAAATTAACAAAAATATTTGATGCTGTTTTCGTTTTAGATTTAGAGTTTAGTCATCAAGAGCTCAGCTCCGCACTAAGTAATTTGGACTTGGAGAGTAAATTTCGAGATTTAGATTCGTGTTTTACTCTGTTTTCTTGCCCTTTTCGACTTGCCGAACTAGGTGTATGTTTTGATGTAATCACCGCTTAAAAATGAGAGAATGTGAGGTTTTGTTTCAGATTAGTGATGGTTAACTTTTGTGCTGACCAGAGATGGAATCATTGGTTAAAAATGACGTAAATGTGAGATGTATGTGTGCATATTTAGCGAAAATTTTAGGAAACGAGATTTGTTAAGGCTACACATATGTGATGGAAACTGAAAGAGTTCATTGTGACTTGCAAGTGAAATAATTGAAGAAGTATAGATGGAAAGAACTGTTGATCTCTCTTCATCCTTCTAGAATTCGTGTAATTCTATTTGCATCAAAGTGATTTCTGGAATGATGACGTTGTGTTGCAAGTAAATCCAAGAGTCAGGTAAAAGAGTCTTTTTGTTTTATTATAGAGACTGTTATGAACACAACATTTACTTTCCAGGTTACGGGGAAGTGTAGTTTTTGTTATTAGTTTGGTGTTTGTAGTTTTCGTTAGAGAAAAGTAAGACATTTCTTGTTTAGCACGAAAGGATAATTCTTTTGTATTCTAGGAAAGAACACTTAGCACATGGATGGTAACTTATTAAGTCAGAAAACTATCCCCAAAATTTGGCAGGAATAGTTTCATATGTGAAGGCAGCTATTATCCATTGACATCAATGCCATTTGGCCAATTGTTTAGTTCCTTTTGCAGATAAAAAGAATTATAAGGTCTCTGCATGACGTGATGATGCCAATACTTTCGGTCTCTCCATAAAGAGATTTTTTTTTGACTCTCGGCTAGTACTTATATCACTGGGGTCCCCCTAAATAATTCATAAAACGGCATTCTGAAATCAGTACCGGCACAATTATAGGTAGGATCTCATAGAGGGGATATAGGTCGTCAGAATAGTGAGTGAAAAGCTTTAACATACTTGCGCATTATATAACATGTAGCAAATATACATAAGATTAGATGTTACATTGCTACTATACTAGAGCACCTAGATTCTTCACTGGCTTGGTGATATATGCTGGTGGCAATGATCACTGATCTAGGGTGAGCTGGTTTTTTGGAGGAGATTTTAATACAGTTATTAGGGATTTACTAGACTCAATAGATCAGGTATGTGATAGATTGGGCATTGGATAGGGATAATTTTACACGTTCTCAGGGTAAGAGTGAAGGTTGGAGTTGTATATATTAATATTACTCAGGGAGACATCCTTGTCAAGGTGTTAGAAACTTTTTGACATCCTTAAAAGCACATGGTTTTGAACTTTGATCAGATAGATCAAGTGACATGACTGCAGTAATAAATTTTTGCCTATAAATTATTGCATTTATGGATGAAGTTTGTTTCCTTTGGTTGAATTTTTTTCTTTTTTAAACAGTAACTTGTAGTCCTATGGAATCAGTCATTACCTCACTTGGTTCAGCGTGCATGTAGAAACTTCTTCCTCTTCCAATTCTGCTAGATTTAGTTATAATTCCTCGCAAATTTATTTCTTGAGAAATTAATCAACCTTATAGATGGAGTGGCAAAAGACCGAAAATTGCTAGTACGAGTTAATTGTGTACTGCTTTGTGAATGCCCAAATGTGCATACAAGTAATAACTTGTGTGGTCTACTGATCTAGTGATCATTTCTGAATACTTGAGTTGCCTATACTTGAATATTTCTTGCAATGGATGAGAGTTTGTTATTTACCATGTGGGGTTGTTTAAAAATACATTTGTCATTTAAGTATTCTCCTTGCACAACTAGATGATCTTGTAGCACATGATGGAATATGAGTTTGTTTAATCAGGACATCGGAACACCCTTGATCCTTAATACAACAGTTATGTTGAACTGTTCTTTCTGAAATCTGAGAGATTTCCTGCAATGCTACTTCTTTAACACTATTTGATATATCATCGTTTATATTTGTGGAGAAGGTAGTGTAATGACATCTTATTGCATATTATGTATCTTGTTCCCATTTATGTCTAGAAGCTGACGCTCTTTGAAATGGGTTTTGTCCTCCAAGCAATAACCAACATATATCCTTGGTCTTCACCAATATGGCTTCAGCTGGCATGGCCCCCTCAACAGTTGGAAAAGTTGGTGGAAATACAATGTTCGTCGACAAGCTTCCGGAGGAAATCAATGAAATGAAAATCAGAGATGACAAGGTTGAAAAGGTTGCTTACTTTTTGACTTCTCTTTTTCCTTTCACATGCTGGTTCTCTGCTATACTTCTCGTGACATTTTCCCTGCTATAGGAAATGGAGGCGACAGTGGTGGATGGAAATGGAACTGAGACTGGCCACATCATTGTAACAACTATTGGAGGTCGAAATGGTCAACCCAAACAGGTAAAAGATACTTCATTATCGTGGGGTTATGGAATTAATGTACAATTCATATCTGCGTGCTATGGAATTATTCTGATTTCCTGGATTTTGGTCCAGGAATTCCACATATACTTTTGTGAATTACCTCATTTGAAAAAGGGTAAGCTAATTTGTTTTAAAGCTGTTTGTGAATAGTGACTGTTGGGTTTTATGGTTGCGGTGGGCTTGTTTGGCCGCAACAAAAAAGAGAAGCAAATAGCTGTAGTCTCTATGGGTTAGCGTTTTGAGTTGACTTAATACCAAATGTCAAATGTTTCTCAAACTAAGTGATTTGGCTGCTTAAATATCTGAGCACAAGTCTGTTTTGAATGCTTTGGGAGAAAACATAGATTTATGGTTAATAAATAAATTTATGCTGATTAAGGCGTGTTGATACTGTTTGGTGAGGGACATAGGTACAGTTCTTAGGACTGATAATTAGATTAAAAATGTTTCAGCCTTATGCACATTCACAGTATCAAGATCTTGTTACTCAACCAAAAATGGAGGAATCATAGGATAGGTGTCTATTGCTGCTTCTACAGCCAAGGTAGTCAGATACCAGGATTCTTTTGAATTCGTTGGTTACTCTTCTTCATCATAAGAGGACTGAAAAACTTATAATTTGGCCTGACCCATATACCATATAGTTGATGGCGTGAATTTGGGGAATAAACAGTGTCATTGTGAAGCTTAGAAGGTATGTTTATCTGATTTGCCGCAACCATGAAATAAGGGTAGGTAGAAATGTTGTGCATGGAGATCTTTCTTCATAAGCTTATGTGGCAATTAGGAATGCAATCAGGGTGGGGATCTTCCTTTCATGAACGTTGGCTGTTTTTTATCAATAAGAGCAGGAATCACTTTAAGAAGCCTAGAAACCAACACTTTGGATATACATTTATAGATAATATTACAACAAGACTACAAGAGATAGGCCTAAAATCTCTCATTGGGTGAGGGTTAGGGATTTCAGAGAAATGGTCGTGTTATTCCAAGCTTTTAGGGAGGTTGCTTAATAAAAGCCTGAACAGCCCTGATGATGTCCCTACCTACAACTCCCAGTTTTTTTTTTTTTTTGATTTGAAATAAACCAGCGTTATAGCCATCAGGCCCAGAGGGCTTCTTGGGGTTAATGGCAAACATGGCTTCTTGAATTTTCACATCTGTGACCACCCTAGCTAGGTCACTCCTTTGCTCCTCATTAAGCCTCCTTTCAATGATCTTGTCCAGCCTGTTTCTACTCTCCTTGTAATGACTTTCTTCCTTTCCCAATAGCTGTGTAAAGAACCTAATGGCTTCAGCATGAACAGCTTTCTCTCCCTCTAATTTCTCCCCTTCAATGCAATTGATGCTCATTATTTTATTCCTACCAATATGAGAATTCATACTATTGTGGAAGTAGGATGTGTTTCCGCTCACCCTCTGCTAAAATAAAAAGATTCTTCATCCGTGAGCTGCTCTATAAATCTAGCATAAGTTTCTTCTCCTTTTGAATTAATTCCTGCAGTCCATCTTTAACCTGTATCTCCCTTTGTATGGTTCCCATCTCCATATTCGCATCTTTAACCCTCATTGAGATGTTACTATACTGCCTCTTGTTCAGCTCCTTTAGGTCCCCCCGAGTCTTTTCAGCTTGTTGAAGGCCACTTGCATAGGTCTCCCTAAGCATTGTTTCTGCCATGACTTTGTTAAAATATCTTTGAATTTAGCATTGCTCATCCAGAAATCAAAGAACCTAAATGACTTCCTGACCCCCCCCCCTGTTGATGTCCTGTACTGTCACAATGATTGGTGTATGATCAGAAACCCCTGGAAGTATATTTTCAGTCTCACTATTAGGAAACTCCTTCAACCATTTTCCATTGCATAATATTCTATCGATCCGGCTTTGAATAAAGTGACCTTCCCCCCTCTTGTTTTGCCTGGTAAACCACATGCCCATTGTGTTCATACCATTTGCATTTATGTCATAGATACATTGACTGAATTGTGCGGCTGCTCCTTGGTCCACTCCTAACCACCAGTCCTCTCTTTATTCCATCTAACAATAATGTAATCCCCCAAAATTATCCAATCTTGAACCCCAATAGAGCTAGCTACTCCTCTCAAGTACTGCCAAACTTCCTTTCTATCCTAACAAAGGCTATACCCATAAACCCCAGTTATTACAAAAGATTAGTCACTCTCTTTTATGGTAGCTACGGAAGTGATAACTTGACTATTCTTACTGATCTCCACAAAATACACATCTGCACTCTATTTACTCCATGACTAACACCATTCTATATAAGTTTCCTGTGTCTACAACATTTATTTTGAACTCTTTCTACATTACTACTTCTGACTTTATTTTCGACTATGCACAAAAAATCCAATCTCTGGTATACTATGAGGCCCTCAATAGCTATTTGATTGTGAATGCCATTAAGCCCTCTAATGCCATTAAGTAATGGTTGATCCATTCTCCCACTACCTTTATTCCAGGGACCACTTCAATCTCCTTCAGCTTCTTTATCAATACTACTAGTCTCAACTTGTTTCAAAAGATCAAAGGAATTATGAATTGAAGCAAATTACCTCTCTTTATTTCTACTCTTAGTTGTTGCGATTGTTGCCGTTCTTCCAGCCCTTTGCCTTACCACTTTTTCAGTCCATTCATCCCCTGAATCTCGTGTTAATACTCCTCCCCTGTTCCTCTTCGCCATTATTGTGTTCTACATGCTTGACTGATTCCTTCTATTCGTTTCCTTTCCTTTATCGCTTTGGCCTACTTATCCTTGTCCCCTGCTCTGTTGAGCTCTCTCACGCCCAAAATTTTATCCTCCTACACTCGCCCTTCTTGAGTTGCTGTTGAACATTATTCCTTTCCCCCTACAATCGGCTTCTGTATGCCCAAACTCAGAACAATGGCTGCATTTTAGTGGTGCCCATTCATACTCAACCACCTTTTCTTACTTCATCCCTCTAGGGCCATCTAGTTGAATTGATTTCAGTAGTGGGTTGTCCTTATCTACTTCCACACAAACCCTAGCATATGTCAGCCTCTCCTTGGTTGCTGTCCTTCTATCTGTGAATAACGGTGTCCCTATGGCACTGGCAGTTTTACTCAGCATATGCACAGACCAAAGATATAGCTTCAAACCTGGAAATCATACCCATAACGGAATCCGCGTTATACTTTCCCCTTTTAAACTCACATTAGGTGTCCACGGCATCAAAATGAGGGGCATTCCGTCAAAAGTCCAAGGCCCCTCCTCGATTACCTCTCCCTGTGCATTCTTATCTGCGAAAGATACAACGTATACCCTTGTCTTTAACAAGTACAACTCCATTTTTCCTAGATGCTTCCACTTCCGCTCAACAAATGCCTTCGTCACCACAAAAGGAGGTTTCGCACCAAGAACATAAACAATTACAGAATTCTCCCACCTGTGAACTTTCTCCTGGACTTCATCAATGGAAAATTTAACAACCACTTGACCATGATTGTTGATTGAAGGAATTTATTCTAATTACACCCCCGAAGATTTATCCCTATTTGGCACCACAATTCGAACCCAGGTTTTAGGGTTTTGATTGTCACGAGATTCCCCAACCTGTTCTTTCCCTTTTCCTACACCAAAATCACTATTAAGGCCTGGTGTCGTCTTGTTAATACTAACTACCTCCCCTTTATTCACGCCATCAGAATTCCCACAATATACGCCTTTGACCACTAAACCCTCTAAGCACTTTTCATTAATGTGATTTGTACTTCTCACACGCCGACCCTCACTTATTCTTGACTCCTGTCGCCCACGCGCCACCTCCTACGTTCTCGGCCCTGATTCAATCATTGCTTCATGGAAGTTCGGGTGGCCCTTCAAGACCTCATTTGCTAGCTGTGAATCTCCATTCGATTTCTGAAGGCTCCCAATCTGCCAGTTGTTTGATATTCTTCTTGGCTATTCCACTTCCCTTACCTTTTTCTTTATTACCCGACAAACTCATATTCCTCCTTGCCTTGTTCCACTGTTCCCCTGTGAATTCTCCTGAAAACGCATCCTTTGGTGGATTGTGAGCCTTTCCGGTTGTTGCACGCCTCCCGTAGTAGTCATTGATGATACAATTATTTCAACCACTCGTCCTCCTCACTTCAATTCCCACCATCTCCACCTTACTTCTCTGTGCAGATCCACCACAGTATGGAGGACCCGCTTGAGAAAGGACGCCGGAGGTTGGGATTTCCGGAACCGACTTAGGAGAGAGAAATCATTAATTTTTTATTCAGAACATGTTATTGTATTTGTTTCTATCAGTTATTGAGAAAGCTTACATTCTGTTATTACTTTTTCTCTTGTGGCATTAGTACATTGATCACCTTATGAATCAGTTTGCGTAGTTACCGTAGCAGTAATGTATATTATTTGGTATTATGTAAAATGTTAGATATTTCCTGTAATGTGTTTTTCTTCCAGATCCTTAACACTTTTGATTTTATTTGATTTGTACCTCAGACAATTAGTTACATGGCTGAGCGCATTGTTGGACAGGGATCTTTCGGAATTGTATTTCAGGTAATACTGTAAGCACATGTTTTGAACTGTCGATATTGGTTTCATTTTTCAGACCCTGTGCCATGCCGGTGTCATTTTCTGCAGGCTAAGTGCTTAGAAACTGGAGAAGCTGTCGCAATCAAGAAGGTGTTACAGGATAAGAGATACAAGAACCGTGAATTACAAACGATGCGCCTTCTTGATCACCCTAATGTTGTTGCACTCAAACACTGCTTCTTTTCCACTACAGACAAGGATGAGCTATATCTCAATTTGGTTCTTGAATATGTACCTGAGACATGCTATCGTGTAGCAAGACACTACAGCAAGGCAAATCAACGGATGCCTATGATTTATGTCAAACTCTACACTTATCAGGTTTGTCCTTTGCATGTATGGCACTTGCATTACACTCGTTTTCTGATGCATGGAGAGACTAAGAATTGCTTAAAAATCTTTTCTTTCCTTTTTTGTGATTTTAGTTGTTTCCTGGTTTCCTTCAAACAATTTTCACCTATAAATGGGTTTTATTTCTTATCTATGTTTGTAAGGACCTAATGTCTCAGGAATTCCTCATTTTGAGCTTTTTGGATGTCTGCTAGTACGGGAACCTCCGGCAGAAGACATCCTTGGAAGAAGAAAATTTGATACTGGAAGTGGAAGAAAATTTGATACTGGAAGTGGCATTTGCCAAACCTAGCTTAGGAAGCTTGAAATATGTTCTAGTGCATATCTTGTTAATAATTGTCGACTATGATGTTTGTTCTATGGTTAATTGTACGTCCTTCGTTGATTGTCAGATATTTAGAGCTTTGGCATATATTCATGCCATAGGTGTGTGCCACCGAGACATTAAGCCTCAAAATCTCCTGGTTCGTTTCTAAGCTTATAATTATCTTTACCACCTCCATCACCCCATCTTGAAAGAGGGGGGAGGAGGAGGGGTTCAAATGTAAAGCTTATCTTTCTGCCTATCGTAACAGTTAAAACTTTTAACAAATACCATATGTTATTTCAGGTCAATCCTCATACGCATCAGCTCAAACTCTGTGATTTTGGGAGTGCAAAAGTTCTGGTACATTTTCTGTTTGGTCAAAGTCTGGCTCAACACATAATTATTCTTGATTTTGTTTATTTACAAATTTTAATAGAAGAAGAGTATTCTTTGTGGCTGCCAAAATTGCATTTTTCAACTGTAAGTTGTCAGTGTCTTGTCTTCTTGATGAAGGTGGGATATCTTGACAAGATCATTGACTAACCTTGAGGAACAATACTGTAGTTTGTTGATGGCATTAACTAGACAAATGATTGGTCATGCTATCCAGGCAGCCGCTCCTCAATACTCCTATCGTTTGCACTGAAAAATACTTACACATGCAAGACCCTATTTAGGCACTACCTTCATTTGTTGCAAAGCTCTAATATTTTGACTGAAAATTGATCTGCTCTGTCCGTCTCTTATAGTTACGAGAAACCCTTTCCTGATCAAATTAACCCGAAGAAATAGGATAAAGCCAAGCTACTGACTTCCATCGCAGCTTGGCCAACAAAAACTTTCTGAAAGGAATTGGCTGTATTCTGGCGATAATGATGGGAATTTTGTCTGTCATATCTTCTTAGATTCACAGAGAATTCAGTACTCTCTTATAACTTAGTGATTGGAGATCCAAAATTATATCTATTAATACTCCCTCTGTCCCAAATTGAGTTTCCCTTCTTAGTTTTTTGCAGAAGTTAAAAAAGTTGACTTTTAGGCCATTTTAGTGGTACATATATTGATATACATGAGTGCCCTTAGTCTTCACACTATAGTATTGCAAGTGCACATTGGAACATGATAGATATCAAATGTGAATTTAGTAACTTCATACAAAAAGGGACACTCATTTGGGACAAAAAAGAATTAAAAAAAGGGACACTCAATTTGGGATGGAGGAAGCAGAACTTTTCAGTTTGTTACTTTAAAAATGAAAATACTTCGTCTTTAATGCTCATTCAAGCAATAAAATTTGGAACCATATTTACAGTGTCTTTCCACCAAAAATTACATTAGCTTCGATCACATTGAAATGACCATTTACTCTTATTCTTACTGATTAACAAATTTTTTTCTTTGGTTTCTGCAAATAAATTTACATGAGCACACCTATGTTGAGAATTTTACTAAGCTACAGAATATTAACTATCTACTGTGGCCTGAATTGGTTTCTCATATATCTATTAATAAATATTGACTTATTTAGTGAATACTGGCTATTAGAGTGTTGACTAAATATACCTATGACTAAAATAAATGGTTGAAAGTTAGATATGTTCAGCTTTGTTGTTTTGCCTCAAACAGTTTTCCTTGTTTCTTGATTTTGATTGGTTGCCTTTTTTATTTTGGTCTCATCAGGGCATTTTAGCATTCATTATTGTGTGATGCATAGATAATCCACCATCTGTAACAGGTTAAAGGCGAGCCAAATATATCATACATCTGTTCTCGCTATTATCGTGCGCCAGAACTCATATTTGGGGCAACTGAATACACATCTGCAATTGACATCTGGTCCGTGGGTTGTGTCCTTGCTGAACTGCTTCTTGGACAGGTTCTTATAGCTTGTAATATTTCATACTCTTTGTAGCAAGAAATTATTGCTTGTTAAAATTGATTTTTTCCCTTATGTTTTTCCTATTAGCCACTTTTCCCAGGTGAGAGTGGAGTTGATCAACTTGTTGAGATTATCAAGGTAAGTTCAGCGGTCCTATAGTGGCAAGAATATCTGAAAATAAAATGAATTGGATCTTTTGATGTTCAGTTGAGGTATCTAATCTTTTGTACTAGGTACTTGGTACACCGACCCGTGAAGAAATCAAATGCATGAATCCAAACTATACGGAGTTTAAATTCCCACAAATCAAGGCTCACCCCTGGCACAAGGTGAGGACCCACTTTCCTGCCAACAACTTATTGCTCATTCTAATTGTGTGTTAAATGCAAAACTAGTTCACACTGTATTCTTCTTGTGAATAGATCTTCCACAAGCGGATGCCTCCTGAAGCAGTAGATCTTGTTTCAAGGCTTCTTCAATACTCTCCAAACTTGAGGTGCAACGCTGTAAGTATATCCCACCTTCCTCAGACTGTTTGACCACACACAAATATGGTTTAATCATGTTTCTTTTAATGAGCTTAAATTGCTGACATAATATGACCCATAATTTAGTTTGTACGCTGTGTTTCTTTCCTTCTTATATCTGTGTTTTTGTTTCCTGTGTCTCTAGACTCGCAAATAGTTTGGTGGCCAATGGAATTGGGATCTGCTATCATGTTTTATATAGGATTTTAAGCAAAAGATCATGGTCTTGTAAAATACCCTGCAAATTAATAAGCACAGGGCCCTGTTTGTTGCACAAAAAACAATTCATGGAATTTTTTTTCCAAATTCTCTGATCTTTGGTAGTTTCCAGAAAATGCAAAATCACCATTCTCCCAAAGAAAAGAAAAATGACGTTGCCGAAAGGAGCGCCCCGTAAATCACTTTCTGGAAAATTAAGCTCTCTCTCTCTCTCTCTCTCTCTCTCTCTCTCTCTCTCTCTCTCTCTCTCTCTCTCTCTATCCTTCCTCTCTCTCTACTTGCCTCTGTTTAAAGCTATTCTCATGCTTTGATCTATCAAATGCATCTAGAAAATCCTTCAAATGTAATTAACTTGTTATCTCAACCAATTTATGATTATTTAAATTAGAGCATGTATTGTTTCTTTTGGCAGTTGGAGGCCTGTGTCCACCCATTCTTTGATGAACTTCGTGATCCTAATTCTCGCCTGCCAAATGGTCGTCCCTTGCCACACCTATTTAACTTTAAGCCTCAAGGTTATTCTTTATGTCTCCTTCTTTGTTCTATTTCACTCGGTTTTTGTTGACGGCTTCCCACGCCTACCATATTAACCAACAATGTTACATTGACACAGAGCTGAAGGGTGCATCTCTTGAACTCCTGGCCAAACTGATACCAGAACATGCTCGCAAGCAGTGTCCCTTCCTCGGTTTCTAGAGTTGTAACAAATGTTTATATCAGTAGACTGATTCGTGTTTGTCTTATACATCTCTTAACAATTTCAGGATCCGCGCCACCTTTGTGTTTGTGTAATCTATAATTTATTCCCGAAACCTCTGAAGGTTAAATCTTTGTTTGTTTTATGCTGTATTGTGTGCACGTGCTGTATCAAGATTCTGTAGTCAATCAAAGTGCTACTTATGTATGATTACACCTGGCATCATTACTACGCACAATCACTTGACTGTTTAGATCTTGAAAGGATAGTGAATAGCGAACGCGCGATAGGTCCAGAATTGATTATTGATTTCAAGAATGATGTTTGGTTTCGGTGTACGATCATATCAAAAGGTAGGTTTAATTGCTAGTATTTGCTCCCATCTTTGTTCGTCCCAAATCAAGTGTTAAAAGTGTTCCCTAGTGTGTGTTTTGGAAAAATTAAGATGATGATCAACTCAATTAGAAACATAAAGAATATTACCTATATATATATATATTTATTACAATACTTGTAAGGTCTAAAAAAAAGAACATATAGAAATCTAACATCCATCAGTAAAATTTATGACATTCTAATTGGTTTTGTTTATTGATCACTTATTTTGATGTGGTATGCGAGCAAAAATGATCAAATTTAGAGACCAAAGCATAGACTCATTATGGCCAAAAGTATCTATCGTCAATAGTCAAATTGTCACGTCTCACTCATGCCATCCTCGTACAATATTCAAGGTACTCACTAAGCAATTAAAGGCAACTTTTATCATAACGATCAGATTATCATGTTTCACATGGTAATAAATTTAACTTGCGCTATCTCATTTTTAAATATCATAACGTTTATTTTGAAAAGATTTCATTCATAAATGTCATAAAGTATTCGCAATAAATTGTCCTACTTGGATAGAATCTCTATTACTCCATCTTTATTATCTTGTTTGATTTTTTTTTTTTTTGGACAAACATGATATTTTTTTAAATGTAAATTTGATGTATATTATTTTTATTTTTTTAAAATCATAAAACACGTAATTTATAGTATTTTAAAAATATATAAATTACGTATTTTATAATTTTAAAAAAATAAAAAAATATACATCTAATTTATACTTAAAAAATTCTTATTTAACAAAAAATAAATAAATAAACATGACGATAATTTAGGTAGGTTGAAGCGTTTTATTCATGACATGGGCTTTTGTTTTATTCTCCCTAGTTCTGTTGGTTGGTACTATTCATAATTTTTTTAATGATGGGATTGCAAGTTGCCAAACAAATTATAACAAACTTTGAATACTTTTTCAAAGTGAATTAATTACGTGGCAAAGAGTCGGTCTTATTTTCAAACAAATTTGAGAGAATTGAGAGTATCTCGATGTTATTATTTAATTTTTTTTTATATAATACGCTTCTTTTATATTTGGTAAAAAAATTACAAGATATAAAACCCTCTTTCTAAACGTGTTACAATGCAACGTGATTGTTTTTATAATTAATTACAAAAAGAAAAAATTAAAATTATTATATACCGTAAAAAATAAAAGAAAATTGACGGTAAACCATAACTGATTAATCTATACCGTAACTGATTGACAGTAAAAAATTAAATTAAATTGACAATAAACTATAACTGATTGATAGTAAAAAATAAAATAAAACTAACCGTAAATGACGTGATGGAAAAATATTTTTAGGTGATCCTCTAGAAGAGAGGATCACGTGGAGGATATATCTCCAACTAAGAGCCCGTTTGGTTTGGTGTAGCGTTTTGAAAACGCAGTGTTTTTAGAGATTTGCATTGGAGATTTTTTTTTTTTTTTTTTTTTTTTGTTGAGAAAATCTATCTGCTCTGAAATTCATCACCTTTCCCTTCTCAGTCCCGTGATCCCATCAAAATAAATTAAGGATTCACCTTCCTTCCCTACTACCCTTGTAACAAAAATTGCAAATAACAACATTTTTCATCTTTTGACAATAATCATCTCTTCTTCTAATCCAAATCAAGTCAGAAATATTCGACATTCCTAAAAAGAATCATGTAAAATTTACTTGAAATATACTAAAAAAAATGCACTATAAGAAATTTTAAATAAAATTATGTGCCTAGCAGAAATGAACAGCCATCGCCTCTCACCAAAAAAAAAAAAAAACAGAAAAATGATCAGAAATGTCACCCAGACTAGTAGTCCTGGACATATATTTAACTCCTTAGAGAAGGGCTTCCTTCTACTAAAGCTTCACACAGTTTGCGCCCTGTAGACTGATTAGTGGTATACCATGTTTGTCTTATACATTTCTTCTACTATGCACAATAATTTATGATTGTTAAAATCTTGAAATGAATAGGATAATATTACAAAAAAAAAAAAAAAAGGTTTATTGGTGTTCTTTTGCTAAACAATAATAATAATTTATTTTTTATGTTATTTAACACTATCACGATATATAATTTTATAAAAATAACATCAAGTGAAATGACTATTATTTTGCTTCAATCGAGCACTAAAGAGAGATGTTCTTAGTTCTTACTGCTTACAAAGATAATTAATCAGAATTTAATGGGGTTACGAGTTTATGCTTATTAATACGTTCACCATTTCACGTGAATAGGGCTAATTATGAATTCAAGGTTAGTTTTAGTTTTAATTTTCTCTTCGATTTTGATATCTAACTTGGTTCATCCTAGAAATAAATTGTTGCCGGATCCCTTCATAATTTGATAAGAGCAAATTGTCGATTAATTACCCACATACTTTGATTTTGTTGCTTAATTTCATTACTTGTAAAGGTCTAAAAGTAGATTTAAAATTAACATCTAAAGTATCTAACCATTGTCAATAATTTGCCAGTCAAATTATGTTCTATTAATACTTCTACTCCTCATACAATACAATATTTAAGTAAAATTCCCATTATATAAAAAAACAATCAAATTGTCGTGTCTCTTGCATGTTAATAAATTTTATCATATTTTGTATTAGCTTTTTTATATACTTTTAATTTTCATTCATACATCTCATAAAGTATTTAAAATATAATATTACCTTCTTCTCTCTTGCATATGCAATGATCCTTGTTTTATTCTCTCTTTTTCTAGTGGTGGACCCAACTATACTTTTTTCAGTGTATTGCAAGTTGCAATAGCACATATTTCACAGCATCAAATTTGTCCTTTTGATACTTTTTTCAAAGTGAATTAATTACGAACTAAAAACTCAGTCTTATTCTCAACCAAACTCGAGAGTACAAAAATAGTTTACTCTCCCTCTATTCCATAATACTAGTCCCATCATAAACTAAAGGACTTACTAGCCCCTTCACCTCAATAGCATAATAATAATAATAATAAGAAAAATAAATAGGTATCATCTTCATCTTTGATAAATACAATTTCATTTTCTTAATCCAAATCAAAAGCCAAAAATATTTTATTTTCCTAAAATGAATCATGCACTCCTTTCATCTTAAGGAAAATAAAATAAATAATCTCCTTTTTTATTAAAAAGTTAACTAAAATAATATCAATTTATTATTTGACATACATTTATTTTGTCTTATGTTACAAAATTTCAAAAACTAGTACTATCTTTATTCCAAAATAAGTGTCAAATTTATATTTAAATAACGTCATGTTTGACAAAAAAAAGTCAAGCATGACTATAATTTAGAAACATATGGCGTATTAATCATATTTTTTTTTGAATTTCATGAGAATATATTTCATAAATTTGTATCTAAAGTTTAATTAATTTAATAAAAACAATCAAACTAAATTTTTTTAAAAACAAAAGGAGTAAATTATACCTAAATATGAAAAAAAAAGATGGCAGATAAAAAATCTAAATAAACAAAACCATGTGTTAAATATGCCCAGCAAAAATAAAATTCCCTCCTAAAATATTAAAAAGGGTTAAATGCACCGGTGGTTTTTATACTTTACAACTTTCTAGCATTAGTCCCTAATTTTAAAAAATAAAAATTTGAATCTACTATTTTTGTTCACCCTTGATCCCTCCATTGGATGCCGTTAGAATTTCGACCGTTAACTCACCCTGTGTTCAGCACGTGAGGTTTTTTTTGAGGGTAAGAAAATAACTTCCGTTTTTAATTTTTAAATATGACTTTTGATTAATCTTTCCTTTTCTCTCTTACATGAGAGAGAAACAATTCCGGCGTCCATGGAAGATCTTCCAAAAAAGATTATATTCGTTGGCTCTATACAGCGAAACTGGTAGGCAAGTATTGAAAAATAATGCCAAAAGTTTGCTCTTTCTGTTTATTTCCTGAGAAAACGTAGGAAAATTGGTGGTTTAAAAGTATGAGTCTTTGGGCCATGGGTTTAGGTTAATGGTGTACTGAAGAATCACCCCACACCTCTAAGAAACCTCCGACGACCTCACCCCTTGCCTCCGGTCCCCTTCCCCAGTGCCGGCGACCACAATCGCACTACACTCCACTCCGTTTCTGCTGCAAGCTGCTCTGGATGTGACCCTCTCAAAAAATCAAGCGAGAGGATCTCTCAGGAACACAACTCTCAGCCCTAATCCGAAATTAGGGCTTAATTTTGGAACTCTCAATTCAGTAAACTAAGGTAATAATCTGGAGTAGAGACAGGAACAATTCCGGCGCGGTACTCAGTAATCTTGAGGAACATGGGCATGGCGAGATCAAAGTGAGGACGAGGAGGGTTGCACCAGCTGCCGTTGTTGCTGGCCTGTGCGAAATTGGGAGTGCAAAAGTTGGTTGCGGTAATTAAAATGGAAGGGCTGCCGGGATGGCACCACTGTGGGTCATTAGCACACTTGAGTTCAAAACATGCCCCGCAGCTAAACCCGTTGTTAAAAAGCGCAGTGCTCAGCACCGCCGTGTTTACCCCGTAGCCTTGGCTGTACAAATTCCCATACTCACAAGCTCCCCCTGTTGACAGAATTTTAAGGAATGTGGTTCCTATGCGAATGATGATTCCGGCTCCTTCCTTGTGTTCAGTCTTCATGTAACAAATGTGGGGTGTACCCAAATTCCGAAATTCTTCTGCGGTTGTGGTGGATCTTGAAGCTTCCGATGGGGAGATGGTGGAGGAGTTGGAGAAGTTATTTTTTTGCCCTCAAAAAACTCAAGTGCGCAGCACATGAAGAGTTAACGGCATCTAATGGAGAGACTGACAAACAAAAACAGCGTATTTTTGACCTAAATTTTTATTTTTTAAAATTAGGGACTAATGGTAAAATGTTGTAAAGTATAGGGACTGCCGGTGCATTTAACCTTATTAAAAATAAAAAGTGATATGAAATTAGTGACGTGGCGCGAGTAACAAAAATTTTCCACCGTGGCGCGTACTTTTTACACCGAGAATGTCACCCCGGACTAGTCCTGGACATATTTCTGACTATTTGCAAAAAAGGGCTTCCCCTTCTACCAAAGCTCTTCTCACTGTGCGTCGATTCTCATTTCACACACACACACACACACTGAGTCTCTCTCTCTCTCTGCACGAGCTCTCTTAGCTCTCTCTTCCTTCCTCCTGCAAAGGTATGTTTGTATATTGAATCGTTGCATGTAAATTTTTGTTCTTTTTTTGATTTCCTTTTGTAATTCCATTTTTGGGCCTTTTTTTTGCTGTTTGATTGTGTAGTTCGTAACCCCTATTTTTTCTTCACCGTTGAGCGTGCGTTTTTTCTTGCAGGAAGGAAGTGCATTTTCGATTTTATGAAATATAGGTTCAAGATCACTGTGATTCTGTGCTAATTGGGTAAGTTTTGTTTTTATTTTGTTTACTTTATTCGTTAATTTTTGCTGTGAATTGTTGTTATATTTTCAATTTATTCCTTTACGGTCGCTTTTGGTTTTGTTTGGACCGAATTGATATTCTATAATCCTTTGGGGGTTTCTTTTTCTGGGTTTTACAGGTTTCGGACTTTGATGTTGTGAGATTTCTTCTTCTCCTTTTTTTATTTTTTATTTTTATTTTAGTACTCAATTTTAGTTTCTGGTGGTTTGTGTAATAAGTAAAGCTTATGCGATTACGACATTTCAAGGTAGTCTTAAGCTCGTTTGGTATGCAACACTCTTCATTCCTTTCCATGCTATTTGAGCAATCATGGAATGAAATTTGTTCGAAAATGGTATGGTATGGAATGGGATGACCATTGTTGCATACATGAAGAATAATTTTCAGCATTCAAAGAAGTGTTTGTTTATTTCCATTATCAGAAATTGCAAAAAGTAGTGAATTAAATGTACGAGTATATAAGATATTTAAACTTTTTTTGCGGTGATTTAAGTGTTTGGGTGGCTCCATATTTCTCAACTTGTTTAAATAATTTCATTCTCCTCAAAAGAACCCATTGCTCCCCTTCTCTATCTAAATAGTTGTGTTGTCAGTGTTAGTGTTGACGCTACGGCTATCAGAGATAGTTGGTTTGTCCTTATTGTCTTCTCCGTTTCTTGCCTGGGTTGCTGGAGCGCTTTCTTAGTGTTCTTACATCTGTAATTCTCTGTGTTTTCTAATTTGTCGTTGTGTGGAGTGCAAAGCGAGGTTTACATCTGTAATTCTTTGTTGCCTCCCATACCCGCCCTTTTTGGGCCCCCTAAAAATGTAACTACTCTAATATCAATGACATTTTACCAATCCTAAAAAAATAAAAAAATGGGACTGTCTTTTTGGGATCGTCCCAAAGAAATAGTCCCATTTGAGAAGTCAAACTTGTAAAGATTGTAGCTTTACTTGCTTTTACCTTCATCCAATTGCACTAAAATTATTACTCTCTCCGTTCCTAAATTGTTGTCCTCTTTGACTCAAAAGAGTCAAAAGGACAATAATTGACTAACGGAGGGAGTACTATTCTAAGAAATGGGACTGTCTATTTAGGGCAAACCAAAAAGGAAAAAGGGACTGTTTTTCAGAACGGGTTATTATTTTCTGAATTGATGTCTTAGAACACACTTTCTGTATTCTTAAAATTTCCAAAACTGATAACCAAGATGGACATCAAAAATGAAAAGCTAAAACTACAAAACAGTTTGGAGAACTCTAGTCCGCTGCATGATTCTAGGAGAGTACAAAGGTAAAGTAAACGTAAAAGAAAGGTGAAAAAAATAAATGAAAGCTTTGTACCAGTTCATCCTTTATTGAACTTATTGTTAAGCATCATATGAAAATCAACCACAGCCCATATTTAAAAATGTTAATTAAAGTCAAGTTCTTTCCATTTTTCTTCTCACTTTCCTTTTCCTTGTTTTTTTCCTGGAGCCAAATAGAGCATAAATAAATAGTGCCTTAAGTTGTTTGTGGATCTTTTCTAATCTTATGCCATTTTAGATAAGTTTGGAGATTTTCTGTCTCCCAGTTTCCTAGTAATGGTTACTACTTTCTTCCTGGTTTAAATAACAGGTGGTCTCATATTTATTTTAACTCATTGACTACAATCACATTATATCCTTTCTCGTTTAATAAAATCGGATCATAGCCTCTCCTTACCTTATTTACACATTAGTTCTTTTTTCGTCCTTCTCGTTTTGGTCAACTTGACCATTTTGAACATAGATTTGATATAAACTCATTTAATTTCAAAGCATAAAACTATAGTCTTAGGAAAGTGCTCAAAATGACCACTAACTACAGATTTGTACTTTTGAAAGAGAAAATAAAGTATTATCAAGTATTACTTTAAACTAATGGCGAGTTGATGAAAAAGGGGACACTTATCTTGGGTTGGGAGGGAGTGAATGTTTATTCAATCAATCCATCCTGGCCAAAAAGATAAGGGCTCTGATCATTGATATCATTGGGAACTTATAGGTTTTTCTCTTGCTATAGTTTTAATTATAGTCATAGCTGCTTCAAGGTCCTCCTTGATCTTGTCATTTTAACTCACTTTAACTCTCTTTTTTCGCCTATACCCACCAATCTGTGCTCTAGATCGTAATTCTTTAAGTCAATGAAGACCATATGTATCCTTCTTTTTCTCTTGTATTTTTCAATTAATCTCCTCAATAAGTAATTGGCTTCAGCTATTGACTCCCGAGTATAAGAGTGGACGAATTATCAGATTTATTGTTTCACATCGTCGTCTGTCTCAACAAATCTCTGACAAAGTTTAAGTTTATGCTTCATTTATTTTATGCCATGAAAATCAGTATCTATTGTGTTTGTGAATTGATTCTACAATGCTGTTTCGCCTCTTGTCAATCAATCATTTGACATCATAATCTCATTAATAACGATTCTGCCCAAGGTGCTCCTATGTTTCCAAGGACTTCAAGCTTAAATCAGAGAAGAATCTTGTTGTAAACACTGATTGTATGTAATCAAGGTAGTGTTTGGTTCGTGGAATTGGCTGGAATGGAATGTGCCATTCCCGTTGACCAGTTCAGTAGCCATGTTTGGTTGGATTTTTGGGCCAGAATTTCATTCCCTGGAATGGCTAAATCCCATGGATAGATGAATTTGCAAACCCATTGGGGATGGGATTCTGAAATCCCACTAAAATCATTCTGTGAGAAAGTTTTTTGTGACGAAAGTACCCTCATCGATTATTATGTTAACCCTAAACACCCTTTCCCGTTATTAAAACCCAAACCTAACCCCTCTCCTCCCTCCTCTTCCTTTGTTCTCGTCATCTCACCATTACTGCCACCACTGCTCGAGGTACATCTCTCTCTCTCTCTCTCTCTCTCTCTCATCGATTTTATCTGTCTATCAATCTATCTATCCATCTATCTGTCTAGCTATCTCTTTCTCTCTCTCTCTCTCTCTCTCTCTCTCTGAAGTTCGATCAATCCAGCAGCTGACGTAGAAGAGATCCCTGACTTGTCTCTCTCTCTTTGAAGTTCGATCAATCCAGCAGCTGAAGCAGAAGCGATCTCTGACTTGTACAAAGTCCGCTCTCCTGTCAAAGAGAGTGGACATGTTGTCTTTCTCCTCGTTTTTGGTGTCCTCGGCATCATCTTTGGCAACATCATGGCCATCAACTAAGTTGGCGGCGACCCAGCTCCTAACTTCCCCTTCCTACTCCTTGAATTAATCACAACTCCAATTTCTCCTAACTGTCTCAATTTCTTTGTTAATTTAAGGCTATTCTTGCAATATTGGGTCCTGTCATATTCATTCTGAGTTTGTGGATGCAAAGGTTCAGGGCTGTGAATGAGGGGTTGTAAGAAATGCAGAGGAGAGGGTGTGTATGATTCAAGCTCTAACCATGTTAGACATAAGATTCAAGGTGTATTAGAACATGGCTTGAATCTATGAGACTAAACTGGTCATTGGTTGGTATTTTCGTTCCATTCGCTTTGATATTCCCATGTACTAAACATGAATCACCATTCCATTCCGGTGCGAACCAAACATTTGCACTGACTGGTTTCATTCCTATTCCAAATCCAATGAAAATGAAATCCCATTGATCATTCCACCCAATTCAATCCGTCGAACCAAATTACACCTAAGTTTGGAAATAGGACTTCGCTTCTTCTATCTACTGCAGTTGTTTTTCTTTCTATTTTCAGCTTTTCACTCTTTTATGTGTACATTAGCTTCTTTTGGGTTATAATTTATAAAAAAATTCACTTTTCAATAGAAGGAAAGGAAAAAGATAACAATAATGATGGGTATCTAAACTTCTATCTGCAAGCCTGATCAAACTTTGACGTGTTTAGAGGGAACAGCTTAAATCTCTTACCTGCTCAGCATCTTAAGAGTTGAAATACGACCATGGCATTTCTTTTTCTTGTTCTTTTGACAAGTAAAACATTGCATTTGATATTCTTGTTCTTTTGACAAGTAAAACGTTGCATTTGATATTCTTTACTGCTCTTGTTTGATTTTTCTGTACAGGTTCTGGTCGTAGTACTTTCTCTCGTGACTGAATAGTTTGAAACTTTGCTTGTGCCAAACAAAAGGTCACATAGAAATGGTATAGCTTCTTTTACCATATTTTTTCTTTTTCTGTCCTTTCTGTACTTTGTATCTTTGCTATTTATAACCAATAACATGAAGCTATTTTTCACATCCCAAGTAAACTAGTCAATAGTTAGAACTGCATCTTCACTCTTCAGCAACAGTGGTTCTAACTTTATTATTTTATGTTTCCTTTGTTTTGTTCTTGTATTGTGATTTGACATTTAGGATGGGAATGCTTCTGGCGAAGAGTGTGAAAACATTGATTGGGATACCGAGGACGAACTCGAAATTCAGAACATACCCATTTCTTCTTCTTCACATTTGGCTACTCGCAGTGCAGAAGCTATTGTTGTCAATGGGGAGGTAAATGTCATCATCTATAATAGGCACTATATTTTGAGTCTCTCTCTCTCTCTCTAATTATACCAGGATATATCATGACCCACTACAGAGTGAAAGAAGGAACAAGGTTATAATTATCAATCAGTTTTCTCAACTGTTAAGAGGCTCTATGGGAAAATCATATACTTTTGCAAATGGTCAAGAAGCAATTGCACCCAAAAGTTGAAAGTATCTCACCCTGATTGTCTATTAAAGGAGCATCTTGAACTTTTGCATGTGTTGGCACATGTTGAGCTAGTACAGGAAGCCTGTGGGTCATGCCCACTACTCAACCAATCATATCCATTAGCAAGAACTATGTGGATTATTTTGAAATCCATGGACAATTTTCCTGAAGAAATAGTTACCTATGACCTTTTTCATGTTTGCTTTGGTAATAAAAGTAATGAGCACCCTTTTGGTTGCAAACTTCCAATGCAGACTGTCTACTAAAAGGCTTGCAAAACACATTAAAATTAGGGAAGCGAGTCATAGCCTTACGTCAACACATATTTGCAATAGGAAAGATGGATTGTCCTTAATCTTATATTAGGACATTCCTGGAAAGAGATAAAAGTCATAAAACTAATTATCGCATCACTTACCTTAAAAATCAATGGCTAACAAGTCCCTCATATCACGAATTCTGCCTACATGTTGCATAATAAGTGACATATTTTTGTTGTCTTGATATGCAATATAAAATATGTGAAACCTTACTTTTCCTTTCTACATATATGATTCCGAATCTGTAAATAATGATGTAGGACTTCAACTTAATTGTATACAAGTCAATTGGTCTTCTTTATTTCTTATGTTGCACCATTTTTGCTTGTTTCATTACATTTAATTCAATTATCTGCATATGCTCTCTCTCTCTCTCTCTCTCTCAGATTTTCCTTTTCTTTCATGTCTAATTGATCATTTTGGTGCATGATTGTCTTGTTAAGATAAAAAATATTTCACTCATTGACACCCTCTTTTGTTGTCTGAAGGCGAGCTCATCAAAAGGCCCTTCAAACTCCAATATGGTTCAGCATTTTTTAGGGATGGGGTTTTCTGAAAGATTGATCGAAAAAGCAATTAAGGAAACTGGTACGTGAATGATGCTTCATTTAAAGGAGAATTTAACCAAGAAAGTGTGATTTAGAACTTTGTTCTTCAAAATGTGCAGGGGAGGGCAAACCGGAATCAGCAATACTAGAAACTATTCTTACATACTCGGTGAGCAAAGTCTACCTGTTATCAAATAATGTCCTGGTTATTTTTATGTTATGTAAAGGTGACTCACATTAATGTGCCTATAGTGTTTTATTACAATCGAGTGACAGGAATAAAATCCAGAAGGGAACATTAAACTAACCATTTAAGAAAATCTATTATTCTGTTTAATTTGTAGAAGCTGACTTGCTCATTTTGTGCTAATAGCATCATAAATTAGTAAGTCACCTACACTTAAGAAGTCTCCTGAGTTTTATGAATTAACTACCAGCATGAAGTGCATTAGTTTATTATCCAGTTTCTATGTACTTTTATGAACCTTATTGATCCAATTTTCGCTTGTTGTCGAATAGAGGATGCTCTACGCAGTTAATCTGGATTATCCAATGTTGACTCGTTCATCAGGACTCATTGTCAATATGATTGCTCATAATCTTCTTTTGCTTCGTTTTTGAAATGCATATTTTTCGTTAGATGTTCATATTCTTATTTCATGATCTGCCAAACACCTCATGCCACACTAAAACTTACTTCAGAGATACTAATCTATTTGTCCTGGAATATTCACATTTCACCTGTTGATTACGTGATCTCATGTAGTAAATATTCGCAGAAGCGTGCACATTCACATTTATCTTCAAGAAACGGTAGTTCTTTAAACTTGACTTTCATATTTCATTAATGTCTTGCAGGCTCTTGAAGACTCTCCTGAACAACCCAACTCAAGTCAACTTGACTCGCCTCAACAACCACAGTGTGTAAATACTGATCAGTGGTCTTCAGAGGACTTTGATGAGAGTGTTCCGAACGATCTCTCTGATACAGATAGTTGGTCTGAAGATGAAATAGCTGTATGTAATGCTTTAACACTTCAGTCATTTATTCTCTTCTGTCCTTTTCTAATAGCTTGCAGAAATAAGCTTTATTGTTGCTTATTGGGGTAAAGAGGTTGAGATTAGATGCAAATGTCTTACCTTAGCCTTGCACACTCATTAATAGAAACATCACTTTTTCTTGAGCTGTTAGGAGTTATATGATTGCTAATTCATTAACCAATTGGCATATTGTCGACATGAGTGCATAGTAGATTGTGCAGAGTTGTGGTATAATAGATGATTATTGGACTAATCCTTCCCTCTTCAATCATTGACCTAGTGTGTTTTCATTTTCTAACAGCTTGCTAAAATCAACTTTCCTTGTCTATTGGATAGAGTTGTAATTAGCTCAAGTGTATTATCCTTCCGTTGCCTGCACATGGATAGAAGCACTGTATATTTAGCTGTTTGCAGTTATATGACCTCCACGAATTCATCAGCTAAATTGACATATTGTTGCATGCCTAATCCTGCAGAGTTGGGTGATCTGACAGAAGTTTATTGGTTGATGGCTTGCTGTTTGATGAAATGTTCAACGCTACTAATTTTGTTGCATTTATGATATAATGTGCATTCTTATCAAGAAAACTAGTAGTTGGGTTTTCTATTTTCTTTTATTGTTGAGGAAAAGCAAGATCTTGATGCTCAATGAATCCCACACCCACCCCCTCTACACACATATATCAAGCCCTTCTCAGAAAAAACTTTAGTGGTGATTTTGTTTTGTGACAAGGTGCGTACCTTGTTGATCTAAAAGTAGACGTTATCCATATTGTTTTCTTGATGGATTTAGCTTTGCTGTTGTTACACGGCCTTCATATATCTCATTAAGAGTTTTCTTTTTTATACACCATTGATCTCAATGATTTTGTTAACTCACTATGACATTTGTTTGAATGGTTACATCTACCAGATAGAGAGACAGACAAATAAATCACGTGATCGTAGAAGTTCTTCCTTTTGCAACCAAGAATTGACCTTATTAATGACTTTAAAAAGTGAAAATTGTAGCACAATTGCACTTCTATATATCTGCTATTTTTTCATGCTTGCAGAATCTTTGAGATGCTTGTGAAAGGGAAAAGGAGAGGTGATCTTTGAAACTGATTTCTTGCAGGAAAATACAAGTCCATCCTCGGACCGGGAGAAAACATTGTTAACCTTAGCAAGTATGGGATATACAGTAGAAGAGGCTTCAATAGCTATGGATAGATGTGGTGCGTATATATTTTCTTGCCGAGTTATGCTAGTTTAGCGAATGTAGCTATGCTTTTGTGTTTTTTCTAGGCACCGAAGACGTGATTTATTGAGGCCGATTTTTTGGGTTTCTGTGAAACATTTTACTGCATGTAACTTCCTTTTTGTGATGTAATTTAGCCTCAAGTTTGGGCTGGACATAGATGAAGCCTTTTGGTTTTCAGTTGTATGTGTTCTTATCTTAACAATTAGGTATTTCAATGCAATTCGCCTCGTATGATTTTTATTAACCAGAGAAGCTCTGAATTTTTTTGTATTTATAGTTGTTATACACAGGCATAATGTCGTAAAAGGATTCATGTAGCTAAACCAAGTAACTGGGATGAGGATGGCCTATTGCACGAGGCTCCCGCCATTGCAGGGTCTTGGGAAGGGCCTAATGTACGCAACCCCTACAAGGGGAGAGAGACTATTTCCATAACCCCAAGTAGTTTGGACAAAGCTTATTTAATCTGGTTCAATTCTCCTTTTGTTCAAGTGTTTCCTTGATTGAAAATGATGTGATTTTTAGAAATTTGTTTTCCATAGCAACTGGTTGGAGGCATGCATGATAAATACTGGTGAAGTTATTAAAAAACGATCTTAGTATGCATATTCCCTGTTTAGTGATTAGTATAGTTTCGGTAACTGAAACTTTTGCCTCTTGATAAGTGGCACAAGATCTGTAATTGATGTCATTTCTGAGTAGAGAACATTATTGAGTTAAAACCTAATAATATCTACAACTACATACTTAAATCTTTTATCAATATCCAACTCAACTCCACTTGGCCTTTGTCCCAACTAGTTAGGGTCAACTACATGAATCTTTTTTTCGCCATTCAGTTCTCTACAAAACAAGTTTTTTTTTTCCCGCTAACACTCTTATGAGGTGTTAAGTTAATATATTGTACAATTTGTGCTGCTAAACTATCATTATGTTGATTTCTTGATCCTATTCACGGTATTCTTTTACTAGTTGTGTTACTGAATCCTACTTACTTACGATGTATGTTAGCTGTTCGAGTGTTTCATAAGCTTTTCAATCCACTTTTAAATCTTTGCTGACCCTTTCGGATTGCAGGTGCAGAAGCTTCAGTTGTAGAACTGACCGATTTTATTTGTGCTGCCCAAATGGCAAAAACTGCGGATGCGTTTTTTCTGGAAAATCCGGAAATTAAGGTGCTTACCTTTTCCGGATTAAGTTTGAAAAGGCTGTGAAACTTTTCATTTTTTCCTAATCAGAAGTGCTTTATTATTCTTTGTTGTTGTCTGATATTAATTCTTCCTAATTACTCATACTTTATATATTATATTGAACAGAAGCCAAAACTTTTGTTTGACAATGGAAGACACAAGAAGAGGGGGTTGCATGAGTTTGAAGTGTGGAATAAGAAGAAACAGAAAGGTCTTTTGGATGAAGAAAGTGAAGCGATTCGTCTTCCAAATCCAATGATAGGGTTTGGAGTCCCTACTGAAGGCATTGTAGTTACTCACAGAAATCTTCCAGAGGCAGCCTTGGGGCCTCCCTTCTTTTACTATGAGAATGTGGCTCTAGCTCCGAAAGGAGTTTGGGACACGATTTCTCGATTCTTGTATGACGTTGAACCAGAATTCGTTGATTCCAAGTTCTTTTGTGCAACTGCAAGGAAAAGAGGTTATATTCATAATCTCCCGATAAGCAACAGATTTCCCATTCTTCCTCTTCCTCCACGCACCATCAATGACGCATTACCATTGACGAGGAGATGGTGGCCCCATTGGGATAAGCGTGAGAAGCTTAATTGCTTACAGACAGCCTACGCGAGTGCCAAATTGACAGAGAGGATTAGGAAGGCTTTGGAGAAGTGTGGGGATGATCCGCCTCCGCATGTTCAGAAGTTCGTTCTTGATGAGTGCCGAAAATGGAACCTAGTTTGGGTGGGGAAGAATAAGGTTGCACCTTTAGAACCTGATGAAGTAGAGATGTTATTGGGATTCCCTAGGAACCATACAAGGGGAGGTGGTATCAGCAGGACAGACAGATACAAATCCCTGGGTAACTCCTTCCAGGTCAGAAATAACTTTCCTGGTTCTTCTAGGATAAAGATGTTCCTTCTTATAGTTTTTTTCTTCATCTTTATTTGAATTTATTAACGTACTCTTACAAAGAAACTGTCAGTCTCTATGCCTGATTCTCTTGTTCGGTGTCCTTGCTTATGTGTATTATTTTTTTGGCATGATTTTTAGACTGTGTTTTGCTGCTTTTGATGGGGATTGTGGTGCTTGTTATGTATTTTGTGTTGGTTATTATGTCTGGATCTCTGGTGGGGTATGCACTTGGTTGATGGCTGTTCTTAGGCGCCCATTTACGACCACAGCTTTCCTTGAAATCTTTGACAGTGACAATTGGGAGTCCCGCTTTATGCTTTGCTATTGGCTGCTGCATTGTTATTGTCTTTTGGTGTAGTCCCATGCTAGGAGTCTTTTCCTTGAGCATCTTTTGGTGAATGCTATTTAGATAGGGCTTCTGTTGGTATTTATCACACTTGATGGATTGGGGTTTGTTTTATTTCATGGGGTTTGTTTGCTTTAGAGTTGTATCAGGTGGCTGGTGTGTACGGTTTCTTGTATTTGCTTTGTTATTACTACAGAGTATTAAAATTAAACTTTTTTGCCTTTCAAAAAAGAAAAAGTAACAGTTTGTTGTACTAAAAGGAGTTTTCGATCGAGATGGAGGGTATATATACATTTTATTACTTCTATAAAATGTTTTTTTTTTTTTCCATAATCTCGCACCTGAGTTTTCTACTCACATTCTTGATGGTGCAACACTTTACCAGGTTGACACGGTTGCTTATCACCTATCTGTTGTGAAGGACATGTTCCCAAAAGGCATCAACCTTCTCTCTCTCTTCTCTGGTATTGGTGGGGCTGAAGTTGCACTTCACAGGCTTGGAGTTCCTCTCAGGAACGTGGTATCAGTCGAGATTTCTGAAGTGAACAGAAACATTATGAAGAGTTGGTGGGAGCAAACCAACCAGAAGGGGAATCTTATTCACTTGGATGACATTCAAGAATTAAATGGAGACAAGCTTGAGCATCTTATGAGTGCTTTTGGTGGTTTTGACCTGGTGGTTGGGGGCAGTCCGTGCAATAATCTTGCTGGAAGTAATAGGGTGAGCAGAGACGGATTGGAGGGTGAACAGTCTTCACTTTTCTATGATTATTTTCGTATTCTCGACTTGGTCAGGTGTATAATGGGTAGACAACAATAGATTCATTTCTAGGATGGGCCAGTATGTAGATGATACCTTTCGGGTGTACTACTTAATTCAGTTATCGAAGGCCCTTCCTTCTTCTACTAATCCTTTTCCTTCGATGATTCATTGAAACGTACGCTGTCAATAACTTGTAGTCAGTCACATTCAAAGCTCGGTCCTTTCAAGATAAGAGATGAAATGGAGTTTGCATCCGTCGTCTTATTTCGTTTTTGCCGAGTTTGAGATGCTGCTTCTAATTTGTGATTTACTTACTTGTATTCTTCTGATTGAAATTAAATGAGTCTTTACATTCTCTCTTTTAATTAGCGACGATGAAATATCAAACTGTTCAATGTTTTTCATGAAATTTTTTTGTTTTCTGTAACTGTCGCTCCCTGCCTGCCTGTACTTTGGAATTCATAGTTTGCATAATCGGACAAAGCAATACATCTTCAAATCAAATGGGACCAACCTATTAGTACTACTTCACTACTTCTACTTCCTTCACTGAAATTGGTGCTTGGTTTAGTAAATAATTTGGGCTATTATCACCATCACTCCCCCTAAATACATCCTCCAAATTTAATTACAAAAATGACATTTTATAAAAATACCTCAATACCCCTTTACCCTTTTTTTTTTCTTTTCTTTTTCTTTCTTCCCCTCCCCTCTCCCTCTACCTCTACCGTCTGTGTTCTTCCCCCTTCCTTTTTTTATTTTTTATTTTTTTTTTTATCTTTTTCCTTTCTTTCCTTCGTCCCCTCCCCTCTCCCTTTCTTTTCTTTCCTCTGAAATTGGACCACCAAACTCAACACCCGCCCTTTTTAAAAAAAATTTGGCAATTTTTCGTTCGGTCATGGTTGACCGAACAATCGGGTGTTATTCAACTAGCCCCAACTGATCGGTTAGCGCTAGTCAAACAACACCCGATTGTTCGGTCAACTATAGCTGAACGAGACATTTCCGACAAATTTTCGGTAAGAGAGTGATGGAGGGAGGAGGGAAGGGAAGGAAGAAAAAAAAAGGGAAGGAGGGAGGGTTGACAGAGGGAGGGAGGGTTTCTTCATCCTTCATCCTTCTTCCTTCATTCTTTTTTTCTTCTTTGCCGTGCAGTATGGATTTAAGGGGGGGGGGGTGTTTGTGTGTGAGGGAAAGAGAGTATGAATTGACAAAGTGGGTGGGATTATTTAGGAAGGGTAAAATGGGAAATGTATGGGGGTGTATTAAGTAATTAAGTTGATGTGAAATAAAGAGGTGAGTGTATTAAGAAAAAGGGGTGTATTTAGAGAAAGAAGGGGTGTTAATAGCTCCACTCTTTCACTAAAGGGGAAATATTTTGACAATTGGATTGTCTCATTAATGCTACGTCTTCATGCCAACCTCAAATTCTACCATTAAGTTCTTACTAAAGAAAATAACAATTGTTCACTATAACAATTACATGAATTACAAAGACTTGATGAGCAAATTTGTAATTTACCTTGATTATTGACTTGATAATTAAATAATGCCAGAGTCTAAAACTCAGTTGTTTTATTAATTCAAATGACTATTAGTTAGATAGTAGGTAGGAATTTTGTTAATTAAAAAAACTATTTGTTATAGTAAGTGGGGATGACAATTTTGAATCGAACCGTGATATTTAAACTAAACTAAACTAAACTGAAGTTGACTGAATATGTGGTGGGTAACAGGAAATAATTGAAATAAAAAATTGGGGAGCAGTTCGGTATTAGTAATACCCGCCCCATCCCTCCAACCGTTACCCAAACCACTTATTTAGTAATATAATTTTACCCCTAATTCATTAAAGTATTTACTATATAACCTATATAAGTATATATATATATTAGATGTAAAACACTAATGTTAGATGTAAAACACTAAAACCATAACATCATTATAAACCATGTGAATCGCCGCTCAGCGCGATCGGTAGCTCACTCCCCTTCATCACTTAATAAAACTTTATTAATGTTTGCTGAATTCGTAACGTGCACAATTACTTAATTAGACTTCTTAACTTTTATGAACATGATTATGATGAGTTTTAAGTAAAAGTATTATCTTTTATCAAGTTTTGTAAACTTGATTAAGGATGTTTTTTTAAAGTTTCTTTTTGAGTGTTTTTTCTAATCATTGAAGTGTTTTAAACTAAGAGTTCATTTGATGCAGTGCTTTCAAAATACAGCATTTTAAAAACGCTGATTTTTCAAAACACAACATTTTTTTTTTATAAATGTGTTAGGAAAACTATTTTAAAACTCATCTTTTTTTTCCCAACTGCAATTCAAAATATGTGTTTTTTTTTTTTTTTAAAAGCTGAAAATTTTAGCATTTAAAAACGATTCAATGGTAGTTACTTTGGCGCTAAAACCATTTTTATATGCTTAGCGATATGCAAGTTTAAACAACTATAACGTACACTTTTCATATATTATTGTAGTTTCATTCTTTTAAACAACATCAAAGGAGCCTTAGTGTGATATTTCGGGAAGATGTGGAATTTATGTGTGCCTTATAAGTGATCACCTACTATCATTGAATACCAACTTATCCATGGACTTTTGGGTGGCTTTGTAGTGGGCCAGTTGACCTAGGTGCTTAGTGGGCCAGTACGTGGGTTATGCATGGCGAACCGAGTTTCGATCTCAGGAAGAATGAGACATTTCTGTGAACTCAAGAGCAAATCTAAGGCCATGAAAGACACAAAATTAAACACAATCAAGATGATTACCACACAAGTGGAGGATAAACGCTTGTGTGGGTAAACGTAAAAAATTATGAAAATCATAAGCATTTCTCAGTAACCAAAATTAGTGATGACAATGGTTGGCACGACACGATTATAAATACGAATTACAGAGATAAATGACATGATAAGACACGGCACGACACGACACAAAACACGAAATTATAAATTTTGTTAAAATAATATTTATTGTTAGATTTATGATCATATACTCCCTCCGTCCCTAAATTATTCTTTTCTTTTTCTTTTTTGTTTGTCGCAAAATAATTATCTTATTTGAAAACTTTCATTTTTAGGACATCACTTTTATCATTTTATCCTTACTTTTTTTTCTACTTTAATTATGGGTCACGTACACATAAGCATTAAAAAAAATTATATATTATACCAATATTAATAATTAAGTTAATTATTTTTTCTTAATTTATGTATTAAGTCAAACAAAATAATAAACAAAAAAAAAATAAATATATATATATAACTAAAAACACAATAATAAACACTACATGACTACACGAATTACCACCCCAAACAAAAATGGTCAAAAGATTTAGCCATAGTTAAACAAAATGCCATCACGGTTAAATCGATCTTTTGTCTACGTCAAACCAATTCCAACATTTGTGTGTGCCTCTCTCTCTATATAAATATCTTCACACAAAGCACACACGCCTTTCCCCTCACTTTCCTACGCTTCCCCTCCATCGGAAGCGCATTTTCTCTCTCTCTAGAGACCCATTTTTATACCCACACACAGAGAGAAGAGAGAGAAAGAGAGGGGAAAGTTTAAGAGAGAGAGAGAGAGAGAGAGGGATCTTCACAAAAGTTGAGCATTTTCAGCCTTCTCTTTCGGAAGCTACGCCGTCGTCAGGTATGGTTTTATGCGGTTCGCTTTCAATCCGTTAGGGTTTCGAAATGGTCTAGATCTGATCTGAATGGAACTCTGATTACATTTCATGATATCCCGATCTTATTATAATTTTTATTAGGTCGGTTTTAATTTTCTCGATTTTGTTTGATTTTTATGTTATGAGTTTTTTCCTTGGATTTGTAATTGTTTGATGATGATTTACGTTGTCAAAAAAATTGTTATTAGGCTGGATTCAGCGCTTGTGAGTTAATTAGTGTTGTTAGGTTAGAATGTATGCTCGCATGTGAAAATTTGCTAATTGGTATGGATGTTTTGAGGATGTTTGGACGTTTGAGTCCTTGTTTGTCTCATGCTGATATCCCTTTGAAGTTAGTTTAACCTACTTGTTCATTTGAATATGCATTCCAGCCTTTGCTTTCTTAAATTTTGGAACTTGCTGTAATATTAAGGTTAAACTACCAATTGATGGTCATGTATGTGTATATGTGTTCATAGGATTACTTATTATGCTGATGTTCCTGTTGGTATATGGTGAACGCATAATTTTTCATTGTTTGCTTGACAGATGGGTGTGGTTTCTTATTTTGAGGGTTTTGGAGGTATTTGTACCTCTGTTCACTTGCTCACCTTCTGTTTCCTTCAGAAGTTTTGGGTTTATGTAGCTCAAGCACTGTCGACTTTCTTAATGTCCAAGATTCAGTTGATTTCATCTGGTTTATTTGTTTTACTCCCTCAGTTCCACTTAAAGAGTTCCTATGTAAAAATTGAAATATCTTAACTTCCTTCGAAGTGACCATGACAATGAACTCTTTTTGTTGTAGCTTACTTGTTATCGTCAGACGTGAGTGGTATAGGTTGAATATTATGGGAAATTGGGATTTTTATGTTCAATTTTGGAATGAGACCCTTTGAAGTTTGAATGGATATGCTGAATAGCAAAGTAGGACTCTTTGAGTGGAAGGTAGCTAGTGTCACTTTTTTGGACTTCGGATGTTGAAGTTAAACCAAGTATAACCCTATAAAACACATGGGAGCTACAATTCTAGTGCCACCAACTGTATAGGATAACTCGCTTGTGTTTGGCCTTCGTGTTGTATTGTAAGTTTATCTGATTTGTAAAATTTTGAACGTCTTTTTCATAATATAAATTCCCTGAACTGTTAGCCTTGGAAATCCTTACTGCTGCTGTTTCAAAACATCCTTTTTTATTTTACATTTTTTGTTTATGCTGTAGTCTTTAAGATTGAAACTCCAATATGGCTGCTACTGCATCTGGTCCCCGCTATGCACCAGAGGATCCCACTCTACCAAAGCCATGGAAAGGCCTGGTTGATGGTAAGACTGGTTATTTGTACTTTTGGAATCCAGAGACCAATGTTACCCAATATGAGAGGCCTGCAGCTTCATCACTCAAGGGTTCAGCTCCGCCGCACAAGTCCCCAGTGTCCATTAGTTCATCGGTTCAAGTCCAACAATCTTCTCAAGGTGAAAATGGTTCCATGGATGATGACGATAGATATAGCAGAGGTAGCAATGGTGGGTCGAAGCTTGCTTCTGAAGAAAAAAGTTATCAGGCACGTTAAACCTTTTCTTGGCTAATTATGTTTTATATACCTGTCGGTGGTTGATATCCAACTGTTACATTGAAGCTTTTCTGATAGTGACATGTGCCTCTTATAATTATTACAGTAGTATTTATTTTTAGTTTGTGTTTTGTTTTCTATGGTGAGTTAGTGGTTCATATTTATTGCTTTGAACTTGTAGATTCAAAATTTCAGCTCTATACCTGTAGATCCTATAGTGCTTCTTTTGACGCCTATAACACGTGACCTGAAAAGCATCTTGAATTCAATACTTGTGTCGGACTTCTAGTTACTCTCCCTAGTGATCTTCCTCCTTTTGCATTTTGTTCTTCTTAGAATTCAATGCAGTTGAATCATTTGAAAAAAAAGAGAGTTATACGTTCCGTCTTCAGGAGTTGGTCAGGAGAGAGATTGTGAATTCTTTAATAGTTCAGTTCCCTTTGCTTACTCTAGGTAGTAATTAATTTCGATCCGTGCAGCATCTCTCCGTTGATTGCATATGGTAACCTTCTTTAGATAACATGTTCCTTTTTTTCGTTTTTTATCTTTTTCTTTTCAATCATCTTCTTTTAAAGTATGTCTTATCCTTGTTGTTATATCTTGATAAAAAAAAATTTAACCAAAAAAAAGGAAAGTATATTAGGGGGGAATAATATTGAAATTGTTTTAATGCTGGGAAACTGTTATATATCATTTCACTCATTATTTTGTTTTTCTTATTTTACTGAACTTATCATGTTGTCCTTATCTTGTTTTAGAGTGCTAAAGGTGGCTCAGATCATTCACACAATGTTCCAAATGGGACTGTTGGTACTGGCCAGGGAGGATCTTCTATGCGAGGTTATGGGTCTTCAGTTGCAGGAAGTGGTTTATCTGCAGAAGCTTACCGCCGTCGGCATGAAATAACTGTAACTGTAAGCATTTGATAGCCAGACTGTATTTGTTTACTTGTGTTGCTCTATGAGAGCATTTGATGGGAGGAATTGGTAAATTCCATTTGTCGATAGTAGCAGATAGAAAGACAATAGATATGTATACAGCTATGTCTATCATCTCATTGCTGCAACTATTATTTTTGATTCGCAGGGAGACAACGTACCACCGCCATTTTCATCGTTTGAAGATACTGACTTCCCTCCGGAAATTCTTAGAGAGGTATAACTTTCTGTTGTCTTTATGCAGTTCCCAGGTGGGTAGGATCCTGTGTAACTTTGCAAAAGTAGGTTAACTTTACTGCTTTCTGATTTGAGTTCTGTAATTGCTGGAGGTGCATCATTGAGCTTCAGGACTCATATCTGTTGTTTCATCTGTACTTTTTGTCGCAGGTGCGATATTTGCTCCTGGGAGGAGCCAAATGTCGTACGCTGTGCTGCCCTCTTGTAGGGGGCTTGCATATATTTTGGAGTGCCCTTGTACGGTGGACCAATTTTTGAGAAGTGCTTTCCGAATCACCCAAGGTCGTGGCGGGGACTGGCGTTGGTGATGATTCAGTTTGCCACTTGGTCCGACGGAAGAAGAGGCCTCCTCCTGCTGTCGCTTGCAACAGCAAGCATTGGCTGCCATCATATGGGGCGATGATGCTTCTTCTTGCATTAGCCGCTCGCATAATTCCAAAAAGAAATCAAATCAGAAATCTTGAAGGCGGAACCTCTGCTTACAGAGGTTGCTGGTTCTTTGCTTTTCCAGGTACGACAGGCTGGGTTCTCGGTCCCAACTCCAATACAAGCACAGTCCTGGCCAGTTGCTCTACAAAGTCGTGACATTGTAGCTATTGCAAAGACGGGGTCTGGAAAAACCTTAGGTTACTTACTGCCCGGCTTTATTCACCTCAAGCGGTCACGCAAAAATTCTCAAATGGGTCCAACTGTTTTGGTGTTGTCACCAACCAGAGAATTAGCAACACAGATACAGGATGAAGCGATGAAGTTTGGGAAGTCATCAAGGATATCATGCACGGTATGATGTTAGTTAATGTTACTGATTGAATTCTTTTTACATGCTCCAGATAATCGGCCAATCTAATATTCTAGCATGTATTCTGTTTTCTTTCCATTGTGGGTTGGGGATGAAGGGAGAGTGCGGGCTCCTGTAACTTTTCTTCTACATATTCATTGTTTACCAATAGAGTTTTAAATGCACTCTATGTATGTATAAGTCAAACGAGTTCAGTAATATATATATATATATATATATATATATATATATATATATATATATATGAGAAGGTGTACTTTGGCTCACATAAAAATTATTTTATAAATTCACAGCGGAGTTCTTTGAAATCCGTGTGGAAGTTAGGTTTATGAATCGAGCGTGCTGTATTTGGTTCCATGATCACGTTCTTTGCATCTGTGAGCTCGTCAATTTTCTCTGTGGATTTAATTTTTCTGCTATGTGTTGACGTGGTTGGTGGACTTTATTGATACCTTTATTGGGTAGTTGAGGGCAAAATTAATAAGCTCCATCCGTCCATTCGAATCTCCTGTATTTTTAGTTCATATGTAAATATCTTATCTACTGAATCAGTTCACTTATGTTTTTGTATTTTAGTGTTTGTATGGAGGAGCACCTAAGGGCCCCCAACTAAGAGAGTTGGACAGAGGCACAGATATTGTGGTTGCCACTCCTGGTCGTTTGAATGATATTTTGGAGATGAGAAGGGTCAGCCTTAGTCAGGTTTCTTACTTGGTCTTGGACGAGGCAGACCGCATGCTGGATATGGGATTTGAACCTCAGATAAGGAAGATTGTGAAGGAGGTGCCAGCCCGCCGTCAGACCCTCATGTACACTGCTACATGGCCAAAGGAAGTTCGCAAAATTGCTGCCGATCTACTGGTTAATCCAGTTCAGGTCAACATTGGAAATGTTGATGAGCTGGTCGCAAACAAGTCTATTACCCAGGTGCAAATCCTTATTCTTGTTCCCTAGAATGGCTTGTGCATTTATCTAATTAGCTTTCCGTAAATCCCTTCCATTTTGCGGGGCGGGGATGGAGCTGAGTACATAGTTTTGGATAAAAACATAAAATTTATCTCCTCCTTCAGATCAACTATGTTTCTGATTTGTTATTTTTTACGGTCATTTTGTAGCATGTTGAACTCGTGTCTTCGATGGAGAAACACAGGCGGCTCGAGCAGATACTGAGATCTCAAGATCCAGGATCTAAGATAATTATATTTTGTTCAACTAAGAAGATGTGTGATCAGCTCGCACGCAACTTAACGCGTCCATTTGGAGCTGCTGCCATTCATGGAGACAAATCTCAAGGCGAGAGAGATTATGTGTTGAACCAGTTCCGAAGTGGCAAGTCTCCAGTGCTTGTAGCTACTGATGTTGCTGCCCGTGGACTGGACATCAAAGATATCAGGTTTGTGATTCCGTAAGATGCTATTTCAATAGTGTGGTAGATGACGATGCTGGTTTATGGTAAAAATAAATCTCAATCTGATTCATTATTTTCTATCAGCTCGATTTATCTGTATATTTCTCTGCATTTCATTTCACGAAACCCCTTTTCCCTCTCTTTTATCTTTATACAAGCTAAGTGGGTAAAAGCTGCAATGAGAACTGCTTTTTGAAGTCTCCCGCCAGGTTCATATTATGTTGAAATTTCAACTACTTGCATTATGCTTTCTAGATAGCTGCAATTATTTACTCATATCTGTCTGATGGTTAAGTTACTATCTGAAAACTATATCAATATGCATTGTGCATGTAAGATCTTCTGATACATTTTCGTGCCCCTTATTGCCCCCCAGTTTTTCTTCATCTTGGTTACAGAGAAAACAGTGGAACTGTAGTATAATTGAATTTCTGTCACAGGGTTGTTGTCAACTATGACTTCCCTACTGGAATAGAGGATTATGTTCACAGGATTGGAAGGACTGGTAGGGCGGGTGCTACTGGAGAGGCTTATACGTTCTTTGGGGACCAGGATGCAAAACATGCTTCAGATCTTGTCAAACTTTTGGAAGGAGCAAATCAGCGTGTCCCAGTTGAAATTCGAGATATGGCTTCACGTGGAGGAGGTGGAATGGGCGGCAGGTTTAGGCGTTGGGGTTCTGGCCCTACTTCTGGATCTGGTTATAGCTTTGGTGGACGTGATGGAGGAGGTCGTGGTGGACGATATGATTCAAACTATGGTGGAAGGGATGGAGGGAGAGGCGGAGGCCGTGGTTCTGATCGTGACAGGTACATGACTTTACACTCTTGCACTTCCATAACAATCACTGAGGTTTGAACGAGACCTGCAATTTAAGTTTACGAGCTTTTTAATGATCTAACTTTATCCCTCTGGTATCTGAATTAACAATTTGGATATACTTCACTTTCTAGGATATGTTCCCTATCAAGTTTTGAAACGGGGATTTTCTTGGTTGGGTATATAGGTAGTGATGATGTTTTCCTTGTAAAGTTTTGATTTTGAAGTAGTAACTTCCCGACTGGGGCATTAGGCGGTAATGGTTTTTCATTGAGTTCTTCATGGCTTCTGAAAGAAAGTTGTTCACCACCGACTCTCTAATAGAGAATAATTTGGAATAAATGCTACTTTCTTGCTCTGATTTAAAACCACATTACTTTTTAAGAGAACTTCAAAAAAAAAAAAAAAAAAGGGGAAGGGAAAATAGATTATGTTTGTTTTACTTGTATCGTGGGCCCCAACTACCTTTTTTAAAGATTAATTAGCTTAATCAAATGCATTGATTTGTAGTGACAGGTATGGGCGTGGTGGGGAACATGATGCAGATGCTCCGGGGAGATATCACTTCAAGAGCTTCCATGAAACCATGGTTAATGCTGGAGAGAAGCGTGGCCGAAGCAGAAGTAGAAGCCCCAACAAGGGTTCAGGATGGGGTGATATTCGTAGTAGAGATCGAAGCCGTAGCCGTAGCCCAGACAGGTTTGACAAGGCCCCACCAGCTCGTGATCGCTCACCTCCGCGCAGTTTTCACAAAGCAATGATGGAGCGGGCTCGATCACCACCGCCATCCCGAAATCAGTATTTAAATGGTGCGTACGGAAGGGATGATCAGCCTAGTCGTCCACGTGAGAGGTCGCGGTCCCCACCTGCTGGGCCAAGACCTCATTCATATCCTGCCGAGGAAGAAGAAGAGGAAGGTATGATTCCAGCGGATGAGGAAGGGATAATACCCCACCAGGAAGATGGTGCTTTTTAAGGGGGGAATCAATTGGTTAGGGGAGGGTCTGATAAGTGTTTTTAGTTTAGTGTGTTGTAGTAGCAGATGGCAGGAGTCGTGTAACTTTTAATCATGGGTAAGTGGTGGGGGAGTTTTGGGGCGTTCCTTTTTTTTTTTTTTTTGGGGGGGAGGGGAAGAAGGGGGAGAAGAGGAATTTTGTGGGTGAAAACTGAGAAATGTTAAAAAGTTTTAAAAGAGGGGTTGGGGTGGGGGGTGGACAGAAAACAGTTAAAAACATATTTTTGTTGTAAATTTCACTCAGTCAGCATCATTAGTATTAATTACTGTGACTGCAAATGGCTGTTATAACTGGATTCATCCATCAGACACGTGTTATAAACTTAAGTATCCTACTAGTATTTCATCATCAAATTCACTGTTGCTGTTGGGTTTTTCTAGGGAGGGAGGGATGGTTTTGCTATGTATTTTCATAATTAATTTACATGTGCTCTAAGAAATTGGGTCTTATTAATTACCTACCTGATTCTTAGCATAGCAGCAAGGATAGGATAGGATAGGATAGGATAGGAGTATAATAAGAAGTAGTCCTGGCGGCGTGGCGTGTTTATTCCTCCTTTCTTGCATGCAATCAAAGGTTGTGAGATGTTGATTGGAAAAAGACTGAACAACTAACTAGGAGGTTTTTCTACTTCATCCTCCTCCTCCTCCTCGCAAACAAAGTAGTACGTAAAAAACGAATAAGAATCCTCCTGTCTGTCTCATTATTTTTTTGTGTATTGTTTGTTATAAATGATCTGGTGGAGTGGAGATTGTTATAAATGAATGAATGGCTCTCACCTCACCCTTTAAAAAAAAAAGGGTATGTATGTATGTATAGATTGATCCTAAAATCTTCTTCCCAGCCAGCCGGTACAACCAACCATTATAGTCTTGTTCCATGAGTATGCAAACCACTATACTAATACATTAACAAATCTTCTATCACATTTCTTCCCATACTCCATATATGTTTCCTTGAATCTTAGCTTTACACCTTCTATCACATTTCCTCTCATACTCCATATATATATATATATATATATATATATATATGTTTCGTTGAATCTTAGCTCTACACATGTTCTTGTTAATTTATCCAGTCTTTCACACGTGTATGATTAAAATTTAATGACACATAAAGTGTGACTAGTGATGGGATAAAAGAATTAAATAGTACTGTAACCAACTAATTCTCCAATACTAACTAATTTGACCGGGTCTTCCTTCCTTGGATTCATTTAGCAAGAGTTGCGGCCGCCTCAAAAATAAGTTTTTAAATAAAGGGTCCTAACTTTGATAATTAACTGCGAATGAATAAAAGGGTATTAACGTTTAGAGGTTTAAAAGAGACTCTCACTTCATTTGCCTTAAATAATTCTACCTACCCATATATATATATATATATATATATATATATATATATTTCCCTTTTTCTAAAAAACCATCCCTTTCTTCTAACCAAATAATCTAATTTTGATTTTTTTTTGTCATCTTAATTAAAGTTTAATCGATAATTTATATATTTTAGAAAGTAATAAAAATTATAATCTATAATATTTTTAATGTAATTACTTTTTGTGAATGAAATTTTATAATTGAAAATATGATAAATTTTAATTTAATTTAGTCATGTATTCATATTTGAAAAAAAAAACATTATATAATGGAAGTATAAAAAGGGGTATAAAATGCACCCCACTTTCTCTCTCTCCCCTAAAATTTTCCAGTCGGTGAGTTGCTCTCTCTCTCTCTCTCTCTCTCTCAGTGAAGCGGTGAGTAAGAAAAGGAAAAGGAAAGAAACTGAGGAGAGAAGAAGAAAGGGAAAAAGGTAAAGAGAAAAGATTTCCTCTCACCATCATCAAGGGGAAACCAAAGGGAAAAGGCAAGGAAGAAAACTTTCGTTGCAAATTCCAAGCTCAAATTGAGACGTAGACCAAGGTGAGTGTTTAATTTCATGTCTATTAATTTTGTGATTGTGAAAAATCATGTGTTCAAAGTTCTGGGAATAAAGTGTAGATTATGAATTCCAAGAAAGTATTTGCGGCCTTTAGTCGTGCGTCTACAATCTGCAAATTCTATTCTGTTTAGGGTTAGAAAGGCTCGATCCCTCCGGTCTGCAATCTAGCTTTTCGGTCTGGATCCTTGTAACATAAATAAAACAACAAGGATCCAGAGTGGGAAACCACCAACAATTTGGGATTTTATACAAAAAATGTCTGGAATTAGACAGGAAGATGTTTATACTGAAGTCGTCTCAACTTGTGTGACTAACCTTAAAATATCTTAGCTCGAAGGAATCAAAGTGAGCAAAAAGCCGAGTCCAAATCTCAATGTGTGCCCTTCCCTGTACCACTAGTTAAAATCAGAACATGGGCCTGGGTCATATATTGAGTCCATGTTCTGATTTTAACTAGTCGTACTGGAAAAGGCACATAGTGTGGTACATGAGACTCAAAAAATCCCCCTATAAATCACTTTGTTTTTTACTTTTCGAATTCTTGCTTAGTAAAGGATAACATTGGTTAATAAACAATGTTTCATAATAATACTAGTAAAACTATTCTAATTCTAAAAGTTATTACCATATGTCACTATACATTATACAATACATTGAACTTTTTGGCTCATCATAATTATTATGTAATTATTGTAATAACCTTTAAGAAATGCTAATAGCTAAAAGCCAATGACTTTAATGTTTAAAAAAAAAAATTCTTCTTCTAATAGTAACTATCATAAATTACTTTGAAAATTCGTATACATAATAGTAAGAGTCCTCTTTTGTTTAACCTTCTTCCACAGAATAACAAAAAGATTATTTAGTATATTGTTTGGAGAAGTCAAAAGGTCTGTTCAGTAGCCTCTTTAATCCAATCCATGGATGTAACTGATAATTGTTTTTAATAGGCCAATGCTTAAATTCATTCCCTATTATCCATCATTTATGAAAAAAAACGCATCCTTGACTTTAAAAAGTAAATTTTACTATTTTGAATCAGTTTTTAACATGCTTTTACTTTGTTGTAGAGAATAAAATTGTAATTTTTGTTAAGTCACCGAAACTACTACAATCTCGTATTTTATAGTTTGTGATAAAAAGCAAACAAATTTACTTTAAATTTTCATTTGAAAAATGGTCACTTTGAACGGAGTATTACCAGTGAATCAGTCAAATTTGAAAATTGCAAAACTTTCAAACCCTACACTTTTCTTACAAATCCTGTACATCGCAGGTTATTTTACTAGTACTTCAAGTATCAAATAGCTTCGGCGGTACAGTACAATTATTATCAATCTATCGGTGATTATAATATAATATTTAAAATCATTTTAAGGGTTAATTGCACTTTACCATCTTGTTGTTTTCTTATTATCACACTTAGGGGTCTGTGGTTTCGATTTTTGCACATTAGTGTCTCAAATTATTTTTGTTGCAATTGAGGGTTAAAAGGAGATGTCCATTAACTTTTGGATGAAAAGACGTCATGTGCCATCCATATGCATTTTTGTGGGATCGTTTCCGTATTTTAACACTTAGTTATTAACGGTATTTTCATCCATCATGAAGAACATGTCAATCACATGAATTTTAAAGAACATGTCATGCACAAAAACAACCCCACAAAAATGCATGTGGATGAAAATGATGACTTTCCGTTCAAAAGTTAAAGGAAACCCCTCTTGACCCTCAATTGCAAAAAAAAAAAATGCAACCTTAGACCCTAATATGCAAAACTTAAAGCTACAGACCCCTAAGTGCGATTGTGAGCAAACCACATGATGGTAAAGTGCAGTCAACCCTCATTTTAGTAAAAATACTTGTTCCGTCTTATAAATAGAATCCCAAATTCCATTTCACATTGTACCCAGAGAAAGTCTCATTTTTTAATTTTTAGTTATAAATATCATTTTAATTTTTTAAAGCATAATGTTGTTTGTACATGTCACACACACACACACACATAAAGAATAATGTACTTTAAATAAAATATTGCCAAATAGGATTATTAGAAAATTTTAATTTCCATAAAGACTTTTTCTTTTTGGAGGCAGAGATTTTACAAAGAAATTTAAACAGAAAAAGTCACAATATGCGTATATGACGCTATCAGTCTTTCTCAAAAAAAAAAGCAAAAAAAAAAAAACAGTGAATAATGACTTTAATGCATTAAATAGTCTGTTTTTCATTGCAATTTTAGAGATTTTGATTTGTGCTTTTAGAATTTTTCTTCTTTTGGTTCCAAATCATTACAAACTAAAATCCTAAAGTCACTAAATTGCGAAGCCAAATATACTCATAATGATTACTAGATTTATAGTACTCCGAAGTCAAATATTGAATAATGGTCAATAATTGTTAAACATCTAGAAAATTGAGGTGGGAAGGATAGTAGTTGTATTTTCCTTGCGTAAACATTTTTGGCCTTCTTATTAATTATGTCAAATATTATAAGGGTAACAATGGTCAAAATAATTTAATTAGAATCAAGAAAAAACATTAAAAGGAGTTCATTAGAAGTATTGAAACTAACAAAATCATTGATATTTGAGGTATTTAGGAGTACATGTTAGTTTTTCCAATAGTTTTGTCTGCTATTTCTTGTATAGTTGTTTCTTTTTTTTTTTTTAATTACATTTGGTGTGATACTAATTTTCGCTCGCGGTGCTTAGCGCACTGGCCCTAGGGAATTTGTATCTTCTGAGTCGAACTTTTTAGGAAATTTGTATTTGTTGAGTCGAACATGGGACATGGGGGAAATTGTATTTGTTGATTTGAACACGGGACATAGAGAATTTGTAGTCGAACACGTGACATAATTTGTATATGCTAAGTCGAACACGGGACATAGGGAATGTATATTTGCTGAGAGTCAAATACGGGACATTCCTGCTCGCCTTGTATCTGTTGATAGTCGAATTCAAGGCATCTCACTAAATAGATTGCTCCACACAAAGACTGAATGGTGGTCAAGCCACTAAGCCAATCTTTGGGTTCTTTTATAGTTGTTCCCGAAATAGTGTCTCCTTTGAAAAGTTGAGCATCTTTTAAAAATTGTCCTTTGTGTGTGTGTGTGTGTATATATATATATATATATATATATATATATATATAGAAGGAAGTATTCAATGGTTACTACATCTCTCTAACCATCAATGGTTATTATTATATCAGCCATTCGATCAAAAATCAAAGGCTGAGATTAATTGCATTAAATAACTCACCTATATGCATTAATTATATTTTTCAACTAATCATTAAATCTTATCCTTTGGTTTTCGATCTAATGGATAATAATAATAGTAACCATCAATGGTTAGAGAGGTGGTGTAACCATTGAAAACTCCCCCATATATATATAATTTTTCAGAAATGAAAATAAGTGCATTGAAAAAATCTACCAATGCATTATATTGGTTTATAATGTACTCCCTCCCGCCCAAAATAAGTTTCTTCTATTCTATTTTGGGACATCACAAAATAAATATTCTCTTCTCTAACTTATCAAAAAAAAATTTTTTTCTTCTCTTTTTTAGAAACTTTTTCCTAAATCAAGCGTCTGTTGTACTATTCTTGATTGTAAGGTAGAAAAAGGAGTGCGTGCCATTGATTTGACACTTTTAGAGATAGCTGAGAGTGCATTAAAGACAAAATAGATTAAGTCAAATAATTTTTTAAAATTCATGTAAAATTAAAAAGGGACACTTATTTTTGGATTGGAGGGAGTTATCAATTTCTTGAAGAACCTTTCAAGATCCTTACTTTATATTCCATTTGTGAATTAGAATTTACGATTGGACACACAAATTAAAGAGTCATTTAACTATTGATTTCTACTTTTATCCTTGAAAGTCACTTAGGATACGTTCTCCTTTAAAGGTTTATTGTTTTATTTTGTTGGTTTAGATTTTCTCTTTTTGGTCCAACCATCTTTCTCTCTGCCTCTCTCTCTCTCTCTCTCTCTCTCTCTCTCTTTCTTCAATCATTACTAAAAGAAAAAACCAAAGCCCAAAAATAAAGTCACTAAATCGCCAAGCCAAACAAACTCTGAAAATTCAAAATATATGTTCTCCCTTCTTCACAAACAAAAGTGTCCATTATTGAATTTATACGGGTTTGAAAAATGTATTTGACTTCATGTATTTATCCTTTAATAACCTCAAGTGTCATCTGATAGTGTCAAACCAGTGAGGCTCATTTATTTTCTATCTTACAATTAAGGAAGGGTATAATTGATACCCCTTCCTTTTCTAAGTCATGTTTGATTCGGCACATAGGCATATAGATTAAGAAAAGTTAATTGACGCTATTATAAATATGGCAAAAGCTAACATGTGCCCTAAGGACAGGGGTGGCAATTCATGTCATCGTGTCGTGTTCATACCGTACTATTGTGTTTTCATGTTATTTATCTAATTTGATCATAAATATGGCAATAAATGTAATATTAACTAAATTTATAATTTTGTGCTTTCGTGTCGTGCTTCGTGTCGTGTCGTGCCTTGTTTTATCGTGTCATTTTTCTCTGTAATTCGTGTTTATAATCGTGTCGTGTTGTTTCGTGCAATCGTGTCGTGTCAGCCATTATCAACCCGGTCTAAGGGCACATATTAAGAACCTATTTATAGTATGTTTAACATACAAATCTACCCTAGTGACATTAGAACTTGTGCACGGGTGGTTATCAAGGCAAAACTTACTTAATCTAAGCTCTTAAAATATGCCCTTAAGAGTATATGTTAGCCAACCCCAATAAATATTAGGATATTATGCATTTTTCATTGATGGCCATGTGGAGTGAGACTCATTAATAGAATCAAATTGAAAAAAACTTTTTGAAAAAGAAAAGAAGACACTTATTTTAGGAAATTTTAAAATGGAATAAGGGACACGTAGTTTAGGACAAATGGTATATTTATGATTAGTTTAGGACAAATGGTATATTTATGATTTGAAAAATGAATCTTATCTGTTGAAGTAATAAAATCAAATCAAAAGATGATATAGTAAATCTTATCTCCAAAATAAATAATAAACTTTTTAAAAAATGAGGGAGCAAGTACATGAGTATGAATCAAGGTCAAGGTTTTCACTCTAACAACATTGCAAATTGCTAGCATGAAAACCACGTGTCATCAATTGTTTGAGAAAGTGTAACTAGTATACAAACAACTTTTCAACAGCATAATTATTACGTCTTTTACCACTGTTCGCTACATCAAGAGTTACTTTTGTGGATAAAACTAGCTCACTTTTATTTAATTGTGAGTTTGAAATTCGTAGCCGATCTTTATTGCAAATCAAATAAATCAAGGTAAGTTTAATCATTATCTTCAAGTAATTATTTGATGTCGTAGGATTAGATTCTCAAATCAACGACCACAGTTCAATTTAAGCCTTCGCCTCTACAAATATAGCCCATAAGAGGAGAATCCCATTTCACAACATACCAGCCCCACCACCCTCACCTTTCTTTTTTCTCTTTCTCGCTTGAAATACTCTCTTCTTTTGTATGTCTCTCATGGATTTCAAAGAAAATCTCAAACAAAATCTTGGTTTTAATCCAAATTTATTCTTTGAAAATCCTTGCACTCCAAAATTGCTTGATGGTTTTTATATGGAATGTACTTCACCAAATCAGTTATATCCAAATTTTCCAAATTTTGAGCAATGTACCATTAAGGGGATGTCAACAAAGCCATTAGTAGGCGTCCCTAGTAAATTTTATGATCATTTTGACCCATTTCATGCTTCTTCGAGTAACGCTTACTTGAAAGATTTCATCACTTTAGATGCGTCAAGACATTCCAAGTCAGATGGCAAAAATAGGTTCATGCATGTATCTGAAAACCTAGGGTTTTCAAAGTTTGCTTCAAAAACACCAGTCCTAGCCATGGATAACACATTGATTCATCAACCTATTAGTTTTCAGGAGTTAGAACCGGAGAGAGCAAATTCTCTAGAGGATCTTTCATTTGTGAGTATTCGTACAAATGGAGAAGAGGAGAACCCCGATCAAAGGAAGAGGAAGAATAATTTGCGAGCCAAAGGGAAAATCAATAAAGGTAAACAAAAAGTTAAGAACACTAAAGGCCAATGGAGTCGCAATGAGGACAGGTAAATTTGTTGTTTCGTAGTTTTTTTCTTCATTTCCCTTGGTTATCTTATGTCATGTATCCGCTCATGTTCTAATGTTTACTTTTATCGAGTTTGATTTTAAATTGTCAATTGATGTCTTTTTTATTACAGCCAGTTGATGGAGTTGGTAAAGCAACATGGAGCGAGGGGATGGTCTAGAATCGCTGAGATGCTTCCTGGGAGAGTAGGAAAGCAGTGCCGGGAGCGATGGCAAAATCATTTAAGGCCAGATATTAAGGTTTTCCCTTCTCATTTTTACAATTTCTTTCTTTCTTTCTTTTTTTTTTTTTTGGGTTGTCAATGTTTTGTTGCAATCGCCTGCAAACGCGATATTCACGTTTCCTCTTCTACCTATAATTCACCACACATCTCGAGTAGAACGCATGCACGTGAGCTCAAACATCAAACATCGTGGTTTTTCCATGTATATTCTTCACGAGTAATGCTGCACTTGCAAAAGGACAAAAAAAGAATAGGAATGCATAAAAGTATTGTACAATACATGCAATTGTCAAGATTTCCCCCCCTTCACTATATATTTCCCCCCACGCGCGTTCATATATACACACCATAAGAAGTTGCACGAGTGCGTATGCTCAGGCACCATACTTGATAACATATAGATGGCCATCTCCTCCACATGTGTGGTTAAGGACATCTCGATTCTTGTGTCTTGCTCATGCGCATGCTTAGAGATATATCACAAAAAATTCTTCGAAATATATGCATACATGCGCGAGTGCACTCAGAACATCTGGGGTAACATCACTTCACTTTTCTAGATCATCATCTTTCAAAATAAGCTCGGATTCACACATAATTTTGTGCCTTTAAGGTCAGATTCCCTTTCTTATTTCTGTTTATTGGTAAACAAATCTTCTACTACCTAAAAACTCATAAGGAGCCATCGGCATTCGTTGAAACATGAGGGGTTTCTTATCCAACGAGGCAAATACCGCGTGGCAGCTGAAAATCAAGTTTGTTTTGTCATTTAAACGTTTATATATATATCTACCGTAAATTTCTATAAAATCTCTTGATTCTTATGAAATTTCAGAATATGACCCTTGGCTCATTTTTATTGCAATTGTATTTTTGCATACAGTTTTTTTTTCTTTAAACTCTTTTTGCAGTTAAGCTCCACTCGTATTACAACATGGAGTTATTTTAGGACTAAGATAAAAAATTGTTAAGAGTAACTCCATAAATTATAATCCCTCGGTTTCTAAAAAAGTGTCCTGTTTGACTTAAGGTACAATTAAGAACCATTCCTAAATTATTGTCTTTCTTTCCTTTTTCGTCCGTCCCTAAATAATTGTCTTGTTTGAAACTTTCCTTTTTAGAACATCACTTTTACTATTTTACCTTTACTTTTTCTTTCTACTTTAATTATGGACCACATACACATGGGCATTAAAGGAAACAACACACTATTTCAATACTATTCCAATATTAATAATAAAGTCAATTGATTTTTTTTAATCCGTGTGCCGGGTCAAACAAGACAATAATTTAGGACGGAGGGAGTAGTAAATTTTGTATTTTTAAACTTTGTGTATGTAAGAGTAGATCCATTAGTTAAAGTAGCAAATAAATCGGCGGTAAAATGGTAAAAATAACATTCTAAAAAAGAAAAGATTAAAAAGTGGACATTTTTCTAGGAACAACCTAAACAAATAATAGACTCTTTTTAGGAATAGAAGGAGTAACACATTGTGCAATTTAGGCCTTAGGTTTTCCTCGTTTTGGAAAAAAGTTGTCGATATGGTAGATTGGTTCAACTTTTGAGAATTTGGGTGGGTTAATTATATTTTTGCCCTAATAACTTTTACCTTTTTTCTATGAGGCCCTACTAATTATTATCTTTTTGTTCCGGCCCTAATGACTTTATATTTATTTTTAAGAGGTCATTCCGGCGGTAAGTCAAACAGATTTTGTCCAAAATATGACATGTGCTTGTTCACATCATTTTTTAAGAGCAAAATTGACAAATCATATACATACAAAGGCTGCTTGAGACAAATTGAAATTAATCAAGTCTTGATATGTACGTGATTTGTCTATTTTTCCATTAGAAGAATGGCATGTGACAAGCACATGTTATGCTTTGGACGGAATTTGTTAGACTAACGCTGGATTGGCCTTTTAAAAATAAATTTAAAGTTATTAGGGCTGGAATGAAAAAATAGAAATTAGTAGGGTCTCCTAGAAAAGAGGTGAAAGTTATTGGGCAAAAATGTTATTAACCTGAATTTGGGTCTGACTTCTCAACTTTTGAGAAGTTCAAAGTTGTATCTTCTCTAAAAGAAAAATTTTTTTTTTAAATTTATTTTTTATTTTAAATTTCCTAAGGTATCCTCTGGTGCGAAAGCCAAGACTAATCTCCGAGGTACAGTAGGCAATAAAAGAAGTTTCATTTGAGAAGTTGGAATAGAAGTCAAAATAGTAGATTATCCTTGAGAATAATAATCTATTTCGAACTAATCAACAAATGATATGTTTTTCTTTTTTAATTTTTTTTATTTAGCCTGTAGTCTCTACATAGGATCTCGAATCTCGAGAAACTTCTAATTCCCTAGTAATTGTGCAAGATTATTTTTTTGAACAATGTAAGACTGCTCTAACTAGGCATGTTCACTCACACATGAGCATTAAAGTTTTATGTCTTTGTGGCGCGAAATTGTGCAGAAAGGTGCCTGGTCAGAAGAGGAAGACAAACTACTGATTGCCATTCACAAAGAGGTTGGCAATAGATGGTCGGAAATAGCAAAGAGGTTACCTTGGAGAAGCGAGAACACAATCAAGAACCATTTTAACGCGACCAAACGAAGGCAACCGTCACCCATGAACACTACTCATAGTCGCAATGCTGCAAAACGAAACAACAACCTCTTGCAGGACTACATTAGGACCGCACTTTTGTCTTCCTCATCCAATTCCTCCTCTCAGGAGGAGGCGATGGATCACACCATGAATATTGATGATCCAGTACTAGTATCTCAGCCAGCAGTTGGCTCGAGTCTCGAGCCAAAAGATGACCAGCCCAATCCAGTAATATTCGAGCAAGGGAGCTCGAGTTTTGATCAGCCAAACGATGATTACCAACCAATACTGAGTTTTTCTTCTGATCATCATACAAGTACTGAAGAGTATAGTGTTAATTCTGTACTTGGTGATCAGAGTAGTGCTGCTTTCGGTAATCTGCAGATTGATGAGGGGAATTGGGTGCTTGATTATTATCATCAGCTGCCATATGAGTTGAGTATGGCTGAGATGGAATTGGAGCTCAAGAAGGAAAACGATTTCATGGCGCTGGCGTTTCAAGATCTTAATCCACATTTTTAATTGGGTCTCTCTGAAATATGAACATGGTTGTGTAATATTTGGGAATTTAAGCAAGTTTTTTGTTGTTGGGTATTTTGTCAATTTCTTGTTTGTTTTGGTGGTTGTACTTCTATGATTTGTTTGAAGGAAGAGATGAGAGAAGGATGGCAATATGTGGTAGAGTTTTCATTTTTATGTTTTAGTTTTTCCTTAAAAAGTTTTGGTATATTAAGATTTTCTCACCCATCCACTTTTCTCATTCAAATCTTGAAACTTATTTCCTGTAAAATCAATTTTCCAATTCACAAGAGTGTTTCATTTCTTTCCTAATTTGTTCAAATTTTATTGATTTAATTTAACTGTTTGATGTAGCTTTTTAGAAACAATGCTGGCTTTTCAACACTCGAAAATCAAAATTTGAAAATCTGTTAAAGGTATAGCTAAAATGTTTCTTGGCTGCAACTTTTTTTATTTTTCTGCCACATGAAAAAGCTGTAATTTCTCCAACTCCTCAAAAGTTTTCCTACTTCTAGGTGCTACTGCTTTTCATCAATGGAAGACAGCCACTAAATTCCTTGCATTTTAGAAATCAAACTGGAACTCATTCTTTCTAGCACAAGCTTTCTACATGGACATGCCATGAATCATTCAACCTTTGGCTCTGGCTTTATCCGCTTCGCTCTAGAATACAAGAAGACTCCAGCAAGAGCCAATGCGGTTCCTGAAATCAACAGAAAACCAGTCCCATAGGTGCTGTTAATCCGTAAAATATATAGCCAAACCACAAGTAATAAAGAGTTTGGATGAAAGGAATTTACCGAGGGAATTGATAGGGGAGACAGGTGTTCTAAAGAACAAGACGGAGGACACGATGACCACCACTCGCTTCACGCAGTTTCCCACTGCATGCGTGACTGGTGACACCATTTGTAGTATCATATACGAAACCTTCCAGCAACAAAACGTTTTCGTCAGTTATGTTTTAAACCTAATGTTTAGTTCAGGAAATATAAATGAATTTTAAGAGGGAATGCTGGAATCAGGCCGGAATGGAATGACCACACAACTCCCAAGTGCAAATAAAATGCACGCGTTGACCATTCTCATTCTCGATTCTAATCCCATTGGAATGCGATTCTATCACATCCGAACCATTTTCATTCAGCGAACCAAATAGTAACAACCTAAATCCATTCATTAAGTGGCCTATTATCTTAAGTCTTTATACAGTAGTAAACTAAACTACAGTATGCAAAAACTAAGGAAAAGCTTACCTGTTGATAACTATGGAAGCAGACACCAGTCAAGACCAATCTTACGCATAGCTCTTTTACATTTAACCCTTGACTTGCCTGAAACAAGGTTAAAAGCAGTGAACCCCATCATCCATTCAACAAATGAGGCAGCTAAACAATGCGATGCATAATCTTTAGTTTCTTTAATCAATACTCACAGCAGACTGAAGGTATGATGGACTAAACTTGACGCCTTCCGTGATAATTGCAAAAGGAATCAACAGAATGAAAGCAATGACTGTTATGATCGAGAATAGATTGATATTGTCCAGAGCATCCTGTTCCAAGTCCGTCACTAATTATGAATTAATTAATCTTTGTACATCTATCGATCAAGAAAGTAAAAATCAGCAGCGAAAACAGCTTCATTTTTACCTCTTTTCTAATCATGAACTTTTTGCTAAGTACATTACGTGACTGGTTAGTCAGATTGGAAGCCATTGCACTGCTAAAACCTATCCTGTATTTAGAGAACATAAGGAGATGGATACACAAATTCCACAACCAGGCATAATTAAACCAAATTCAGTTTGACTGATCAAAGGCGAGCCTTGGTCTCGTACCAATTAAAAGAAGCTTCGGTGAATGAAGCCAATGCTACACCACCAACAATTGGTATGAGGGAGGCAACCACCCAGATTGAAGGCCACTGCTCGCACGTCAAAATTGAATGAGAAACCCCTATATATATATACACACACACACACACACACACACACACACGATATACCAAGCTCAGCTAGCTAAAACTAAGGTGCATATATAGATAGATATATACCTCAGCAAGAAAGATGATAGAAAAGATAACAGTGAAAAAGGGCTCCATAGCTTTGATGGTGTGAGTGAAGGAAACGGCAACTTTTCCGAGGCTGATATTGGTCAAAAGGTTGCCCATTGTGTGTGCCACTGCCAGTAGTAGGACTGGTGCAACCTGATATATATGAATCACTACATATGACTATGTAATTTTGTAAAACAAAATCTTTTACAACATTGTTTGTAAACATAGAAATATACTAGCTAGAAAAATAATACTCCCTCCGTTCCAGGAAAAGAGTCCACTATACTATTTTGGGACGTTTCACTTAAAGAGTCCACTTTCAAAAAATTAAGTTTACAATTTTCATAATCTCTCATCTTTACCCTCTACTTGAGTTATAATTATCTTGGTTGTTCTTAAGTATTTTTGTAATTATAACCAATTTTAATGACACTAATATCTCTCTTAATAATTAGACTTTTCAAACATGGACTCTTTGGGTAGAACGGAGGGAGTAAATAAAAAGAAAAGAATACCTACCTACCTACCTACCTGTGATTTACGAATATTTGGTCTTGGATGTAGATTGAACGCCCACATAATTAAAATCATCACAGTCCCACATCCAAATTGAAACATCGTAACTGTAGTTGGGTACGGAAACACCTTCAGGACCTATATATATATATAGAGAGAGAGAGAGAGAGAGAGAGAGAAGAACATTAACATTTGAAACTAACCATTTTACATATTGAGCTGTTTAGACCCACTATATTAGAGGTGTCAATTACTCATTTACACACCCAGACCGCCCGCACATAAGTGGGTATGGGCACATATCACTTTACTTATGGGCTATAATAAGTGAAACCATTTTAGCACATTAATTTTCGTGGGCAAAAATGAGCATATATGGGCACCCACTATATTGAAATTATAACAAAATTTTGTGCATGTAATCAAGAGTTATATGTTCATTTTTTTTATGTTAATAGCCCAAATTAAAGTTTGGTGATTTCATTTACAAACTAATGCATTTTCTAGTTTGATAATTTTATGTTAATAAGTTAATAGATGCCCATTTATGGCCCCGCCCATTTATACCCGCATTATCAATTAGGCATTCACTTACCCATCTATTTGAGTCTGCAGCCCACATAAGTTCAACTACGTATGTACTTCAAAGTTCAACTACTCCTACAACTTATGTACCGTAGAGAAGTTGTGGCAGATAAAAGTTTTAAACTTTTGGGAAGTTGGAGAAGCTCCAAATGTTAAGTGTCAGCTGTATATGTGGTGCAACTTAGTCAGTTAAATCATTGAAGTTGATAAGTTAAGCAAACCTGCTTGTTGAAGATGTTGAAGTAGATGTTGAGCAAATACCAGAATCCGAACATAATACCAAGCTGCAAAGTCCGGCCCATTTCCTTGCTGGGCTTCGAGGACTCATCGGAGCTCTCTGGAGCTGAAGCGGCGGCTCGAACCTTAAAATCATATGAACTACGGTTGGAAAACAACAATGAAGTTGTTGTGTTGTAGCTTGAAGCAGAGCTAATGACAGTGACAGCTGCAGGGTTGCTGTTTCTAGTAATATGGCCTGAATTGATGAGGAGTGATTTTAGAGAAGTTGGACCTAATCTTGGGCTTAGAGTTCGGGTAGGAGTCTTGAGGGTTTTGAGATTTAGAGTCGAAGGAGAGAGAGCTAATGCATAGCTCTCCATTGTCGACTCTGTCCTTCTGTTCCTCCGTGTGTTGTGTGTGTGTGTGTGTGTGTGTGAGGGGGAGAGAGTATGCAAGCACTAATTGGCAGTTGGCATCATCTGAAGATTAAACGTTGTCGCATTTGGTCGTCCCCATTGCATACATATTTCTATAAGTTAGTTCGTCGGGTCACCTGTCGGGTCACCTTGCGTACACCTCAATTTAATCAATGACAAAGGCTTAATAAAGACCGTCTTACGGATTCTGTAAGACGAATCTCCCTGATCCGATCTATCGTGTATTGGTGGGATGAACTGCGCGATAGTGGAGCTTCGTAAGTGGAATGAACTACGAGATAGTGAAGCTTCGTCTTACGAATTAGAATACGTAAGACGATTATACAAAAGACTACTCTTAATCAATTTTTTTAAACGAGTCCAACTTAATTCACTTTTCTAGACGAGTCCAATAGCACACGCTCCACACAACCTATGCATTTAAAAAAATTACATCTATCCCCATCTCTTAGTCTATCGAACCCTAGTAAATAGTTTGGGAATTAAACTCAGCTAGTACCCAATTAGTCACGTGGTTCCATAGTAATTACTCATGTTTTCATTTATTCCTAATTACTCACGTTTGCCCCTTTTCCTAATGAAAATTATTGTTAATTCTAAATTTTATATAATTTTAAAATAATTAAGAAAAACTATTGTTTAAAAAAAAACACCGCCTTTGTCCCAAAAAGAAAATGAAGATTATACATTCCTTTTTGTGTGTTTCTCTCATATAATGGAGATGAATATTCAAATTTAAACTATGAATTTTTCTTTTTCAAAAATATTTTATTTTCTAACATGTCATACATATATAATTTGAAATATATATATATAAGTAAAAAATTTAAAATTTAATTTTTAAAATGTGAAATTTTTTTTTATATATTTTTTAAGACCAGGGTGTAATTAACTGACTAAACTAATAAAATGGAGTTACCATAAGAATTATACCCCACGTCCCGTCCACGTGAGCAGAGTCTATGCTGAAATAATGTCTAAATAATACTCCCTCCATTCTAGGCAAAGAGTCCACTTTCCTTTTTTAAAAGTCAACATATGACTAAATCAAATTAAAATTTTACACACTTCACTTATGCTTTAAGAAATAAAATTTTATTAATTAAAACTATTTTAAGAATATTATGGATTGCAACTTTCAAAACTTTGTAAAAATTACTAAATTTATGTTAAATATCGGTCAAACTTCAATTAAGTTGACCGAAAAAAGTTAAAACTAGACTCTTTACCTGAAAGGGAGGGAGTAAGGGCATGTTTGGTAACCCAATTAAGAGCTTAATTAGGAAAGTTTTAAGTGATATTAAAAATAAGATTGTTTGATAATGCAATATTATATCACTTAATAAATTAAGTATCTCTTAAAAATAGCCAAAATTTTAAGTCAAAAGATGATGGCTTAATATTTTAAGCTCATACTTTTTCAGACATCAGTTTTCAGAGCTTAATTTTCAGTTTTAACAAACAGACCCTAAGTGAGTGGCAGGTGTGTGTGGCTTAGAAGGGCTGGGCCACGAATAGCCTGCTACTAAATCCTTTGGTCAACATCTTACATCTATCTATCTAACCCCCAAATGGCAATGCTGCCTGCATCAAAGAAATTAGCCTCAAGTATTGGATTGGCTTTGTGTGGATGGATTGTGAATGGTTGGTTTCAACTGGCAAATCTGTACTTGTGATTTGGAATTATTGAATCATTTAACCCTAATATGATTCTCCACGTCATATATTTGGGACACATAATTTTGGATTCTTAGGTTACGTTTGTTTCACGGAAAATAATTTTTAAAAAAATAATTTCTGAAAAATACTTTTAGAAAAATGAAAAGTTTTTATTTTCAAGTGTTTGGTAAATCTTTTAAAAATATGATGAAAAATATTTTCAGATATTTGACAAATATTATGGAAAAAACATATCATGAATACATACAAAAAGTTATACTCCTTCTGTCTGAAAATTTTTAGTGAATATACAATAATTTTAGGAAAGTGTTTGACTTTAAATAATTTTTCTTTAGTAACCTCAATTTATTACTAGTAGTGTTATATTAATAGGATCAATCTACTTTTCATTCTCACAGATAAGAATGACATAGTTGATAATTAACTTGAAAAATGTTTCAAAAAATAAAAGAGGCTATTGTTGGACGTTCCAAAATGAAATAATGGACACTTATCTTAGGATGGAGGAAGTGTTTATTAAAATTTAGTAGTGCAATTAAAGGTAATATTAGGCTCCAGTTCCAGCTTCAAACTAGAAATTTTATGATCTCAAACATTATACTAGAAGTTTCATGTTCTCTTCAACCAAAGATTTTATTCCGTGTAATATTATATTTAAAAATTAAGATATTAAGAAAATAGTTTAAATTTTTAAATCAACTAACTAAAGACTTTCGAACAATTTATATATATATATATATATATATATATGTGTGTGTGTGTGTGTGTGTGTGTGTGTGTGTGTAACAGGTTCACTCTATCTAAGTATTTTTAATTGAAATATCAAATTAAAATATTTTTGAAATTCAATTACTTAATTCTGTAGTATTATTGTTACTTTCTTGTTTCAAAATAAATATTACTTTTATTCATGATCATAAATAAAAGTGACATTTATTTTAGGACGAACAAGAATAATATTTTTTAATATTATAATTTTTTTTTATAAATCTTGACAATATCAACAAAATGATATAAAAAAAAATTGTCCATAGAACCATTTCAAAAGATTACGGTAAAATATTATGATTATTTTTCTTGAAAGAAAAATTAAAAATGAATATAACACATCCAAATATGCAAAGGTGATACTAGGAGAATATTAGAATGAACAAATTTTAAAAAATGACTTACGGAAATAAAGTCCGTAAGTCATTTTTTTGAAAAGAAGGCTTCATTTTCCGTTGATTTGTAAAATAGTTTACATTGATTACATTTTTCAAATGTTACCAAACACCGGAAAATGAGAAAATTATTTTCCGAAAATCATTTTTCGTAAAACAAACGAAGCCTTAGTTACAATCTATGGAGAGCCGTTTCGTAGTCGTAGTTAGGATTAAAGCCGGATAAAATTAATAGGCCGAATAGTAAAATATTTGGTATGCAATAGACGGTCGAGACTAATAGCATAAGTTATCTAGATAAAGTCCTTATCCCCTCGCTAATAATACCAAGAGAGAGGATAATATTATTAGTGCACTCACTAAAGAAACACGTGACTAACATTTTAATTCAAAAATTACCTCCAATTTATAAATAATGATTAATAGCGAGGGTGTAGCATCAGGATTTATAATACTACTTATCCATGCCCAACTACCAAACAAGCTCTATATGTAGTCTAGATTACATAGAGCGGGAACGAGAGGGTCAATTCGCCAAAACTAAAAAAATACGGAGAGCTGGAGCGAATCGAGAGCATTTTCATTTACCAAAATTAATAACAAGTATGCTTATATTTTTTTCATTTAAATATTAGGACTAGAAATTAATTAACTCAAAAGTGTAAGTTATGTAGAAAATGTAATTATAACCAGCAAATGGGGGGTGGTTGTAAAAATATAAGGCATAGAGTAGTAGTACAATTGTACTGAGTTTACATCTCTCTATTGTAAGCGAAGAAGGAAGGGGTCATGAGACACACTTGAGTCTAGCAAATGTTAGATAACCTGTGTGACCTTTTGCCTCACTCGATGGCCTAGCCATCACCACTGAAGAATATGAAGCTTCGTTCCCGTCCCTGCCTTCACTGGTAGTACACTGCTTCCTCTTGCAAGGTCGGGAACCAACCGAACCCCCTTCTTCAGCATGAATGCCGAAATCTTTCCCTTCTCGAACTTCATACGTTCGAAGGAGTACTTCAAATGTTCTTATATCTGTACAAACAAATATGCATAAATTACAATGTGAACAAAATGTAACGTGATTCCTCTGAAGCATGGATATGGATAAGGGATACCGGTGCGATACAATGCAGGTGCAAGGATACATCTAAACCCAAATATATAGGATACGTGTATGGCAATGATACGGCAATTCTACATTACAATTTCATCTATACATGGTTCCTTAAATCTAAAAGTAGATCACACTCACCAAAAATAACAAAAGAAGGCCCTCCCACCCAACGTTGCCCTAAACTACCTTTCTATGAACACAGAGTGTCTTCACAAGCCAACATAATAATATTAAGAAAAATATTTTTAGTGTACAAGCTCTTTTTATTCCTGCTCTTAGATCTTTTCTGTTACTTCCCTTTTGGGCTTTTATACATACATATATATATATATATATATATATATATATATATATATATACACATACATATATATATATATACACACACACACACACACACATATATATATATTTCAACTCATCAAACAAACAATATATAATATCGGTTCGGCTAACCTGTGCCCTTAGGCATAGGTTAAGCAGCCAACTTACTCTCAAAGTCTTACTCGAGTAAATGATCTAAATCTTTTAGACTTCTTCCTGGAAGTTATAAGTTAATAATTGTAGTAGTGTCTTTCCATTCTCTTTTCCCTCCAAGCCGTTTCCCTCCATTTTTTTCTCCCTACGTTGACGGTTTTCCCGGTAATTATTGATGCTTATCCTGTAATTAATGATGCTTAGGGCATAGGATAGATTATCCCATATAATATTTTCTATGAAATTCCTACTTTAAATTAAGAAAGACTGCATTTCTTTGACCTAGTTGTATCCCTCGTGTATCCGTCACATATATGCAGCGTATCCATATAAAAGAACTATAATTTTTATCTGGATACGTTTCAGAAGTATCTGATACGCACCCAAGCGTACCCCAAGCACATCGGAATCCGATATATCGGATACCGCCACTGCTTCCATTTTGGAGGATTGGTGTTCATCGGGTGATTCTTAGGGGTGTAAATGAGCGCAACCGAGCCAAGCTTTGGCAGCTCAAGCTCGGTTCTTCAAGTTTTAATTGAGCTCGAGCTATAAGAGAGCCCATGAACCTACATTTGAGCTCAACTCAATTACTTCCTGAACGAGCTATAAACAGGCCAAGCTTCAGTTTTTCTCAACCCTATGTCAAAAAATAACCAAGCTTATTCAAGTCAAGCCGAGCTGGCCTCGATTCGAAGTCAACACAAGCCAACCCAGAGTCGAGCTTTAAACGAGCTCAAGCCCCTCAGTTAATTAAACAGCCCTAGGGATGGAATGGCAACTCAAAGACACCAAAAAAAGCACCTCATATTCAAAACTGCTCCAAAATAAGCATCCAATGAAATCTTAAAGAAAAAAACCGAACAGATTACCAAAGGGCTTACCAGTAAAATTTGATCTGAGAGTTTCACATGAACGTTGTACTTGCTCAATGCATGGAGAGAAAGAGCACAATACTCCATCTACTTTCAACATTTTTTCAGCAGATGGGATGGCAAACCAAGGCTGCGGTAGGTCCAGGAAGACAGAATCTGCTAACCCAGAAAAATTTTCAGGAAATCCTTCACCCTGAATATCTCTGACCCCAACTGTAACCAAGCTGGTTAATCCTGTCCTCTTGAAATCCTCCCTGTTTAAATGAACAGAAATTTAATATTTAATCTTTTAAAATTGCAAGCCTGTGTGCATATACTGACTCATACAGCAGGAAGAAACACAGTTGAGCAGACTACTATCTGTAACCAAGTGGCTACTGCACACTTTGGTTAAATATTGTTAACTTAAAAGGAAGTAATCATACAACAGGGCAGACTACTATCTTGAACCTAGCATTGCATAGGAACACAGACTAGCTCCAGTTATGAGAAACAAGCTTGATCAAGCTAGAGCATGTAAAACTTGTGGCTCCATTGAATTGCATTACTGTTATAATGCAGGTGTTGTTGGCTTAACCACTATGTTAGTCAAAACTGGACACAAACACATGTCAGTGGCGATATAGTGCGTGAAGACAGCTATATATATATATACACACACACCTAAATGGATATACAAAACATAGATGAGTACAAGTAATTTAAAAGCTCCAATTTATTTTATTAAGAAATTCCAATTTATTTTCTAAACATATCTTGATTTGATATAAATAACCAAACCTCTGATGCAATTTTGTTAATTAGTTGGCCTTCCCTAAAACAGAATCATATTGTCTTTCTAGAAACTCTAGTTTCGTGTGTCCACACATGTCAACACACGTCTGACTGACATGGCTATTTCACGTAATTTGCCATGCCCCTGAAATCATAGGTTATCGAAGAGCCTTATGCAGTAAGGCTCAAACAGCTGAGATAAAAGTACAGCTCATACTTTAAAAAAAAGGAGAGAAACTTTGACATCCCAACAGCAGCACACTTATTGAGCAACGAATAAAATTCTTTTAGGACTTCTAAAAATGAAATCCGCTGACAGATAATTGGACAACCAGACTTCTAAACAACTACAATAACAATTTATAAAGACCTAACAAGTACAGCAAATGATTTAAAATGCAATCAAAATTTGACCGAACTTCATAAACAAAAACCAATAAAGCTACAAAAGTCATAACAGAGAATATATTTCGTGTACTTGACATCTAACCTAGCTGAGGCAGCTCTTTGCTCATGGAAATCAAAAGTATAAATGTGTCCTGTAGGAGCTACAGCCCTCGCTAGTGAGGTAGTTAAAGATCCACTTCCAGTGCCCGACTCAAGAACCACACAACCGGGAACTATCTCCAAGTACATTATAACGAAGCTGATGTCCATAATATAGAGAATTTGCGTTCTGTGGCTCAGGACCAGAGTCCACAGCTCAGGAGTCGGAGCCAACAAGTAAACAAATCCACCCTTGTTGCTCAAGACCTTTGACCCAAAGGGTTTTCCGATCCAGTCTGCATGCTGAAATATGCCAAAACGGTTCTGGAAAACCGACTTCTCACAGACTTCAACTGCCTTCATTACATCATGCCTCTCATATACAATTACCAAATCTCCCTCATTAATGCCACGTCGAAAAGACAATTTTTTGTCAGGATCAGGCAACATCCTCGAGAGTTTGATATACACGCACAAAAATCCCTGCCAAGATCATATCTGTCAGAAGGGATCATGCTGGATTGTAGAAAAGTAAATTTGTCGAAGCCTGCATCTGATGTAAAGCAATGTTCTAGACTTTTATTCTATATGATTCGTAACTCGAGACTTTTATTCTATATCATTAACTTCATTTATAATATTATATATTTATTATATACTTATATTGGTGCAAGTGAATACAATGATGTTCCAAAACATCATATAAACAATTTGAAAGTTAATGATGATGATATTAAACACATCTGCTGCAGCAATTTTTTCAAGGTGCTCGAGTTAGTGCTGATCAAATCACTAGAGAACACGTGAAAGGACCGTATCATTACTTAAAATCAATGAACTAATCAAATCACTAGAGAACACGTGAAATGGCTGAGTTTGAAAGCCATAAGAAATTTGAAAGTTATCTTGCAGTGCATTACAGTACCTAAATGACAGAGACAGTACTTTGTAGATACCTTTTGCCTCAAGTAACATGGGGAAAAAATGAAAAAGGTACCAACAGAAGGTGCTTTGGTGATCCATGAAGGCTATACTAGTATACTACCAAAAACTCACTCAGATACAAAAGTAAACATAACATAACCACAGAGAGAACAATGTATCATGTTCAAACAAACAACCACAACAAATAAAAAATAACAATACAAAAATAATTCTAAGACCATTCAATTACCATAACTCAAGAGGGAAGAAAAATGGAAGCAAGCTACTTAGAGCACAAATTAAGTATAAGAACAACAAAAGTAGGTGGACGGATGATTTGAATGTTCTTCCAGTCTAAAGTCTCCAAGGAAAAAAAAATCCCTCCACGAGGGGGCTCACAATATATTAAAAGGGAATAATGTCAAAAAACCATCCAAGGACTAGAAACAACCGGCATTGTGCGTAGGGTTCAATATATTTTATTTTACAATGCATTAAAAGTATACGGCGATGAGAAAGTGATTTAGGCCAGCCTGAAAAGGAAAAAATGCCGCTCCTGCTTCAGAGTTCACATGACTTCTCTTTCATTAGGCATGGACTTTCCTAATCGAATTAAGATGGAACGGGCTGTTGCCTAGACTATGTTTTCTAGGGGGAGGAATAACAAGAAACTTTGTTGGCAGACGAATTCATTGTACACAAAATTAAAAAGTCCCCAAATTTCATCAGAATTTTGCCGTCTAACCCTATTTCAGAAATCACAATAAACAACACGCTTCATAACCAAGTAAACTTCATGAACAGTTAAATCGCAATTTCTTTTTATCGACAGTAACTGAATTTTATCAAAGCCCTAACCCTAGTTCATAATTTGTAACGATTTCATTCATACAGACAACACATGAAGAGTCGCAATATCTAGAAAAGTAGTCTTAGAATATATAAATACCTTGGCTTGAGGGTCGAGAGAGTGAAGGAAATCTTGTGAGGTGAGTGCGAGTTAGCTGACAATGTGGGCTGTCACAGCGTACGGAAACGTAGAGGTGTCGCCAAGGGCGGCGGCCGGTGGTGAGGAGCGAGAGAAGGAGAGGTCTGCACTATGTAGGTTGTGAAGTTGCGGCGGAGCAGAGCTGCTGCTCCTTTTGCCGTTCTAAATTTTCATAATTCTTTGAAAATCTTACACTGTGCTCCTCCTACTCTTAATCAATATCTATTTCAACCCTTACTTTTGAAGAATTGTATTCTTTCTGTCTCGATTTTTAAGAGTATGCAATTGAGCACATGTTCAAGTTATGCATTTATTATAGAAATAAAATGGAGCACCTGAAAATGACCAAGAACTATGAGATCAACCCTTTCATTTTGAGGTGACATGACCGTACCTTTCGAGCCTTTTACTATTCATGTGTTTCATTACTGTGTGGAGAATGTAATCAATAGAATTTCTCTAATCCTCCTTTACCGAAAGAAAGAGTGATTTTTTTTTTCTTTCTGCAAGGGTAGGAGAATTAGATTCACGCGTAAGAAGGTCGACTATTGTCTTCTCAGTAGCTACTTAATCTTTCTCCGTTCTAGGTCTCACTCTCCCGCCCCATCCCCCCCGACTTCACACTTCCCCCATTCCTCCGATATTTCTCATGACAAACAAAAATTCTTTTCCAAAACTACGACTTGTTCTCTACACATATTCATGTTCTATTTTCTAAATGCACGTGGGTTTTATGGCCTCGAATATACTTTAATTAGCCATTTGGTACGCAGCTCAAAGTATGATTGTTTTTTCTTCTTATTAGTTTTCTCCCTCATTGTGTTACGAGTAGGGGCGAAAGATGGGAATCCAATGAGTGTTGCCACAGAGTTGCTTAATTTATTACTACTCAATAATAATATATCATCCCCAATTGATAAAACTCGTAATTTTGAGCTAATGTAATTTACGTCCTTCATTTTTATTCTTTTTACTTTTTTTACCGCAACATTACTCATGCATGTAGATGTAACACTTAAAACCCTAGGAAAAAAGGTTACCATCACCATCTTAGGTGGCTATATAGGTCCATCTTAAAAACTAAAAGTGCTCCTACAATTGATCAAATAAGACGGATTGAAGTTGAAGATGAGGTAAAGTGTTACATTTGGATTCCTTAAGCTCTTTTGGCTCTTCACTTAGATATCCCTCTGGATAACAAAACGTACCCATTACTCATTGCCAATCCCTATAAATATGAAATATCCTATGTACGTACCTCACAAATATCTAACTCTTGCACTTTTTTGAATCTCTCTAAGGTTTGTCCAAATTGGGAGCTAGAGAGAGAGAGAGAAGATGACTATGCATCAAGGCCATCATCAAACACCATGCTTGAATTGCCAACCTCAAAACTACATACATTAGAATGGTAAGTGATTTTACTACTTAGAAAATGTGCATGCCGTAATTGCATATATTTTAAATATTCTTTGTTGATGTTGTAATTAATCTAATTATACATATATTGATGTGATTGACCATCTAGTTAATTAGCTTTCGAATCTTGACGTTTGATATATCTATATATTTCTAATGTGAAATTACAAGTTCAGAATTTAATCGAGATCAGGTGTCTACAGTTTCACATGAGTCGCGATGAATGCATTACCACTCTTGCAAACAACGCCGGCATCGAACCTGTTGTCACCATAACAGGTAAATCCAAGTGCAACCATGCTCTCTCTCTCTCTCTCTCTCTCTCTCTCTCTCTCTCTCTCTCTCTTGCATTTTCAAGAAAATAAAATATTGTGATTGTTCGATGAGGTGACTTAACAAACGTATATGGGCTTAATTTGTAGTGTGGAAAGATCCGAGCTACTGAAAGAGAATAAGAGCTTCTTCCAAGCATATCTCCATGACACTACTCCACTCCACTCCAGTACTCCACTATAACGTACGGTACTAGTAAAACACACACACACACACACACATACACACACACACACATATATATATATATATATATATACACTACGTACTACATGAAATTAGTAACTAACTAATCTCCTCATCAATAAGAAGCAAATTCAATTCCTTGTACTGAAATTACTTTCCCCGCGTGTTTTTTCTCTAGAAAGACGAAATGAGATGGCAGTGTTGAATTATGGAACAAGTACGACTGTGGGATTTGAACGAGAAGAAGGGCGCAACACATATGATTTTAGGCCAATTTAATTATATAGTTTGTCACATACTTATATGCTTCAATTATATTGGAGATGAAATTAATTAGAGTATTTCATTTTATTTAATTATAAAGAGACTAATTCTGATCTGTATTATATATGTAGATATATAAGCCTTGCTGCAAGTAAAGTACTATCATTTCATATTAAGCAGGAGAGATAGCCGGTGGCTGGCATGTTTTTGATCACTAGCAATACTCGTATAACTTACTAAATTGTTTAGTCATTTGTTACAAGCAAAAAACATGAAATGAATCAGTTTGAATGTAGTTGTAAGTTTTGTAACGAAGAAATTTGTATATAGATAAAAGAATTAATCTGAATGAATTGAATTAAGAGTTTAAAGAGTAAAGAGGAATATATATACAAATTAAGAGGAAGAAAGACAGATAACTAACTAGATTCTCTAATCTTAACAACATAGTTACACACGACATCCCTCAACTATATAACAAATACACACGACACCCTTGCTATCTTTGAGAAACCATATCTTGAGAAGCTTGATTTGCAGCTTCATTACTAGCTATATTATCATCCCCCGGCTACCTGCAAGCTGTGAATAGATTAAAAACATGCAGCTGGGCCAAAAGAGAGAGCAACTGAATGAAAGACAAGGCCTTTGTGAATATATCAGTTGGTAGAAGAACAGAGGCAATGTGGGCAGTTTTGATCAGATCACTAGTAATCTTCTCACGAACTAAATGGCAGTCAATATCAATGTGATTAGTTCGAACATGGAATACTGGATTGGAGGCAATGTGAAGAGCTGCCTTGTTGTCACAATATAAAGTGACAGGAGCAATGTTTGTGATCTGTAAGTCCTTGAGGAGAGAAACTAGCCAAGTTATTTCACAAGAAACAGTAGCCATGGCCCTATATTCTGCTTCAGCACTGGAGTTGAACACTGTTTTGTTTCTTTGCCTTCCAAGATATAAGAGAATCACCAAGAAGAACATAATAACCAGTAAGAGACTTTCTGGTTGTTGGACAAGATGCCCAATCATCTCATAATGTAGTAAGATGAAGAGAGGATCCTGCAGAGAACAAGAGACCTTGACCAGGTGTACCCTTCAAATATTTGAGAAGTTTAAGGATTGCAGTGAAGTGAAGGATTTTAGGAGCACTCATGAACTGACTTAGGATGTGCACTGCATAGCAAATGTCTGGCCTTGTTATTGACAAGTAGATGAGTCTACCTACAACTCTTTTGTAAAGCTCTGGATCATGAAATGGATCACTACTGTTAGCTGCCAAGATATGATTTCGTTCAATAGGGACTTTAGATGGCTTTAAAGCTAATAGCCATGTATCAGTAAGAATATCCAGCACATACTTCCTTTGATGAAGGTATATGCCTCTCTTGGATCTAGCTACTTCTAACCCAAGGAAGTACTTGAGAGGACCTAAGTCCTTGATCTTAAACTGAGATTGAAGATAGGACTTGACTAAAGCAACCTGATGAGGATTAGAACCAGTTATAAGGATGTCATCAACATAGACCAGGATAGCAACAAAGGAAGAATCCTTGAATATTGTAACCAAAGAATGATCATTCTGTGATTGAGTAAATCCATATTGCAGAAGAGTAGAAGAGAACTTTGTAAACCATTGTCTTGGAGCTTGTTTTAACCCATATAAAGACTTAATCAACATGCAAACAATAGGCTGAGAAGACTTGTAAGAACTCCATGCTGCTGGGATAGAATAGCTAGGAGGAACACTCATATGGACCTTTTCATCCAAGTCTCTATGAAGAAAGGCATTTGCAACATCCATTTGGTGTAGCATCCACCTAAAATGAGAGACAATTGATAAAAATACTCTAACAATAGTCATCTTAGCTACTGGAGAAAATGTTTCAAAGTAGTCTAGGCCTGCTGTTTGAGTAAAACCCTTTGTAACAAGTCTTGCCTTGAATCTATCAATGGTACCATCAACCTTGTACTTGACCCTATATACCTATTTGCAGCCTACAACCCTCTTGGTGGTAACACTTAAATTTCCCAGGTTTTGTTTTATTCTAAAGCTGAAAGTTCAACCTGCATAGCTTCATACCATTTTGCATCCTTAACTGCTTGGGAGTAGGATTTTGGTTCATTGACAGAGAAGTTATTACGAATATATTGACAATATGATGAGGAGATATTAGAATAAGAAAGATAGTTCTGTAAGGGGTATAGAGAAAATGACCTCACTTAGAAGGAAGGCCTGTATAATCTTGATACTTTGCTGGAACAGTTCTAGCTCTTGAAGGTCTAGAAGAAGGAACATGAACAACAATGGAAGGAGAAGAGGACACAGTAGGTTCTTTTAGTAAAACATCATTCCCAAATGAAGGAGTATTATGAGATAAGGGCAAATCACAGACATCATTGTCACAATTAAGAGGAGTGCTACAATCATTAAAAGGGGAGTATGACAATCATGAATTTGAGAATCAGAAATAGTAGCAAAAGGAAATTGATTCTCATAGAAATGAACATCACTGCTATGAAACACTTTGTGAGTTGAGAGATCATAAAGCTTATAAGCCTTTTTGCCACGAGGGTAACCAATAAAGATGCATTTGGTAGCTCTTACATCAAACTTATCCCTTGTAGAAGAAAATGTAGAAGCAAAGCATAAACAACCAAAAACTTTTAAATGAGAATAAGAAGTAGGCTGACCAATAAGCATTTCATAAGGAGATTTATTATTTAAAACAGAAGAAGGTGTTCTATTGATAAGATAAGTTGTTGTAAGAATGCATTCCCCCCAAAACCTTTTTGGTAGATGAGCTTGAAACATTAAAGCCCTAGCAACTTCAAGGAGATGTCTATGTTTTCTTTCAACCTTCACATTCTGTTGAGGTGTTTCAACACACCTTGTAAGACCCCAACTTTATTTTATCTTATATCAGGTATTAGAATCATTCTAGAGTGCTTTAGAACTTTTTAAAATTTATTTGGATATGTCTTGGGCGCTAGAAGACAGAAAATTTGGATAAGATTGAAAGTTGAATAGGTATCACGAAAGGATAAGAAAGAACAAAAGAGGATAGGAACAAGGAAAATTGGATAAGGATAAGATCAAGATTTAGATAGGAATGATGAATCAAAGGACAAGATCAAAACAAGATAAGATCAAACAAGTGGATAAAGATGAAATTGGATAAGTTTAACAACTCATGCTTGGCTAGATAAGTCATCATTTTGAAGTTCTTCCTTGTGATGACACCTCATGCTTATGTATGACTCATCAACATGAACGATGAGTCATCATTTAAGGTTTTTCTTACGCCGCCACTTGTCGCAACTTGAGCCTTTGAGTGCTGACTCACCTTGGGAGGTATCTTGGAGGCTAAGTAATAAAGGCCTATATAAAAGGTGAAAGCTTAGTGTTTTCACATATTTTCACACACTAAAAATACATACTTCTTTCGGGTGTGAGGCTCATTTGGTGCTCGGGTATTCAGAATTTGGACAAACTGATTTTCGAAGAAGCAGCGTGTTTGACGAGTAGATCATTTCCCGTAAAGTTTAATTAAGGAAAAGCGCTAGAGGTAAGTTACTAAACCCTCGTCTTTAAATATTGCATGATAGACTAAAAATAGTTATCATCCTATAAAAGACAAGTAGTTCATATACTATTTGTGAAAGTTGATGTGTAACACTTGCTTGGGATAAATGGCTGCTCCAAAGTCTGGACGAACCAACTCTGTGGGAGCGATATATTTAATAAGAGAACTCTTTTGAAAGTTTACTTAGGAGGTAAGTTACTAACCCCCTCCTATTTAAAGTATATGCATGATAAACTAAAGATAATCTCATGCCATGATTAAAGGTGTGCAAGTTGTATTGTTTGATGACTCTAATAGAGTCGACTATTATTAGTAGGTATTATACATATGAAGTGTTCCTAAAATATTAGGGAGACACATTAGTAAAGTTATAATATCATAAATACTATGACATATACTATAAAGTGTACATGGAATGAGTACGGGATACAAAGTATCACGTCACGAATAAAAGTTAATGTCATAAGAGTATGACATGATAATAATGGGATTCATTATAAACCATAAACGAAGATAGTTCTGCAAGGTAGCAAAGTAGTGATATTTGCTTATAATGTTAGCACTACGATATGTGATTTGATATAAAGAGTAATAACATGTGTTTATGTGTTTAGTATTTACAAGCACTATGAAAAAGTAATTAATGGCAAATAAACATCTATTTGACCATAATAATATGTGATATGTGTAACATATGCTAAAAGTAAAGATTCTGCATATGTGACTATGAAATGAAGCATGAGATTAATACAAGTAAACATCAACTTGATCATAAAGCAAGAGAAAAGATAACAAGTAAACATCTACTTGTTTGTGATAATGAGAACCAGCAGTAATTACCGGAGAATGTATTGATGCATGAAATACATGATGAAAATCATGATGCGCGGTAAAAATCGTGGACAAGTTATACATGATAAAAATCATGATGCACGGTGAAAACCGTGGACAAGTTATACATGATGAAAATCATGATGCACGGTGAAAACCGTGAACAAGTTATACATGATAAAAATCATGATACGTGGTGAAAACCGTGGACTCAGTAATGGTCCTACCACTGGCCATGGTAGAGGGTAGCTCACTGTCGTAACCAATAGGGCGGCACAGGTATGCTACGACCCTGGTTGTCGTCTGAAATCGACGGTAATTAGAGGCATGGGAAAGGGCTGCCCATAGAGGAGAAGCCACACATGGTACCAGTCATGCGGAAAGGGCTGCCCATAGAGGTAGAGCCGCCCATGAAACCCAAACTAGTTATGCATGCGGAAAGGGCTGCCCGTTGAGGTGGAGCCACCCATGGTACCAGTCATGAAGAAAGGGTTGCCCGTAGAGGTAGAGCCGCCCATGAAACAAGTTAAGGTTTTTATTCAAGAACTTGCACTGCAATAGCAGCACATGTTCAAACAAGAAGAGTAAGATTGAAAGTAAAAGGGATATTGAGGCATATCTCGATATTGATAAGACAACTGTAAGTTACCTGTTATATGTTAGTCATGCATGTCGGTTGGTCGTGGTCTCCAACTGGTATGGGACGATTGGCCGTTGGTGAGCCTCTGGTATTGCATGGTATTATAATGTGCTTCCATATGTATGAGGTAGTCGCGGTCTCCAACTGGTATGGGATGGTTGGCGGCAGTTGAGCCTATCATGCGTATGAAATTATCTGCTGTTGTGATATACTGCTTTTAACTGATAATAGATTTAAAGCGTTGTTATATCTTGTCTTGACATGCTGCATGATCACATGTCATGTAATTGCATTTAGTAACTTGCTGAGTCTTCGACTCACTCTGTGTTTGTTTATTTTCCTGAGGTTGGTAACTAGATAGAGCAGACGTTGTGGGATATACTAGAAAGGATTTGTTGAGATGCTGTTCAGGACAATAGCTCCACAGAGCTATGTAGCGATGGTGATCAGATAGATACGATTGTTCAAGTTACGTAGCACAGCTACGTATGTATGACTAGTAGTCGGCACAAGTTTTTGTGACATTACACCTAGCTGTGTACTCTGATCAAGTTGTTATAAGATGTTTTCGAGATCAATGACTCGAGACAGTAAGATATGAAATGTTGTTCTAATTATATGGATGAGCTCCGATTTTTAACAGAACTTTCACTGCTAATTATTGTTACATGATCCAGACCACGCACCGACTCGGGAGTCCGTATAGGATTTCGGGTCGGGGTGTGATAGTTGGTATCAGAGCTTAAGTTAGCTATTCGCCAGGATAGGATCCTCGGTTTAGGTGGGTTGTGGGGATAAGATTTTAGCGATTGAGTATTCGTGTGTTGGTGTCTATATTTCCATCCGTTTTTAAAAAATTTTAAAAAATCTTATTTAACAAGTTAAATCGTTCAAAAATTATTATATCTTTACGAGATAAGTAGTTGAATTTCAAAGAATCTTCCACAGACAATTGCTTTATTATGTTAAATCCTTTTTGAAGGACCCAAAAATATACACCCCAAAAGTATACTCCCAAATATCCCGAAAAATGTATGAAACGGACCCACACACGCGAAGTGTGTCCAAGAAGCTTCGCCACCCTATAAATAGGAGGCTCCCCCCTCATAACCAAGGATGGCTTCCTGACTAAGCTACAAGCTTCATTCTCTCTCCCTTTTCTCCCTAGAAATTATATTATCTCTATATATTCTGAGACACTGATTATTACACCAGAGAGTTTTGGCGGGAAAAATTTCCTGCCTTCTCACGGTGGTTTACTCTTTCAGACATCGACTACGCCAGATATCCTACAGCAACGACGACAACTTCCACCGGACGACGACTCCGAATACATACATACGACGACGCTTTCGGCACCCCCGGTATGGTGATTATTTTGGCATCATCAGTTGGTTCCATTGCCGGGAACGACATATTCCGTCAGCCACGACGGAGCTCCGTTCAAAGGGTGCCGGAACACCAAAACAGACTGTCCACAAGCAAACGAGACCAAAACCGAAAAGTAAGACCACCACTGAATACCTCTTGGATAGAAGAGCACAACGGCCAAAAAATCACGGCCATTGGAGTAGAAATGCGCACGCACGTGCCACCCAAAATCGGCTGGAAGCGGTAAACGCCGGCAGAGCTCCGGCATAGTGGTTTCACACCATTCCGGCGTCCAAACAGAGAACAAACAACACTCTTGCCTGCGTCTCTCCAAGACGAGCACGACGGCATAAAAATCACGGCCAACGGAGGTCACACGCTCCCGCACGCGCTGTCTAAAGACGATGGAGCCTTCACCGCCAGTTCATGCGCCGACAATGCGCCGACGAAGTAGATCTGACGCGCCCATACGCGCACCACGTGTCACTGAAGTTTTGGAAATTGTTGAGAGGCCCCTAAAGTTCTAAAAAGTGCTGAAAGGTCCTTAAAGTTCTAAAAACTATATTTTGGTCCCTTTATCTTCTAAAAATTATAAATAGGCCCCTTATCTTCCAAAAATTATAAATAGGCCCCTAAAGTTCTGAAATCTGGCCATCTAGCCCCTATATTTCTGGAAATGGCAATCTAGCCCCTTAATTTCTTAAAAGTGCAGAAAAGGTCCCTTATCTTCTGAAAAACCATCAACAGGACCCTCAACTTCTGGATATGCCAATCTGGTCCACATACTTCTGGAAGTGATTAATGGACCCCTCTATAATGTCTTAAGGTGATCTCCTTCCGTTATTTATCTTCAATTACCAAATATGTTGCTCCTATGTCCATTTTATTTATATATCAAACATATAAAATGCAAAATGAGCTATTGAATCCTAGATTGAGGATATATATGCAATTCATATAATATTAATTGCTTATAATTAGTGCAAATCACTAATAAATTAACATGCTATGCTCGTAAAAGCAACGCCGTGATTAAAACTAGAATATCGAGCTTGAATAATAGTACTTCGTTACTTCAATGTGCTCATTTAAAGTATATTCTTTTACACATTTGAGGTCATAAGACACGGGTTTATTCTTTTATAAAAATTATGACATGCTACTCAAGTTAAAAGTGCTACAAGCTCATTTATTTATTTTGCTCAAATACATCAAATAACTGCAATGTTGCACACCTACTTTGCAAATAGAAACGACTCAAAGTCATGCTTCAACTGCGAATGAACTCACCATGCAACTCAATTATAATTTTGATCGTATAAAACTCGTAAATGGCTTGTGCTTTGTCATCAACCCAGATTACCATGCTAGTCCCGCGGAAAATACATTAGTATGAAAAGTATGCATTAATTCATGCTTCAATTCAGTCAATTCGACAATTTAAAAGATCTCTAACATGTTGCCGGCACACTTAATCCTAAAAATGCGCGAGATAACATGCTTTTTTCGCTTACGCATCATAACTATTATACCGCATCATGACTCACTTTACAATACAGAATAAAATAAATTGATGGTTGAAAGCCAGCATCATTTTATATAATTCATTTGTAAATACATATTGTCTGCCCACTTGTGTCAAACACGCAAACTTAAATATGCAATTTTTATCTCGACTGCCGAGAGCTCAAGCTCGACATAACATGGCTAGCCCTATAAAATTATATTAGCATAATGTGCACGAGTTACTGTATGCTTCAACTCCATGAACTTGCACACTTTTATGAGTTTACCATATCTTTTAATAGTGCAACATGTCGCCACCATGATTTATCCTCGCACAATGCGTACATACATACGTGATCTTAACTTGTGTAAAATAATAAGATCTTTTGCCTATGCAATAGCTACAATTATTCATTGTCATTCACATGAACTGCGAGCATGAACACTTTATCTATGCGATGAAAAAATACATTATATGGGTTTAAATAAAAGGAGAATACTTTTTGATCTGCAATGATGCCTCTACCACATTTTAAAAATGCAAAGTATAAGTTAATAGAGCCTCGGCGACCACGAGCAATAACACGTTGTACCACTTAAAAACAAACCTCGCTGCAAGCCGAGGTCACTTCTGAAAAGCCTGAGAGCCTTCACAAAAAAGAACCTCGCCACATCGAAGTCATATTTCAAAATGGTCCAAACACCTATCGAAGTATTTATTACTCACAGAATTTGAAGTATGTAAGACTAACGAACTCAATAGAGAAACCCGTCACTCGGGGGGCTACCGTTGAAGTAAAAGCTATATTTTCTTACTCCTCGACCTCAGAGAGTTCTCTCACGCTCGAGAAGTGGGGGGCTACTACTATTATTGCTACAAATAGTGAGATTTTGCAGAAATCTCGCTCAAAGCTTATCCTCGCCGCTCGAGTATTTTTCGCGGTGAGTAGATACGGTCCTCACTGCTCGAGTTTAGTCGCGATCGAGTAGTACCTCGCGCCTGCCAGCGCTTATCCTCGCCGCTCGAGTATTACTCGCGATGAGTAGATACGGTCCTCACCGCTCAAGTTTACTCGCGGTCGAGTAGTACCTCACGCCTGCCAGCGCTTATCCTCGCCGCTCGAGTATTACTCGCGGTGAGTAGATACGGTCCTCACCACTCGAGTTTACTCGTGGTTGAGTAGTACCTCGCGTCTGCCAGTGCTTATCCTCGCTGCTCGAGTTTACTCGCGGTCGAATAGTACCTCGCACCTGCCAGCGCTTATCCTCGCCGCTCGAGTATTACTCGCGGTGAGTAGATACGGTCCTCACCGCTCGAGTTTACTCGCGATCGAGTAGTACTTCGCGCCTGCCAGCGCTTATCCTCGCCGCTCGAGTTTACTCGCGGTGAGTAGATACGGTCCTCACCGCTCGAGTTTACTCGCGGATGAGTAGTACCCAGCGCCTGCCAGCGCTTATCCTCGCCGTTCGAGTTTACTCGCGGTGAGTAGATACGATCCTCGCCGCTTGAGTTTACTCGCGGTAGTAGATATGGTCCTCACCGCCCGAGTGTTACTCGCGGCTAGGCAGACCCCTTATTATGCTTGTGCCCGAGCACATTACGCGCTTGCCTGTGCTTCATATAACACTCGGCCTGAGCTTCATATTATTCTTGCGCCCGAGCTTCATGATATCCCACTTGGGTCGAGCAAAAAGCCTCACCACGTCGACCCAAAAAGCCTCGCCACGTCGAGCACATAAGTCTCGCCATACCGAGCTAATCAAGTCTTGGCACGTGCGAGCAAACCAAGTCTCGGTCAAACCGAGTATTTATGCAAATATTCCCTGCCAAAATCAAATACCCAAGACACGTCTTCAAGTTCAAGACGAAAAACGCAAACTTTTGGCATAATTAAAGAAAATCGCGAGCAAATACTACTCCTCACACTCGAGATAAATCTCAAGGAGTAAGGAGTGTGGGGCTACTGAAGGACCCAAAAATATACACCCCAAAAATATACTCCCAAATATCTCAAAAAATGTACGAAACAGACCCACACACGCGAAGTGTGTCCAAGAAGCTTCGCCACCCTATAAATAGGAGGCTCCCCCCTTATAACCAAGGATGGCTTCCTGACTAAGCTACAAGCTTCATTCTCTCTCCCTTTTCTCCCTAAAAATTATATTATCTCTATATATCCTAAGATACTGATTATTACACCGGAGAGTTTTGGCAGGGAAAATTCCCTGCCTTCTCACGGTGGTTTACTCTTGCAGACATCGACTACGTCAGATATCCTACCGCAACGACGACAACTTTCATCGGACGGCGACTCCGGATACATACATACGACGACGCTTTTGGCACCCCCGGTATGGTGATTATTTTGGCATCATCACTTTTATTTAGTGCATTGATCCTCATAATTAACTACACTCGATTACTATAAGTTATTGCCAATACTTGCAATAAAGAAATTGGTGCTGACACACACTCTCTCTCTCTCTCTCTCTCTCTCTCTCTCTCTCTCTCTCTCTCTCTCTCTCTCTCTCTCTCGTGATGTTTATTAGTATTACCAATTAGAGTATAATAATATTGAATGTCATTATTAGTTTAGCTAGAATTACGTATTAGTTCCTCATTAAAAAAGTGAGCATATCTTTTTATGCTTTTATTAATAAACCATGTTTTTTTTTTTTTTTTGTATAATTTCCTTCCTTAAACAATACTCCCCCAGGTTAAGTTTTTATTAATTCCTCCTTTCAAAATGACAACTAACATAGATTGACAGCCAACACAAATTCATACCTACCCATGCTAATTAAAGAGGGAGACTTGGTTTTTTCTTTTTTAATTTTTGCAAATTAAAGAGATATATTTCTTTTTTAGGAAACTTTTCTTAAAAATAATAATGATTTTTGACACCCTTAAAACTTGTGATCACCTATTGACATCATCAGTATATTAGGAAGTCCGTCACTTTTCAATGATTTAACTAGTTATAGAACCCGTGCTCTGCATGGGTGCAATTTAACATTGAGATTAATCAATATATTTTAGAAGTATTTTTATAAAAATAAAATTATAATTGATATAGACATTTGTTGACTTAATGTTTTAAAAAAGTTAGGTTTTAGCAATATACGCAAATTGATGATCATATTTAGTATAATACTTTCATTTTAGAATAAATATTTGTTATCGATTTATATATGGGTATGAGTAAATCGTTATTTTTATATATATTTTTTATTCCTATGGGTATGAGTAAATCGTTATTTTTATATATTTTTTTATTCCTAAAGTATCTTTCAATGATATCAAATTGTTGAATTATTTTTCATCTCGCCCTTAATAAAGATATTTTAGACATATACTTGAGAATTTTTACAAAATAGAAAATAAAATATTTACATTGTTATATATGCAAGATTTATAGTCTAGATTTCAATTAACATTTATGGAAATAGAAATTGGTTGGTTTATATTATAAACATAACCAAGAGAAAAAGTGATATACATCATTTAATCAAAAATCAAAACCAAATTTCCAAGGGAAAATCAATAAAATGAAAAAAATCAAGAGCAGAAATAAAATAAAAATTTTAGTATAAATTATGTACCAAAATCAAAATAGAAATCGATACGCAAAACCATAAATCAAGAGCAATATCAACCCCAAAAACATCGTCTAACCAAAACCAAAATACCAAAAAGTGAAAGATCGAGAAAATAAAAACAATAAAGATGTGCAAAATAAAAAGAAAAAATTTTAAAATTGAAATTGAACAATTCAACTACAACGAAACCCAAAAACATAAATCAGACCCAAATTTAAAATGGAAGCTAAAATCAAATATCATGAGTTATATAAGTAAAGCGAATCCAATACACCATGATCCGGAGGAGAGAGAGAAATCATCATTCCTTCAGACAAATGATGTTTCACCTTACTTATTTTCTACAAAAGGGAAAAGTTATCTTGCAACCGAACGAAGGGAATGATGGGCACATGCTTTATAAGTTTTACAATACCAATGGAGATATCTTAAAAAATTGAAAATCAAACCGTCTGGAATATAGAGTGGTAGGAACTATTGTGAAAAATAATTAATTTCATTACAAATATGTGAGAGTTACAAATAATGGAGCACTTAATGAAAAAGTAATTAGCAAGAATGGAGTTACAAATCTCTCTCTCTCTCTCTCTCTCTCTATATATATATATATATATATATATATATATATATATATTAGAAACCCAACTTACTGATTTTAGAGAGAAAATGAAATTAAATATGGTGGTTACGAAGTAGATATAACTATGGTTCATTTGAAATGAATTTCTTTTAAAAAATAATTAAATGTGTTTTTTTAGAAGAATTAAATGTGTTATTAATCACTTAAAAAAAAGGTTTTGAGCGAGTATTGTCATAGAGTAATAGTAATAGCTAATATTAATACTTATAAAATTAATATTATTGAATATATAATAGTAATACCTAATACTATTAATAGCTATTAATAATACTTATAAGATTAATATTATTGAATATCTAATAGTAATACCTAATACTATTATGTCGTAATTATATACTACCTAATAATAATACTTATAAGATTAATATTATTAAATATCTAATAAGGTATAAATACTATATGTTAAACCTATTATTATTAGGTATAGTTATTAGCCAAGGATATACTATTAGTAATAATAATAGGGATTACCCTCAGTAATAATTTTAATAGGGATTATTACTCTCATATCATAACTATTATACTATTAGTAATTATAAAAGGGATTATAACTCTCGTATTATAGCTATTATACTATTAGTAATTGTAATAGATATTATTAATTTGATATCATAGATATTATACTACTCCATTAGTAATTATAATAGAGATTATTATTTTTTTGATACCAAAATGAAGATGATTTATATATAGATACACGAAGAGGCAAGTATTTGAATGAACCTGAATATCTTTTAAGTAGCCAATATCGGTTATAAAATCTCTTCATGTGAGTATCTTCTTCCCCATGATATATGCAGCATTTTAAATAAATACATAAAATATAAATGGTTGAGTTGGTCTAAGGTGCATGTTTTAAATCAAAAGGGTGTGGGTTCAAATCTTACTAACAACATTGTTTTATTTTCTAGCTTTTCATTTCCTTGCCAATAGCTAAAGTTCTTCTACTAATGTATTTGAAGAATGGTATATACCACAATATCATATCTATAGTACTTAGCTAAGACTATTAGCTAATGGTACCCTCCCTAAAATTCCAAAACCTAAAATTCCAAAAGTCAAGCCATGAGAATGCATCTTTAACCAAAGGGGTGAGGTGTCACATCTTTAGGCATCCTCACCAACTTTAAATATATATATATATATATATATATATATATATATATAGATTTGTATGCCAAGTTAAAGTGTTTCTCTTTACGAAGATCAAGAAAAATGATATATTTATAAATTCTATTTACATTCAATTTTAATGTGTTGCACTCTAATTAAAAAGAGCAAAATAATTATAATAGGTGCTAAATCACACCCCCCGCCCTTTTATGCTAAATCACACCCCCCTTTTGGTAAAATTACTATTATGCCCTTAATGATTAGAAAAGTTTATATTTATAGTTTTAACCTTTACGTTTCATTAATTATTATAAATCACCTCTTATGTATTTTATAAATAAAATTATAATTTATTACTATTAAATAAACAAATAAATTAAATTAAAAACTTAAATTAAATAATATGAAATTATATATTAATAATTTATAAACTAAAATTAAATTATGTAAAATTATATATTAAACTAAAATTATATACTAATTTGTACAAATTTTAGTTTATAAATATATTACTAATTAAATCAACAATAATATTAATTTTAAAATTAAAATTATAAAATAAAATTACATCATTTGAAATTATATATTTATTAAATGATTTTAAATTATGTAAAATTATATATTAAACTAAAATTATATATTAATTTGTGCAAATTTTAGTTTATAAATATATTACTAATTAAATCAACAATAATATTAATTTCAAAATTAAAATTATAAAATAAAATTATATATTAATAATTATATAAAATTATATATTAATAATTTATAAACTTAAATTAAATTTTATAAAATTATATATTAAACTAAAATTATAAAAAAATTATACATTAATAATTATATATATTAATAATTATAGAAAATTATATATAAACTAAAAATATATATTAATAATTATATAAAATTATGTATATATTAATAATTATATAAAATTATATAAACTGAAAAAAAAAAATTCAAACCCCCAAGGGTGAGCGGTTTAAACATTTTAAACCCCCAGGGGTGGGCGGTGTTATTGCATTAAACCCCTAGGGAGGGGCGGCCCTCCTATTATGTCGTTAAAAATTTAACGAATCCGTTAAGTTTTTAATAGAATTTTGAATTTAAGGGGTTAAATTAAAAAAAAATTTTAATGGATCCGTTAGTATAAGACCATCTAGTCTGGGTGGTTCTTCAATTTTCTAATTTTTTTTTAAAGTACAGGGGGCTTTTTGCATTTTTTTAAATTAAAAGTGAAGAACAAAAGAGTCACTTTTTAAAAAGGGAGTATCATTTAACATAATGGAAGGATATCATTTAATGCATCTCAATTATTTTGTTATTTCGTATCGTACCAAAAGAACTAAAAGACTTATCTGATTAATTGTCCCTTCACCAAATGTCACACATACTTAAGTTGGTATAGCATATGTTGATTGTTGACCCCATAAATCATTTTCACTGAATTTAAAAAATAAAATAAATAAAAGAAATGTGGCACATGCTTGAATTAATTTAGTCTATAGTAGACAGACAGGGGGAGAGCGGACTCGAGATACATCTTTTTAGTTGGAAATTGGAATGATGAATTTCGCCACTTCTAGAACATGCACGTGGCCGCATCTCTCTCTCTCTCTCTCAGCGTTCTCATTAACGAAAAACGATTCCTCATTTGACCCCCCAAAGTATTCAGGGGGGTCTTGTCTTCCTCTTCTCTCCCTTCTTCCCTTTGCATTTCAATCCATCCATAGGATTCGGAATCCACCGAGATTCTGCCGTTTTCTCTCCGTCATCATTCCTGTAAGTTTTGCCCCCTCCACTTATTTCAATAGCTTTCGATCTCATCCGATGCTGATTTTAGATTTGTGTTTGTTTCAATTTTAACAATCTTATTAATGATTTGCTCGGTACATTAACTCTCTTTAATGGTCCAATCTCTGTGTTTTTCTTCATTTAGATTGAATTGGATCATATAATGGGTGTCATTTTCACTCTTCTTTTTTGAGTTTTTCATATAAAAACAATTGTTGATTAGCTTGATCATCTTTTTATGATGGCTGCAAATTATTAGTTCTCGTTTTGGTAGGTTTTGGTTATTTGTAGTTTGTAATGGTCAAATTATTAGCTTTACCACCCCTTGTGGTTTTATCCGGCTCAGGGATTAGTGTTCGAGCCGGAGATACCTTGGAAAACCAAAAAAATAAATAAATAAACTTTATTATTGTAGTTTGTAATGGTTTGACCTTTATTAAGTAGACTAAACGAATTTATCTCAAATTATTGATCTGAAAATTGCCGAGTTGAGTTAAACTAAGGCTCTTCTTTTGGTGCATAAGCAGTAATTTAAATGAGATAGAGGAACTAGTTTGCTTACTACATTAAGTAACTATCCGAGATGAAGAACTAGTTTGGTTTTCTAAATTAAGTAATTTTCCGGGCAACTCCTCATGGACTAGCAATTATGTCGTTGGCAAGGATCCATGCAGGGCGAGGACCATTAGCTTTGTGGGTTGCAACTGGAAAGTATCATCCAGTCCGTCGTTTTTGCGTGAAATATGATATAGCATGAGAATGGTTTATGATTTTGTTAGCTTGGTTGAGTTTCTGATATCATCAATGGGGCAAACTGGTAATGGCCTCCTCCATTTCATACATCCCCATTTAGTTAAAGTTATGCTTCGAATGGAGATTATATAATTGTCCAAACCCCCTGCTTGTTGGTGGCTATCAGCTGCTGTGTAAACAATTTGGACAGACAGGATGATCTTTGCTTGTCTTTTAACATAGAACTGAAGCTTCATATAATTCAAAACCATATCATGGTTAGATATTTCACGAACTTTAGCAATTGAACTATTTGTGGAATAAGCATTGCAAGTCCTGGTGGCAAGTTCAGCATTTGTAGTTGTTAATCTTGATTCTTTTACATTTGAATGGGGTCCCTTCCCTGGTCCTTAGGTCTTGTGATGTCAGTACAGCTTAACTACTCCCAACAGTAGTAAATAATGATTGGTGAGAAAAGAGATGTTACATAAGTCTACAGATGTGTGATTTCATTTTGCGATATCAAGCTCCTTGATATGTTACTAGTATTATTATTTAGAATTTGGATTTGTGTAGTAGGATCTTTTGCTGCATGGTTGCTTTCCCTAGAGTTTTTGGTTATTGACATTAAACATAACACGGTTGCTTTATAACAGGATGGAGCTACTTTTGAGTAGTGATACTACTGCCTTAAGTTATTGGTTGAACTGGAGGTTCTTTCTTTGTGCAACGTGGGTCTTTTCATATATGTTAATAGCAGCATTTATGATATGGAAATATGAAGGTCCTATCCCTTCACATTCTGACAAAGAGGCGGATCAGCAAGAGAGGGAGTGGTTTTTGTATGGTGATGAAGCATGGAGGACTTGTGTGAAAGAGATACACCCCATTTGGTTACTGGCTTTTCGAATCTTTGCGTTTGTTTTGCTTTTAGTTGCAGTCACTGCTGATGTTGTTCTTCATGGAGTAGATTTATTTTACTATTACACACAGTAAGTCATCTTTTTGTTTGGTGTGAAATTACAATCTCTAACGTTTGTTAGGGTTCCATATGAAGAAATATATATCTAGTGTCTTTCTCTAAATGTAGCTGACACTTCCTTCCTTCCGCTCAAAGAGTCCTCTTTTCTATATTCAAAATTCAACATGTGTAAATATCAGCTTAAATTTTGACATATATTTGTTCCATTATAGGTGATAAAGTTTCAGTCATTAAAATTTTTTGTTAAAAATGAGTTGTAATAAATTTATATAAAATACGCGGTCAAAGTTTAATCAAGCTGACCAATTAAAGTCAAATGAGGCCTTTTGCATGGAATGGAGGCAATACATCTTTTGATTTAAATCTATCTCTAACAACAGGTTTGTGATGTGTTTTGCTTCTCGATAGGTGGACATTTTGCTTGGTTACCATATATTTTGGGGTATGCCTTTTAGCTCCTTTCTTAAAGCCTACTGTCATGACATTATGGTTAAATTTGCTTGCCAAAATCATGTACTCCCTTTGTTCCACTCAGAAGAGTCCTACTTTCCTATTCTGGGACGTTCGACTCAAAGGGTCTGGTTTGAATTGTTAAGCTTATAAAATTACAAGTTTCCGAATTTATCGTTATTATATATACTTAAATTAGCAAAACTATTTTAATCTTTGAACCTAAGGGTATTTATGGAAAATTATTTTGATCTTTAAAATGTTTTGACATTCAAAGGTGGACTGCGGAATGCAGGGGGTATATCTTTTTGTGTGGTTGGGTACTCACCTAAAAGAACATGTTTAGTTACATGTTCGTTTCTTTTATGTGCATTTTGATCTGGGATTTTCATGAATGTCCCTTAGTCCATTTGTAGTTTGGTTCAGTGCTTTCCATCTATGGATGCTTCCGGTATTACAAGACATGTGGTGGAGACGTTGTTCATAATGTGGGGCCAGATGCAGAGCAAGGCTTCTATGTGCCTCTTAAATTTCGAGAAGCTGAGCATGCAGTCAGAATGGATAATGACCTAAATTGTCAGGGAAAGAGTTATTTACAAACTGCAGCCTTTTGGGGCTATGTATTTCAGATAATGTTCCAGGTATATCCACTCCCTAGAATATTTAAGTGTGAAAATGATTAAATGATGCGAATCATTTTTGAGACGCGAAATAATAAGTTTATGAAATCTAAAAAATGTGTTTATGAATGGCTTACGATATATTTATCTATTTTAAAATAAACAGATGACTGCTGGGGCAGTGGTGATAACAGATTCTGTTTATTGGATGCTAATGTTTCCTTTCCTTAACATCAGAGATTACCAACTGAATTTTGTGAGTATTCATACCTACGTTTTGTTGGTTCCATTCATTCTATTTGATCTACATTGTGATTTTTAAGTACTCCTTACTTCCTGATGTTATTACGTTATTAGCAAACATTGGTTACTAAATTTGAACTTTTTTCATTTTTTGCCAGATGACATATGTTGCACATTCGCTAAATGCTGTTTTGCTCCTTGGGGAGACAGCTCTGAATTGCTTGGTAATTTCCTGCATTCTTCTTTTTTTTCCTCTTTACTTTTTTATTTTTCATGTTTGTTATCTTTGTCCTCCTTCGGTCTTCGGAAATTTACGGAACCCTCCTTTCAGCACTTCCCCTATTTCCGGATCTCGTATTTCATCTTATTGACCGGGGTTTTCGTCATCTTTGAGTGGGTTGTTCATGCCTGCGTCTCAATGTGGTAATGTTGTTTTCTGCCTTTTTTAAAACAAATTTAAAAGCATATTGTATTATATTCCTATCGTCTTAAAGTTCTTTTTTTCTTTGTTCCAGGTGGCCGTACCCATTTCTTGACCTATCATCGTCATATGCTCCATTGTGGTATGTTGTCAAAACGCCTATTATACAGAAGTTACAAAAAGATCAGTGTCTGGTTACCTTTTATGCAGGCAACCTCTTGAATTACTAACTATCCTAAGCTGTATATTTTTATTTATTTATTTTTTTGCCTCTATAATTCTCCATCTCTGAGGTTCTCACGGATTTTGGTGAACAGTACTTTGGAAAGAGAGATTGAAATTTTGACTGCCACTTCCTTTTCTTTTCGGTCCTATAGATAGATTGCTCTGATATATTCATGAAAATCAAATTCTATGCGTCTGATATGCTGTTCTCCCCTCACTTTATCGTAAATTATGATGTGTAGGTACTTGGTGGTGGCGTTATTGCATTTCCCATGCTACAGTATTTGTGCGTTGATTGTGGCATCTAAAAACTACCTGTTGTCTAGATGGTTTCCTCAATCATATCAGTGTTTGAGGTAACACGTTTATCTCGGACTTCATTTAGTCGTAGTGGAAAAGTGTGGATTCTCTACCAAAAAAGTACCATTGCATATAGGAGGTGGATGGTCGACGAAAAATGCAACCATTTGAGAATACATAGTATCTATCAGTAGGTACTTACCTGTCTGATGCATCCCTATGTCATTCTCAGAGTGGTTGGTTGAGGAGATTGTTGTTGTACTCAAAAGCAGCATTGTTGTAACCTATAGCAATGTCACTTCATTATTCTTTTCGAGTAGAAAAGAAAACGGTCTCTATTCTCTCACTGTTCTTTCTCTTGGTAAAGAGGTACTCCATTTTTCTTATTACAAACTATTTATCTGATTCAATGTCATTGTTTCTGTGGAGTTATGTCTCCTTTCTCTTCTCTGAGATTGTTTTGTTAATGTGCCGAAATGTCCAGATCCATATAACATAACTTCTCTAAGATGTCACAGCATTTTCAATCTCAGGCATAGTGACTACTGATCAGAGAGACTTTATCATTTTCTTTTTGAAATTCTGACTTCGAAAGTGTCGGTAATATTTGCTCTTGTGATTTATGTCAATATTCGATTGGTATATGATTTATTTAAGCATTTCGGCCTCGATTGGTATACGAAATCGAAATCAATTCCGATTCCATGGAATTGATTAATAATGTTTGGTGGTACAAGAATTATATTTGGAATAGGAATGTATTACTAAAATTTAAGGAATTACAATCCTGATGGAAGAGGTGACATTTGGATTCATAATTGTTGGAATTCATGTAAAAGGACAATAATATCCTTCTATTAGGTCAAGTATTTGCTTTATATTTATAATTTATTTTGTTTCAACAATTTTACGATCCTTCATTTTTACACCTCCTCGTCGTCGTTGTTTTTCGACTATTTATAAGGTTTTTCTAACTCTTCTCATTTGATTTAATTTATTAATAATAGTTTATAATTTATGATTGTTTTGTTAATTTTCACAATCGAATATGATAAAAAAGAAGAGTTTGTGATTGATCTGCTTGAAACTATATAGAAAAATAAAATTGTAATTATTCTAAATAAGTAATTAAATGTACTTTTCTCAAATTATTTCAAATGTTCAAACTATTTTTATTTGAACTAGTTTTATTATAACATTAGTTTTTTTTTTTAATTTAATAAATTTTTCTTGCTTTATTGATGTAGGATAATTTAAAATTTTCACCAAAATTAAAAGAGAATGAAGAACTTGTTATTTTGTGGAGCGGTAATAACGTTAATGTCTAATTGTTATCATGGAAGTCATTAACAAGTACGTGTTTACGTTGGGGTAACATTGTCAGTTGTCTTAACTTTATCTTTGCATTTTAAGTTATTTTGTTTCTTACTAAACAGTATAATAGAAATTTATACTACATTAGTAATCACATTTCTTATACTACTAACAAACAGTTTTTAGGAATTATCTTCCAATCTATTTTTGTAAAATCTCATTATTAGTAATCGATTCTGCGGAATTGATTTTATTTTTGTGTACCAATCGAGGTCTTAATGTAATTTCTTCCAATCTATTTTTGTAAAATCTCATTATTAGTAATCGATTCTGCGGAATTGATTTTATTTTTGTGTACCAATCGAGGTCTTAATGTAAAATTACTTTCACACCACGCCGAACATTTTGTTTTGTTTTTTGACTTCATAATTTTTTCCTACTTTTATCATTAATTCAACACACAGAAAAGTCGTTTTCTAGTCATTTTCCTTTTCCTCAATTCACTTCACTACAAATTTTTCGAGAATTATTTATGTATATATACCATAGAAATACTGTTTTGGGCAAAGGAGAATGTGGCCACAGGCCATATTTAAATTTGTGTTGTAATTGGTGATTATTTTTGTATTTTTGCAATAATTGCATCAAAAAGTAAGAGAAAAATGGAGTGATAAATAATGGAACTAAAGAGAGAGAAAATAATTATCATAGAAAAGAACTACAAATCACAAAACAAAATCTATATATATATATATATATATATTTAAAGTTGGTGAGGAGACTTATGATTGAGCCACCTTACCTTCCTTTCTAGTTTCTAACTTCTAATTATACCTACTAATAATAGGTTTTACAATATCTATTACTCTTCTTTTAATTGTAATATGAGAAGAACTTTGAAGAAAGAAGAACTTTGAACAAAATAATATTGTTAATGAGATTGGAATCCACACCCTATTAAATATGAATATACACCTTAAATAAACTCAGCTAATTATATTATATATAAAGATATTTAAAAAATAGTAAATTATTTTATATTATAAATCAACCAATTTTTATTTTTATAAGTGTTACTCTCTCCATGTCAAATTATGGGTCACATATTCTTATTTAAGACGTCCTAAAATAATGTTTATAATATTTGACACATATCAACAAAAATCTAAATTATTTCATCAAAAAAATTTTATATTTTTGTAAATTTCTTTTTCACACTGATAGTGCATAAAAAATATGTAAATATAGTATACAACTAAACATTTTCTAATCATCGAATGATCTTCAAAAATTATTTTAAAAAATATAATTATATTCAATCCTTATACAATTCTCCTTTGTTCAGAAAAATGTTATCTTTCTTCAATATGTCCTAAAATCGATATTTTATTTTTAATTTTGTAAAAATTCTTCAAATATAAGTCAATATCTTTATTAAGTGTAAGATGAAAAAAAAAATACCCAACAATGTGACTTCATTAAAGAATACTTTTTTTTAACCAAATCATTAAAGGATACTTAAAAAATGAATAGAAACGAATATACATATATTAACCACTAGTAAAAAAACACTTAGAGCCCGTTTGGTTTTTGAAAACGCAGCGTTTCTAAAACGTAGATTATTTAAAACGCAGCTTTTTTATTTATAAATGCGTTTGAGATATTATGTCAAAACACAACTTTTTATTCCCTACTGCGTTTTGGGAAAAAGCTAGGAATTTCAGCGTTTTAAAACGCAGCTGCGTTTTGAATACGCTGCTTTTTATAACACAGCATTGAAACGCTAAGTTAAGGAATAAGCTGCGTTTTAAACCTGTATTTTGGCCAAAATGTACGAACAAACGGGCACTTATTCTGAAATAAAAATACTATAATAAACGACCACCAATTTGCATATACTAACAATACTTAACTTTAATCAAACATTAATTCAACAAACGCCTATATTTAATAACAATAATTTTTTAAAAATTTATTTCTAAAATGTATAAATTAATATCAAAATTAAATTAAATCCGTACGGAGCATGGACTCTATAACTAGTGAATATGTAAACACATTCACACATTAGAAACAAAAGAAAATCACAAAATTTTGGTCATAAAATTTTTATTCACTGTTAAAAAATTTGTAGGGTCCACCGCTAACTAATGAAAAAATTATTAAACAACCGATAATAGAATTTTGTGGCCAAAATTTTGTAATACTCCTCTGTTCCACTTAAAGAGTCTATGTTTGAAAAGTTTAATTATTAAGTGATATATTAGTGTCATTAGATTTGGTCATAATTACAAAAATATTTGACCACAATCAAGTTGATTACAACACAAGTCAATGATAAAGATAAAAAATTATTAAAATTTGAAGCATAATTTTTTGAAAATAAATTTTATAAGTAAAACATAAAATAGCACAGTTGAGTGTTTTGAGGAGTGAGTAATTATTTTTTGGACGAACATTACTAAAAAAAGAAAAAAAAAGAGGAAGAGGTGTGGCGTATCCCAACTGCCCAAGTGGATGATGATACTAGGTGGAAGCATGATCTGGTATGTAGACGATTTAAAACTTTCGCGGGCATTTACTCACTAACGGGCCGACACTGAGATGCAGGCAGTCAGTCGACGACGTCACCGTGAACGGAAAAACTGATTTCCTCTCTCAAGCATTTTGAGCATTAAAAATTCAAACAAACACATAAGTTCTTGAAATCCATGATTTGTTTGGAGATTCTCTGTTTGGATGCGGGTTTCCCTCTTTTTGTACTCAAATTCACAAGCAACCACTAACAAAATCGAAGGGTCTATTAATCTACGAGTCAGGATTTAAGGACTTGATATCACCGATAAGCAAATCTGTATTTCACCAACCAACCAAACACTCATGGAAATTAAATTCTCTCTTGAAGGATTCTCATTTCTCTTTCTCTGAAGCAGAGATTCCGCTCTCGTCCACAAAGCAGGTACAGAGTTGGCTTTTTTATTCTTTTACTTACTGTTTGCTTGCCGAGAAAATGTGCAGCAGTATGATCCGATGAGTTATTTGTTTTACTTACTGTTTTGTTTTGGTGTGTGTGTGTGTGTGTGTGTGTTTCTGTTTGTCTCGGCAACTAATTAAACGGAATTGTGTGAATTGGTTGTTTTAGTTATTGTTTCGGTTTGGTGTGTGTGTTCCTTTGCAGCAATGCAAATAAACGGAATTGTATGAATTGTTGAGTGTGGAGTGTGTTGTGTGCAGTTGATTGAGTGCTTGTTGAATCGCGAAGACTTGAGTGAAGAGGAGGCTGAAGCTTCTCTCAATTTCTTGCTGGGTAATGGTAGTGAAGCGCTAATTAGTGCTTTCCTTGTTCTGCTTAGAGCCAATGGCGAAACTTTCGAGGAAGTATGCACTTTGGTCTTCCATTACATGTGTGTGTGTGTCTGTGTCTGTGCTCGCTCATGTAACGTATGTGTTTGTATTTTTGTGTATGTTGCGTGCTTGTATGTGTGCCTCTGTGTTTTTTGTGTGGGAGGGAGTATGTGTGCCTGTGCATTCGTTTGTGTGTTTGTGCGCATGTGTGCTCATACATGTGCCTGTTTGCGTGTGCTCGCGTATATGTGTGCCAGTGTAATGTGTATGTGCACTTACATGTATCATGTATGTGTGCCTGTGTGTATGTATCAGTGTGTGGTACGTGTACATATACACACGCTATAAATATACACACACGAACTCTAGGTTAACAACTTTTTAAAGATCACTTGAGACAGATTGTAGGATTAGCAAGGGCAATGATCAAACGTGGCAGAAAAGTGGAGGGAATAGAGGATGCAGTTGACATTGTCGGAACTGGGGGCGATGGCGCAAACACTAGGAATATTTCGACTGGAGCTGCTATTCTTGCTGCTGCTTGTGGTGCAAAAGTTGCAAAGGTGCAGTTTGTTGTTCATTTGTTGTAGTGGGATGTGAACTTGGTTAGGGGTCTTAGGGTCTAGTAGCTAATAACATTGGGAAGTACTGGTATTTGTCTTGTAGCAAGTGAATCAATCAAGTTCTTCTGCATGTGGAAGTGCCGATGGTTTAGAAGCTTTGGGAGTCGCCATTGACTTGGAGCCTGAGGTTAGTGCATCGTCATGCAATTGCGTGTTTGGTTGTTGGTGAAGTTGAAGTGTTCTTTCATATGGGTATTTATTTATGTGATCTGACAAGTGGATTGATCTTTTTGTGCTTGATGTCAATGTGTGGGTGTAGTTGATAAGCTAATGAGCTCAAGAACAGGCCTTGGTAATCTTAATAATCAAGTGGAGTCAAACTTCACCCAAGCTTTCCCATGGTTCCTTAGTACTCCCTCCGTTTCAAAAAACATAGTCCCATTTGACAAGTCAAACTTTTTAAGCTTTACCAGTTTGTATCTTCTTCGAATTGCACTAAAATTATTTCTACTTTTAAAAATGAGACTATCTTTTTGGGACAAACTAGAGAGGAAAGTGGGGGAGGGAGCATTATTTATGATTTGAAATTAATCTTATAAACATTACATTCTTGAGTTCTAATGCTTGTGCTTGAAGAGTGTCTTCAAGCTGACAAACCTAGTGCACCGGACAAGTTTGTGTTGTGCATGCTTCGTATGATGCTTTTTTCACTTTCATCGAGCTGTGAAAACATGCCTCCTTTCCACTTATCTTCTCCCCGTTCTTGGGGGAAAAAGGGCCCCCTTTTCCCAGAATGTTACTATCTTTTTGGCCAGCAAAACTATATGGAATCTTCTTAACTGAAAGATTGTTCAAAATAGTTGTTTCGAAATCTTTTCTTTGTTTGTGTAAAAAGTGCATCTTTGAGATCAAAATTTTTGATTCTCAACTTCTGTCAAGTAACTTGTTGGTGCAGCACATTAAACTTTCTTCAGATTTGGAAGAACAAATTTTGATCACAGCACTGGGAGTGCAGTTTAACTAGGTGTCCATGTAATGACTTCTTCCCCAATGTTTGGAACAGGGAGTGAAGAGATGTTTGGAAGATGTTGGTATAGGTTTTATGATGTCTCCCAAATATCATCCAGCAATGAAGGTTGTTGCACCTGTAAGAAAGAAGATAGGAATAAAGACAGTCTTTAATATCTTGGGTCCTATGCTGAATCCAGCAAGGGTATCTTTTGCAGTCGTCGGCGTATACAAGGAAGATGTAGTAAGTTGTGCTTCTGGAATGCTGCAGATGATGAGATGTGTACTGGAGTCATTTCCTTTTTGAGAATGCATGTTTCTCTCACGTAAACAGTGAAAATAATGCTGCTTCTACAAAATAAATTTGCTAATATTTTGACTTGCTGCTTCAGCTTGTTCATTGGAATTATTCTTGGTACTATGGATACAGTTTACCTGTAATTGGAAGTGTTAACTCGCGTAGCTATATCCCAGTCCCGATGAAAGTTAATTGGAAATGTAAAAGAAATATTCTAGATTGAAGTCCTTCAATTCATTCCCGTCACAGAATCTAGCTAGTGTTTCTTTATATTTCGGAACCATTACTTCAGAAATCTTTTCTCCTTTCTGCCAGCAGAAGTTTGTCCTCGTTTCATTCTCATGGTTATATTGTCCTTTTGCAAGGCTCTCTGCAGAAATCACGTTTGACCAAGGATTTCTTGGTTATGGATTACGTTCTCCGAACGTCCCAAAATAGGTGTTCCGTGTTCCGTTTTGAGACTTCACAAAATAGTTGTTCCCTTTGTTTTGTTGGAAAGTTTTTTCAAGTCAATTGTCTATGGTGTCCTTGTTTGTGAGATAGAAAAGTAGGTGAACCCCATTAAGTTGACACTACTAGTGATTAAGTGAGGGACATTAAAGGAAAATAACATAAACTCAAACATTTTCTTAAAATCCGTGCATATTTAATAGGGGACACATATTTTGGGACGGACGGATGGAGTACTGTTTTGATCTAAAAACTTATTATTAACCTTCCCATTGCAAGTGATTTTTATGGCATTTAGCGTAATAGCAAGGAGGACTTTTAACATTTAAATCTTGGTTAGGTTACTAAGATGGCAAAAGCTTTGCAAAGATACGGCATGAGAAGGGCATTAGTCGTACATTCAGAGGGCTTAGATGAAATGATCAGTCCTATAGGTGAGATTCCTTTTGTGGCTTAAAGGCATTCTGAGATGGATTTTCATTCAACTCAGATAACTTGAGTTCTCATCTTCCTGTTTCTTATCCTGTTCTCGCTCTTGTTTTAAGCTTTCTATTAGATACTAGTAATACTTTTTGTGCTCATGCTTGGCAGGCCCTGGAGTGGTTTTCAACATCTCACCTGAAGAGATTCAGAAGTTCAATTTCGACCCAAGTAAGATTTACTTTTTCATACAACTCAACTCGGCCTTTGTTCCAATCACTTGGGGTGGCTACAAGAATTCTTTTCCGCCATTCAATTCGGTCCAAAGCGAGGTCATCACACACACCACGTACGCTTATTCATCTTTCTATATTAGCATTAAGGATGGAATTGTTGGTAGCACGACATAATCTGCAAACTCTCTCTCTCTCTCTCTCTCTCTCTCTCTCTTGACAGCCGTAATTGTCGAACAGCATCACAAGGAGATTTTGAGCATCAATCTCCTTCCTAAATTAGCGTTTCCTATATATGTAAATGTCAATAGTTTAGGATCAATCCCATACAATCTGGGATGATTGATTGTGTAAATCATGGGCTGTCATTGACAGTTGTGTAATAACGTGTGTATATATATCAAGTTATCACAGCAGCCCAAATTAACCTGGGCAATCAAATAATTCTTTTAGCTTTCATGGTATCAAAGCTGAAAGGCTCACGCCATGGCTGAACTCTCACACACCACCACAGTTTCTTCAACCTCTAACCCATCCCAATCCATCCCCAATAACAATGGGTACTCCCTACCAGTTTTCTTCAATCCCCAATCACTCATGGCCAACTGCTTACTAACCCCAGAAAACTACCTTAACTGGTCTGCACAATTCCTTGCCGTTCTTCGAACTTTTTCGTTAGAACATGTTCTTTTCGATAACAACCCACCAGACGAAAAACTGGAAGATAAAACAACTAACAATCCAGCGTATCTAAAATGGTTAGAGGCAACCAGCCTTGTTGTAGCTTGGATACGATCCTCCGTCACAGCCACCATACAACCCCATCTCGCATCCGTTAAAATAGCCCCTGTTGCCTGGGAACTTATCTCCAAGAAATTTGGAGCTACTTCCGCAGCCCATGTTCGCACCTTACGCCAAAAGCTTCACGACCTCAAACTTGACCAAAACACCTCCATCACCGAGTACCTTCTCCGTGCCACCACCTTGTCAAACTCATTAGCTACTGCTGGTGTCATCATCTCTGATGAAGACCTCATTGCACAAGTTCTTCATGGCTTAGGGTCAGATTACAAGGAATTCCTCACCTCATACAATCAAAGTCCAGCATCAACCTTTGATGACTTTTCCGACCGTCTCCTATACGAGGAAACTCTCCAAACCCGATTCTCCTCCCTTAACCTTAACTCCAGCACTGCCCTTGTTGCCCACAAAAGTGACACTTCGACAGGACCAAATAACAATACCAGGAACTCCACCCAACAGCAACCCAATCAATACCCACACCGAAATCATAGCCCGAATTATCGTGGCAGAGGTCGAGGAAATTCTCGCGGTCGTGACCGTGGTCGTGGACGATCAAATGGAGGCCGAGCTGTTCACCAATCTTCACCATATCAGCCACCAACCTATCCCTCACATGCGGACCAGAATCAAACTTGTCAGATTTGCCATCGTTATGGCCACACTGCGGATGTTTGTTACAATCGCAACAATGCAGCGTATACCGCAACGTATTCCCCACAGCATAACCCAAATTGGTGTCTCGATTCGGGAGCAACACATCATATCACATCTCAACCCTCAATGCTTCAACAAGTAACTCCTTATCATGGCACAGATTCTGTCACTATGGGTGATGGCACACAAACTCCAATCTCTCACATTGGGTCTTCCACTTTCTCCTCCGGTAACAAAAGCTTTAAGTTCAATAATATTCTTTGTGTTCCTAATGCCCATAAATCCTTACTTTCCATTCGCCGTTTTTCATACGATAATCACTGCTTTTTTGAACTTGATGCATTTGGTTTTCGTGTTAAGGACCTCCGCACCAAGAAGATCCTTCTTTCTGGGCATAGTTCCGGCAATCTCTACCACCTCGCTTTTGACTCTTCTGCTCGTCATAGTCCTCTCGCTCTTGTTGGAGAACGTACAAACCAAGATGTTTGGCATTCTCGACTAGGGCATCCCTCTTCCGAGATTCTTCAAGTCCTACACAAGAGGTTTAATTTACCACTTCAAGGTCGGCTAAGTCCAAATAAATTCTGCCAAACATGTCCGTTAGGCAAAGCATGCAAATTACCTTTTGTAACACGCTCGTTTAATTCGAAAGAACCACTTGCTTTGTTACATTTAGATATTTGGGGACCTTCCCCCGTTGCATCATTAAATAAATTTCGTTATTACTTATCCATTGTTGATGATTTTTCCCGATACACATGGCTTTTTCCTCTCATTCGTAAATCTGACGTTCTTGATGTGTTTGCCACTTTTAAGCTCCAAATTGAGAATCAACTTTCTAGAAGAATTGCGGCAATTCACACAATTAAAGCAGTACAAACCGATGGTGGTGGCGAATTCACTAGTCATGTTTTTAGACAATTCCTATCTCAACATGGCATCAAACACCAACTCACATGTCCTCATACACCACAACAAAACGGTGTCGTGGAGCGGAAGCACCGACACATCGAAGAAATGGGTTTGTGTCTCCTTGCTCAAGCTAATGTTCCCATGCAATTTTGGTTAGAAGCCTTTTCCACCGCCGTTTTTTTAATCAATCGATTACCAATGAAACAGTTAGATCACATTTCTCCATTCGAAAAACTCTTCCAGCGCACTCCCAACTATAAGTTTCTCAAAACCTTTGGTTGTTCTTGTTTTCCCTACATTATCCCGTACAATAAGCATAAACTACAACCTAAGTCAATACATTGTGTGTTCCTTGGATATGATGCTCATTGTAAAGGATATCGTTGCTACGATAAAACCACGGGAAGAGTTTACATTTCACGCCATGTACTATTTAATGAGCTTTCCTTTCCTTTTGCACATGACAGGGTTGCTAGCACTCATCACCAGTCCACCGGCAGTCCATTACCTCAAAGTTCATCTGGCCCAACTCATGTTCTCTCTTATTCACCAGTGCACTGTCCGGCTCCCAGCCCCACTGGCCCTCTCAACACAATGCATTGTCCGGCTCCCAGCCCCACTGGTTCCCTCAATACTCAGCCCACCTTATCTCAATGCGACTTGGCCGCTCCATTTGTGAGATCTCCTTCTGGCCCAACTGAACAGAGTCCTACCACGCCATCTCCTCGTGCTGCTCAATCTCAATCAACTGAACAGAGTCCTACCACGCCATCTCCTCGTGCTGCTCAATCTCAATCATCTGCCCCGCCTTTGGGCCGTCCGAATCGGCCAAACAGTGATCCAGTAACACCGATTCCCTTGTCTATGAGCCCCGAACCTTCCTCTCCTGAGACAACACCGCCCCTAAAATACGGCAACATCAACAGACTGGTCTATGGCTCTTCTCGCTATCCTCTTCCCAGCGCACACTCTACGGTCCTCTCAAGTTCTCAGGACTTTGAACCCACTACTTATAAGCAAGCTTCACAGTTTGCTCACTGGCAGTCCGCTATGAGGGAAGAGTTCTCCGCCTTACAAAAGAACAACACTTGGTCGCTTGTGCCTCCTTCCCCCTCCATGAACATTGTTGGATGCCGCTGGGTCTATCGCATTAAAAGAAAAGCAGATGGCTCCATAGATAGATACAAAGCTCGTCTTGTTGCCAAGGGGTTCAACCAACAAGAAGGCCTTGACTACAATGAAACGTTTAGTCCGGTTGTCAAATCCGCGACTATTCGTACTGTTCTCTCCATAGCTCACTCCCGGGACTGGCCGATTAAACAACTTGATGTCCGGAATGCTTTCCTAAATGGCTTTCTATCCGAAGAAGTGTACATGGCTCAAACACCTGGGTTCGTTGATCCACATAAACCTACACATGTGTGCAAATTACATCGAGCTTTATATGGCTTGAAACAATCTCCGAGGGCCTGGTTTCATCGTTTATCTGAATTCTTAACCCGACTTGGGTTCTTCAACAGTCGGACCGATAGCTCCTTATTCATCCGTCATGATACCTCTTCGACCTTGGTTATTCTGATCTATGTTGACGATTTAATCGTCACTGGCTCCTGTCAATCTGCTGTCACGGAATTCATTGATCAACTGTGTGCTACCTTTGATAGCCGTAAGCTTGGTGATTTGGGTTATTTTCTCGGTATTGAAACCACTCGAACCAATGCTCATCTCCATCTCCGCCAGTCTCGGTATGCCGTGGACCTTCTTAATCGGTTTAACATGATGGACTGTAAACCGTGTTCTACACCGATTGCTTCACACACACGCCTTTCCCTCCATTCGGGTGACCCACTTCCCGATCCCACTCTTTACCGAAGCATGGTTGGCGGCCTCCAATATCTCACGCTCACACGTCCCGATATCGCCTTTGCAGTCAATCAAATCTGTCAATTCATGCATCAACCCCGGTCAACACATCTCTAAGCAGCCAAACGAATCCTCCGTTATGTTAAAGGTTCCATTGACAAAGGATTGATCTTTCACAAGTCACGTGACCTTGCTATTTGGGCCTATTCCGACGCAGATTGGGCCGGTGATCCTGATGATCGACGCTCCACTACAGGCTCCTGTGTATTCGTTGGTTCTAACTTGGTCTCTTGGTCTGCCAAGAAACAAACAACCGTCTCTCGCTCCAGCAGCGAAGCCGAGTACCGAGCTCTTGCTACCACAGCGGCCGAGGTTCGTTGGTTCGCTTACTTGTTTCGCGAACTTAACATTCCACTCCATCAACCCCCCTCACTTTATTGTGACAATCTCTCTGCCCTCCAAATGGCTCGAAACCCAGTCTTCCATGCTCGAACTCGGCACATTGAGATTGACTACCACTTCGTTCGGGAGCTCGTTCAACGAAGTTTGCTCAAGCTAGCATATGTTCCCACCACTGATCAACTTGCGGACTTATTTACCAAAGGCCTCAGCCATCTGCGCTTTAATACTCTTTGCTCCAAGCTGCGTCTTCGATTACCTCCGTCTAGCTTGAGGAAGGGTGACAGCCGTAATTGTCGAACAGCATCACAAGGAGATTTTGAGCATCAATCTCCTTCCTAAATTAGCGTTTCCTATATATGTAAATGTCAATAGTTTAGGATCAATCCCATACAATCTGGGATGATTGATTGTGTAAATCATGGGCTGTCATTGACAGTTGTGTAATAACGTGTGTATATATATCAAGTTATCACAGCAGCCCAAATTAACCTGGGCAATCAAATAATTCTTTTAGCTTTCATCTCTCTCTCTCTCTCTCTCTCTCTGTGTGCATAAGTGTGTGTGCTTTGTGTTTGTGTCAAGCATGTAAAGCAGCACACCCTGAACAGGACACTTAGTTCTATGATAGTTTTAGTGCATGTTGATGCAAATTGTTGGGTTTCACTGGCAACTTGATCTTCTCAGTGGATTTTGGCATTCCTCGCTGCTGCACTATAGAAAACTTACGAGGGGGAGGCCCAGAATATAATGCAGAGGTACTAAGACGTATGCTGTCGCTTCATTTTCTTTTGGTTACACAATTTGAAGATTGCATCATTAATTCTGAACTATTTGCTCCGTGGTATCTGATTAACACACAAGTTTAATTAAAGAGGCCACTATCGTGCTTTCCGGCCTGACTCTAAATTAAGGTGAAGATTACATACATACGGGATTTTGGAGAAGCTCAGCTCTGTTACTCGTACATTGGATGAAATTTTTTGAGCTTTTAGGGAAGGTGATTTTCTCTAGAGATTAATTACAGACATCTGTATCCTCCAGTACTCTTGCTTCCCGGCCATGCACTTAAGATGCATATATATATATATATATATATATATTTTGCTAGGTTAGTCGTAGATACGTACACAGTATAATTGTACTGCATGCTTATTTGGATAATTGCGAGTAATAGTTTTGAGTAGACAGTACTAGTGTAAGTAATTATTATGTCAGTGTCAACAAAAAAAAAAAAAAGAATGATAAATACTTGCATGATGATCGAACAAAGAAAGAATCAATATATCATGAGCTAGCTAGCTAGCTAGCTGAATTCACCAGTACCCCACATTTTTAACAAGTAGCCATCACACTTGTTGCTGCTACTACTACTACTACTATTAGCATTTACAAACAAGAAATTAGAGGTGGCCCTCTTGGTCTTGGAAGTGGTGGGGCCTACGTGTTTAAGGTTGTGCCTATACTCAGTTGCCACGTGTTCAAATACTTCCACGTCAAACATGTTCAACTTCAACCTGGGTTTCATATGATCTCTGACATAAGCAAAAGGGAGTTGATCTCTTGGGTTAAATGCTTCCAGTTCATTGAATAAAAGGCAGGAGAAGAGATTGCTACCCACTCCATGCTTCCTTAAGATCAAAGCACTATCTGGTACATCTGCATGCCAAAATAATAACAACATCATCATCATCATCATCCTACCTACCTCATACATACATTTATTATTATTTATTATTAATTTGTGCCTAAGCTAGCTAGCTAGCTAAATCTTAATTAATGTTCTATATATTGATCATCTCAAATTTCCTAATACTTACTAGTATATATGTTATGTACGAACGTACGTACGGACATCCATCTCAATTTCAAAATTCAAAGGTAATTAACAACAATTTAATACTCACTCTACTTTTGATGTATGCATGGCGGCCTCGCCTCGCCAACAGAAAGTCTTTCACATACGCTTACAAATTAAACCTTTATGTGTACTGTGTTACGTGCGATTTGCTTAATATGTTACCCAAAATTTAAGCCATGCATGCAGACTAGACTGGTTACCGTCCGGCTACGGCTAGCATAGCTTCCTCGATTCAACCCTAGCTATATATATATATATATATAGGCCAGTCATATACTCCACTCCAATTAAGTAGCATAACATGACTCCATGCCCACTATGCATATATACTTTTGCTTCTATTCAAGCAATGAAAATAAATTAATTAGCCCTAGCTAGCTAGCTAGCGTACGTTGGTGTTTGACACAAATTAACTAACTTGTTTAATATATATATAGTAATGCAAGCTAGCTAGCTAGCTAGGACCACAATATATATTGTAGACAAAATTTTCTTCTTTAATTTGGCTTTTGGATTACTCAAAAATTAAGTCTAATTAAGAAAATTACACTTGATTTTGTACTAAAAAGCTAGCTAGCTATACATACAGTGAGTGACTTAATTCTTGAGAAGCTAGGAAACCAATTTAGTAGGTGAGACGACAGACGTACGTATCACTAAGTTGAGTATTACAGTATTTAATTAGCTTAAAACTAAGGAACAAGCTTTAGTTTTAAGGTTACAGCTGCAGGCCAGTTTAACAAGTCTTTTAAATGCACAATTTAAGCATTTAAAATTTAGATATATATATATATATATATAGTTGTGTTGAAATTCATGCTTAATTACAATAACATTGGAAAATTAAGTTTTCAAGGCCTTATAATTAGGAGAATACGACAGACACAAAATCCTTCTAAATATATATAGATTATTAAAGATCTAGTCGATCTCACAATCCACTTGTTAGTTTTTTCCTACAATTCCATGTGATCAATGTTACATGGATGGATGGATTTAGGTTTAAGGATTGAACAGCTAGGGGTACGAATTCGGGTGTCAAATTTTAATATTTTATACTATGTTGTAGCTAGGTGTCTAATATGCCACACCTACACCTATTTTATATTGTGTCGACAGACTCAAAACGGGTATTTTGTAAAAATTAAAGAGCCTACGTACGTAAATATATATATTTATAGCTTCAAAACGCAGGAGTAGTGTTGCATGGTGCAGGTCAAGTTGGTTGTTTGGTTAAATTAATATCTCGTCAAGGAAGGAATTGAAGAAGGTTTGCATCAGAAACAATTCGTGAGACTCACTCACCAAATTAGACCCCAACCTACCCTTAATTAATTAAAAAGTAAAACTTGAAAACAAAGGAGAAGCCATGCACGCACACATTAAAATATGGAAAATAATTTTCTTGGCTTGCGCTTGTGGTAATCGATTTGATAAAATATTTATTTTTAATATTAAAAATATGACCAATGTATGTACTCATGATTTGTATTTAATGTGAGTACGTCTCTCCTGATAAATACACATTCGTTAAGTGTCACATGTCATTTATTTGGTGTAGTTATGAACATCATTGCTCCATATACAAAATTAGATGAATATTTTTAACGGCAAAGACAACATTGAATATAAATCATGAATATATTGGTTACATTTTATTTTAAATATTAAAAGGATGTTTGTCAAAACGTTACCCTAAATTGTATGATGGGCCCATTAAAATATGACAACTAGCAATCATTTTATGTGGCTTTATATCCCATGAAGGAAGGAAGAAAGGTTGCAAAATAAACTTCACTGACACTCACCAGATTATTTAAATAAAAAGTAAAGCTTGAAAACAACGGACAATCCATGCATGCATTTAAATATGACAACTTTCAATCATTTTAGAGGTGGCTTTATATCTAAGACAACTTCTTCTTTATTCAACCGCATTCCTTAAGCAATCAAAATTCAACTGATCATATGCATCTATCTAGAACATGTTGCAGTTGTACATTTAGATGAGTTGGGTTGGGTTGAGTTGAGTTGATTCGGGAGATCAACTTCTTATATCAAACTCATCGTCTAATAAGTTTTTGTTTTACAATCACCCAATTCATGTATATATGTTACTAATAATATCAATGTTATCTCGACTACTCAAGCGATGATGAGGATCAGATATGAGTGTCACTTCTGCCAAAAAAATTTAGATTTGCACTAAATATAATGTAAAACTGTCACATCAACAACACTCACACTAATGAGCGTTTTGTTGACATGGGTACTGTGAAACAAATAAAGGGTCCAAAATAACATAATAGCTCTCTGCATAAGTATGAATAAATAACATTAGCTAGCTTATACAAAATCTAAAACAGTATATATCAACTAGTATTTTGTTTTGATTGAGCAAATAGTTATAGCTTCTTCTTCTTCTTCTTCTTTTTGAAAATGGGTGTTAATCTTTTCCCATATTTGTAATTAAATAGATTATTCTTAAGTTTATACTATACCTTGTTGTAGAAATCAACTTACTTTGCTCAAGACTGACATTTATATATAAAAAAAAACAAAAATTGAAACTGAAAAATGATCCATTTTCTTGAATTATGTAACTTTTTTCTACCATTATTATGTTCATGGATGGCTTTTGTTGGTCATATTCTTTCTATTTAATTAATTCACAAACTATAGAGCCTATATATATATATATATTCCATAGAAATGATAAAGGAGATCAATATAATTTAGCAACATTGAAGAAAGTACCTGAAGGGTAAGAAAGCTTGTTTGGTGTCCATGGTTGCAATCCATTCTCACAGTACGTCTCGATTTGCGTCTTCAAATTATCAACATTCCACCATTTCTTCCACCTTGCAGTTGCCATGGCTTCTTCCATGGTATGAACAAAGTAAGGATGTTTTGATATAGCCATATCCACATCCTGTACGATAACAAGCGAATGAATCAACAGTAAAGGATCAACCACTAGCTGCAGTTTCGCGTCTATCCAAATGCTATATTTCGAGTTTGGAAACAATCTGTGAACTAAGTATTTGGGAATCACTCCATTCATAGCAGCATCATCGTATAGTTCTTGGCTCGAGACCTTAATCAGTCTCCACGTGCCAATCTTATATTCCTCGGATTTTCTAGAGATTAAATTATGGTAGTGCAGTCCTTTGAGGGTGGCATCGTCTACGAACATGAAGAAACAAACATGATCTAGGGTTTTTGATCCAACCCCTTTCGGTTGCCGGATTTTGTCATGATCACCAAATATGGCGGAGACTACAACTACTCCATCGCACTTTTCCATGGCAAGTCTGTCTGAAAATTCCAGAAAAAAAGCCATCAAACAAATACTTACATAAATTGAATTCCATTTGCAGTTATTGATAATTCAGTGTGTGGTAAAATCTTGATTAAAATTATAATATGGAGACAATTCCAATGCAACAGTATTATAAACGGAAGACGTCAAGTAGATATGAACAAGATAGAAAAACAAATAAATTCCTCGATGATTTCCACGAACCAGAATTACTGATTGGAAACTTTCTGAAGAACCCACATGGAATTTCAACACGATCATCTCCATGATCAAAATAAGAAAACCGTTTCTGGGTATCGAAATTCCCACCAAAACTGTCAGCATTAGCATTCCCACGCATATACCTCAAAACTCCAGAACCCAAGGACGAAGAAGAGTTGTGATAAAATTCTTGGACTTCCTTTATAACATCCCAATAATCTGAAAATTAACACCCCCAAATTAATCGAAAAGCATAATTGGAATGGAATTGGGAAATTGTTTATATATGTATATACCTGAGAAGAAAACAGGGGAAGAGCAAGAAGAGTGAAGGGTAGGGAGAGCATACTTGTGTTCGCCATAGGTAGGAGGGTAATTGAAGAAAGGGGATTGGAGGGGATCGAAAGGAGAAGATCGGAAGAGGCATTTGGTGGAGGAGAGAGATGAATAGAGAGCGAGGAAGATGGAGGAGAATAGGTATATTACTGAGCAACAGAGGAGCTTCGATTGGAATAACAGTGGCTTCGACCTTGTTATGGCTACTAGTTTTCCCATCCCACCTCTAAGTGTTACAAACAAAATAAAATGAAGCCTCCTCACCCAATCCAAGTTTCACACTTTTCTTTTGTTTGTGACAATTAATTAATAATTTTATTATTATTATTATTATTATTATTATAGGTTTGTAAGGTAATTTGTTCGGGTCAGCTTATACGCACCTTAATTTAATTTACACTCCAAAATAACAATTGGTAAGGGTGTATATCGAATCAGGTGGACAGATTTAAGGGTACTAACCCACCCAATTTGCATATTGGGGATTGATTATTTTGTCATCCGCAATCGACCCACAATAAGTGAAAACCAATCCAATACAATCTACATTTCTGCAAATTGGTTCGAATTGAATTGCAGATTGACACTCCATTATTGGATCACTTCTTGTTGATACTTTATGCTACAATTTAAATTAGACAAAAATTTAGAAAAGATCATCCCATTTTACGATTATTTTCTGTAATACAGATTTCTTTATCCCTACTCACCGTGTATTGATATGTTTTATATTAATATTTTATCCTTTCTCGTTTATTTTTCTATTTTATTAACGGAAAGGCGGAATTTGTTCCTGATGGTTTTCATATCCAAACATTCTTTAGCATGTTACCTGGCAAGAACTAGAGAGAGAGGAAAACCCAAAAAAAAAAAAACTTTCTTTTTTTTAAAAAAAAAAATTTGGGGAAACAAAATTTGGGGGGTCAAATTTATTAATCTTTGACCAACATTTTATAAAAGTGCCTAATGAAACTCAAAGAGTTGCTATAAATAATATTTTTATTATTATTCCATGATTGGAATTTAATCATCTGAAATATAATAAATGTATCTAAAATAATATACTCTCCCATCCCGGATAAATATTTCTACTTTCTATTTTGGGATGTCCCAACTAATGTTCCTAAAGAGTTTTGATCTAACTATTATCTATCATTCTTCCTAATATACCCTTAAAACTTCATTTAATATAATACATTCCAAAGAAATTTAATTATTTAGAATAGTTGAACTCAATTAATATTTATGAGTATTATCGTTAGAACACATTTTACAGTACATCATTAATTATCTTTTTTAATTTTTATATTTTATTATTTAAAAATATTTATTTGGAACAGAAGGAGTAATACTTTAATATAGTCTTAAACAAAAAAGTTGATTGTTTTTGGTACGGAGTAAGTATGATACTCTTGGATAATGTTGCTTCTTATTATTGGATTAACCTTTACCGTGAACTTTGGCCTTTCTCCTTACACTACTTAAAACAAGAGCCGCTAAACTTAGCCCCCCACCCCATATACGTTAAATGCAGCTCTCCTTTTTCGTAAAATTAATAACTTGTCTTTGTCTTTTATATATAAAAAATATTATACTTAAAATTTACTTTTATTTACTTCAAATGTGCATATTTTTGATATATTTTGTGTTAAATTTAATTTTTTGCTGTTATTATTGTGTTATAATATACATTTATATATATTGGAGGGTCCTCTTGAACATGCGTCTCGTTACGCGCATATCACCTTGTTCTTCATTTTTTAATTATTGCACTTTTACACTCTGAATTTGTAAAATTTTAAAAAAATTACACTACCCCCTTAAATTTGTTAATTTTGTTAAATTGTTTAACTTAATAGAAATTTACACTATACCGAAATAAAAATTTTAACGAAATTAACAAATTTAGGGGATAAAGTGCAATAATTAAAAAATAAAGAACAATGGTACATGCGCACGGACCAGGCGCAAGGCAGGCGCACATCTAAAGAGGACATGCGCAAAACCCAGGCGCATGTCCATCTGAACTTCATTTTTTTTTTTTTGTAAATTACAATACAATAATAAAGCAAAAAAATATATTTAACACAAAATATGTCAAAAACATACACATTAAAAGCAAATAATTAAAAAAATAAATTACATAAAATCAGGGCCGGCCCAATACTTATAGAGGCCTAAAACGAATTCTAAATTGAGGCCTTTTTAAAGTAAAGAATAAAATATTAAATTTTTATTTTTAAAGTTTATTTTCTTATTTTTTGGGATGCAAAATTATTTATTAAATTATTATAATCGGTTTCATTTAACAATTTTTTTTTCAATCAATAATAAACTCTATTTAATCATTGTTGATACATCGTTGATCTTAGATAAGATTTTATTAATTTTAATTTTGAAAAATTTCTTTCTGCCGAAGCAACCGTTACGAGAATCGTTAACGAGAATCGTTAAATTATTATCTTATAAGTGATATTCGCATTTAGAAAAGAATCAAGCCTTATTAAGTATATGATTAAATATGTCAATTGGTGTATCACTTTTATAATTTCTTTTAAAAAATTTAGTTGAGTAAATAACTCTAATCCATCAATATTAGAATTGTCATTATGTTTTAATGAACTTTCAAGGTGAATAAAATTTTCTTTTAAATTGTCACTATCCAAAGACCTTAATTTCTTAATGCTAAATAGAAAACTAAAAATATTTTGATATTTTTTAAATTGTTCAAATCTACTTTGAAATGAAGTTATTGTCTAATCTATTACTATCTCCGTATTGTTTTAGCAATTTGCACAAAGATTAAGGAAGCTTTCAAAAAGACTGATATACTCATATTTAAGTTCAATTATTATAGATAAGTTGTAGGAGTATTTTTTCTATTTATTATTACCAACCCTCTTTAATGAGAGTAATAATTAAGAGCAATAAAATATAGGCAAATGTTTCTTGAAATCCTATAACGATAATTATTTTGGGACAAAAACTTTGCTAAAATAACAATTATTTTAGAACCGATGTAGTATGTACAAAAAGTGATCAACTTTAAATGATTCTTTAAGAGATTTTATAACTTCATTGCCAAGAATTTTGTCAAATTGTTATATTGAGAAACATTAAGTTAGTAACGTTGACTATTAATGAGTGCGTAAAAAAAAATTAAGAATTACTATTAACATTTTTAAAAAATTATAATAAATAGTAAATTTTTTTTTTTTTGAGGCCTAAATTGTCTTGAGGCCTAAAGCCCTTGGTTCCCTAGCTTCATCCTTGGGCCGGCCATGCATAAAATATGTCAAAAACATACACATTCAAAACAAATGAAAGTGAGAATTTTAAATTGAATATATTTTATATATAAAAAACAAGAGCAAGTTAGTAATTTCGTGCCGGGGGCTGCGTTTAGCGTCTATATTTAAAACTTGGGAGAAGGGATGCCATGAATATAACGCTGAGGGTACTACGATGTACATTTTCTGGTTTCAGAGGACCCATGTAATCAATCCTAAGGAAATACGATGCGTATGTTCGATACTAAGATGTGTATGGGTTAAATAAGATTTATTTAAAATTTCATTCATCGCAAACGCATTTGTAAGTTTGTTTTCTACTTCTTTCTCCAACCCCATTGATATATATATATATATATATATATATATATATATATGCGTAATGCTATGAGTTCCTAAAAAGTATCAAATTTTTTACACCAAATAATGTGTCAGCTAATGTGACAACTAATGTGGTACGAAAAATAAAATTAAAAATCATAATTAATACACCACATCATTTGGTACAAAAAATTTAATACTCTTTAAGTATCTATAGCATTACTCTAGATATATATTGTTATCTACATATCCCATGATACAAATCCAGCAACATACTCAGAGAATTTGTACTAGACAACATGTCTGGAGAAATACCAGATGCAGGAACGTAACGAAGCCACATCTCGACAACTACTTGTGCATCTTTCTATATACCGCATTTATGTTTGCCATGTAAACATCAACACGGAACAGTGCACCGCACCAATTCTGACTATTATATCCCGAACAGATGACAGCAAAATAACACACTAGTTGTGTGTTTCTCAAATGCATTTAGATCCTAAATGCAGAAGCAGCATGCATGTGATAACGTTGGCTGAAGCGATCACCCACCCCGGCCCCCGAGAAACACATCAAGACCTCTTACACTTTTGGGAGCTCCAGTCCAACACTAAGCCACCTCCTAGGGGCTAATAGTCAGATTTACTAATGCTGGTCTAACGTGCAAAACATTCCCACTGACTTGGAACCAACCATTTGATCAGCTACAGCCCCCACCACATCATCCTAAACATCAATCCAGTAATTATTACAATAGTCAACACCCGAACGTCAATCCAGCAATTTTATTATAGTCAGTTCCATTACAAACATCAACAGAATAACACTCTTATCACTAGGCGCTAGATTTGATAACAGCTCCAGCTTCTGTCAACAAAGGAACGAGCTTCCCTCCATTGTGCAGTCCAGTAGTATCTGTGTGAAATTATAAGACAGTATAAGCAAATACCATATATGTCAAACAACTATTCAAGGTGTCAAGGAGAAACAAGCGCATACCATCGCATCCGCCAATGTGCTTCCCACCAATAAACACATTTGGCACAGTTCGCTGCCCAGTCCACTCAGCAAGTGCTGCTTGTATCTCACTTCCATCACCTTTAATTTAAACACAGGATATTAAATATCTTGTTGATCAAGAGCATTCACGGAACAAATAATATGCAAACAATCCTTTTTGCACAAAGAAAGTGATGGGCAGCATATATACATGTCCGTTGTAACTGAGTCTAATTGCTTGTTCTCAGCTAAATGAACAAGTTTCCTGGTTGATAGGTGAACAAACTTGAATGGTTCTACTAATCAGTGACAAGCTTTTAGTCTAAATACGGGTGATTGTCAAAAAAATTAATAACAAATAACTATTGAATAATTTATCAGGTCATTGTCAAAGTAGAGATAATGCCCATTTAGAACCAACCAACATATCAACCTCACCTTGTGACCCCTCAAATAATCAGGCACAACATGTAATGGCGGTTAATGTAATTTACATGGTTTAAAAATCGTGGAATTACGATATGCAACAATCCCTGTCACGTCATTGGTGTAACAGTATCGCGAGTATCAGAAAATACGTAAAGGGGAACAGCTAATGTAGTAATGAATTTTTCAAACTCTAAAATATACACACACACATATCATTGAGTTGATATTAAATTGCTGTATTTGAATGTTTCTAATGCATTACGTAACACACTGGCCGTTTAATTGTGTGAGTGTCTAATTTATATTTATTGTTTACAATGTCTAATTCATGTATTTATCAACCCACAGACAAATAGAATTCTTAACAATAACTTAGTTAGCCCAAAAAAAGAACTGTCAATATTACGCTGGACTAGCCTAAACCCAAACAACGAGTAAACACTAACATAGGCCCAAATGAGATTTTGTCAACATAACGAAATAATCCAATATCTAAATTGTTATTTAGACAACGCTGTTGGCAAAGACCCCAACCTAAATCTAACTTTAGCCCAAATTGCTGTTACTAATTATAGTCCATTACCCTTTAGATCCATTAGGGCAGAAAGCCCAAATCAAATTTAAAAATTTTAAATATATACAAAATTTAAAACTCAGATCATATTAGCTCATCCAAAAGATTCACAGTCAAAAACAAAAACAGAGCAAGGTGAGAGGAAAAATCACCAGTGAGAGAGAACATGAGAGGAGGTAAAGGATAGAGTTGGACGAGGTCCGAATGCTCCAAATCGAGGATCGAATCTGGCTTGGATACTCGATTTCTCAGTTTATGACTAAGGATTCAGTAAATTTGAAAGAGTGATGTATCTAGATATATTTTGTCAGATAAGCAATTACGAACTTATTTCTTGCGTTCTGTGATGGACAAGCAGGAGTGCCGGAGATTTCCTTTCACATTCTCCAACGTAACAGAAACGTAACGGCATCAAGCCCTGTTATTGACAAATTCACCAACATAACTGTGAATCCTATTCTTACGGATATCGGTATCAATAGCCCAATATCCTGTTAGATATCCACCAGTATGGTACGTAACAGCCATTTTTTTAAACATCTACGGGAAAACTAATGCTAATGAATTCAAGTGAACAAATGGAGCAGTAGAATCACTTTAAGCACATAGCAATGTCAAAAAGCATAACATGATGATTGTTGCAGCTTCTAGTGAAAAATAATACTCCAACTATTGGCAAATTTGGTTAAAGCATCCATACATCTTGATAAATATTGTCAAGTAAAAGACAATTGTAAACAAACCAATGTAGAATGTTTTGGAACATGGAACTGAAACCCTAGAGCTGGAATTCAGAATTCAGTTAGCTCATAGTCGGAATCCAACTACAAAAGTTGATTTCATCTTCCACCAAACGTGGCCTAATTTTGTTCTCCAAGGCACATTCAAGACCTAGAAAATGTGTATCCTGGCAGCGATGCACGTATACGTAAAATGTAAATATCAATAACTAATACTAAAACCAAAGCCATTGCTGCCACGTTTATGTACAAGTTTTTCCCACCTAATCTTCTCTCTTTAATTTATCAAAAACTCCTCATTTTCTCTCTCATTAATTCCCTTTATTCTAATTGACCCTCGCACACACTCTCTCTCTCTTCTACCTTGTCAAAAATATCTTCTTGATGATGTCCACATGACAACCTCTTTTTTTTTTTCTTTTTTTAAAATCTTCTTCTATTTGTATTACCTTTTCTATTTTATTTTAAATTACTTATATCCTTTAGAAATCTATGTCAATCACTTTAAATACAATCACATTAACTAACCAAAATAGTAATTAAAAATAAATAAAAAATTATAAATTTAGGATACTGTTGAAGTCAAAACAGAAATTACAAAAAAGTGATAGATAAAAAAATATTTTTCATATTATTGAGGAGAAGGTTAAAGTCAAAATAATAATTAGAAAAAAGTTAAAGAGGTAAATTTTTTTTATTTACAGATTTAGGATAATGTTAAAGTTAATATCCTCATATGATTCTAGGAGAAATAGAGGACACAACTTTTTACAATGAGAAATGCTCACTCCCTTCCACCTAAAGAGTTCATGTTTGAAAAGTCAAATAATTAAGGAATATATTAGTGTCATTGGATTTGGTCATAATTACAAAAATACTTAAACACAATCAAGATGTTACAACACAATTGAAGGGTAAAGATGAAACGTTATCGATATTCTAAGCATAATTTTTTGAAAGTGGACTTTTTGAGTGGAACATTCCAAAATAGTATAGTGGACTATTTGCATGGAACGGAGGGAGTAGGTCACTTATATACAGTTATGCAACTTCAAATTTTTAATGAAATTTCATAGTCAATTGTTTATTATTCCAAAAAGTGCTTATTCCTTAAATTGATTGAAATATATAATAATGGTGCATTTGATATAAAATTATAAATAGATTTAGTTCACTTTTTATTACTATATATTAATATTAATGAGATGTTATTAAAATTTTTACATTGCAAATATTATTATAAGTAATTTCAATTTGTGTTCATATGTCAATTTCAATATTTATCATATTTTATTTTTGTTCAAAGTATTCCAATAAAACTATATTCAATTACTTATGAGCTGGTCTAGAAAATCCTCTTATTATAAACAATTTTTGCAAAAAGAGAAAAAAAATTATTAAGATCGTGCATCGCACGGGTACCTAGCAATGCATATGAAAAAGCATAAACACATGAGAGAGAGAGAATTGGGGGAAAGAGAGACAAACTTTCTCTGTCGAGTTCATAAGCCTTGTAAGAGGCACCGATCTTATCGAACAACTTCTTAACGCTGACGCAGAACGGACAGTACGTCTTGCTGCTCACCACATACAAAAAAAGAAAAAAGTTGCAGAAATCCATCAATTAGTCCTTTTGTATTTCACGCAATCTAGAACACGCACACACATATAATAGGCAGAAATTAACGAGAGATGACCTGAAGACGACGACGGGATTGGATGAAACGAGCTCTTTCGCCTTTGCTGCCGCCATTGTTGATGATAATTTTCTCTCTCTCTCTCTCTATCTCTCAGCTCTTCTTAAAATGGTGGATTTGTTGAATGTGTTTGGGTGTGTTGTATATATATATATATATATATATATATATATATATATATATGGCTACGTGTTGAGAGAGAAAAATGAGAGCCTTACGCAAGTCGCAAGGCGCAAAATAATGCAATAAATTTGGCCCTCTCATTAACGGCGGTGTGATATTTTGGATCTCTCTTTTGGCCCATTTCACGTCACAGCGTACGTATCTATCTATCTATCTATCTAATCATACTTTTCCTGTTTTCCGTTTTGGATTGTTGTTCTGTTCCCACCCACCGACAGGGCGACAGGGGGCGGTTCTAAGTTCTAACTAAACGTCCGTTTATTTCAAGAAAATTAATTTTCGAAAAATAATTTTTAAAAAATAGCTTCTGAAAAATGAAAAGTTTTTATTTTTAGGTGTTTGGTAAATCTTTTAAAAATATGTCAAAAAATATTTTTGGGTGTTTGGCAACCTAATGTAAAATGTTACGGAAAATATATCACGAATACATGCAAAAAATTATATTCCCTTCTTCCTAAAATTAATGGCCCCTATTGAATACTAATTTTAAGAAATTGTTTAGACTTTAAATAATTTTCTTTAGTAACCCCCAATTAAACACTAGTGATATCAAATTAATAAGGTTCATTTACTTTTCAATACCAAAAATAGGAATCATATAATTGATAATTGACTTGAAAAAGTATTTCAAAAAAAAAGAAAGAGAATTGTTGTAGAACGTCCCAAAATGAAATAATAGACAATTATTTTAGGACAAAAGGTATTATTTATTAAAATTGAGTAATGTAAATGTGATATTAAGCTCCAATTCCAGCTTCAAATTAGAAATTCTATGATATCAAACATTATACCAGAAGTTAAATATCCACTCAACGAAAGATTTTTACTCCATGTAATACTCTATTTAAAAATTAAAGTATTAAGATAATAATGTAAAATTTTAAATCAACTCACTAAAGATTTTCAAGCAAGATATATATATATATATATATATATATATATATATATATAACGGGTGCACTCTATCTTAGTATTTATAATTAAATATCAAGTTAAATATTTTTGAAATTTAATTACCTGAATTTGTAATATTATTATTACCTTCCCGTCTGAAAATTACTACATATTTACTTTTATTTGTGATCGTGAATAAAAGTGAACATTTATTTTGAGACGGATAAGAATATATTTTTCAATGTTATAAAAGTTTTCATAAACCTTGACAATATCAACAAATGATATATAAATAAAACTTTGTTCATAGAACCACTTCAAAAGATTACGGTAAAATATTCCGATTATTTTTCTTGAAAGAAAAGTTGAAAAGAATATAGCATATTCAAATGGGCAAAGGTGAAATTATGAGAAAATTGGAATGAACTAATTTTGGAAAATGACTAACGGAAATGGAGTTCGTAAGTCATTTTCCTTAAAAGATTGCTTTATTTTTTGTTGACTTGTAAAAGATTTTACATTGACTACTTTTTCCAAATGTTACCAAACACTGAAAAATGAGAAAAAAAATTTTCTAAAATTATTTTCCATGAAACAAACGGAGCCTAAATTAAGATCTAAAGCATGAGTGCACGAAAAATAAAATGAAGGTATAATTTAATTAGCTTTATAACTATTCAGCTTTTTATTTATTTAAAATGTACTAATCTAGTCTTTTGAGATGTAAAGGTATTAATTAATTTTCATATTTTAATTTTTCTACTATTTCTTTTTCAATTTATAACATTGTTAATATATTTAATCTTTGTTGTGACATAGTTGATCTTAAAGTACGATTTTATTAATTTTAATTTTGAAAAAAAAAATTCGGCCGGAGCAACCATTATAGGTAGTGTCAAAGAATGAAAGTCGATATTGTTCGCAAGTTGAAACATTTAGTTGATTTGGATTATTTTTTCTCACTAATTTATACAATGGAAACTTTTTATTTTTTTACTAGCTAGCCATTACGGAGTATAACTTAGTAAAGTAACTAGAATGGTTTCCTTTTTTCAAGACTAAATAAAGTGGAGTGAATATGTGATTAACTAAAAAAAATATAGTTACTATATATAAAGTCTCTTAATTATCTTTTTATATATACTTATATATTGGGGCCTAAAATCATGGAGGGCCTAAGGCAAATGTTTCACTTGTTTCTTAATTGAAGCCGTCCCTACCCAGCGATCCTAATTACTCCTTCCCTTTCAGCAAAGACTTCATTATTTTATTTTAAAATATTTTACAGAGTCTACTTTAAAAAAATATACCTATAATCTCCACAAATCTTTTAACATTATCCTCCACATATGATATAAACATCTCTACTATTCTCAAACATTTTTTTAATTATACCAACTTTAATACTACTTAAAATGCCTAATCTTCACAAATTTTTAAACTTTACCCTCCACATATGATATAAACATCTTGACTATACTCAAATATTTTTATAACTATGACCAACTCTAATATTACTTATATATCCCTTAAATTAGATTTTTCAAACGTGGACTCTTTGGGTAGAACAGTGGGAGTATCTCATAATTTTAGGATATTTTAAGTCTGATTATAACTTTCTCAAGATTTTGAAAATTTTTAATTACTTAATATCTAGAAAATTAATATCCACCAATCAAAAGTCCAAAAAAATTAGAATTCTTGCTTACTAAATTACTTAGATTTTCAATTCTTTACCATACTTACCTAATTAGTAATTTCTATAATTCAATTCTTACCATACTTACCTAAAGTTGTATATTTTTCGGTATTAGAGCCCGTTTGGTGTAGCGTTTTGAAAACGCAGTGTTCTGAAACGCAGCGTTTCTAAAACTCAGATTATTTAAAAAGTGACTTTTTTATTTATAAATGCGTTTGGGATATTATGTCAAAACGCAGCTTTTTATTCCCTACTGCGTTTTGGAAAAAAACTAGGAATTTCAGCGTTTTAAAACGCAGCTGCGTTTTGAATACGCTGCTTTTTATAACGCAGCATTGAAACGCTAAGTTAAGAAATAAGCTGCGTTTTAACCCTGCATTTTGGCCAAAACACACGAATAAACGGGCTCTTAGACAAAGAAAACGTCTCATATTTTTTAAAAGATAGAAAGAATTAAAAAGTAATAAAAATTTATAGCTTAAATTTGAAAATATTGACTCTTTTTCAATACAAACTTAAGAGAAAGTAGACTATTTTTTTCTTCATATAGTTTGATCTTCCAAAAAAAACTTTAGTTGCAAAGTAAGTATATCATTGTATCTAAAAAATGGGTTTAATATACTAGTCTATTAATTAAAAATATTAATAGTATAGTATACAATACTTTTTTCTTCTTTAGAAAATAATTACATTTGTCAAACTTTTAAGATTGTAGTTTTTGTTTGTAATTTGTACCTCTTTTTAATTGCACTATAAATATAATTTTTTTTAGAAATAAGTCTATTTTTTGGGACATAACAAGAAAAAAAATTATTTTTCAAGACGGAGGGAGTATTTAAGAGTAATACTTTAATACTACATTAATATGTCATAGATTTGTATCCTCTTTGTCTCAAAATAATTTTTTATTATTAAATTTACACGAGTTTTAAAAAATATTTTTAATTTATTATGTCTTTCTTTCAATATACTTATTTAGGATGTTCCAAAATAGAATAAAAAACACATAGTTTAGCATGAAGAAAGTAGTATGACATTTACCGGTGAGAGTGAAAGTGAGAGGAGTGAGAAAAGTGCATAGTGTAATTTCCTAGGAGATTTGACCAAATTGATTTGTCTTTTATTTAAAGATTATATTATTGTTTTGTATAAATATGGTTTTGTATTTTCGAGAACAATATTACTCCCTCCGTCCCAGATAAATGTTCCTAGTGGATAAAACACAAGAATTAAGAAACATAATTAATGATGTGTTGTAAAATGTGTTCTGATGATAATACCCATGAATATTAATTGAGTTCAACTATTTTAAATAATTGAGTTTTTTTGGGATGTGTTATATTAAATAAAGTTTTAAGGGTATATTAGGAAGAATAGAAAGTAGGAACATTTATTCGGGACGGAGGAAGTAAATGTTATAAAGATGACTTTCTATTTTTGGCAAGTCATTTTTGACAAAATTTTACCTTTTTTAAACTTATTAGGCTTATATATATATATATATATATATATATATATATAGAGAGAGAGAGAGAGAGAGAGAGAGAGAGAGAGAGAGAGAGAGAGAGATACTTATTTTTAGTATGTAAATTTTCTTTTCGTTTTTGGAAAGGTTTTGTTGGGTTGGGCGGGGGCGGGGGAGGGGGTGGGTGTAGAGAGGAGTTAAGTTCAAATATAGTTCAGGGTTCACCCTTCTATTGCTCTCTCCCCCTAACTGAACTTTGACACGAAATCGAACCTCTTTGGCCGACCTTTGCCTATTTCCGACTATTACTTTTATTGTTCAAATCTTCAGCAATCTAGAAAGCCACACAATGACACATTGTGGTTACGTGATACTCCGTCAGTTCCTAAATTATTGTCTTATTTAAATTTTTTTTTGTCAAAGTAGAATATTTTTTAAATATAAATTTAACGTATATTTTTTTTTTTTACTTTTTTTAAAATCATAAAACAAGTAATATGTAGTACTTTTAAAATAATAATAATTACATATTTTATTATTTTAAAAAAATTAAAAATTTATAAATCAAATTTACAATTGAAAATATCATATTTGACAAAAAAAAAAAAAAAAGTCAAATGGGGCGATAATTTAGGAATTTAGGGAGTATCTTACATTTGATCATATTTTGACATGCTCATTAATTGTAATAACTTTTATAATGCTTCTAATGAATATTACAAACATTCATGACTTGACACAAATTTTGAAAAAGTAATTAAGTTTATATTAGTAATTTTTTTTAGTTTTTTAACACCCTCAAAGCATTTTTTAGAGTGTCAAACAAATACGATTCTCTTTCATTTTCTTCTCAGGATTAATAAGTTATAAACAATTGCCTTGAAATATCTTTCTAAAAATAAAAAGAGAATATTTATTTGGAGACATTTCAAAAAAAAGAAAAAAAAAACACTTCATTTATATTGGAACAGTATCTTAATAAGCACTATCTCATTTCCTTGCTCCTTAAATTTTCAGTCAATTCATACAAATTTATGTACTGCTCACTCTCTTCCATGTTTTAAAATTTTAATAATTAATAAATATATTAGTGTCATTGAAATTGATCATAATTACAAAAATACTTAAACACAACCAAGATGTATACAAGTTACAACACAAATGAAGGGTAAATATAAAAATACAAAAATTATAAACATAATTTTTTTAGAGTGAACTTTTAAAAGTAACATCGAGTATAATATTTCCCTAATTCAAATAACAAGATTATCCAACAACCAACGACAAAGATAAGAATTTGAGGTCCTCAGAAAGCAGGCAATATACGCATTCAATGCCGCCTGTTTTTTTGTTTCCATTTTCTCTTGTAACAACAAAAACAGAAAGCAACATCAACTTGAGAAATTATAAAAAAACTTATGGAACAACAACCGCACCGCAGGATGATTCTTCTCTCTCCAAGGAAAATTATTTTCTTTACAGAAACCTCACTTTCTTGACTGATCCTATCATTGTCCTTCTAACAATAAGGATGCACTATGCAGAAGCCTTTAAATGGCCTCAACAGTGTTACGGGAACCATGTCTTCATCTATTCCCCCGCACAATAAAAATTATCCACTGCAATTAGAAAAGGGCAAACTACACCATTGGTCCCTGTACTCTCGGAATGAACTGCCTCGTTATAGAACCAAAGGTTAGCTAGCTCAACAAATTGCCGGAGCTGGAAGCTTTGATTCCAAATTCTGCGCAACAGCATCAATGAACTCCTCCGTGTTCAAGTAAAACTCCCTTGATACCCTGTATATAATAGGAAAGCATCTCAGAAAAAATCAAGTGTGAGAAAATTTCTCCTCAGTACTGAAAAAGTCCTGTTTTTGGATCATGTAACCATACATTGTTGATTGCATGCTCTTTCCCAATCATTCTAATACTGAATAAAGTTAGAACATATTATACATGCTCCTTCAAGTTTCTTCACAAGCACAGACACATATACACAGTATCAAATTGCGGTTACCTCTGATGCTACTCATTAAAGAGTATGCTATTCCAATTGTGCAAAACTTCCAGTCCTATACTACCTTGTTTAGATATCTCATCTCTGTTATAAGTTTATTATTTCAGGCCTGTTCAATATTTTGATGTATCGCTGGTTAAGTCAATCACAAGGTGGTGCTATGTTTAAGCATTACAGATGACAATTATTCAATTTCACCAACTCCGACCTCATACCCTCTAAGTGATGGCAATGGGGCGGGATGGGATGGGAATCGCATTTCCCATTCCCACCCTGTTATACTTTTTTCATTCTCATTCCATTTCCGTGATGGGAAATTAAAGGCAATCCATTCCCATCCCGTTTCAATTTTTTCATTCCCATCCCGTCCCACTTGATCCCATTCCCAGTTACTTAAAAAAAATCCTTAGAGTGAAGATGACGAATATAGTTACTTTTTCTAAGATATAATGTAACATAATATCTCAACTATTTCTTCGATAAAATAATTTTATTATAAATTCAAAAATCAAGATTATAATCAAAATTGTTGTCATTACAGCAATATCTTACAAAATTAATATCTCTTAACCTATTGGCAATCAATTATTGACCTATCTCCAAAAACGTCCATTTTAGTGTGTATATATATATACACACACATAAATGAGATGAGGTATAAATGGTATAGGGCATGCCATTCCCATTCCCGTTGGGAAATAGAAATGGTTTCCCATTTCCATCCCTTTCCCACTTATTCAATTCCCATTCCTGCCCTATTAGGGATGGGATGGGATGGGTTTCCCATTTACCCTGCCCGTTGCCATCACTACCATCAGCAGTAATCAAACAAGCATATTTCTCGCAGCGGCATGGACGTTCACCTTTGGATCTTCTGGGGTTTTATGCACAGTACATTACGGCCACTTTTCTCAAGTCTTTCCACATTAGAGTAAGACAATTCTAAGAACCTTGACTAGTGAATGTAGGAGCCTCGGAGCTCTTCTTTTCTTTCAACCCGAACACAACAATAGAAGTAAAGCCCAGAAAAGAAAATCACAGACTAATATTTAAGCAGCATGGAATACAAATTATTAGAAGGCGAGCAGAATGTCGTGAACATCGATAGGACACATAAACAGGCACTTACTTGGGACCATGGATCAGAATTGCAAGATCCTTGGTCATCTTCCCCGTCTCCACTGTCTCCATGCATGCAGCCTCTAGCTTGTGAACAAAATCCAATAACTTCTCATTCTTATCAAGTTTTGCCCTGAATAAGATTCGGGCGAATGTCTCAGGATGCTTTGTATAATAAAGGGATTATGATTCTCAACAAATATATAAATAACTTAGATAGCATCCAAATTTAACCACATGGATTATAACAATCTTAGAGGGGTGATCGCAATGGTATATAATCTGTATGCAACTTTTGAAAGGGTACTGGCTAACCAGCAATCATGATTGTGCCCCAAAGTATGCCTTACTCAGCAACACCAACTGATTAGTGGAATTCAACACTCTGCATCCCACAGGTGATCAATAATCATTTCCACAAGTTCCCAGCTTCCTCTTCATTTTATGTTTATAACACAACAATTCCAATAAATATTCCACCATGTTATAGTGATGCTATAAAAACGAAACTCTCTATGCCTTAAACTTCCTGCTGAAGCTGATTCCTTGCCCTCCCCCACCCCCCAACTCTCTCTCCCCAAACCCAAAAAAACATCCTCCTATCTCTATTTTTCATCTGTAATTCGAAGGATTTGAAACTAACATCTTGCTGGAACTCAAGGCAATATGGCACAAGAGAATGAAAATTTTCCTTTCCTTCAAATATGGAAAAACATACTCTCACAATCTCTCCTCCAACTATTGAAAAAACTGATAGGCCTTGCTGCACAAAGTTAAGTGACTATGACATCACCAATACAACATCTATGCAGATTTTCTACTAGTGTTGAGCAAATGTTAATATACTTGACTCAACTCAATTCAGCCTTAGTCCCAATTAGTTGGGGTTGGCTACTTGAATCCTTTTCTGCCATTCAATTCTATCATTTGTCCAAATCAGCTGTTCCATATACAGCTCGGCCATTACCATTATTCAGCTAGGATAAAAAAACTTACTTTGAAAGGAGTACTACAGAATCAAGTTGCCAATAGAAGCAGCAATACTAACCGATGTTCTAGTCCTCGTGTCCATGCAAATATGGAAGCTATACTGTTCGTACTGGTTTCCTGCCCCTTCTGATGTTGCCGAAAATGACGGGTTACAGTCCCATGTGCTGCCTCCGCTTCTAATGTCTTTCCATCAGAGGACAGCTGTAGAGCAGACAATGTAAAAGATTTCTCTGATATCCTAAACCCAAAATCAATACTAAAAGCAGAATAAGGAGAATATAAATAAGCAGCACCAACCAAAACAGATGTCATGAGGCCCAAGGAACCGAATCCTGCATATAGCAAACAAACTTTTAGACAAACTTGAAAAAAATTAAATGCATTTGGGATACAAGTAGGAATGCCAGAATGGAACAATAATGAACTTGGAATGCATAGGATATAATGTACTTCTACGGACAAGTTCCAATTATTTCCCCTCCACAAATTATTTAAACAACCATCAAAAGAGGTTAATGACAGGCATATTTGAGCCAAAGACTGATAACATGCCTAACTAATACCCAATAACCAGACTGCAGCAGCCAATCTTCTTGATAAATATATCTTCCTCTTTTTTTCTTTTTCTTTTTTTGGGTCTTCCACGAGGTGTCCCTAAACCACATTGGGTCTGAGACTAATCCCCGTTCGCGGAACTGAACCTGCAAGAATTCGATTTTTGTAGACCATTGAGCAGGATTGATATCGAAAACAACCCCAAAATCAAAATTCCATGAGTTAGAAAACTCGGTGGGAAAACAAAGTTCAACAGGACAATCCAGGATGCACACAATATAGTGAACCATCACTTACTACCAAATTTGTAGCCAGTATAATGACGTGCATTTTAGCAAAAGACATCTAAATCACCTTGAGCAAGCAGATCACTCTGGACATCTCCATCATAATTTTTGCAAGCCCAGACATATCCACCATCACTTTTAAGCGCATAAGCCACCATGTCATCAATCAAGCGATGCTCATACCTTAATTCTCAAGCACATAGTTTTTATTAGTTATCTGACAGGCAAAAACTAAGAGAGCGTGAAGCCACGTTTCTTCAGATAAACAATCTAACCATATTGAATGTTCTTCAAACTTCTGCTTCCAATTTTCCTCATATACCTCCTGAAAGATGTCCTTAAACCTGGGGTAATCAATTTGGTACAAGACAATGCAATTTAATGAACTCAAACCAAGATAGAGAACCATTAAAGCATGAAACCCCTGATCAGGAAATGAACTTATTATTACCTGCCATCATATTTTTTCAGAATTGTGTTTTTTGTGCTCAAGTAAAGGGGCCATTTCTTAGCAAACGCCATTGCCATAGACGATTCAGCAAAAGCACGAACAGACTGAAAGACAGAAAAAAAACCCAAAATGCAATAAGGTACTAGAAAAACCCCAAAGATGCCATAACATTTTGTCATCCAGTTAAGAAGACAAACCTCATCAACATTGTACATTGCAAGTGCAATGCCAGGACCTTTAAAATCATAAACATCTAGCTCCACAGGGGTGTCACCATTTTCCGGCACTGAGCAAAAGAAACAAACATAACACCTCATATTATCTGTCCTTTCAATTATCAGAATTCCCATATTAAACAAAATTCTATATTCATCTTACCAAAGACCATTTTGAGCTTTCCTGGCCCGCTGATGACTGTATCGGTGGCACGATACTGGTCGCCAAAGGCATGCCTGCCTATGCAGATTGGTTTTCTCCACCCTGCAAATTCAAGAATATGAGATGGGTAGCGGTTCATGATATTTAACATAGACTAAAGAAAGGAGAAAGTAATAATTACCAGGAACTATTCTAGGAACATTCTGGCATAAGATAGGCTCGCGAAAAACGGTCCCTATAATGACAAGATATGAGGCTTCAAATCAGCAAGAATAACCAGAAAATTCTTTTACCAAATAAGAATGTCAGAAGAGAAAATGGATGTCGTCTGAACAAATTTATTCTTTCACCATATTATCACGAGTACCTCCAGAAGAGCAACAAAAATCATAACTCAATCTAACAATCCATATCATAGAGCAATGAAGCACCCACTTAGAATCCTTTTTTCATTCCCACAATCACTTCTTAATTCTAAACTCAATAGTATCAAGATCTACAAAAGTCTAGTAGGTCAGAAAATGGAGTCTGCAGCAAAGATACTTCTAGAGAAACTAGCTATGCTCATTTCATGGGGGAAGTAGAGCTTGTCAGAAGCCCAATCTTTTCCAATTTATACATTCCACCATTCAGCCCATTGTCTGGTTTTTGGTCGGTGTCATACATCCCAGAAGCAAATAAATAAATACGAGTCCTCCCCCACCCCCAACCCCGGTGAAAAAATTGAAAAGAAATAATGAAAACAGTTCCAAGTAATAATAGTGTAAATGCAACTGAGAGCTAATCAGTATACAACCTATCAATAACTATTCGCATTAGATTACATTGTTATCACTCCACCTGCAAGAGCAACAAAAGTAGCATAAAAGAATATATCCCATTCTGGCATGATGTCTATGTGGAAAGTCAAGGGAGTTGGTGAAAGGAACCAAAGGTTTAAGATACAACCCAAGAAACCTATTCCCAATGTATAAAGTGAAACGCAATCACTCGGCCATTGGCACGCACATCTGCTAAGAAATGAGATTTATCTATTATAGAAACTTTGATGTAAAGTTACATAGAACATGATAAATAAAACCAGCAATACTGAACTTTCAACCAGTCTAATCATGTACAAACCATTTAAAATATTTCTGATGGTGCCATTTGGACTCCTCCACATGGACTTCAGCCCAAACTCCTTGACTCTTGTCTCATCTGAAACATCAAGGATGAACGGGTCTAAATTAGACCTTGTATAGCTATAAATCACAAGCAAATAAAATGTACATTATGGCAGAATCTCATAACGGCACTCCTCAGCATGATTATCTTCAAGACAAAAACATGTCAATTTGCCAAACTCTCTAATTAGACCCTGGCCACGGGGAAAGATCCCCTTTCCAATGACCAATTCCCTAATTTATTATAGTTTTAGTTCGTCGCAAAGTTTCATGCTCCTACAATGCCATTTTAATGTATTTGAGTGATGTATCCCCAGAGTTGAGTTGTATCTCCAGAGTAATTTCCTGAAAACCTTTACACAAATATCAAGTCAACGAAGGTATAAGAACTAGTCGGACATCATAGCAACAAATCATGCTCTATTAGTCGACAAACCCAAGTAGGTGAATTTCAAATCACCAGTTACTTCTTTATCATCTAGATCATCAGTGCGAGAATCAATTGCCATGAACTAAGATCTACATGTCATTCTATTTAGGGAGGTGATCAATAAAAGTGCAAACCCTAAACTTAATTATCCTGCTGCTTATAACAAAGAAAAGCCAATATAGCCTGAAAATACCAAGAATTACTAACCGGGAGTAATTGTAGCACATTTTACAGCAACATTATACCTGCAGAACTTTAGGGAGTCAGAAGAGCGATAAATAAGAGTATCCTTGTAAAAATTTTAAGAAAAAGTATCTGTGGTATATTTTCCTTTCAGTTAGGTTTCTTAGTGTCTGAGCAAGTCCTCCATCAGTTGGACAAATTATAACAAAAATTCGCAGTACCCACTTTCCAATAATGTAGCTGCTAGTATGCTACAACTTCCTTCTACAATTTACAAGTAAAGATTTTATAATAACAGAAGTGCCAAGGGGTACGTCCATAAACAATGGCGATGCCATTACTAATATTAACAAACTTTTCCCCTCCGCTGGCCTCAATGACTGGAGTTCATTCAGTACAGTCGCAGCTCCTGCTACCAGATCCAATTGACTATACACTAAAACAAGCGTCTTTACAAGACCATCATTCAGGTTTACTCGTTATCAACCTTTCACATATAGCTTTCAACTAAATAGCAGTTAGTTGCAACTTGCACCACAACCTTCACCCTAAGTTGCTGATTTGGGAGCTCCAAAACGTTCTCAACTTCTAGATGTGCCAATCCTTTTTTCAAAGGAATGCTAGCATGCTACATTTCTAGAGTACTCAAAACTGTTTTACATGTTCCGATACCAGAAACACCATACATTTTACCACCGCATTAGAGAAAAAAAAAACAGGAACATAATTGAGTATAAAAGAGACAAGGTAAAATGAATGAGATCACTTCACCAATTGCGCCAACTATGGAACAAGAGGGCAATCAAATATGGATACTACATACAGGTATGCCAACATAATTTTAATATGACATTGACTCATAGTTTATTAAGTTAGTTTAATAGTAATTGATAACACCATGACCAATTATATATATATTCTGAAAAGCAAAAATAAGCACGAGTTAAACCCTAATAAGAAACTATGAACAACTAAAGCAATTGACAAAAATTAGTCAAACGAGCTTACTTGAGAGCTGCATAAGCACTTTCCACGGTAACTTTGTCATCGGTAGCATCACGATTTAATATCCCCAAATCAAAGTACTTAATATCTAAATCCAAATATGGGAATATAAGCTGAAACAAAAATTCAACCACAACAAAGCACAAATCATTAGTAATCAACAACTGAAAATGAATACAACTTTGATCAAGCTGTTTCGGAAAACGAAAACATAAATAAGTAACCTTGTCCTTAATCATTCCCCAAATGATCCTCGTCATTTCATCGCCTAAAATCAAATAGATGATAACAATAAGCAAACAAACAGACCAAGATACAACTATAGCAGTAAAATTTTGAATTTTAAAATCACTGGAAATTACCGTCCATTTCGACTATGGGATTTTGAACTGGAATTTTATCCATGGCGGTAGTGGCGATGGCGAAGCAACGGACGGAGGAGTTGGAGAAGCGAGTGGAGAGAGAAAGACGGTTGTTGAAGAAGACTGAATTGAAGAGCTTGGGATTTGAAGAGATTGAGAAGGTTGACGTTTTGGGGACAAGAGAAGATGATGAGAGCATGGCTGTAGCAGCGGCGCCGGACATGCCGGCTTGGCGGAGTTTAACACTGAGCATTCAATTCTCAGGATTTGCCGAGTGGCTTGGCTTTTTGAGCACGCGTCGGCACAGGCGAGGCTTGGCAAAGTTTCACGTCTTTTTTCGAATTCTGGAAACAATCGTCACCGGAGTAAACCTTCTCCTAAACCCGCTATTAGAAAAAAAAAAATAATAAGGTAGTGTTCGGTAACATTTCTGTTTTTTTATTCTATTTTACATGTTTCTATTTTATTTTGTTTCTGTTTTAATTTGTTTCTGTTTCTTAAAATATGTCGTGTTTGATAAATACTAGTAACTAACCCGTGCGATGCACGGGATGGATGGAATGAAAAATATATTAATTTTTTGTCAATTATAAATCAATGTGTCAAAACCTGAATCAAACTAAATTTATGTATATCTACGTAATAGTAAATTGAAAAAGAAGCTAATTCATTGGAACAAAAATAAAATATTATGATTGGATCCATCTTCATCGTTTGTCAAATCAACAATTGTTGAGCTACTTCTACCGGTTAATAATGAAATTCGATAAGAATTATTGTTTCCAATATTCTGTATTGGCGTATAAGCTGTAAAAATAAAATATTAATGATAAAATACACAAATACAAAAATAAACCACACTATGTATCAAAGGAATGTAAATGTTGCCAGTTGCGATATTCGAAAGAGGAGGAATGCAGGTCGGATACAAAAGATTTTTAACAGAACTTCCAACACTATATTGTTGCGACGAAACATTTTCTGCAATAAAAAATTTGAATTATACGTGAAAATGCAAGGACTATATTTATAAATATCAAATTCTATAGAAACAACAATTGTAAAAATATATAACATTTAAATTCATATGTTTATTTTTTCCGGATCTAATAAAATAATTTTATAAATATGAATATCTTTTACATATATATTAGTTAGTAAAAAAAAGATAATACATTTTTAACAACCAACTTAACTCGCAACTAAATTATTTTTTAGTCAATTTTGGACTATGCCAAGACGTGGGAAAAGCACCACTCATTTTTTTAATCAATTGGGCTATGCAAATAAATTGGAAAGGGCACCACTGAATTTGTAGCCCACTACTAAAACTATACTCAGTTTAGCAAGCCCAACATATGAGCCCATTTCTTAAACACAACCCGGCTTTGATTTTTTTTTTTTTTAACACACAATAACTAATATAAGCAAAATATCAGCTTTTTCTCTCATTTTGTGAACCTTAAGCTACATCCAGAAGTTTCCCCAACCCTACCCCAAACCCTCTTTCCGCCGCTGCCATATCTCCCCTAATCCAAACACACGGCAGCATGATCAACACACATCTCACAGATAAAACACTCCCACAAATAAAACACTCAAAAACCCATAATTTATACCGAGATTATTATGATTGAAGGGGAGAGCTAGGCGCGATTTTCATCGATTCAAGATGATTCGCTTCTAGCTTTTCCCAAAATCAAAAATTAGTGTTTGAATTCTACGATTTATATGCTCGGTTCATAAAAGCTTAAAGGGATATATTAGAACCGTATCTCATCTCATATGTTGTTGGGATAGTACGTTTCTAGTAATCCCCAAAGCTTAATCCATTTTGCAAAATTACTTAGGCTACCCGAGTAGATCCAGTCTTATTCCGAAAAGTCAAAATCAGTACCGGATCCCAGATCTTGCCTTTTACGTTGTTTAAATCGATTTAACGGTAACACTTTTCATTAAAATCTTTTCAATTTTACGATTGTTGTGATGTCCTAATTATAGATCTGCTTTGTAATTTCATTTTTCTTGCTCAGATATTACTTTTTCCATCATAAAACTTATTTTGAGTGCTTAGATTTCTCAAATATGTTATTTGTTCATTCCCAAGTTATAGATCTGCTCTGTGATTTCAATTTTGTAGCTCAGTTCTTATATTTCATCATAAAAATTATTTTGAGTGGTTATATTTGTCAGATCTGTAATTTTTGCATGATCTATTTTGATTATCTTAATTGTTCAATTAATTCAGAGATTATTTTTATCATTCTTATTTAATTTTATAATAAATTTCATGTATTTAACCTATTTAAATATTAGCGTTCGCTATTATTTGTCAAATATTGCTTATAGCTTTAATTTGTAAATTAAAATAAATGTTTTCGATCCAATTTTGAACTTGTCAAATTTTACAGATTTATTATATATTTACGCATATTTTTTCTGTAAAACATTTTCATCAATTTATAAGAATATTGATATTTCTTTAAATATAGTAAAGTTTATTTAATAATTTTAATTTAATTGTTTGATTTAAGTTTATGTGTGATTCTGTTATCTTATAATAAATATAACTTTGGTTTGGTGTATCGCTTTATGTAATCTCACTTTCGTGGTTATTTATGTATAAGTGGAAATTTTTAATGCATGTATTATTAGAAATAAAACAAACAACCAAGTTGATATAAAAAATAGTTATATTGATAATGTGATTCAAATATATATAATTTTTTACAGTATATATTTAAAACTGTATTTTTACAGATTTTTATTTTTTATTTTACTATTGTATGCCTTGAAAAAATGATAAGTTTTAAAAATTAATAGGTAACAACCTTTGCTTGAAAATTATATGAAAATGTAATTAATTTATTAATATGTGGGTGCAATGGGCTACAGGTGTATTAGAAAACAAATTTGATGTGGGCTTGAATCCAATTGGCTATAATTGTTAGTTTTGGTGCGTAGACATATGGGCAATAATCCATATTTTCATAATTTGCTTCAAATATGTATAGATTTTTTATATGGTATCTATATAAAACTGTATGTTTTACAGATTTTTACTTTTTATTTTAATGTTGTATGCAATGAAATTTTTTTTTTTTAAATAGATAGGTAACAACCTTTGCTTGAAAATTATATGCAAATTTTGTTAATTTATTAATATGTGGGTACAATGGGCTACATTTGAATTAGAAAACAAATTTTCTGTAGGCTTGAATCCAAAGGGCTATAGCTGTTAGTTGTGGTGAGTAGACATATGGGCAATAATCCATATTTTGATAATTTGGTTCAAATATATATATAACTTATTTATATAGTGTCTATATAAAACTGTATGTTTTACAGATTTTATTTTTTATTTTAATATTGTATGCAGTGATAAAAGAAAAGTTTTAAAAAATAGATAGGTAACAACCTTTGCATGAAAATTATATGCAAATTTTGTTAATTTATTGATATGTGGGTACAATGGGCTACATTTGAATTAGAAAACAAATTTGCTGTGGGCTTGAATCCAATGGGATTTAACTGTTAGTTGTGGTGAGTAGTCATATGGACAATAATTCATATTTTGATTGTGTGATTCAAATATGTATAAATTTTTTATATAGTATATATATAATTTTGTATGTTTTACAGATTTTTTTTTAATGTTGTATGTAATGAAAAAAATGATAAGTTTTAAAAAATAGATTGTAACAATCTTTGCTTGAAAATTATGTGAAATTTTTTTAAATTGCTTAATATGTGGGTACAATGGGCTGCATTTAAATTAGAAAATATTTTACTGTGGGCCTGAATCCAATGGGCTATAATTGTTAGTTGTGGTGAGTAGACATATAGGCAATTATTCATATTTGATATAGTATATATATAAATGTGTGTGTGTAATTTATTTAATTTAAATTTATTGTAAATGTGACTCTAGAATATAAGTTTGTCATAGTAATATGATTAATATGTTAAATATGTTTTTATATATGTATGATCTGGAATAAAAAAAACCCAGCTATGTTGATGTAAAAAATCGTCATGTTGATGAAATAACAATAATTTCATAGCTACTTCATATTTTCTTCATTATGTTTGATTCGAATAGATATTTATTGGTATTCCTTACAAATTTAAATAATTTGATATGTGAAATTACTGAATTAGCATATGGTTGATATATTGACTGTAAAATTATTTATGCATAGAATTTTGTTATCTTTTTAGTTATTTTTTGTGCGGGCAGGCAATGTGTTATTGTTATGAGCATAGTGTATAGCTATAAAAAAATTTACTTACATGGAAAAATTCAAAGAAATTATTGTTATGAGTATATAAAGTTACTATAAGTTCTGATATTCTCTGCAAAATTATAATTTTCTTTGATTTATATGATAAATATGTTCTTATATATATAGATATTTATATATCACATTACATATATATATACACACACACACATACATATTCTATGTGAACTAAATGTAAAAAGTAAACAAAATTTAAAATTACATAACATAAAACTGTAACAATTATATTGTTCATTTAAAAGTATATGCATGGCGATTTATATATCATTATGAATGCAGAAAAATACTGAGAAAATGTAACGTAAAAACTTACCTTTATTAGAACACCCTTTCCTCTTCTGATTGCTGGGTATAACCAAAGATTTTGTGATCTTCATTTCCTTCCTTGATTTGTAAATCTTTAACGTCTTTTTGTAACTTTAGTGATTCGTACTCTCTTTGAAATGAAAGCTATTAATTTGGTGGATTTGATCTGAGTTTAAGAATTCTAATGTAAGTAATGTTAGGATCGCTCACCCATACAAGAAATCCGCAACAAGAAAAATCAAACAACACACACGAAATAAAGACAAAACACACAATATTCCGTGGTTCGGCTAAAAGCCTACTCCACCCAAAATATAACTTCTATATATTTCTTGATATTACAAGAATGGAGACACCCTCTCTCTCAACACTCTTGAATATCCTCACCAATCGCATACAAGCGTACAATTTCTCTCTCTAAATTGTAAACCTATGCTAACTCTCTCAAGTTCTCTCTCAAAAAACCCTAACTAGTGAAGCCTATTTATATAGGGGAGGCACACCCACTTTTCCCCTTTTCTAACCGATATGGGATTACTATTCCTTCTCCTAACCAATATGGGATAAGTAATCTTTTCCTACTCATAATAGGATTTAGGTAATATTGGTCAATTTCCTAACAAATCTCCCCTTGACCAAAAATTCCTAAAATCTCATCAACTCCAGAGAAGCGAACTCTTTTCCCAATCTTCTTCTCCTTTTTGTCATCACAAAAGGATCTTCCACAAAAGGATTGCCCTCCAAGTAGCAAATATTCCTCGCACCTTTTCTCCCTTGAAGAATCAAGCGCTTTCCTTTGTACACTTTGCACGTCTGTCTTCTTCCAACATATCGATACCCACGAGATGTCAAAACTCCTAGTGAAAGCAAATTCGCCGCACCAGAACATACTTTACATTCAAAGCGGTTTTCACATCCCATCATGAAGCTTGAAACGTACACTCCCAACACCTTCAATCTCCAATTTTTGCTCATTACCAACTTTGATATCTCCAAAATTTCCTCTCGTCGCAAAGTGTCAAACATAGCTTGATCCTTACAAATATGCACAAGCCTGAATCTAACACCCATTCAGACTTCTTCTCTTCAATCACATCAGCAGCAGCTACAGTCTCTGTCAAAAGAAAATCTCCATCATCACTATCAATTGTGTTGACCTTCTCCTCGTCAACCTTTTTCTTTCCTTTCACACTATGCAAACTTTTCAAATCTTCACGAAATTGTGGGCAACGCATCGCATATGACCGCTCTCCACAGTAGAAACACTCAATCTTACTCATATCTCTATCTCCCTAGATTGAGACCTTCCTCTTCCTTTTGAGCCACCACGATTATAATTTCTCCCTCTTTCGTAACCCTCCGCAACTAGTACTGTCACCATTGGAGAAGCTATCACTCCTCGTCATTCTTTCATTATCCCTCAATGCCTTAACCACATCATCAAGTGTTAAAGTAGTCCTACCTGTTAACATCGTCTGCACAAAAGGCTTATAGGACTTAGGTAATGAAGCCAACAATAACAAAGCTTGCTCCTCATCTTTAATTGTCTCATCAACATTAGACAATCGACATACTAGTTGACTGAAAGAATTAATATGGTCATGCAAATTACCCCCTTCATCAAACGTCAAGCAATACAAATCCATCTTCAAGAACAACCGATTAGTCAACGACTTAGACGCATAGATACTAGCAAGTTTCTCCCAAATACCCCTCGGTGTTGTCTCCTTCAAAACACTAAATTTAATTTCGGGAGCAAGTGCTAACCTTATCGTACTCGAAGCCCTCTTCTGAATTTTTGCCCAATCTACGTCTTTCATCCCATCCGGTTTGTTCTCTTCCAAAGCTTCATCAAGTCCCTGTTGAACCAACACGTCTTGGATTGTCATCTGCCACACCGTGAAATCCATCTTCCCATCAAAGACCGGAACTTGATAATTTGAACCCCCGCTATTCATATTTCTCAAACCATGAATTTCTTCAAAACTGCTGCTTCTGTCCGACATCAATTACCACCTCTAGGGACCTTAGAATCCAATCTCCACCGTTCAGATTGAATATCTATGAGTCCCAAAGCTACTCACCAAAAATCAGCCCGATCCAACGGTGAACGAACGCTCTACGTCAATTTTCCTACCGCTGTGCTGAAAAAAACGGACCAGAAATATCTGCAAGTTATTTCTTCGATTTTTCCTCTCTTTTCTTGATGCGAATTCTCTCTTCAACCTTGCTCTGATACCACTTGTTAGGATCGCTCACCCATACAAGAAATCCGCAACAAGAAAAATCAAACAACACACACGAAATAAAGACAAAACACACAATATTCCGTGGTTCGGCTAAAAGCCTACTCCACCCAAAATATAACTTCTATATATTTCTTGATATTACAAGAATGGAGACACCCTCTCTCTCAACACTCTTGAATATCCTCACCAATCGCATACAAGCGTACAATTTCTCTCTCTAAATTGTAAACCTATGCTAACTCTCTCAAGTTCTCTCTCAAAAAACCCTAACTAGTGAAGCCTATTTATATAGGGGAGGCACACCCACTTTTCCCCTTTTCTAACCGATATGGGATTACTATTCCTTCTCCTAACCAATATGGGATAAGTAATCTTTTCCTACTCATAATAGGATTTAGGTAATATTGGTCAATTTCCTAACAAGTAATATGCTGAACTAAGAAAAGTTAGGAGATGCAAGCCAAGTTCCCTATATAAAGGACATTCTTAGTGACCCATTGGATTCTTAAACTTAAAAAATTATATTTTTGAAAAAAAATTTTGTATACCGATTTTGCAGTCATTGATAGATTAAAAAGTCAGGTATCTGTTGATCAGTATTTTGGAAAGATTTTTACTCCTTCAATTTTTTGGATAGTGAATCCATGCTCTGTAATCATTTCAAAGTGCTGTCATGTCATTGCTGACATTGGGTCTCACACTTTTTAATGCAATTGTCATAATTATTTCAAAAGTGTTGTCCATGTAGCTGACATTGTGTATCACACTTTTTAATGAAATTTTCCTGTTAACGTGCAATTGTGCTGGATTCATGTGGTCATAAATGACTTTTTAATCGATTAATGCATTTTGCCGGCTAATGATGATTATTTCATCCAAGTATTTGTAGTTTTTGTTGATATATATAATGGGTCACATTAGGGCAAACCTATTATGGCCTTGGCTTTTTTATACTGTGACTTGGATTTCCGTGCTTCCTCATATTAACCTATGTAAATATAATATATATATATATATATATATGTCTAATTCCTTTCATATTACAAAAAGATATGTTTATAGTAATTTTATTTATATATTTTCTTTTGTTTACGATTAAGTTACGGAATGTGAATAAATCAATATGTTAGCATAGATGTATAGTAAGTCTATTGCAAGTATGATGACTCGAAAGCAACTTGCAACAAAGGTAATAGTTATATATTTTTATTAGATTTCTTGTGACAACAAAAAATATTTAGAAATTGTTATAATTTCCTTACTACTACTTAAACATAACATATTTATGTTTTTGGACAGGTGATGCCTCTCACCGATTTCACGGATATTGAAGTTGATTAGTCCATATGCAAGATAAGTATTCCTTAAAACCATTGTTATTCTTTTCTTTTTTCAATTTATCATGTTTGCATGGACGTGAGTATGAGTTTGGGTGTATACTGTATATAACACATTTTTAGCATATATATAGATACTATTATTTTTATGTAGCAATCGGAAATCAAAGAAATATTTGTTAACCATTTTAATTATTATATGAAACATTATAACATGTTCAATTTCAAAAAGTCAGATTACTGCCATTGTTATTGACGTTTCTATGGTATATGCGATTAACCATTTTAATTATTATATGAAACATTATAACATGTCCAATTTAAAAAAATCAGATTATTGCCATTTTTATTGACGTTTCTATGGTATATGCTCTCATCTTGTGAAAAATTTTCATGTCAGTTGTGTTCAAATATTGAAATTAATCTTTATACTTTTCTTTTGATAATTTTATTAGTTTCCATTTTTTTTTTAGTTTGTGCGTGAGAGAGTTTAATAACTCTAAAAACTGTTAGTATACATATATATACACTAAAATCTGTCATACAGATGTGGTCTTGTATTTCATCCGGTTGTCGGCGACAATAAAGTTTTTCATGATATAAAGATGTGTCTCTTTCATCAATGGTTCAAACTTTTCAATCAGATTTTGTTTGATCGAAGCATGTACTTTGGTTCCCTTGAAAATAAAAATACTATTATTATTAGATAAACTGAAAAGATTACCAAATTGTTATCAAATTCATTGATTTTCATAAACTGAAGATATTTTGCAAAGCATTAACAGAAATTTTTAAATTTAAACATTACCTCCGAGTCATGGAAAATACATTCCAATGAATACTTTCTGGAGCTATCGTCATACACGGGTACAACATAAACTCTTATCAACCGTATCTTCACTGTCCACTGCACTTTGCTTGGATTGATATCTTTCAATAAGCTGAAATGGGTAGGCATTTTGCTGGGATTTTTGTGATGACCAGAAATCAGATACTATGGAAATTCTGATGTTGCAACACAAGGAAGGCAATGATATTTATAGTGTACTTCAGCTTGGGAACTATTTGCATTTCCAAGGCCCAAGGCGTGCAACTTTCTTCTCTCCAAGCAAGGCTCGTCAGACTTAATAATTAGAATAGTTGATTATTATTTTTTTAATCTATTTAAATATTCTGTAACTCAGCATAATCTTTTTTGTTTTAATATATTTTATTTATTCACTGTTTGAGATTTGTAATTATTTAAAGATTTTTAAAGCCTGAACTTTATTGAAAAGAGGAAAAATTGCTTTGATTTAAACAATTACAAATTTCCAAGGCCCAAGGCGTGCAACTTTCTTCTCTCCAAGCAAGGCTCGTCAGAATTAATAATCAGAACAGTTGATTATTATTTTTTTAATCTATTTAAATATTCTGTAACTCAGCATAATCTTTATTGTTTTAATATATTTTATTTATTCACTGTTTGAGATTTGTAATTATTTAAAGATTTTTAAAGCCTGAACTTTATTGAAAAGAGGAAAAACTGCTTTGATTTACACAATATCATTCAGTACAAATGTTAAACAAAACAGTGTTTTTGAAAACCATGTTCATCAAAACTGTGGAATTTCATCCAAAACCGTGGTTAACATTTAACAGGATGGTTTCCATATTTAGCAGCTGAACTTTTGGCGGGAAATTTCCTAAAATAGAGACTATCTTGTTATTATATATATATATATATATAGATTTCTATTTTTTTTTACAAAGTTAAACTCTTTTTCTAAAACTATTAACACATTACAACTTCATCATATATTATATCTAACTTAAAAGGTGTAGAATAATAATTCACATTTCATCTATTATTAAAAAAATTGTGAATAAAAAATAAAAATTAAAAATTAATATTCATATATACATACATGCATACATAGACTTAGGAATTGATTTGATTTTCAAAAAGTAAATTAATTAATTCATAGCAACAATATTTAGAGGAAGAATTATAGGTTAATCGTTAATTGATGTCATGGATACCACTGTTCGAGACCTTTTTTGCTATGATATCCCCCACTTCTTCGGGTCTATATTTTCTATTTGTCTAACTCTATTTTATTATTGTTCAAGTACCCATCATCTTTCAATTATTGTTTCTAGTTTCTGATTATTTAATTTCAGTATTAATTTTTTTATTTATTTTTCTTTTGAAAACCCAATTTTATATATATATATATATATATATGGAGGAAAAAAGTTATGGTTGAGAATTTCTCGCATCAAAGTTCAAAGACCCAACCTTTTTTTTTTTTTTTTTCTCTTTTTTTAAAGAGGATCAATAGTGGTTCTCCACTTACCCCCTGGTGACTCGAACCCACGACCTATCGGTTGTAGGTGAAGCATCTTACCAACAAAAAAAGACCCAACCTAATTGATCTTAGCCCTTCTGTATTTTGGATGAGAAATGTTTCTCTTCTGTGAGAAACAAAATTTTTTTATTTCTAGAATTTGGAGAAAAATGAGAAACGTTTTTAGTTTCTCAGAAATAGAAATGGTTGTCAAACGCATTTTTATTTCTATTTTTCACCAAAAATTAAAAACAGAAACAAAAAATGTGAAACAAAAATGGTTAACAAACAAGCCCTAATGTTCCATTTTGTTTTTCACGAAAACTAAAAGATGATAGTTATTGAACAATACTCACAGAGTCCCCGATAAATATTTTTAGTTAATAAAATATTAAATTTTAAAAAATATAATTAATGATGTATTATAAAATGTGTTATAATGATAATACACATAAATATTAATTGAATTCAACCATTTGGAATGTATTAAATTAAATGAAGTTTTAATGATATATTAGGAAAAATGATAAAGAATAGGGAAATTAAAAGTCTTTATGAACATTAGTTGAAACATCCTAAAATAGAAAATATAAATATTTATTCCAGACGGAGATAATAGTATTTAAAAATACAGAATAATAGAAAATTTTCATATCTAAAAAGTATTTAGAATAATTTTTCTTTTCAGAAAATCTCAAAATTAATCTTTTTTAATACCAAAAAGTTCAAAAATCAAATATTTATACCAATTTCGTTAATGTAAGAGCTTTAATTCGAGTAAAATTTTGTTTTTTAAAAATTTGTTTTTTATTGATGATAATATTTGAATTACAATGGATAATTATAATGATAATTGTTATTATAAAAATAATAATAATATTATTCTTTATTATATATTTACAATAGTATGGTTATAATCATCTTGATAAACACTATTACTATTAGATATTAAAAGCTTCTTTAAGAAATTCATTTCCACATGATCCAAAAATAATTATTTTATTCATAAAATTTAAAATTAATCTTGTTATAGTTTTAAAATAATCGTATTCACATTATTCTCCACAATTTGTATTGAATGCCAAAAAATCAAAAATCTAATAGTCAATGAAAAATAATTTAGTTGTCACATCGTATCCATAACCCTCCTTTACAATTGCATTAAAAAAAATTATTGATCTATGCAAATTCTAAGTAACACATAATTTTTTCCACGTTCACATTTACATGATTATACTCTAAAGCTTGTAGTGAGAGCATTTCTCCTATTCATTCACAAGGAGCAGGGGAAGAAGAAAGAATTATTTAGGCAAAAACACATAATTGGGTCAATGTACTTTGGGGAAGGTTGTAATTCGGTCATTGTTTGAAAAATGTTATTTGGGCCACTTTACTTCAGTTATCTTGCAAGCGAGCCTACCAGAACGTTAACTTTAAATAAAATCTCTATTTTACCCCTGTCTTCATTAAAGAAGATGAGGACGAAAATATGGGTAATAAAAATTCCCCAAAGTATAGTGACACAATTATATATTTTGTCAATTATTTATATAGTGATTGATTTGTGGTAATGAAAATTTGTTACTTATTGTAACGAAGATTCCCCTTCAAAAGTCAAAAAGAAGAAAGAATCCACATAAACATGAAGAAGCAGGGCGTTCTTATTATTTTATAGGTTCTAATAGTTGGACAAAGTTAAAAGAAAACCTTCTTTAATTATTATATTTATTATTTATGTATATAAATGTTAAATCATAACATAATTAAAAAAATACTAAGTCTAAATTATCATAAGAGTGGGCTATTAACACCCCTCTTTCAAAATACACGCCCAATATTTATTTACAAAAATATTATTTTATAAAAAGACCTTGGTACTCTTTCCTCTCTAAATACACCACCAATCTTTTCTTCTTCTTCTTCCCCAATTTCAGTCACAATTCCAACCACCAACCATGGGTAGCTCTCTTACCCTCTGTTTGTTTTTTCTTGCATTCTTCTTCCCCTCCCCCCTCCCCTACCTCCTCTCCTTTCCCTTTGTTTTTTTTTTCTTCCCCTCCTTCTATCACCATTCTCTTTAATTTTTTTGAGCGGGTTTTAGAAGAGAGTGAGGGAAGGAGGAAGGGAAGAGAAGATTTAATTTTTTTGGCAGGTTTGAGTAGAGAGTGAGTGAGCGAGGGAAGACAGATTAAGAGAGGGAGGGAGGGAGGGAGGGTGGGGAAGACAAACTTTTTTTCTTCTTTCCTTCTTTCTTCTTTCTTCTTCTTTCTTCTATGTCGTTCTTGTTGTTCTTTGTCGTGGAGGGGGATTGGAGTTAGAGTTAGGTCTGAAAGAAAGTATGAACTGGGAAAGTGGGGGAATGGATGTAGCGATAGTGGGTGGGAGTAAAATGGGAAATACAGGGGTGGTGCATTTAGATGTTAGATTGGGGTAAAATTAAGATAAGAGGTGTATTGGAGATTAAATGTATTTAGAAAAAGTTGGGATGTTAATAGCCATACTCTTATCATAATAGTACTCCCTCTGTTTCAAAATAAGTGTCATTTTAGTAAAAAATATTATTTCAAAATAAGTGTCGTTTTAGATTTGTAATACGTGTTTTTGTATAATTTACCATTCTCTTCTCTCAAGTTCCAACAATTAATCATCTCTTCATTAAAATTTTTATCTTTTCTCAATAGTTATATCCTCCTAATTTATCTTTTCAACTACTCCTACCACAAAAATTAAGGATATGTATCTAACAACATGTTGCAAATGTCGACAACAATAAAATTACTAAAACAGTGACAGAAACAGAACAATAGCAGCTATAAAACAACACTAGTAGTAAGAAAACAACGTAGCGTCATATAAATCAATAACAACACAATTGGATAAGAAAATTACGAAAGCTTCTGTACGGAGTAACTAAGTTCCAAGAAAAGCAAGACGAACTCTTCAAATTTTTTGTTTAACTCTCTCTTCTACCATGCATCTGACATTCAAACACAATAAAACAAATATTAACCCAAATATTGATCTCATGTAAAAAAAATTAATTTAATTTATTAGAGAGACACAAATAAATATAAAAAATGGCCTTAAAAAAGCCTAATTCTTGAGACTTCATTTGAATATATTATATGGAACATATTCTAGTATATATAGTATACATATATATATATATGTATATATATATATATGTATATATATATATATGTATGTATGTATAAAATAGATAATGAACGAAAGTATCTATATGGAGTAACTAGATTCCAAGAAAAAACAATGGCTAGCTCTTCAAAATTTTTGTTTAACTCTCTGTTCAACCATGTATCTGATTTTCAAACACAATCAAGCAAATATTAACCCAAATATTGATCTCATGTAATTTTTTTTCAATTTAAATGTTAGAGAGACACAAATAAATATAAGAAATGGCCTTAAAAAAGCCTAATTCTCAAGACTTCATTTGAATATACTATATGGAACATATTCTAAACTATTTATAATATAATACTCCCTCCGTTCCAGACAAAGAGTCCACTTTCCTTTTATAGAAGTCAATATAAGACTAAATCAAATAAAAAATTTACATACTTTACTTATGTTTTAAGAAATAAAATTTCATTAATTAAAAACTATCTTAATAATACTATGGATTACAACTTTAATAACTTTGTAAAAACCACTAGATTTATATTAATTATTGGTCAAACTTTAGCTTAGTTGATCAAAAAAAGTCAAAAGTGGACTTTTTGTCTGAACGGAGGGAGTATATATATATATATATATATATATATATAATAGATAATATATATACATGTATAAAATAGATAATGTGGCAGTCGTACCAATTAAATCATAAACATTGATTATAATTTATAAGCTAAAAGTCTAGAACCATAAGTCTATAAGTAAAATAATAGTCAAAGCCTTCTGTTATTTTTTTAACTATACAAAATAACAACAAAATATTTGAATTTGGACCGTAGTCCAAGATGTTTGAGTCAATTTTCTTTTCCCTATACAATATAATAGTACAAAAATTGAAATATGGGCCCTGGACGAGTGCCCTTCCCGCCCTTGCCTAGGGCCGATCCTGCAGAGCATGGGGAGAATATGATGTCTGCGAGATAAGTGCTCAAACTCAGAAGGGAAGAGCCTTGCCGCCGTCAATCACCCAAATCTAGGTTTAATTGATAACTAGGAGGACAATATGGAACGAGAAAAATAGTCTCGTTTATCTCATTTCCAAGATTAAATTATAACAGAGGGAGTGAGATATTATCTACTCCCTCATAAGGAGGTTATCCACTATCCACAAATTCACATTATTTTGTTCAACATGCAAAGGTCCTACCAAGCACTGAATTGAGATAGATTAATGTTATCCGTCTATTTATTTTACTACCAAACAGCCCCGCGAAGGTATTAAAAAAGAGTTGGAAAAATTCCAACACTTTTTAAAAATCAACATCTAGATTTGCCACCACAAAAAAATACTTTGATTTTTCCTCTTTTCAAAAACGCCCTCTTTTTTCCCCCCTTTGGATTTGAATGGTATATATTTTCCAGAACATGAAGTGTGAATCAAACTCATGTTTAAATTGAGATACTGATGCAAGTTCTTCTATTTTGAATCAATTAGATTTATATCTGAAAGAGGTTGACAATAAATTCTTTCAAATTGGCTATTTGTCCCTCTGTTATAGGTGTTCTACAAATATCAACAATTGAGCTAATTTCGTATTGCTAAATCTATAGGTGAGGTTGTATTCGTATAAATCTCATTGAGAAGGCATTAAATTTGTTTAGATAAAATCAAACACTTTCTTAAAATTACTACCTCACTGATTTGCTATCACTAAAAAAATACTGTAATTAAATTAAAAAAAGTTAGTAAAATCAAGCACTTTTTTAAAATCAATATAAAGTCAATAGAATATTTATTTTGAAGTAGAGAGAATACAAAAAAGTGAAGCCGATATTACGAAAGGCAAATATGAACTTAACAAAACTGGAATTTCCGACTATAGCCCTACTTGAAATGGAACACCCAAAATGCGCGTTGAGTAGCAAATGTCGGCTCTTTCTAAAACCTCAGTTCCCTCTCCTGGGCTCTCTGGCGGTAAAAAGCCTTAAACCCTAAACCCCAGCGCCCCTCCACCTCCAGTTAACCTTGCCATGGCGTCAGTGGCCGGCAGAAGAAACCCTCTCATTTCCTCCATACCTTACATTCTCACATGGCCAAGATTCGGCTTCCGAAACATTTGCAGCGGCCGTCTCGGCTTTGCCACATCAACGTCGCAGGCCGCAGCGACCGATACCGAAGTTCCCGTCGCCGGAACCAAGGTCCTAGAAACGTTCAAAGAGGAGTTCGAGATTGGATCACGCCAAATCACGCTAGAAACAGGGAAGATCGCGCGGTTCGCTAATGGCTCGGTTGTATTAGCCATGGAAGAGACCAAAGTGCTCTCAACGGTTTGCTCAGCTAAAGGCGACGGCGCTCGTGACTTCTTGCCTCTTACAGTACGTCACTTCATCAGGAGACCGAACTAATTTTTTCTCTCCATTTCGCGTTCAAAGAGTATCTTTTTCGATTTTTAAGATTTTAACATGTGTATATATCAAATTATAAAACATTTTTTTATGTTTGAGTAATGATACATATGCTATTTATAAACAAAAATCATTTACGTCCTACTCTAAAGTGTTGTACTTTCATTGAACGGGCAACACATTAAAATATGACGTAAATGGATCCTACTAACTATCTATTATTATGTTTTAGGTAATAAAAATTTGATCATCAGAAACTAATACAATACAATTTTCGTGATTTTGCCCCTTAACTGCTTTTGAACTTATTAACACTGATTTTTTGTGCTCCAATTAGAGATCAATGTTCCGTAGGCTCGAGCAAGTGTTCATGTTGACTCTATAATACGGTTGCATATTTCATTTTATGTGGAAATTAGGAAATCAAAATTGCCGTATCAAATGCATCAATAGCAGGAATGAAATCCTTAAACTGGTTTTTTATTATCTCAAAGTCCCAACTGTATTGGGGCAGTTTCTCAAATTGACTAAAGTAAGGAATTATCTTATGCACTGTTGTTATCAATCCATTTATCCATGATGCATGAAGGATATATAGCAGATAGCAGTGTGTGAATTGAACAAGAAACTGACGTTCATTAACTTTATTTTCATAAAATAGAAGCAAGGTCCAATGGGAGATCAACGTGGTATGTGACAATTTAGGAAGATTCGATGCTGGTAGTTCAAGACTTGTGTTTCAAGAAGCTGTTTTTATTTTCTTGTTCGAATCATTGGGGCTTTGGTGTGTGGCATATCTTGGTTGCATGGCTGTTCTTTGTGACCCCACTAGTTTGGCTAGAGTACTGAAGATTTTGTTGGAACGTGAAAGAACTGAAGGAGATTTGAAAATAGCACATCTTTTCATGGATGCTTTAATTAAAGATTTTCAAAGTAGTTTGTTACTGGAAATATGTGTGGGAAAAGAGTTCCTGACCAAAGTTTGGGCCGTTGCTTATTCAAATAGTTCATGCTCCCAGGAATTTGTGAGTTTCACTATCCCCCAAAGTAATGGTGCCGGTGGTGAAATATTTTAAGATTGATGATTTGTTAACTTATATCTGGAGGTATCTCCAGATTTATTAATTAATGGTCCAGTAGAAAAGAGATGGAGAGGAAGGGACCATGGTTTATTCAAGCAGGTCATGAGACAATCCTAGCGAAATAGTGTTTGTGTTTGATGAGTGAGTGGGTGAGTGAGTGAGTGAGTGAGGGAGCCATGGCTTATTTAAACAGGTCATTGAACAATTACATTTTTTTGTTCCGCATTCTGGCCCTTCCCATAGTGTACTTTGATGCCTCTCTCTCTCTCTCTCACTTTCTCATTTAGGGCAAGGGGACATCTTTTTTCCATGTGCATCGCGAGGTTTTCATTATTTCCTGTTCCCTGTTAGGTTGATTATCAAGAGAAACAGTTTGCTCAGGGACTCATTCCAACCACTTACATGCGGAGGGAGGGTGCTCCAAAAGAACGTGAACTCTTATGTGGCCGTCTCATTGATCGGCCTATACGACCACTTTTTCCTGCAGGATTTTACCATGAGGTTCAGGTATGTGTGATCTCGTGTTCTGTAGCATGCTGCTCCCCCTCACCCTCACGTCTCATTGCATTTTCTTCATTGTTAGTGTTTGAAAGATAAAATTGGTTTCACTATAGGTAATGGCTAGTGTTCTTTCTTCTGACGGGAAACAAGACCCGGATGTAATGGCAGCTAATGCCACGTCCGCTGCTCTTATGTTATCAGATATACCGTGGGGTGGTCCTGTTGGGATGATACGCATAGGGAGGATTGATGGACAATTTATTGTTAATCCGAGCATGGATGAGGTATCTTTCTTTTGCCTCTCTCTCTCTCTCTCTCTCGGTTTGTTTTGGTTTCTTCTCGTTTGAGCTTGGATAAAGAAAGGATGAAGTACAGTTATAATCTGCTTCATTAATGTATTTCAGTAATGTTCCCTTTTGTTTGTTCTCTTGTTTGAAAGCAACAATTAGAAAGGGAGTTTGTAATGTACAAGGTCTGGCTGCCTATTCACAGGTTTCTCTTTTCCTGTTGGCGTTCTTTTTCTTGCCCTCAGTGTGGAGTTTGACATCATTGCTTATTAACATCTTGGGTTACTCGAAATATCATTTTTAAACCCAATTTCTGATTGGATTTGTTGTATACTGGATATCACACAGCTTAATATGAGTGATCTCAACCTGGTATATGCCTGTACAAGGGACAAAACTTTGATGATGGATGTCCAAGCCCATGGGATTTCTGAAAGAGATCTGGAAGCTGCATTAAGACTTGCTCATCCTGAGGTGAGCCTTGAAGCTAATAATAGGTTTCAATACTGTTGCTAATTAATGATTATAATCTAAATGGTGTTACTTCAATTATTTAGGCAGTTAAATATATTGAGCCTCAGCTCAGACTTGCTGCCAAAGCTGGTAAACAGAAAAAGAAATATAAATTGTCTATGGTGTCGGAAGGTACATACGAAAAAATCAGGAACTTGGCTGAAGCACCTATTGAAGCTGTTTTTACTGATCCTGCCTATGGAAAGGTGCCGTAAATTTTTTACATTACCATATTTAGAAACACACTAATTCTGCTGGCCATTTTCTGTACTTGGCTCAAAAGCATTAGTCATTCAAAACAGGAGAGGCATCATCCTTCTCTTCGTCAATTGTTGTTTAGAGTGAAATTATTTTGAATCTTCTGCATGCAGTTTGAACGTGGAGAGGCCTTAGAGAATATCACACAAAATGTGAAAGGTATGCTTGAGGAAGAAGGTGATGAGGAAAGCTTAAAGGTTTTATCGAAGACTGTTGATACAGTAAGGAAAGAGGTATGTATGGTAGCTTAGAAATAAGAACAGTTAATGAGCTGTATCTAACTTCTCTCCATTTACTTTTTTCATTTTATTTTATTTTCTGTTGGATGAAGCATCATATCAGCACATTTCCACTATTCTCATATAAATTTACATAAGTTAGTAGCTATCACATGATATTGATCAAAAACATATTGGTGTACCCTTGTGGTTTATTTGGATACTATCCAACCCAACCCAACTCGACCCACTTCATATGTAATGAGAGGTTGACATTACCCTGAATTGTCATTTTTTAGTACAAAAGATTGAAAACTTGCTATATTGCAAGCTATATAACTGTAAAACTTAATTTGGATTTGGAAGTTCTAATGAGATCCAAAGATCTGTGTGAGGAGATCTTGGCCTTTAGGTGAATATTGTTTTAGGCTTCTTCATTGGATGCAGTTTAAAGAGGTTCATATTTTTATCCTTTTGTAATGCTCGTATCTCAACGTAGTAAATTATCAGGTTGTTCGTAAAAGGATTATCGCAGAAGGCGTGAGACTGGACGGAAGGCGTCTTGATGAAGTCAGGCCTCTGTATTGTGAAGCTGGTAACTTACCTGAACTACATGGATCATCAATCTTTAATCGTGGAGATACTCAGGTTAGTAGTAATAATACTTTTATATCATATTCCTCTACTTAGGCCTCTAATAAAATGAGATTTTAAGCTTTCCTAAAATTTTTATGTTCAGGTTCTTTGTACCGTTACACTTGGAGCACCAAGAGACGCTCAACAGTTACATTCCCTGGTTGGTCCGTCAACCAAGCGCTTCATGCTTCATTACAGTTTTCCTCCATTCTGTATTAATGAAGTTGGTAAACGAACTGGTCTGAATCGTCGTGAAGTTGGACATGGTGAGATAGTTGACTTGTTCTATATTTTGGTAATAAGTGATCTAGTTCCAGCATTCCTTTCATTAATTTCATGGGTAGAAGTTCATTTCATTTTCGGGCTTTTTCTTTCCAATATTAACTGAGGTTAATTTGTTTCTGGACCTTTTCTCTTTTACTGTTTTCTGTATTGATCATCTAATGTTTCTCGCTTGGGTGGTCCAAAGCACATCTTAACCAGAAGCACAAATCACCTAAGAAATCTGTAGAAAGAGGAAATATAAGAAACAAGTAGAGTATGGCAATTAACCGTTTAAGCACATGGAATTCATATTATATTCTGAAAAAAAAATTGTTCTCCTCTATAAATGCAATAAATAACTTTTATTTGAAGTTCTCCTGCCTGGTAATGCAATAGTTTGGCTACTGCTCCTGGCATAACTTAGTGGATAACAAAATTTATATTGCAGGAAATTCTCTAGGCTTATCAGCTGCTGAATGATAATATACCATATTGCACAGGCACATGATGGTTAAATTTTTGATCACACCCGAATGTGTGTCCTTATGATTCTTAACTAAAATCGCTCTTCTATAGATATATGAAAAGAAATACTGATGATTCACCCTTAAATTTTTTTTACCTTGATGCAGTGAAAATTACTTGACCAATTTTTAGGTACTTGCATCCTTTAAATAGCCTTCCAAGACTGCTGGTGATTAGGGTTTCTCAATTGTTTTGCTTATGCGCATTTCATTTCTCATACAATGATGGTATCTATACTACCCAGTATTATATTACTCCTTCAGTCCCTAAATGTGTGTACCTTTTCGAATTTTTTTTGTCCCAAAATGATTGTCCCTTTTCTGCTGAAGTTACTAAATTCACCACATCTTTGCCAACTATCATGTTCCAATATACACTTTCAATGCTATAAGGTGGGCGGTGAGGGTAATTATGTATATGTGATACTAAAATGACTTAAAAGTCAACTTCCATAATATCCTCAAAAAACCAAAATGGATCACTCATTTTGGGATGGAGGGAGTATAAGATTTTAGCACCCTTTGCATCTACTTCAATGTAAATAGTGGTCGGATTTCATTTTAGAATTTCTGTTATTATCCCTCTAGAATAGAAATAGATGGAGATCCTCATTGACAAGATAATTGAGAAGTATGCTCAACAAACCAAAAAGTATCTGAAGTACATAACCTGTTTTTGGGATTTTCAATCATATAGGCACCCTTGCAGAGAAAGCTCTTCTTGCTGTACTACCTCCAGAGTCTGACTTTCCGTATGTGGTACGCATCAATTCAGAAGTCATGGGCTCTGATGGCTCAACATCAATGGCCACTGTTTGTGGAGGTATGTTAATGTACGGTAACAGATTCAATTACGCGTTTGTTGCACCCTTCTGTGGTTGACTTGTTTTCTTTTTATCTTGTAAGAATATCCAGCATGTTTTGCAGTTTATTTGTTATATATCAACCCTGGATTCTACTTTCTTTCGCTTATGACTGGTGGTTGAAAACCTATCACTGGATTGTATCCTTGATATGTATGAGTATTCACCAAGCTTCGACACTAATTACAGTGCAATTTCTCCCATATCTGATCTATGATTATCTAGTTTTTCTATTTCACACAGGTCAACATCTTTTGCTTTCTTATTTGTAGGCAGCTTGGCTTTGATGGATGCTGGCATCCCTTTGAAAGAACATGTGGCAGGTGTATCAGTGGGCCTTGTTAGTGAAGTTGATCCATCATCAGGCACCATCAAGGATTATCGTATACTTACCGATATATTGGTGAGCAACCTATTTGAATGATGTTGCTCTTTCTTTAGTTGAAGTTTTTATAGTCCTGAATGCAATATAGTTGTCATTGATTCCTTTTTTCATCTTGTCTCTTGATCGTTTATTTCCCCCCTATTCACTTTATGCTTACTGATTGAGAGTAGCTCTTCTTTTTCTTTCTTTTGAAGACATTTTCATTTGCTGCCACTGATTCTTGTGTCAATCATTGTTTACTCCCTTCATCTCATACTGAGTGCCCCTCCTGAAAATGGCTCATATATCTGGTTAAGAAGTGCAATATGTGATATATAAGTGGATGACTGTCGCTGCTGAAGTTCTTTTTGCAAAGAGCGGAACAATGTAGTACAGTACATGTAAATTTTTTTATTTCTGTTCTTTTTTAGGGTCTCGAAGATCATTTGGGAGACATGGACTTCAAAATTGCAGGCACACGAAATGGGATAACAGCAATTCAGTTAGATATAAAGCCTGCTGGAATCCCTCTTGATATTATTTGTGAGTCACTAGAACCTGCATTCAAAGGTCGACTACAAATCCTGGATCACATGGAGAGGGAGATAAGCACAGCACGGACTCAGGATGGCAGGAATACTCCTCGATTAGGTAGGATCTTCGACTTCCATCCTTTATTGTTTCTTCCTCAGTCCTAAATAAGTTCCATAATTTGTTTTTGGGTTGTCCCTAAATAAGTGTCCACTTTCCCTTTTAGTATCTGAAGTCCTCCCCATTTCCAGAAGTCAGAATGATTAATTATTATTACTTTTTTCAATCTATCCCCATACTTAAAATTCAGAAAATTTGCATCTACTAATAAGAAGGGTAAAAATGAAAGATAAAGAAAGGTCATGAATATCTATGTAGTCCCTTCTCGTCAAACTATGTGCCAGTCAAGGTGGACACTTACTTAGGGACAAAGGGAGTATATTTTTTTCTTTCCGTTTTTTCTTTTCAATCCACTCAATATATGATTCACTTGCAGTGACGTTGAAATATAGTAATGATGATCTTCGCCGCTTGATTGGTCCCCTTGGTGCCTTGAAGAGGAAAATTGAAGAAGAAACAGGTTTGAGCTATATTGAATATCCTTCCAAATCTTGCTGTGCAAATTAATAAGTACTTTTAGCTTGCTTATGCTTCACGAGAAGTCTTTGTATCTATCAGCTAGTAAAGTCGATGCATGGTCACTCCCAAGACACTTTTGACATTGTCAATCTGTCTTTCTCATTTTCTGAAGTGGACCATAGAAGCACAAGCTACTCAAGGAGGGTAGTCTAACGTTTTCAAATTTATTTAGTTATTCCATGATTATTATTATTGTTGTCATTAGTGTCTGGACTCATCTTCACTGGTTTGAACAATATAAACAGCCTCTCCATTTGAAGGGTTGCGTAGTCCTTCTCCACATCCAGCAATGCCTGGAGAGTCTTGCCTGGTCCCTTTTTCTTATAATAGCCTAGAAATGTACAGCTGCTGATACTCTTGGCAACTAGAATGGTTTCTGTTTACGTCTCAACATTTACACACACACACACACACACACATATATATATATGGGGGAGTATTCAATGGTTACTACATCTCACTAACCATCAATGGTTACTCTTATTATAAACCATTGGATCAAAAATCAAAGGCTAAAATTTAATGGTTAGTTGGAAAATGCAATTAATGTAAGTAGGTGAGTCATTTAATGCAATTAATTTCAACCTTTGATTTTTGATCCAATGGTTAATAGAAGAGTAACAATTGATGGTTAGTGAGATGTAGTAATCATTGAATACTCCCCCATATATATATATATTTATATATAGTGATCAATTGTATGATAATATATCTGGGTAACTTCTGTATTTATAAACATACAACTGACAGTAATACTAGCTGTTATGGAAACTACCAAACACTTGCTGCGTTATGATGCATTGTTAATCCTTTTAGTTATCAAAAAATAAAAATTAAAGCGCCTATAATTTTGAATATCTGGTGTTGTTTATACAATCTTTACATCTCAAATCAGAGATAACCAAGATTGAGAATAATTATATCTTATGACTTTTGTGCATAAATAAAATTACTGTTTATTAATGCACATATCCTTCTCAGGAACACGGCTCACTGTGAATGATGGAACACTAACTATACTTGCTAAGAATCAATCGCAAATGGAAAAAGTACAAGAAAAGGTAATTCATGCATTCATTAACCTGTTTTGTTTGTACTCTTTTGCATGTATTTAGGGGGCACACAAGTATTTTTGCCATGAACATCTTGTGATTTAGCTGGACTGACTCTAGTATATCTTAGAAAATGTATTTCATGTTAGTGGTTCTTTTTGAACTTATAAACTAAAACAACAGCATCTCCTCTGATAAACTAAAGCAACAATATTCTTCAGATCCACTAGTCTCAGGCCAACTTCTCGAGGCACGCGCCTTCCAGGTAAGTTCACCGGCTTAAGGCGAGTCCGGCCGTAGCTCTCCCGTCGCTGGAGAAGGTCACCGTAGCCGGAGCTCCAGTCACCGGCGCGTCAGCCGCAATTTGGTAGAAATTTTTGGTGCTTCTGACTCGTCTCAGTGTGCTGTCTCAAATCTGTGTCGTAAGAAGGTGACGTGGAGGAAAAGTGAGATAATTATTATAAAAGCAGTTTGTGTGTGTCTCAGTACTATGTTGGAGAGAACGCTGTTTCAAGCTGGTAGAAAGTCTTTCGAAGTGATTGCGAGTAAGAATAAGGAGTACAGCGAGTTTCAATTGCTGGAGAGGTATAGGGGTCGTATTCACAAGGTTGCCTTTTCATTCCGGGAGTGGATTTGGATGTGAGTGGCTGGAGAAGGCGTCAAGGTTTAAGGGAGTCTTCTGGAAGAAACGACTGGAAAGACAAAGGGCTGTGTTGTTCGCTAAGGACCATAATGAGTCTGGGTACTTCATTAATCTGGAGAGTTTGAGGAGGGGGAGAATCAAAAGGGTATGTATCCCGAAAATTGCTCCTTATGCTGGGTGGGATATGTTCGTCGGGAACTTAAAAAGATTTGCCCAAGACTTCTACTCAGGAAAGAGGAACCAAGTCTGGACTTTTAAAGAGGTGGCTGAAATACCTCCATGGCTGGATTTAGGAGCTAAAATTAGAGTAACCCAAGATCCTGCTATAGACTTTGAGGTGGACGAAAGTACTTGTGACACTTCGATGAAATTCTTGGAGAGATGCCTTGTTGGAAGAGTGGGCAACTTGGAGTGCCCGATCCCACCAAGAAGTTAAGTACAAAAATGGGTTGACTTGAGGTGGAAAACGGCTGAAGGTGTTCGTGTTTCAATCATGAGTGGCAAGTATTTTCAGTTCGGGTTCCCTTCTAAAGAAGAAGCAAGTTGGTTTTTGGCGAAGAAGATGTGGGTCATCAATCAAGAGCCTCTGTTTCTAGATTGGTGGAATCCTGTAGCGTGCTGCGATAGAGAAGGTCGAAAACCTAAAGAAGCTTGGATCAGAGCGCTAGGGTTACCTCTCCGTTTGTGGGGTTCGTCGGTTTTTCAGAAAATTGGGAATTTGTGTGGAGGTTTCATCAAAGTGGACGAAGACACTGAGAAGAGAAGCGACCTACGCTTGGGCAAGGATTTTGGTTAAATATCAAAGGGAGATGACGGCTTCCATCCGTATTGGTGTAGGTTATAGGATGTTTGTGGTTCTTATCTGGGTGGAGACGGCCTCGTTCTGTCAACCATGGGTGAAATCTGAATGCACAGTAATATGGAAGTAATTTCGAAGGTAGGGGATCGTACGATGACAGATTGTTATGCAAATGTTCAGAAGGTGAAGGAAGCTTCAAGAACGGGGACTAAGTTCGCCTCTTCTATTGTTTCGACAGGGCTTGATGCGATGGAGAAGATGAAGAAGACTCGTGATTACCACGCGCAGGAGAGGGAGATGCGTTTGGCAGAGGCTCGTAGATCACGTGGAGTCAACAACACTCGGCCTGTGCGTTAGAGCACGTGGGTGGTGAGAAATTCAAATTTTGAATTCGCTAGAGGAGTTGGAGGAACCAGTATGGTTCAAAATTTGGGCTTGCGGTATGGGCCTAAGGTGGACTTGGGGTCAATGTCCTCCCACAGGCCTTTCTCTTCAGCCTCAACTTTCCTTAGAAAGAGGGGCCCGGTTCATTTTAGTAAAGAATGCGAAGGTCTTTCTAAAGAAGCCCAAGTATATACTGGAGGGCGCATCAGTGGGTCGTTCCCTTCAACTTGTGAGGATCAGTCTAAGGCAAGGAATAATTTGAGCCCAAACAGGGGCGGAACGCCTATCATATGAGTCTATGGAGAAAATACAATTGCGAATGCGACTGGGTCGTAGCCTAACGAACAGTTCGCCAATTGATGTGACAATTAGGGCGGGAGAGCTGATGGAGGGAATCGATCTCGATAGGCCAGAAATGTTGGGGTTCGACAGTTGGCGCAAATGAAGAGAAATCTAGGGCAAAAGGGGCGACTGAGGGAGACGACCGTGGTGGATATGTAGCAGAAGATGGGGGATGATATGAAGGATCTAATGGAGAGGAGGAAGGTAGTATTTTGTGGGATTCTTTTCCCTCAGTCGCGCCGAATTACCACCAAGTGAGTGCTAGTGATGAGGTTTCGTTGGCTATCATTGAAAGTTGATTTTATTCTATGGAAGTTCTGGATTGCTCGCCTTTAGCTGTGGTTCCTCCGGATGGCAGCGAGCCGAACGTATCAAAAATGTTATGGGAGATAAAGAGGACATTTCAGTGTGGGCTAAAAGAAGAGTGAAATTTTTTGGAAGGTTTTTAGGGGTCTCTTGCTCAAGACAGGATTCTCGAGTTGTTGTTGGAAATAGAACAAAAAAAAGCGCTCTTCCAGTAAAGACAACAACAAAAATAGCAACAGGACACGTGCTAGGTGCAAGAGGGAGTTGAAACAATTGAGTTGCAATCTCAATTTTGATCTGTAGGAGGCTGGGGACGGAAGGGGGAGGGGTAAAAGGAACCTGTCTTAATCCATGGATTTACGTATTATCTCTTGGAATGTGAGGGGTTTGAATGATTCAGGGAAGAGACTATTGGTAAAAGCTGCCATTAAGAGATGGAAGCATCATGTTGTATGCCTTCAGGAAACAAAATTGAACCCGGTGGATAGGAGGACGATTACGTATGGGTGGTGGTAGATGGGCAGATTGGGTTTTTTTAGGTGCGATAGGGACAACAGGATGGGTGATATTATGTGGTATAACAAAGTTTTTGGTGGTGTAGATAGAGAGGTGGGCAATTACTCTGGCTCTTGTTGAAAATGGTGGACAATGATAAACTCTGGGTCTTCTCGAGTGTCTATGCTCCCTGCTCGGATTCTCTTCGTAGGAATTTATGGAAGGAACTATTGGCAGTTAATTGAAGATGGAATCACCCGTAGTGTATAGGGGGTGATTTTAATTGCATTCGCTTTCCGCTTGAACGAACAGGGTGCCTTTCTTTTTCCCAAGCAATGATGGATTTCAATGATTTCATTAATGAAAGAAGCTTAATGGATTTTCCTCTCTTTGGAAGTCGTTTTACGTGGGCTAGGAGTGGGAACCATTATCCGTGCTCTAGGACTGACAAATTCTTGGTGTCTTCTGATTGGGAGGATTGTTTCAATGGGTCGACTTAGTCTTGTTTGCCGAGAATGATTTCTGATTATGTTCCATTCTTGTTGGAAAGTGGCCGATTACTCAAAAGAAAATCCCCCTTTAGATTTGGAGTAGGTTGTATCTAAGTGGAACTCCTATGTGATTACTAGTGATCCGTGCTTTAGGCTTGAAAACAAGTTGAAGTTAAAGAGGACCATTAAAGGTGGAATAAGGAGTGCTTTGTCAATGTTAATAGAAACTTAGAGGTTGCTTTGGTGTAGCTTAGTGCTTTGGACGCTTTGGAAGAAGAGCGGGCTCTTAATTCTGAGGAGTATGCTCGTCGCCTGGGGTTGAAACTTGAGATTCAGAGATGCTTGTGTATGATGAGATTTGTTGGAGACAGAAATTGAGGGCCCTTTGGCTTCGGGAGGGTGATAGAAATACCAAATTCTTTCATCAAATGACTAAGATTTTATCAGAGACTTTACCATGATAGAGGTGATTGGCGTCCAAATTTGGACGAGGTGATATTTAAGTTTCTCCTAGAGGAAGATAACTCTTTTGTTGAGTCACCTTTTAAAGAGGAAGAGGGGCCGCCCTGTCGCTGCTGATTCACCTCTATGGAGCTCCTTGCTTGATGCCCCCGATATCCTTCTCGTCAGAACTCTTCCTTTTCTTCACCACCAAACCATCACCATTAAAACACCCGAACCAACCGAAACCTTCTTTTAAAAAGAGGCCTTCTTAGGCCATTTCGGTGGGATCGACAATTCCTTTGGAGTTAGATCTGCTTTTTGATTCTTTCCAACTTGAGTATTCTATTCTAGATAGCCCGAGAAGGCCGCTGTCACTAAAGAAAAAACGTCGTAAAAAAGGTGAAGGACCCGCCATTTTGATATATGAAATGGGGTCATTCGGAGGTTGAAGGATAGCAAGCGCCAAGCGCTCCGTGGTATGTGTGGAGACAAAGTTTTGGTCCGGATGGGTTTTCTATGGCCTTTTTCCAGCATTGTTGGGAAATTATCAAGAGAGACGTGATGGAAGTATTCCATTTCTTTTTTGAGAATAAGAGGTTCGAAAAAAGCTTAAATGTCTCCTTTATTGCGCTTATTCGAAAGAAAAAAAAGGAGCGGTTGATATTAAGGACTATAGGCCGATAGTCTTATTAGTGGTATGTATAAGCTCAATTGCTAAGGTGTTATCTCTCCGGTTTCAAAAAGTTGTTGGCAAGGTAATTTTGGAATCTCAACATGCCTTTGTTGGCAAATTTTAGACGCCTCTTTTATTGCCAATAAATGTGTAGATACTAGAGTGAAGAGCGGTATCCCTAGCCTTCTATGCAAATTGGATATTGAAAACGCCTACGATCATGTGAATTGAGATTTTTTGGTGTATATGATCGGCAGGATAGGGTTCGGGGAGAGGTGGAGGAGCTGCTATTTTTTTTTTGCATATCTACGGTCCCATTTTCAGTCATGATTAATGGTGAACCAGTGGGTTTCTTCTCTAGCTCGAGAGGCCTTTGTCAAGGTGATCCTTCGTCTCCTTATCTCTTCCTTTTTGTCATAGAAGCGCTGAGTAGTTTGTTAGACAAGGTTGTCTTGGGGGGCTATATTAGAGGTTTCAAGGTTGGTAACCACAGTGATCCTTCGTCTCTTACCTTCTCTTTGCCAATGATACCTTGATTTTTTGTAATGCTCAGGAAGAGCAGCCGGGTTATTTAAGGTTTGTTCTGCAGTCTCGGGGTTGAGGATCAATATTGCAAAATGTTAGATAGGTTCTGTCGGCAACATTGATTTCCTTGCTTTTTTTTTTTGGTGCAAGGTGGTCAGCTTCCGGCCTCTTATCTCGACTTACCGTTAGGGGCTCCGTCCAATAGCTCGGTGATGTGGAACCCAGTGATTGAAAGATTTGAGAGCCGTCTTGCGGGGTGGAGGAAACAACATTTGTCTAAGGGGGGCGGCTGACCCTTGTGAAAAGCACTCTCTCTAGGCTTTCCACATACTTTATGTCCTTGTTCGTGATTCCTATGTCGGTAGCTAAGAGATTAGAGAAGCTCGAAAGAGACTTTTTATGGGAAGGCTCTATGGTGGAGCGCAAATTTCATCTCGTGAATTGGTATTCGATTTGCTCCAACATTAAGGTGGGTGGTCTCGGTTTAAAAAGATGAGAATTTTTAGCATGACTTTATTGGGCAAATGGTTATGGAGGTATTTGATTATGAGGGATGCTTTATGGAAGCAAGTTGTTGTGTACAAGTTTGGGGAGGGGGCTCATGCTTAGTTCCCCAACGAGGTTTCGGGTCTGTACGTGGTAGGGCTTTGGAAAGGGATTTATAAAGTTTGGGAGAGGTTCAAATATAACATCTCGTTTGATATGGTAGCGGGTCTCGGGTCAAATTTTGGAAGGATAGGTGGTGTGGGGATATAGAACTGTGGGGAGACTTCCCCGATTTATTTAACATCACTAGCGACAAGGAGGAGCTGGTTAGTTCAGTAGTGACGGTTGTTCGGGGGGTAATTTCTTGGAATCCCATTTTCCGTAGAAACTTGCAAGACTGGGAGGTGGACTCCTACCTTTTGCTCTCGGAGAGGATCCAATCTTTGCCTATTCCTAGAGTGGGTGAGGACAGAGTGTTGTGGACTGGGTTGACTAACAAGAAATTTTCAGTCAAATCGTTCTTTAACATTTTGTCGGGCAACATTAGGGCTGAATTTCCTTGGCGGACTATTTGTAAAACAAAGGCCCCTCTGCGCGATACTTTTTTGGCTTGGGAGGCAGTTTATGGTGCAATTATAACTGGGGATAATCTCCGCATTTGCAAGAGGATCTATGTGAATCAGTGCTTCATGTGACTAACAAGAAATTTTCAGTCAAATCGTTCTTCAACATTTTGTCGGACAACATTAGGGCTGAATTTCCTTGGCGGACTGTTTGGAAAACAAAGGCCCCTATGCGAGTTGCTTTTTTGGCTTGGGAGGCAGTTTATGGTGCAATTCTAACTGAGGATAATCTCCGCATTCGCAAGAGGATCTATGTGAATCGGTGCTTCATGTGTAAAAGGGATGAAGAAAATGTAAATCATTTGCTGCTCCATTGTCCTGTTGTGAGTGAGTTATGGTGCTTCATGTTCAACCCATTCAAGGTTTCTTGGGTCATGCCTTGGTCTGTTAAGGATTTATTCCTTGGTCAAATAGATGTAGAAGGAAGAGCTGGGCTTGGGATGTAATCCTGTTGGGTATTTGCTGGACTATTTGGAGTGAAAGAAATAGGAGAATTTTTGAGAATGTTGAATCTCATATTCCTGCTCTGAAGAATTCGCTGCTGCATTTGCTGTCTTTTTGGTGCTCGGAGTCGATGCGTTCCTCGGACCATTCTTTTGTTAGTTTTGTGGATAATTTGAGAATAGTGTAGGGTTGTCTATTTGTATACTCCCTGTGTACATAGGATGCGTCACCTGTTTTGACGCCTTTTTATATATCTACTACTTATCAAAAAAAAAAAGGAAAATGTGGAAATGGAATGAAGTAAAACAAAGGGTAATAATGGATCTGCTGCCTGATACTATTCAAATCAATCCACTTTCATCTTCTTATCTGAGAAACTGTTGAAAAATAATAAATTGCTTTCATCTCTTTTTATGAAAGACGCAAAACTTTACTCAAGGAAAGCCTATTACAGGTAAAATCAATTTTAAGTGCCTACATGAACAATTCACTAGCTCAAGCTAAGCTGCTGCTAGTCAATGCAACATGTCTTGATGGTGAGATCTCTCATAACATACTTTAGGGTTACTGGACCTTCTGTAGTCAAGTCCATCCGACAAGCAGGAGTCTTCCACTTTTCAGGAACTGAATGTTTTCAGCAATCTTTTTTGTCGCATTGTGAAAGTGAAATCTCTCATAACATACTTTTACCACCCATTTATTCTTAAAAGCAGATGATTTCTATCCTGGTTTCGGTTTTGCATTTTAGATTTAGTAACAGTAGTCGTATATGATTTATTTCTTAACACACAGTGCTGATGTGACCATGTCCCTTCTTGTTTGCTCATTTCGATTTAATAAAAAGAAAAATTTGCTATGCTGAAATGCAAAACTATAGAAAGCCCAGGGAGAAGCTTCTTGTTATTACTTTGTTCTTTTGTCCTCTTCATTTTGTATCATATAGTTACTGATCATATAACTAGTCCTCTTTTTGGACATAGTCTGTGTTTGACTTAGAGGGTTAAGGCACTCTTAGTTTCAATTTCAGACCATGTTTGGACATTGTTGTATAATATGCAAACTATTTCCATGTTGGCTAAAAGTTAGCTTCCACATGAACTTCCCTGGCTTTGGTCTATCACATTGAAACACTTGTAATTCTACCTGCCTACAGATTGATTTCATGGTTGGTCGAGAAATTGAAAAAGGAGGAATTTACAAAGGCATTGTTTGTTCAATTAAAGAGTATGGTGCTTTTGTGGAGTTTAATGGTGGCCAGCAAGGTCTCTTGCACATTTCTGAATTGTCGCATACTCCGGTACGTAGAATAGCAGAGCTATCTTGATTGTTTATCTTTTCTTTTTATTAATAATTTATGTTGTTTGCTAAGGACTTAAGTTTGTTGCTCTAATACTCCCTCTGTCCCAAAACTATTGTCCTGTTTTCCTTTTTTGTCCGTCCAAAAAAATTGTCTGGTTTGAAAGTTTCCTTTTTAGTACTCACTTTTACAATTTTACCCGGCCTTTTTCTTCCTACTTTAATTATGAGCCACATGTACACAGTCTTTAAAGGAAACTACACATTATACCAATACTAATAATCAAGTCAATTATTTTTTCTTAATCCGTGTGCGGGTCAAACAGGACAATAATTTAGGAACGGAGGGAGTATGTGTTTTCATGATTAGGTAACTATATTTGTGCAACCACATAATTTTTGCCCCTTATTATTGGTAACTATATTTGTGCAACCACATAACGTTTGCCCCTTATTATTTGTAAGCTTGGTGACATGATAAATTCAATGAACTTTATATGCCTAGTGATTGATTGATCAAATATACGCATTGTGCTTACCTGCCACATGCTGGATTACGCGCTAGTGTTGCTATGAGAGGATGAACAGAAGCACATTTATTGCGTTTTTTTATTCTTTCTGAAAGCCAAGAGAAAACTCCTTCCACAGCAGGGCCACATTGGAGCCACCTATTTGAATAAATCCCGATAGGTGGTACCTAGGCATAAAGTCAAAATACTCTCTCTGCGTTTTGACGCTTTTGTTTATATAATCCTCCTTATAAAAAAAAACTCTATCTGCAACAATATACTTTTTCCCAAAAAAGTAGTTGTATTTACCTTTTTTTTAATCCCCAAAAGATTGGCCCATTTCAATAATTTAAGCCATCTTTTTTCAATTTTTTTACTGTCTGTCCCAAAAAATAGTCCCATTTGACAAGTCAAACTCTTTAAGGTTGTAGCTTTACTTGTTTGTACCTCATTTGAATTGCACTAAAAATATTTTCTTTTAGGAATAGAACTATTTGTGGGACAAATCAAAGAGGAAATGAGAATATTTATTATTCTTCTTATTTTTTTGAGATGGAGGGAGTATCTCATTTGAAAATATGATGTTTATCTAACATGTCATACAAAAAATTCTTTAACCTTAGTACAATTTAAAGGAAGTATAGAGGAGTAAAAGTACTGATTTTAAGAAGTTTGACTTTTCAATTGATGCAGTTGTTTTGAGAAGGAGGGAGTACAATGCAAGAGGGTTTCTTCAAAATTATGGGGACTAGAATCATGAATATTGACCATGAACTGAAGTTGATTCCCAAAATTTTGTTGATCATGGGATTAAGTTGATGAAAGTTAATGACGAGAACCAATTGTCTTTGGAGATGATGCACCATATGCATAATGTCATCAATTTACTGTTCTGCAATCTGTACTTTAGAAAATTCACAGGTGTCATTGAATCATGAAAACCTAGGGTATCACTGTGATTTCCAAAATCTTTTGCGCTTGATGTCACATGATGAAACTTCAATAATGGTGTAGTACTCCTTTATCGTATTATATTGGTGATTACTGAGGGAATTCTTCGTCAGTCCGCTACATCGGTTGTCTTATGCCTGTTGATGAAATAAGAACTTCCATAATCTGATAGGGCAGTGAAGAAACTGTCAAAATGTATAATCCTACCCGTCCAAAATGAGTGTCTCCATTCTCAGAGGCACACATTTAAGGTCACATATCTCTCATCTTTCTCAGATAGGTAGATACCCTCGTTGCACTTTGCTATTGAGTGGCGGAGCCTGGGGCCAACTAAATATAAACAAGGCCTGTAGAGATAGTATTCAAACTTTGTTAGAGAGAGGGAGGGAGGGAGTTCAAATTTGTACAAATCTTTGTTTGCATAGCGGCAGCATGGAAATGCAAGTTCAAATTTGTACAAATCTTTGGTTGCATAACGGCTGCATGGAAATCAGGAAATGCAGGATAAAAGTTTTTCTTCGTTTCCGCAAATTGCTGATTTGGTGGATACTTTGAGGCTGCTAGATATGGAATATGTTTATCATGAATGAATCAATGAAATATTATGGGTCCTCTTGGAAATGAGTTGACATCGACTTCCAGTACTATCAGCTGGGTTGGTCTGAGAGAGATGTCTGGAGGTTGGGGGGATGGATTTTCCTTTTAGGGGGCAATGCATAACCTTCCCAAACTTGTTCCTCGGCATCAGGTAACTTCTTTAACAAATATTACTAGGCTGCAAAACTTAACATGTTTATAATTATATCATTTATATATTCAGATGGAGAAGAGGGGAGGAGGAAACTGCGTTATAATTACACTTTATAAAAAATTAATGTTCCTGCTCGTACCTGCCCCCTTCTGCACAGCAACCAAAAGAAGAAAAAAAAAAAAGAAAAGAAGAAAATAAGTGAAGAAGGATATAAAAAGTAGAAGTATCCAGGGGGCTAGTTGCCCCAACACCGTAGGGGTAGCTATTTTCCTTATATAGCGAGCAAATTAGACTGTTCCTTGGCCGTTGTGTGGTGAGTAGGATGATCTTGTCCTTGGTAGTTGTTTAGGGTAACTTAAAACAAATTTCTGAATTTCCCTGCAGTATTTATTGTATATTCCTTGTACATGAATATGTGCTAGTATAGGCGGTGGTTAAGTACAGCCTGCCTTTTTTTTCCGATTCTGTCAGTTGATGTTATTGTTATTATTTTGTTTCAGGGAGTTTATCTGCTTAAACCTTCTCTTTTTGTTGCAATTTTCTACTCCCTCTGTTCCAAAATGAGTGTCCAGTTTTAGGTTTTCATTCGCTAAAATTAAGGAAGTTGACTTTTAGGACATTTTAATAACATATATACATTAATGCCCTTAGCGTCCACTTATAACATTGAAAGTCCACACTAGGACATAGTAGGTGTCAAAGGTGAAATTAGTAAACTTATACCAAAATGGACACTCATTTTGGGACTAGAAAATTTTAAAGTTGAACACTCATTTTGGGACAGAGGGTGTATTTCTTTTGGCCAGAATATGTTGGTTGATTAAGTTTCTTATTTCTCTCTTTAACTCTGGAGTTCATTAGTGGGATGCCAGTATTATGGTTGGTTTACATATTTATCATGCAACATGGAATATGCATCACTATTATCCTGAATTCTATACACACACAAACACATATGTTTGTATGTATATATGTATGTATGTAATAGGATTAATCTCTTATCTGTTCCTTACCAGGTAACCAAAGTTTCAGATGTGGTGTCTGTTGGGCAGCAACTTTCCTTAATGTGCATTGGTCAAGATCTTCGTGGTAACATTAAGTTATCGCTTAAAGCTACTTTACAGCATCAAGGGACTGGGACAAGTGAAGTAGCTAGAGCATCTATGGATGTGCCCAAACAAATGCCACCAGGACCTGCTAGTGATGGAGCTAATCAACAAAAAAAGCCAACCAATGCAGTGGAGGTTTTACATGCTGACAAAAGTGAAATTAGTGGGTCAACCTCCTCTTTTTCCTCATCACCAGCTATAGTGATTCGAAGCGCTGTAGAGTGCGATGAGGAGGAAAAACTTGCTCTGTCGAGTGCAAGTTCTAAAACTAGCCCCAAATTGCCAAGTGTTTCGAAATCTGGTCACAAGCTAAAAACAGTTGCCTCCAATGACAATGGACTTGGCTCGAAATTCCCTGATTCTGGTTCCAAAATTGCTAAGAATGTAAAACCATATTCTGAGAAGGAAAGGAAAAAAGAACCCAAGTTTAACTTCGTTAGTGAGTCTGAAGATGATACTGCAGGGGTTTCATTGAATGTGAAAAGGCTCAAAATTGGAACAAAGGTGACTGCTAAGGTCCATCAAATACGTGCACGTGGCTTAGTACTACACTTGGGTGGTGCAATCCATGGAATGTATCGGTTTGAGGTAAGTGCTACCTGATATAACTTGATAGCTGCTTTTTGAGTATTACTATTAATCTGTGATACTAGTTTTGAGTTTTACTGCAGTCAAATCTGAAACACTTAAAATTGTCTGCCAATCTTTTTTGTATGTTTTTAGTCTTTCAGCTCTTACAAGTCATAGTTCCTTGGTGAGTTATTATAAGCATCTTTCTTGGGGCAATCCACTTCTATGTGTTCGTCTAGTTGACGTCTGGTCGACTTGTAAGTTAGTGTACTAGTGACTAATTTACAAGTCGCAATTCATATAAAAAATATCTGATGTACAAGCGTGTTCCTATAGGGCACTGTGCCTTTCACAAGATTCATTGTGATCCCTTCGTTGACAATTTTTCACATTACATCAATTTTACACTGAAGGGTACCAGAAACATACAATACTTGGAGCTCTTCTTTTATATTGGTGCTTTTCTCTAATTGTACTCTTCTCAGTCCTCTCCGCTCTCGCGGTCTCTTTATAAATTTTATTCTTTTTCATTGAAAATACACGAGCCTTAATCTCTCACTAGGCACCCATTTTTCGAGGGAGAGAAATAGAGCTTAATCATTGGAGGCTCGTTTTAACTTGGTTGCATTAAGAAACATAACAACAATGTTGCCAGCAGAAGAATGTGTATTCTTTGTAGAGTGGCTTAAGGTTGTGTGTGTGCGTGTCTATATATACTGTTTATATTGGACCGTTTATAGGTGCATGCATTTATTTGTTTTTTTAAACTAACATCTTTCATATCTGTAAAGTTCACTTATTGCAAATTTTTCTCAGTCGTAAGGAGTGAATCTATTTGGGTTCATGACAATTTATTCGCCTTCACCTTGCAGAGTGGTGGGAGAAGAGACTTTGAAGTAGGTGATGAGGTACAAGTCGAGTGTTCAAGCTTTACAGCAAAGGGCATTCCAGTAGTGTCAATGGTGCAGGATGAGTAGCTGTATTGTATATCCATTTTGTTAAATAATGATGCATGTACGGAAACTCGAATGATGGTCGCTGTGGAAGCGTACCATCCCCGGCAGTTGAAACAGGTTGTTCTGGCATCCAAATTTTGCCTAAAGTCTTATGTGGGTTCGAGCATCCTGTACACGTTGATATAACCTAGGTTTTCTGATATGTTTCAAGGTAGCTTCTGTTATTAGTCGGAATGTGTAATTATCATGAGGGTTGGGTTCTAGGTTAGATGTTAGGTGTTCCTTTAACTGTGGTGAGGCTAATTTTCATGAATTAGTAATTCATGGCCTTTAAAATTTTGTTTGGCCAAGGTATTTGGTGAATGTTGCCATTGTCAGTTTTGCCTGTTTCTTTTGATGGCTAATCTGTTATGAGCATATACTCCCTCCATCCCAAAAATAGTCCTATTTAAAGATTATAGTTATACTTTGTTCCAGAAATTGGAATATTTTTTTTTTGGGATAAGCTAAAAAGGAAAGATGAACTTTTTTTTGGGGGGACAAAAGTAGTACTCTGTCTCTTCTACCCAAAGAGTCCACGTTTGAAAAGTCTAATTATTAAGGGATATATATGTGTCATTTGAGTTGGTTATAATTACAAAAATACTTAAGCACAACCAAGATGATTACAAAAATATTTAAGTAAAATGATTACAACACAAGTAGAGGGTAAAGATGAAAAATTAAAAAATTGCAAGCATAATTTTTTAAAAGTCGCCTCTTTAAGTGAAGCAGTATTGTGAATTCTTTACCGGGAACCGGAGGTAGTATTATCGATGAAAAATTCCATAGATTTGTTTTGATCAAGTTTTGCTTGAAATACAAATCCTTCAAGTCATGAACAGTGGATTCTCCTCTCTCTCTCTCTCTCTCTCACACACACACACACACACACACCAATTGTGGATAGCCTTGAACAAGCTACTTAGCAACAGCAGGTGGGTTGGACATGTTACTACTGAGGAGCATCCATAGTGGATCATAAATTTTTTTCCCTATAACATATAAAAGCTTTTATGCATTTTTTCTCGATAACTTATAAAAGCTTTTATGCATTTTTCTTGATAACTTATAATTTTTTTTTTCGCATGGATCCATTAGTATATATTTTATTCTTTCATAAAATATATTTGAAATTAATATGTTTTTAAATGTCTTTTTGCATGGATCCATTAGAAAATATTTTATTTAAAATTAAGACAGTTGCTATTCTCACCCCCAAAATTGCTAAGTATATCCATTTACTTAGTTCACTCACCCTTGAGATATTATACCACATATATTACTAAGTATATCCCCACTTATTTTTCTATTTTACCCTTTAACAATAAACTTCTACCAATCTAATCTACTAAGTTCACCCCCCAATTCTCACCCACCTAAAACACTATCTACCCAACTCATTTCCCTCCCAAAATTTATACGCTCTATATCCTCTCCACTTCTCTCTGTCATCTGCTTTCTATCCTCTATATTTCTCTCCATTTGCTTTGAAGCTTCATCTACTTCTTAGCTTCCTAAAAATTGCACAAAGTCAAGCCATTACAAGCTCCAAGATTTCAAAGTTAAAAAATGGAACCATTCGGTAAGTGTTTCATTTAAAGTTTGTTTGTTTGTTTTTTATTTTTTATTTTTAAGTTTTCTTCTCAAGCTTCTACTTAGGCTTGAAACACGCATTTTGATTACATTTTTTTGATGATTTTTTGAATTTTTTTGGAGGAAACTGCGAATGGAGTGTGCGGCACCCCCTTACCGCACGCCATAAGGAATGTGCGGCCCTGGTCCGCCGCACATACCTTAAGGCGTGCGGTCAGGGGGTGCCGTACATACCATAAAGCGTTCGGTAATGGGTGCCGCACATACCTTAGGGCGTGCGGCTAGGGGGTGCCGCACAGTCCTTAAATCGTGCGGTAAGGGGTGCCGCACATACCTTAAAACTTGCGGCTAGAGGGTGCCGCACAGTCTATTTTTTTCTAAGTACTACTACAATCAACTTGTACATCATCTGTTTGATAAATGTATGCAAGCTTACAACTTATACTGCATGTCTTGCCTTTTCTCTCACATTGTAGCTATCCTTTTCTTAATATTTCCTTGTTCTTACATTACTTTGGTTTGAATGAATGCAGGAAGGACATATATGCAGAGGGTTACGGCTTCCGCTAGGAGGGCACAAAATCCCAATCCCCTCGATGAAGCAGAACGGATACAGGGGCTGGTAATGTCTGAGGGGGCCGGTTATTCGGGGGCCGGTAATGAGGGGGCCGGTTATGATGAAGATGAAGAAGATGGTGATAATGAAGGGGCCGGTGATCAAGGAGCTGGTGATGACACGTTGCCTGAAGAAGAAGCCCTATTTTCAGGTGGGCCGGTTGATGGTTCACTATTAGTTACGTACAACACGCACGTAGCTAGGTATGTTTGGAATGGGATAAAACGACCAGTTCTGAAGATGCAAAATCACACTAATAAGTTGTTGAGTTGGTCAGTTCCGCTTACAGATGAGCAACAACTGGAGAGTAGGTGGTGAGATATTGTGCTGAGGTCTGGACTATTTACGCTGACTAGGTGTTCTTATAAGGAGTCATCGAAAGCATTGGTTGCTGCTTTTGTTGAACGATGGCATCCGGAGACGAACACCTTCCATTTACCTTTTGGTGAGATGACAATTGCTTTGGATGACGTGTTTTTTCTTACCGGTCTTCTAATAAAGGGGAGGCCTGTTGTTTATACACGGACTTTGGGATATAATACTGAGGAGCTTGGGCGGATGTTGCATTTACAAAATGCTGAGGTTCTTGAGGGCTACCATGGTAGGAGAGGCTGCGCTTTCAAGTTAGAGTGGCTTCGTCGTAGGTTCCAAGAAGAAGTTACGAGTGATAATGATGCTATGCAGACTAGTGCTGCTAATGCATATTTATTGTACATGTTCGGCTGCACCATTTTTGGTGACAAGAGTGGGAATCGAGTTCCTGGTGCCTATATGGAATTTCTGGACAATGTCGATAAGATACCGAAGTATGCATGGGGAGCTGCAACCCTTGCCTATTTATATCGACAGTTGGGCATGGCATCTCGTCAGTCGTGTCGGCAGATGACGAGATATACAACGCTATTGGAGATAACAAATTTATTTGATTCATACTTATAATAAGATATATATTTTTAGTTGTTATGAGTGGGCCGGTTATATGATAATGTACTGTATTATTTTGTTGCAGGCTTGGATATATGAGAGATTTCCTTGTTTTCAACCTCCACATAACATTGAGTACAACGTCACTCAGTCACTGGCTCGAAAGTGGCAACCATTATCCAGAGGCGCCGGACATAACACACTGCAGGTGTACGAGAGAGACTTGATGTCCTAACAGTCGATGAAGTGAGTGTAATTGCAATATTATAACTTTCATATTAATCTATCTACCTAGTAATGTTATATTAATTTAACTGTGTTAATGGTAATAACTTTTTCTGTGTTTAATGTATGTAGGTTAATTGGACTCCGTATTCTGTTTTGGTACGCAAGTCCTATCCATTTCACCGGATCGCTTATTACCATGGATGCTTATCCGCGCCGGGTGTTGTGGAGCCATACAATCCAGATCGAGTTCTTAAGCAATTCGGTTACGTCCAGACGATTTCCTTCCCTCCGATTACTATTGGTCTTGGTTTACGAGACAACAAGAACATTGCCAGGCTAATGCAGCAAGTGTCATATTATCGTCAATGGCGGAACCATATTTTATCTGATAATAGCCTCGGTCAAGAAGCCATCCCATCGAGTGCATGCTCGGATGACTATTTACAGTGGTACGCAGTATATTCACATCTGAAGATGCAAAATCCAGCTAGCCAATCTACGTTTATTTCTGGCGCAGATGTACATCGTCCATTGGATTATCCCACCATGTTTAGGTCTGTGGTTGATGCAATACGAGAGTTGACATTAAGATATAGATCAGGCGACATGAGTATCTCATACGAAGAGTTTGGGTCAGCCCTTGACCAAGCGTACGCTATATTGGCTCCTAATATCGGGGATGTGGGTCCTTCAGATCAGGCGGGTCCTTCAAGTCGTCGTCGTAGGCATGCACCACAGTGATTAGATGAGATAGGTTATTTATGTACAAACAATTTTATGTATGAACATTTTTATTATTCTAAAAAGTGTATGTATGTGTTATGTACAAACAGTCTGTTGCACATATCTCCTCCAGACTTAGCATTTTTTTTAAGTTTTGCATATCAAGTTCAATTTCCTGTTCAATGATTAAATATATACATTTCCTAACAAAATGAATCTAACATAAACATACATAAACAACAACACATTTCATAACGAAAATGAAGTTCATACATAAAAATTCACTTAAACATACATAACATTTAAGTTAAACATTTTAATAAACTTAAACATAATGAAGTTCTAACATAAACTTTACTATTCTAATACAATAGGTGTACGCGTGTTGCTAACATGACTATTCCCTACACTTTCACTGTACTTAGCCCATTGTTCACTATAAATTGTATTCCACCCTTTAGCCATGGCTTGTTTATAATCAGTCTATCCGCTTGCGATTGGTGGTAATGGGGAATCGTCGCGCAAGAAGACCTATACAAATTCAAAAATTATATCAGTAATTTAACAATTATATTAGATAAGTGACAGACGATATTCATACAAAATGTGAGTTTTATACCTGAATATAATGGTCCCCGTTCACGAATGCAATACAGATCAACTTTGGTTCATCGGGGGCTTCGCTTCTCAACGGTAAAAAGTCAAAGATGAAGTATTTGAAAACACAACAAAGCACATATTGTAGAATGATGCTACCAAGTAACCCATCTCCGGAGTCTGAAACCAATGTTGCTTTGGTGCAAAGTCAGCGTAGCAGTGGAGCATACTTTCAACGAATGTAACCGCTCCGCGTTCCACAAAAACATCTTCGTACAACCCACGGTATGCGTCCAACTCAATAGCTAGTTCTCCTCGAACTCTACCCCAATGTTCCTCATTGTCATATATATATGTGCAGATACGACACGAAAACCGCAATGGCCATCTGCAATGACATTCTTCGTCTCGACGACAAACTCTTGAATCCATATCAGTAGTTGATCGATATAATCACTAGGCTGTCCAAAATGGGTATTTCGGCGAACAACCTATTTAAAAATAAAGTATGTAAACAACCTATTTAAAAATAAAGTATGTAAAGATTATCTCATAAGTGAGATTTATGTTGACCAAATAACTAAGATTTACCTGCATCTTTGACTTTGGAATAATAGTAAACATCGGAGGTTTATTTGATGGACCTACTTCATAGGTTACCACATCATCAACCGGCAACGGCGAGCAACTGTCTTTGATCGATTCCACGTACTCAAACTTGCTCGGATCCCGTTTGGTTGACTTTGACTGTTTAGCCTTTAGAATCTTAGGGCGACCTTTAGGCTTCGGGCGAGTCTGACTTTCGGGAGCGGGCGTAATTAGTCCGGTTGTTACAGGATTTTCTACCTCTATCAGCCTTTTATACATTGCTACCTTCACCGACTCAGGGGCTCCCTTAAACTTAACATCGACATTTTGATGAAGTACACTCCATGCTTCAACTATTTTCTCCCCAACACCAACATCATCTCCCTTGCTTGGTATGAAATCTAATTTTCTCCAAAAAGCATCAACCTTGTCGAGGGGAATATGCTCCTCCAATCTGATATATTCAGATATTTCATGCGCACAAGGAAGACCACATGTCTTTCTCAATGTACATGAACACATTAGAGGGTCTACACCTGTTTCAGGAATATCAACCATTTCATCGTATATCTTGTTCAATGCATCCACAGACACCATACCTCGGAGTGACCTAAATACATTTGACTTGAATTTATGTTAGACGACATTCCTACTCCTCTCGAATGAATCCTTTATTGCAACGTGTGATGTTTCAATGAGCGTGTGAATCTGTCGCCAACATGTCTCAAAGTTACCTTGGCTCGATCCGAGCTGTCTTTTCAACATTGCGTGCTGACTCTCCACCCTGAAAAATAAGATACAATATGTAAGATTTTCAAATATGAGAAAGTTATGAAAGTTACATTTTATTTAAATATACCTATTCGTTGTGTTATTGTCATAATGCATGACATTATCTGTCCAACAAGCCACAAATCTCTCTTTATACGGCAACAATCATTGGTCCATTACATACTTGACCGCAGCTGGGAATTCCTTGAATTGAGATTGTAGTCTTTTAAGTCCGTTTTCAAATTCTGCCTCATTCACTGAAATCACTAATACATTCTAATAGAGATTAAACGCATCCCATTTCTTTTTCGGGCCTAGCAGTTTCTTGCAATTCGCCAAAACATTCCTATTTATATGCCATCGACAAAGAAAATTTGTCGACGAGGGGAACGTTGTCTCAATTGCATTCATTAAAGCCTTTTCCCTATCAGTCAAAATAACAGTGGGTAGGAAAGATTGGTGCATTAGTGATTTCAATATTGTCAAGGCCCACGTATAGTTCTCTTCAGAAATGTCATCTGTGTAGATGTCACACCAACAATCTCTAACATTGGTAGTTTGTACCTGTTTGTCTTATAAGTGCAATCCATGAAGATGACTTTCGGAAAACACCTCAGCAAGTCAATGCTCTTTGGGTGAGCCCAAAAAAGATTCTTTACACTGTTAGTCAATTCGCAGCGTTTATCGTAGAAGGTATAACCATGCTCCTTCAACTTGAACATAAGTTGTTGCATTTCAGATCGACCACCACGCTTATTAACTCTATTCTTTGTCCGAGCATTGTAGATTGTCTTTATTGTTGACTTATTTCCTCAAATCTTTGTTTCAACCCAAATAATATGTTCTTGGGCTTAGTATTGCCCTTGGAAAAATCAATAACAAAGGTCTCCTCATATTTCTGCAATCGACATATATATGAGTGACCCTCCATGTGATCAACGGTTGGATGATTGTGTTTATCACATTCAACCTCTAATGCCCATTCATCAATCAAGACTTGCTTCCCTCTCAAATGGAATGGACAACCACACTTCTTAGTTCCGATTTCTCTCTTCCTTTTCCCTTTACCCACCACATCATCGACCTTTTCAACATTTTCTACATTTTCAACCTTTTCTTCCTTTTCAATTCGTAATGATGATGGCCCAACCTTGACCTTTTCTTTATATACAGCACTACGTTCACAAATCAATAACAACCGAGCTCGTTTCTTTCCGGCACCACTATCCGACCTACCGATGATAATCACAATGCCATGCTCCCTTCCTCTAGTTTGCACCCATTCAATCAATTTATCCCGAGAAATAAAACATTCTTGAGTTGTGAAGACATCCACGAAATCAACATCGACGACTTCGTCGTTCACAACATGTTCAAATGCAACAATCTCTTCATTATGAGGACCAAGAACACTGAGATCCGTAGTTAACGTGCTTGAATCCTGTGAAACATTACAACAAAACAAAAAATCTCTCTTTGGCACTGTGCGGCAGGACCCTGTTGCACATTCTATAGAGTGTGCGGCAGGACCCTGTTGCACATTATATAGTGTGTGCGGCAGGAGCCTGTTGTACATTCTATAGAGTGTGCGGCAGGTTCAGGTTGCACACTCTTAAGAGTGTGCGGCAGGTTCCTGTCTCACATGACGACCCAGCAGCTCGAATTTTTTGAAAAAAATATCATTTTTAGCAAAAATTAAATGGTAAAATGACTATAAAATGAGTTGTAGTACTTACACAATTCATTTCTTCCACTTCTTTGTGCTCCCTTTCATCAATGTGGATTGATTCATTGCTAGGGTTTGAATTTTTTCCCTCCATTTTTGGTGTTGGGTTTTAAGAAATTTTTTTCAAAATGATGAAGGTAAAGGAGGGTGAGAGTTATAAGAGATGGGTATACTTAGTAATTTTAGGGTTCTCAAAATCAGGAGGGGGATGTACTTAGTAATGGAATTATTTTAAGGGTAATATAATCTTTTGAAATTGTGGCAATTTTGTAATAATGGTAAAGGGGGTATACTTAGCAATTTTGGGGGTGGGAATAGCAAACACCTAAAATTAATATGTTTATAAGAGCCTTTTAGCATGTATTCATTAGTAAATATTTTATTCTTTTATACTACATATTTGAAATAATATGTTTATGTTTGAAATTTATTATTTTAACAAATAATTTATTTATTTTTAGGAAAAAATATTAATTTATGGAAAAAGAAATTATTTGCTAATTTTTTATTTAAAAAAATACTATGTCCAAATAGTTTATTTATTTCTTAATTTCGTCTTTTCAAAACTTTGTGAATATTAATTGATAATTCAAAATACCAACACACTAATGTAGTTTTTATTGAAAAAAAGTTCTATACCAAACCATAAGGTGCATAATTAAATCCATTACAAAGTAATACAACATGAGTAAAAAGTACTAAATCGACACAACTTAATTTTTATTGTTATTTTCTTCAAAACATTTCCAAATATGTTTGACCATATCGGAGTGAAGTTTTTGATGTACCTTATAACGTAGTTTCACATGTTTTTGGAAATATTGTTGAAATTTTTGAATAGATTCATAAAATAATTGTTATTCATAAAAAAAAATTAAGTGAAATGGAATAATTTTTACACTATAACCACACAAAAGAAAAAGAAAAAAAAAAGAAGGAAAAATAGTTGGTTTTTTTTTTTTTTTGAATCCAGGGAAAAATAGTTGTTAAAAAATACCCGTCGTACTTGTATGAGTTTGCGGGGTTTCCCATTACCTATATTATATATAGCACAGTTTTTTTTTTTAAAAAAAAAAAAAAAAACAAAGTATACTAAATATAGCTACAAAATAAAAATAAAAAAAAAAAGGAAAAAACAGAGTTGGCAAGAAAATGAAAGAGCCCAGACCCAGAGCAATTTCTTTCTTGCTGTAGAGATAGATCATCAATCTTTGTCTTTCTCTCTCTCTCTAATGGCCAAAACTGTGTTCTACCCCGGCCTGATCACAATCTTCATCCCATGTCTGATAATTCATCAAACAATGGGGAATCCAAGAGCGGATTTAATCTATAAAAGTTGCGGAAAAGGGCACGCTCAGAATGTATCAAAATACAATGAGAATTATATCACCATATTGCCTTCCATGCAAGAAGGAATGCGTATAAACAAATTTGCTCTCGGAGAAGAAGGCGATGCGCCAAACCGTGTATACGCATTGGCACAATGCATGAACGATCTCTCGAGGAATGATTGTTCATATTGTTTCTCTAAGATCAATACCATTTTCCCCGGTTGCTTTCCTGCGCCTAGCGGCCTCGTTCTTTTCGATGGTTGTTTCATGAGGATTGATAATTATGAATTTTTCAATGAGTTCTACTCCCCCAATGTCACAATGGTAATTTCATCTCTTAATTAAAGCTTCAATCTTTCTTCTTTTTTTTTGATATGGCTCGATCGGACCTGTGACAATATACATGTGACGTGAATCTTTATGTATTAGATCAACCCATAGTACTCTCTCCTTTCAAATTTTTTATAACTAGTTATCATGGATTTTGCCTAGTGCTTCATCAACTATATCCTTAGCAATATCATTCATTGCTATAAGAAAATTCGGATTAAGTTTTGTTTATTGGACGATTAATTGCCTAGTCAATTTGCAATTCTTGGCTATTGAGATCGATTGATGGCAACTCGATCAGATTAACATGCTAGTTTATTAGCCTGGCTTTCCCCTTTCGAACAAACCAACTTTTCAGGCCTAAAGGTCCACATAGTTAACTTTTCTTTTTCTCTTTTCTGTTAAAAAAAAAAAAAAAAAAAAACTATTAGAGGGAGAGAGTGGCATCCTCGTTAATGCTGTGTGAGCGTCTCCAACGTGAGTCAAATACAAGTGGTGGTTTAATGCCACGTACGTCTCCAGGCTAAGGCCGACCTCACCTAAGCCCGGTGATCTAGCTAGCATGAACCAACATTTGTGACTGGCCCGCATGTAGGGGCGCGGCGCTCACGGGACATAGGAAATGTTTAAGTACAGAAGTTGTTTATCTCCACCAGTCTAGTAAAGATAATACAGGTTTCCGTTAGATTTACACTTTTACATTTTGCAGACTTAATTTCTTAATTAGTAACAATGCTTTAGATTTTACTAATTAGTCTTTCTTGGTGAGGAATTGGCAGGAGAGGTGCAGTCAAAACCGTGAATATTCAGAGCAATACGGGAAGGTTGCAAGGGAATTGATCAATAAGTTGGTATATACCGCACCGGAAAGTGGTGGCTATGCTGACGGACACGAAACGGTAGCATACGGTTTAACAGTCTTTGCAATGGTTAACTGCTGGAGAAATTTGGACAAAAGATCATGTGCCTCGTGTTTAGCACTTGCAAGAGACAGCGCCTTAAAATGCTTGCCTTCGGTGGAGGGCCGTGCGCTCTTCACTGGCTGTTTTCTTCGTTACTCGGATTACGAATTTGTTAATAAGCTCCAACCGTTATCAAGTGAAGGTTAGTATTTACTATACCACTTAGAGGTAGTTTTGGAGGCTTGGAATCGAGTCACTTTTGGAGTTCAAACGCAGTTTTGGGGATGTTTGGCCGTCATAATTGTTTTAGGTGTCAAAACGCAAAAAACCAGCATTTCGCAAAGTCACCTACAACTATGCGTTTGCCTAAATAAAGGTATAATTTTTTCTTGATGTGTTCGTTCTAATTTGCAAATATTTCTTTCTTGCAGACGCTGCTTATTTGTATCTCACATACGTACTCATTGCGGTTGCCATCTGCTTATTGGCGTCACTCGTAGGATATTTCGTGGCTGTTACCATTTACAATAGAAGATCAGACCGTCGTAGTCGTATGCTTTTTAATGGTAATGATCAACAAGACAAAGAATTGATTTGTATCAATATATGTTTTGAGTTTTCTGAGTGTATTTTATTGCAGATTAAAGTGAATTTTCCTTATTATTTTTCCTATGGATTTGCATTTTTCACCTTGGTTTATAAAGAAGCAAAAATGGAGGCATCAGTGATGAGTAGCTTGCATTTTAAGTACTCCATGTTAGAGAGAGCGACCGAGAATTTTAGCGAATGGAACAAGATTGGCCAGGGTGGTTTTGGCGAAGTTTATAAGGTGCGCATTGCAAACCTTTCTTGGCTATGAATGAATTTTTCTAGTGTCTTATTCAAATTAATTTTTCTGGGCTAGGGGGTATTACCCGATGGTAGAGAAATGGCAATAAAAAGACTATTCACAAGTGGGAAACTTCGGATTCAGGAAGTTTGCAATGAAGTGGACATCATTGGACATGCGCAACACAAGAATTTGGTCCGGTATCTTGGTTGCTGCTTCACTAATGAGGACACCTTTCTCGTCTACGAATTCCTTCCAAACAAGAGCCTTGACCACATCTTATTTGGTATGCTAGTGTGTGTGTGTGTGTTTCTTTTCTTCATGTCGAATTTGAGACCTCCACTAACGTGATCACTGAGCCAACCCTTCACTGCTGTAAAAGTGTGCCAGCGTATATCAACATCAATCAATACCGAGTTGTGATTTTCGTGAGATCTTTAGTAACAATGCACTATTTGTTGGTTTTCATCCATTTTTATACTTTTGTTATTGTTTCTTGGTGAACATGGAAGGAAGATTCGGAGAAGAAGAAAGAGCTGGACTGGAAAAAGAGGCTTGAAATTATAATAGGTTCTGCAGAAGGATTAGAATACCTTCACAGAGATTGTCAAGTGAGGATTGTTCACCGAGACATCAAAGCAAGTAACATCTTGTTAGACAGGAGGCACAGACCGAAAATCTCTGATTTTGGTCTAGCTAGGTTTTACTCAAACGACCAAGACTCGACTGGCCCTGCCATTGCAGGCACATTGTAAGTATTCGGTCTGTTCAAGTAGCACTTTCAGCATTGTTTTTGTGTTCATGTATTAGTATCTATAAACAACAAAGATAGTTATTTTTTTGTTGTTTTGATGACAATTTGAAGAGGGTACATGGCTCCCGAGTACCTTGCAAGAGGAAGATTAACTGAAAAGGTAGATGTTTACAGCTATGGAGTTCTTGTACTCGAAATAGTCAGTGGAACGAGGAATAACAGTTTTCAGCCTGAAGATTCCCTCGACACACTAGTCACTGCTGTAAGTAAAGTCTCATATAACATCGTTTAACAAAAACCAATTCTTCACTGAGAATTTCTCTTCAATGAGAATTTCTCTTCAAATTTTCTTTTGTACATCATTATTGTGACAAACATACAGAAACAGTCTCTCTTTGAAGGGGGTAAGAAAGACTGCACACATACGATCCTTACCAATCCCAGTATCGTGGGAGCCTCGTGCACTAAACTGTCCTGTTTTAATTAGTGCGACTGCTTCTTGTTTTCACAGACATGGAGGCATTTCCAGGAAAATACAGCATCGGCAATTATTGATAAAAGTATGGAGATTGAGGACAATATTGAAGAAATTCTAAGAGTGATACGTATTGGGTTATTGTGCACGCAGGAATCACCGAGCATACGCCCTACTATGACAACCGTACTTCAAATGCTCAGACACAAGGAAACAGAATTGCCCAGTCCATCAAAGCCTCCTTTCATAGTTGACACCGCACATGTCAACCCAAATTCGTTCAATTCTCATCAGAGAAATCGTACAGCTTCAGCAGATTCATGTAAATATTTCGATGCTTACACTGACAGCCCTGATGCCATAAATACATGGTCAAGTTGATAGGTAAAAAGACCATCTCCTAATTGTTTGGTGATTCTTATGGAGGTCACCATACACATATATACCTTCCTATGCCTGTAAAGTTGTACATTGGAAGAAGACGCCGTTGGGACTTCTGATATCAATAGGTCGATTGTTTCGCTTCTTGTATCTTCCCAAAAAGAAAAAAAAGGATCTCTGCGTGTTGTTTCCAAGGCTTAGACTGAGACGATCATTTTGATGGGTTCAGACCCGTTGACACAAAAGCAAGCGGCTCGATCAAGCATCCTAGCGGAGCTGTCTCATGTGTGTTTGTGTATTTGGAAGAGAGATGTTTTCTTAGTAGACAATGGAGAGGACAAGTCAGGGCAGCCATGGGAGCTAAGGAAGGTGCATAACCGGGCTCTCGGGGAGTTATTCATCTTCCTATGTGATATGTCAATGTTGGACTTTTTGGTCGAAACGCTAGAGAGAGTTCATCTTGAATTTTAGGAACCAGCATGTACTTGTGCAATGCTATAAGGAGGACAATAAGGATATTTAAAAGTAGACGCTGGCTGAATTTGAGACGAAGAGAGTACTACTTTCACAAATATAATACTCAAAAATATCGGATAGGATCCTCTATTCCAAAAATATGTTTCATCTTCTATTCCAACCGTTGAATTTTCGCCACATGTGCATCAAAAATCACGGGGCAATTAATGTTGTTTATTCCTACGCACATGTGGCGAAGATCCGACGGTTGAAATACGAGATGAAATACATTTTTGGAATAGAGGATCCTGTCTGCAAAAATATACTCACTCCATCACCCGAAGAACATTGTCCGTTTTAGTATGTTGTTGAAAAGGACTCACATTCCAAATTTAAATTTCTAAAATAAGTCTTTATTTTCAAAAACAAAATATCTCTTTATCCCTTAATACAATTTTTTTTTTTAATGCAACTTAAAGAAAATATTGATAAGTAAAAATTTTTTTTAAAAAAACTTTAACTTGTCAAATAGAGTACAATTTATTTTTTTGCTACAAAAGGAGAAAAAAATTACTACTCCCTTCTTTCCTAAATTATTGTCCTCTTTGATTTTTTTTTTTGAGTAAAACGAACTATTTTTCAAATGAAAATCAACGTATATATATATATATATATATTTTTTTCTTTCAAAATTATAAAATACGTAATTCGTAGTACTTATTAAATTTAACATAATTTGTAATTTTTGAAAAATTTAACATACAAATAATGTGTTTTAAGATTTTGAAAAAAAAAATCGTTAAATTTCAATATAAAAACTATTTTATTTAACTCAAAAAAATTAAATATGACAATAATATAAGAACAAAAAGAAAAGTAGGTGTCTTTGCTTGCTCCAACAAAAGTGGAAGTCGATTTTTCAAAATTGATTTCATACTAAGCCTTGCTTGCCATAAAGGCAGGCCCCCGTAATCCCCGCCAACTACTTTTATAATTTTTATTTTCGTGTCATGTTGAAATAGATCCTAAAAAAGTTTGGTGGTTCAACGTTTATGTAGCGGATTAATTTATAAAAGTAAATATGACATATTTCTGTTTTTTTTAATTTTTTTTAATTCAATGGTTTGAAATAATTATTTCATTAGGTTGAAGTAGTTTAGGGGTGCAAGTGGAAACGAAAAGTTGCTCAACTTAGCCAGACTCAATTTGAGTTTGTTGAACAAGCCAGCACAGCAAAGCTAAGTTTGGCTTTGTAAAGCCAAGCTTAATGACTTTTGGTAAAGGATTAATATATAATTTGGTCCCTAAACTTTCCATTTCTTGGTGATTTGGTAATCAATTAATAAAATTTTCTACGGTGGTCCTTGATCTTAAAATTTGAAGCCTAATTAATCCCTCATACCGTTATCTCTAACAGGAGCGTTAAAAAATCTTAAAATGACAAAATTGCCCTCAATTGTGGTTGACTGGGATGCTTATGTGGATTTTTTTCATGGCGGGAATGGAGAAATTTTTTCCTTCTCTATACTATTTATCTATACCTCTTTCTCTCACAAAAAAAATATATATATTTTCCCCCTCTCTCCTCTCCTCTCCTTTTTCTCTCTCACAAAAAATAGAGAAATAAACAGTTAGCCATAGACAAATAAACTATGAAGTCGATGTCTCGCAGCGACTCCTCGAAGCTTACTGCTCCAACGATCTCAAAACAGTCTTGGATTGCATCGACGATCCGTTCGTCAACGTTAACTTCTTTGGTGCTGTGAGCTTAAGCTTCTGGTTAATTTGTTTGTCAATTTGACTTCTGGAAATCGACGATCCGTTTGTCAATTTGCTGATGTTCTTTGCTTCAATTATCTGAGATCACACAGACACACACACAAGAGTCTCTAGTTGGACTTTCATTGGACAGTTGTTTTGGAACCCTAACGATCGGATGTGTGAATAGTTTGGGGGAATGATCTCATGATGAGATTTTACCATTGGAGAAAAGCTCGTTGGCCATGGAAGATTGTAGAGAGAGAGAGAGAGAGAAAGAGGGAGGACAAATCGTGTTTTGTGTGTGTGTGTGAGAGAGAAAGAGTGATACACCCCTTTTCCATTCATAGAGAGATCCAATCGTCAAAATCAATAAAAAGACCATCATAGACCAAGATCCAAAGGGATCAATCTTGTTGGGAGGTACTACCCAAGGAAAGGAAAAGGTGACTTCTGGATCAGGGATAATAAATAAAATAGAAACAAGATAAAATCATATATCAAAACGACTTCTGGCATCACCGGAAGGATCGAAACCACATTCGCAGGCCGACAATTTTTTTGGGTAGGTCGAACTATTGGAAGAAACTAGAAAAGGAAGACCAAGTAGGATCAAAGAAACTAGCGGACTGATCACTAAATAGATAGAAATAGGTGCAAATTCTGACATCACCACAACCCACTTTCTTCTATAGCTCCTTGCTGACTGAGCGACATACTGGAAAAAGAAGGAAAAAATTCAGCCCATAGCTTCTACCTTCTTGCGAAGGGATTTTTTATTTTGTTTTCTCTTTCAGCAAAAAAATTGCTACGTGGATCTTCATCGGACTCAGTGGAGGGCAATTTTATCATTTTAAGATTTTTTAAACTTTTCTGTTAGAGATAACGGTATGAGGGACTAATGAGGCTTCAAATGTTGACATCAAGGACCACCGTAGAAAATTTTATCAATTGAGTACTAAATCACCAGGAAAAAGTTCAGGGACCAAATTATATGTTAATCCTTTGGTGAAGGCAAGCTAACAAGCCTAACTCAATTTAAGTGTGGTTGAACCGAAGGGAGACCTGAGCCGAGCTTCCTAGACCGACTTAGGTCTCCTTAGGTTGCCTAGCCTGACCTAGGTTGCCCGGGCCTCTAGTCTACGGGCAACTTGGTCGTGAATATTGTCTCTAAGTGCTCCTTTGATTGTCTATCAAGTGTTTATAACTTCGTGGTACTGTACATAAATAAAATTCAGGTCCATCAAGTTTGTTGGATAATCTTACAGTATCGTAACAAATTCGAGTTGAAATTAAAATTTTGTTTGAAAACAACTCGAAAACTAATCAAACAAAAGTTAAAATATTTTTTCAAACTCGACTATATTATGACGTTGTTTGGACACACTATCTTTTTCACACAATCATCGATGTTACATGTTTTTCTCTCTCTATTTTTTCTTACTTTTTCACACAATTATTATAAAATCACAAAAAAAAAAAAAAAACAGTGTAAACCATAAAAAAAAAAAAAAACAAAAGGGAATCCAGACAGGGACAATAGAAATAAACTTGAACATTCAAGCCTTGGGCTCGATTCTATTCATTTTCGCCCATCCCATGGACGGAGGAACAGTGAAGGAAGACTATCTTTTAACATTAATGATGATGGCAATGACTTGAGAAGGACAATCAAAACGCCTTTTACTGTGTGAACACATTCAATCAAAGTCTAAACAGTACACTACTCTCCCCATATAAAATTTCACACTTTGACATTTTGACTCCTCAAATGAACAATCCCATCTCCTCCCCTCTGTTCTTCTTCTTCTTCTTCTCCTTCTCTTCTGTCCTCTCTCTCAGATTAAAACTCCCAAATTCCATGCATCTCTCAATTTTAAATCCCAAATTGTTAGTATGGGTCTTCTTTTCCATCAACCTTTTGGCATTTTCCTTCTCCGATCCTCGGATTTCCGAAGCCGGCCTCTTCTGCGGCACCGCTCGGCCACCGCCAAACACCAGTAACATCCCGACATTCGTTCAAGAAATGGAAGCTCTCTCCCAACGCGTCACCAATTACGATTGGGGATCCTACCACGTCCCCAACTCGGTCCCACCCATTTACGGCCTCGCCCAGTGCTTCCAAGACCTCTCTCACACCGACTGCCTCCTCTGCTACGCCGCCAGCCGTACCCGCCTCCCCCGCTGCCTTCCCGCCATCTCCGCCAGCATCTACCTCGACGGCTGCTTCATCCGTTACGACAATTACAGCTTCTTCAACCAGACTGTGGACCCCAGTAGAGACACCGTCAACTGCAACACCACTTTGGGGGAGTGGGGAACAGATGAGGAAAACAGATGGGCGTTGGTGGAATTTAGGAATAGTACGAGAGTGGTGGTTGAAAATGTGACTGAGACTGCGGTTAGAAATGGAGGGTTTGCGGTTATGGAATATAAGGGCGTGTTTGGATTGGCGCAATGTTGGAAGACTTTGAGTAGTGATGGGTGTAGGGAGTGTTTGGAGAAAGCTGGGAAGGAGGTCAGAGGGTGTTTACCAAGTAGAGAAGGAAGGGGTTTGAATGCTGGGTGTTATTTGAGATATTCTACCCAGAAATTCTTCAATGATGAATCCCAAACAAGGCATAACCATACTTCTGGTAAAAAAAAAATAAATAAATTTATCTTAAATTTTTTAGGTATATTATTTGAATTGAGATTTCCTATGATTGCAAATTCTTTAGTTGAATTTGAGGTGAAAGTTTCAATTTTGATTCTGGGTTTTTCTCCAATTGTCCCATACCAACGATAATTGGACAAAGACAGGAGAACATAGCTTGCATGAGTCGAAACCGTGACCTATGGGAAGCAGTGACATGTAAGTTGTACTGTGACCTATGTGGGTTATATTGCCAACATAATTTGGCAGAGTTAGCTTTTGTGATTTAAACACGTGATCTGTAGGAGGTTGTATTTTATTAGTATATGCCAGGCGGGCAGAGCGTTTGAGTGTGTTTATTGATCCTTGGAGGATTAATTCATTTCTTCAATGACCGTACAACCTATGGCTATGGTTTATTGGTATTTTATTTACTTTTTTATTGTATAATTTTTTGTCTGGTTGAGTCAAGTCTTGCTCATTTTTTTTCTTGCTAGTGCTGGTTAGGTACTAATTTAAGATTCTCAAGATTGTCCACTTTCCAAATTTGTAATTTACTTTAGTGTGGGTCTTTTTCTTATACTATTTGGCATATTTATGACTTTTGAGGTTGCTGATGCCTTAATTCAAATTTATGTGGTGAAGTCTTATGGTTAATTTTGTCCTCTATTGTTAACTTGCATTTGGTCTTAGAACGTGCAATGCATGTGATCCATGATATGCAAACCTATGGAGGTTGTGAGATTCTCCGAATCCAAGGAAAAACCTAATGTACACAGTTTCAGGACAGCAAGTTGGTTGGTGTTATTAGATCTATAGTCAGCAATGTGATGGTTGTTTCTCTTTCAGGTGTGTTGGAGGCCGGGTGTAAAGTAGCTATTGCTTTGTCTGTTGTGGCCTTCTTCATGTTGTTACTCTTTGCCGTTTATGCGGCTTATGTAAGATCATCAAAGTTGAAAGGTGTGATTCTAAAACTTTTCCAACCAAAAACTTAAAAAATATGATTCTGGAATAATTATCGTAATTTTACTGATGTATGTGATTTCAATTTGCTTTGGCACAGAAAGTAACACTCTAGGCCAGATATCAAATTCATTCCATAAAGGAAGTATGAGCTTCAAGTACGAAACTCTTGAGAAGGCTACAGATTATTTTAATATTTCGAGGAAAATAGGCCAAGGAGGAGCTGGTTCTGTTTTCAAAGGGACTCTTCCCAATGGTGAGGTTGTTGCAGTGAAAAGATTGGTTTTCAATACTAAACAATGGGTAGATGAGTTCTTCAATGAGGTGAATTTGATCAGTGGCATTCAACACAAGAACCTTGTCAAGCTTTTGGGTTGTAGCATTGAAGGCCCTGAGAGCCTTTTGGTTTACGAGTATGTGGCAAACAGAAGCCTCGATCAGTTCCTTTTTGGTATAGCTTTTTCTTCTCTATATTTGATTGCATATTCAAATTCTTTATAGTATTTCTTGACCACAGATTTATGAGGGCACAAATTGAAAATTCCTTTTGCAGAAAAGGAGAAGGTACAAGTTCTTAACTGGAAACAGCGGTTTGAGATTATGCTTGGGACAGCTGAAGGGCTTGCATATCTTCATGGAGGTTCTCATGTAAGGATCATACATAGAGACATTAAAAGCAGCAATGTTCTTCTTGACAAGAACCTTGCTCCAAAGATTGCTGATTTTGGCCTTGCTAGGTGTTTCGGTACTGATAAAAGTCATCTTAGCACAGGAATTGCTGGCACATTGTAAGTAAAAGCTCTATTAAGTGTTACATTATATCTTTCTCAGGCCAGCAGTATCAAGATATGAAAAAGCGTATTTAGTTTGAAATAAACCAATTGTGAAATTAATCCAGAATTGATAGCACTAACAAGAAACTTTGTTAAGTACTTGCTTCCTTTTATTTATTTATGTTTAATAGCTAAATCTGTCAATAATGCATTGTTTTTGATGATGTAGAGGATATATGGCTCCTGAATATATAGTCCGCGGGCAGCTTACAGAGAAGGCTGATGTTTATAGTTTCGGAGTACTGGTGCTTGAGATTGTATGTGGCAGGAAAAATATTGCCTTTATGGAAGAAGCGGTTTCACTTTTGCAAACAGTAAGATTTAAACCAATATCAACCCAACCATCCTCCATTTAAATTCAAACTTAAAACGAGGTTATTGATCATATTTTTTATGTTGGCATCAGGTTTGGAAGCTTTACCAAACCGGTGACTTGGCTGAGTCAGTCGATCCTTGCTTGAAAGATGATTTCCCTGCAAAAGAAGCATCAAAGGTGCTTCAAGTTGGGCTTCTCTGTGCACAAGCCTCAGCTGCTTTAAGACCGTCAATGGACGAAGTTGTTCATATGTTAAGTAATGAAGACAGTGAGATTCCTATTCCCAATCAGCCTCCTTTTATGAGTTCTCGAGCGCTCCATCCAGGCAGCTGCTCCAGTGGTTCTTACGGTATGAACAGTATAATATCAAGCGCGTTAACGAAAATGGAAACGTCTTACACTTCTACAGAATCCTCTACTGTGCCAAGTTCAGGCGAACCATCTAGAAGTGAATGATTGAACGAGAACTGGTTCTTCTGTATAAAGGTATAATAATATCCATGTTAACTTCATTTTGGAGGAAATTTTGGCAGGTTATTGATTGATTATGTGAAAGCAACAAAGAGAAAATTCATCGTGATGTGTTTACTGGCATAGATTATTGAAGGTATAGCTGTTAACTGTTAGCAGGAATGGCATACTTGCTTCGTTGAACAGTTGACAGCACTCCACTCGTTAACAAAGACACTTTGTCTATCGATAGGTGTTATATAGTTGAAAAGTGGGTCTTTTCCAATTTCATTCTTTCTCGGGTAGCCTTATATACGGGAAAACAAAATGCATTAAAGTGTTGTATAATTCAATTATTCATGCATTGGTGAAGTAATTATTGGAAAATTGTTAACAATGTGAAGTAAATTGTGCAACTTTGGCACAATTGTTCTTAACAACTCGGTTGCCAAATGACAA